>OZ023190.1:17396876-18596876 GCA_963995505.1 Hypericum androsaemum
AATGTTAGGTGCTTCCATGACAATGATTGATAAATACATATCCTGAAAGAGATCCGGTAATATAAGGAGAAAAAAAGAACCTGTCGAGCATGGAAATATCCGGTCCTTCAATGGCACATTCTTAGGCAGAACAAGCATGCAAGTCCCTGAAATGAGCCTGAAACTGAATATGCAAGCAATCCAATGAAATTTGGTGGATCATCTTCGGGTCATGGAAGTCGACCGACTTCATTGATCAGCAGAGGACGCAGCCCCGGATACCGGTCAACCTTTACGAGGCAAGAGTTTCAAGCCTTGCCCAGGAAGATGCACCATAGTAGCATCATCCTTGGAAGGAACCGGCAGCACTTCCGGTTGCCAGAAGAATATGCCAATGTACTAGAAGATTCAAAAAAAGAACATGAATATTCAGACAAATCAAAGCATAAGACAATCCCATTCCTGCCTCAGTAAACTCCACAGAAACAGGATGTCATCAAAACATCGGTCTTGAGGCGTCAACGAAAGGTCAACGTGCTGTCTAGTTAAAAACAACAACCACCACTAAGAAAAATAAAAGGCCTTCACAGTTCTTATTACGTTGACTGGTGGTGCATTCACATATACTAGACTGCTAAACACTAAAAAGTAATGGGTTACATGAGAGATTATATTCCTGCTTCTTACATAGTAGAAATGAAACGAATCTGCTGTTTATACCATTCGCATATATATGCCAAAAGAACTGAGATTTGGATCCCGAAAATCATACTATTCCTGTCATCTCGAACGAATGCTAATACGAGCTGAAACTAAATTTCTGACCTCCATCAAATGTTCATCGTTAGAAATATGGAGGGAAAGACGAAGATTTGTCATCATTGCTTCTTGGTCCCAACTCAAAGGACCCGACGCATGCAATGCAACAATGGTGCAACGGTAGGCATGCAACTCTAACCTATGTATTTCGGCCGCCAATTCTTCTTTAGCGAGAAAGGCCCTACTTCCATCTTCATATTCCCTCTGGCAAAAGGATTCTGCATCATTGCAATACTCATCAACCTCTCTAGCACGATGTCCATGATTGTACCGCTTACGAGAATCATCACTGCTGACACTACAACTACCAACTGAACAAGTAATGCTTCTGACAGTATCGGGTTCTAAGTTCATTGTCGATGAACGACCAACTGCTCCAACTGATCTCCTCTCCACTTCATCCTCATAATACCCATTTATGTTGTCAAATGAAGAATGTAGATATTCTTCAACAAGCCTCCCTCTTACTAAAGTAACACCACCTACCAGTTCAGTGAAAGGGGAAACTTCAGCAGCAATCTCAGGGTAAAGGCTGCCCTCGTTATAAGTTGTCCTTAACTTTTTCGCAAGGCCATAGGATGTTTCGGCTTCCATATTGCTACCACCACCTCTTCTCTTGGAAGTTCTACATGAAATAATGTTACTCTCGTTACCCCCGTAACAGTTGTCTTTCACATTAACATCTGTCCGCATTCGAGTCGTCTGAATACAGTTGGCAGAACTCTGCAGAAAAGAGAATAGTATAGTTGAGCTTGATTCGTGCTGTCAAAATAATTCAAACAAAAAAGAAAATATCTGTCTGCATCAAAAAATAAAAATATTAAGGACATGGCAGACAGAAAAAGCAATGGTCCTGTAATGTTACACAAGGAGAAATGGCACGATCAATGACACTCCATAGTACAAGCTTTATCGATCATAAAAAACGAACATCATCTTAGCCAACATGTTCGAAAGAAAGCATTCTTCAGGATAGGAGATAAAATCAAACTGATCAATACCTCTCCGATCACTGCCCATTTATCGTCTTCCCAGGACTGCCTCGTTCGGATCTCACATTTGCCAGCTTCAAATTCCAAGTAGGAACCCAACAGCCTCACCACATAGTAACAACCATTGCGCAAAACCTTTGAAATCGTTGCCATTCTCCAAGAGAAGCCCCGAAACACCTCGACCACATCACCGGGGACCCAATTCCCAGACACCTTGGGCAGGGGAGGACATGGCCTAATCATCGCCTTCCTCGAAACCCTTTCCACAACAACCTCTTCACTATCATCCCCATTCCCAACAAACTTAACCGTGTAACTGCGGCCATCACCACACACAATCTCCCCGCAACGCCACGATCCCCAAGGCAAGTCCTTTTCACTCAACACTTCCACTTTACTCCCTTTCCTAACTCTCATTGTCTCCAGCCAGCTACACAAAACAATCCAAATCATATATATTATATATGAGGGACAATTCAAATCACCATTGAAGTATATCCTTAAACTTAACACACAAGCACTAATCCTCACAAAAACAAACACTAGTAGCTATTAAAGAATTCAATTACCTGAAAGGGGAAAAATTCCAAAAAAAATAAATATAAGATTCAATCTGAAGACAAGACAAGGCCTAACCTCAGCATATCACTTTGGGATAAAGTTTTGATCTTTACCAACAAACTTAAAAGGGGGAATATAAGAAAGAAACAGCTGAAGGAAACCAACTTTAAAAAGACATAATTTTTATTATTAAAAAAAAACGGTTTTAATTATATTCTCTTCTTCTGCAGCAGCAGCAGCCCAACAGAGGTCCAAGTCAATTGCTTTTTCCCAGAACGAAAATTCCAACAACAGATTTAAAAAAAAAAGGGTCCATGAACTTGTCAAACAAGAAACACACTAATCAAAATACAAAACCCACTAAATTAAAACGAAAAAAAATTAAGAAAAATAAAGAGGGAAAAGGAAGAGACTTCACTGACCCTTTTTTTCCCTCTCCCCGAGATTGTTGTTTAAAGAGTGATTCTTTATTTGCCCTTTCTATGTTGTCTCTGGGAAATTTTTTTATCTGTTTTAATTGAAAACCAGGATGCGGAAAAAATAAATAAAGTTAATAATTATTATTATTAGTTTGACGAAGGAAGAAAAGAATAAGCCAATAAGGTGTTTGGGTTTTTTTTTTTTTTTCTCTTTCTCTTTTTATATTAATTTTTTTTGCATTTCTAAAATTTCTAATTTATATGCCAAGTTGGCCGATGTCCGGGGAGCGGATTTGGTCCTGGAAGGCCAAATCCAACCAGGACCATCCTGACCGATTCAATGGTTGATTTAGTTATGATTCAATGGTTCACTTAATTATGATTCAATGGTCTACTAGTTATGATTCAATTGTCCGTTTTTTCCCGTCCTGGATAAATCGGGGTCCGTCCCAGTTACCCAGTTACGATTCAATGGTTTACTCAGTTACGATTCAATGGTTTACCCAGTTATGATTCAATAGTTGTGGACTTTTTTTATTTTGCACTCCTGTATTTCTGCATTTTTTCAAAATAGTCCATGCGTGTCCTTCAATAAAAATCCTCCAGCACCGTGCTGGATTTGGCCTCCAGGACCAAATCCGGTCCCGAAGAATAGATCCTGGTGAGGTGTGAGTGAGCCGTGTCCAGGAGGAAATGAAATTCTAATGTATTTTATTTCGGTACCTTTCCTAATTTAGTGATTTCTTAATCAAAATTTATCCCATTCCAAACTAGTGAGTAGTGATCTCATGAATCCGTTAGGAATTAGATTATAATTATAGACGAAAACGATAAAATGATCGTAAAAGAGATTATAGTTCAACGATACAACACGTTATAAATATTTAAGAATTTTAGTGTTTAAATTTGGCATGTGTTATAGTGTAATAATTTACCTTAAAAAATATAATCACAAAATTTATTAACACAATTCGTTCAACTAGGACGAAAACACTACCAACCATAATTTTTTTCACTATTCTGTGCAGTTATTTGAATCACCGATACTATCAAACAATGTACAATCTATTAATAAAGTGTAAGGATTTATGTAACTTAACTAGCTGTTTTGAATTTTAACTATAAAAATGCGTATGCATTTGTGGTCTTATTATTGATTTCGACTAACAACTATTTTTTTATATATACATGATTTAAGTCATAAAATATTTCAACTCTTTTGAAGTATAGTCTCGAATTTGAATATTATATTGGAACAAACACTCTTAATAGAACCATCCTCATTTGTAGACTTTAACTATATTCAATTATATATTAGTTGACTTGTGGTATGATTGTGGATGAAAAATGGTTGATACGAAAATGCTTATTTTTTATGAATAAAATTTGTTACATATTTTATCACCTTAAATAAAATATTAGCTTTTTTTTACCGGTTTACCCTATCGAGTTTGGTGGTAGATTGGTGAGTAATAGATAGTTCATAAAGCATTAACGTGGAAGCAAAATGTATGGCCTGTCATTAATAACTCTTAATGGAATAAATTGACCATGAAGATTATTACCTTGGAATTCAATTAATAGCGAATCCTCTTTAATCTCGATTTCGGAAATAATACTTTATTGCGAGATCCGGCGCATTAATAATCTTTCAAGTATATTTAACTAACAAATTTTGAATTTGAGACATAAAAAATACAGTTGAGTTAAATACTTATTAAAAATTTAATTATAATTATAATAATTAATTCAAATTTAAATTAATTAGTTCGAAAGAGATACCCATAATTTAGAATAGAATATGGGGATGATATACAGGAACGAGGAAATCTGTTCGCTTTTTGTGAGCCATAGTGATTGATCCTACGGCTTCCAAAATTTCGAACCCAGGAAATGGTCCACCTTCCCATCTACACCTTCTAATTATCAAGTCGAATAATAATATAGATTCAGATTTCACATAATTATAAATGATGACAAAACTTATTTTTGTCAAATTTAAATTGTGAGATTATTAGTATTTGAAGTTCAGAGAAACAAATTCTTTTTCACACGAGATTTTTTCGTTTCCATCAAGATTTTGTTATCTTGTGCTAAAGATATCTAATGCGTCAAAATTTGTTCTACCAAATTTGAACACGGATTAAGCGATTTAATAACTATTCGAAGTAACAAATAGTAATTTTCATTTGTCATTGCAAACGTAACAGCAGCCATCCGGCCCCACTGACGGGAACTCCTCAACTGGCTGACCTCCGTGGAATTGTTATTGTGGGCCAAACTAAACTCTGTCTCGCGATGAAAGATAAAGAATAGCAAACAAAGATTTAAGTGGATGATAAAGCAAAATAAATGTGTCATTAAACAATCCAATTTTTTCTCCGTTTCTACTTTCTGAATCTCCTCCGAATAGTATCTTTTGCCCTCACATTTGATGGCTTTGAACAATAATATATGTTGAGAAATAAGATCGAAACGAGTAAAACACGAGACACAAGAATTACGTGGAAACCCCAAGACGGGGAGAAAACCACGGGCAAAGGAGAGTCGTCCACTATGTGAGTCCAATCGGTTACAAGGCCTCCGTGAGGGTTCTCTCTACCTCACAACTCTCAACTAGTACAAATAAGACCTAGGCATAGGCCGTATATATATAGGAGACTAGTACTCTATTCTGATCAGGAAATAGAGCCCTACTCTAATTAGGAATTTGGAACAATCCCTAACAAATCTCCACCTTGGACCAAATTCTATGACTCCATCTTCAACGTTTCTCCACCTTCACCATCAGCCCCTAAGGGCAATCAGCATCAAGCATGAACACCGACCAAGTCCAAGCAATGCTCGAACTTAGTACCAGAAAGCGGCTTCGTCAACATGTCTGCAGGGTTGTCCTTGGTACCCACCTTGCTCACAACAATGTCACCTTGAGCAACATGCTCCCGAATGAAGTGGTACCTCACATTAATGTGCTTTGTCCTCTCATGATACATAGCATCCCTCGTGAGATGGATAGCACTTTGACTATCACAGTACACTGTACTGACCTGCAGCTTCTCACAGATTTCACTGAAGAAACCTTTCAACCAGATAGCCTCCTTCACACCTTCAGTTATAGCCATGTACTCCGCCTCAGTGGTAGACAACGCCACTGTGGCCTGTAGACAAGCTCTCCAACTGATAGCACATCCTCCAAGAGTGAAGACATATCCAGATAAGGATCTGAACTTATCAAGATCTCCAGCATAATCTGAATCTACGAAACCAACAACTCCATCACTGGTGCGTCCAAACTGTAGACACACGCCCTTGGTACCCTTCAAGTACCTCATAATCCACTCCACTGCTCTCCAATGACCTTCTCCAGGATTTGCCATAAACCTGCTAACGACACTCACAGCATAGGCCAAATCCGGGCGTGTGCAAACCATAGCATACATCAGAGAACCAACAGCATTGGAGTATGGAACACCAGACATGTAATCAACCTCAGCAGCTGACTGTGGAGATAAGGCAGACGAAAGCTGAAAATGTGTACCAAGAGGAGTACTCACAGGATTACCAGTCACATCAAACCTGTCAAGTACCTTTTCAATGTAACTCTCCTGGCTCAGAAATAATTTCCTTGCTCCTCTATCTCTGGCAATCTCCATACCAAGAATCTTCTTAGCAGGACCCAAATCTTTCATCTCAAACTCGCAACTCAACAGAGCTTTGAGCTTCCTCACCTCTCCTTTGTCACTTGCAGCAATTAACATGTCATCCACATACAGGAGCAAATACACTTGGGAACTGTCGCGTAGCCTTTTCAGGTAAACACAACTATCATACTTGCTCCTCTCATAACCATGAGAAATCATAAAGGAATCAAACCTTTTATACCACTGCCTCGGAGACTGCTTAAGGCCATACAGGGACTTCTTCAACAAGCACACATGGTCTTCTTTGCCTTCAACATGAAAACCCTCAGGCTGTGCCATATAAATCCGCTCCTCAAGCTCTCCATTCAAGAAAGCTGTCTTCACATCAAGCTGTTCAAGCTCCAAATCCTGCATAGCAACAATACCAAGAAGAGAACGAATCGAGGTATGCTTCACAACTGGTGAAAACACCTCATTAAAGTCCACACCAGGAATCTGACTATATCCTCTAGCCACTAGCCTAGCCTTGTATCTAGGCTCTTCAACTCCAGGTATACCATCCTTCTTCTTGAATACCCACTTGCAACTGACAACCTTCTTATCCTTAAGCAGCTTAGTAATCTCCCAAGTCTTGTTCTTGTGAAGAGATTCCATCTCTTCCTCCATAGCAACCAACCATCTAGCAGAGTCTTTCGACTTCACAGCATCTGAGTAACTAGACGGTTCTTCACAGCTATCAACTTCTTCCGCCACATTCAGGGCAAAAGCAACAATATCAGCCTCACCCAACTTCTGTGGAGGCCTGATAATTCTTCTGGGCCTGTCTCTAGCAATAGAATACGCTGGCTCCCTCTCAACTGTGCCAACATTCTCTGCTTCATCAGACAACCCACCATGAGTAGGACCATGGCAATCAACATCACGGAAGGAACTCGCTTCTGGATCATCATCAAACTCCACCTGCACTTTTGACTTTTGCAAGTCCACACTTGGAGCACTGGAAACACCAGGTGAAGAAACATCCTCCCTCTTACTCAGCATGTCTGTCTCTTTGAAAATAACATTCCTACTCAACAAGACCTTAGACAGCTCGGGACACCACAACTTGTATCCCTTCACTCCAGAAGCATAGCCAAGGAAGATACATTTCACAGATCTTGGCTCTAGCTTGCCATTATTCACATGAGCATAGGCAGGGCACCCAAATATCTTCAAATCAGCATAATTAGGAGGATTTCCAGACCACAATTCTTCAGGTACCTTGCCATCAAGTGATGCATGAGGTGAACGATTGACAAGGTGACAGGCAGTCGAAGCAGCTTCAGCCCAAAACGACTTAGGCAAACCAGCATTTGACAGCATACAACGAACTTTCTCCAACAAAGTTCTGTTCATTCTTTCAGCGACTCCATTCTGTTGAGGTGTACCAGGGATTGTCTTATGCCTGACAATACCCTCATTCTTGCAGAACTCATCAAACCAACTAGAGCAAAACTCCAATCCATTGTCTGTGCGGAGATGCTTGACATCTCTCCCAGTCTGCTTCTCAATCATAGTCTTCCACTGCTTGAAAGTGACAAAGACATGATCCTTGCTCTTCAAGAAGAACGCCCACACCTTCCTCGAATAATCATCAATGATAGTCAGCATATACTTGGAACCATTCTTTGTTGCAACTTGAGACGGTCCCCAAAGATCAGAATGAACATAGTCAAGTTTTCCCTTTGTAGTGTGCACACCTTTCTGAAAACTGACTTTCTTCTGCTTGCCAAACACACAGTGCTCACAAAATTCCAGCTTCCCAATACCCTGTCCACATAATAATCCTCTCCTATTCAGCTCGGTCATGCCTTTCTCACTCATGTGACCAAGTCGCATATGCCACAATGAGGTATTCTCAGAATCTGTCAACAAGCCAGATGCAGCAGCAGCAGTCCCTGTAACTGTAGAACCCTGCAAAACATACAGATTTCCAACCTCCTTTTTGGCTTTCATATGCACTAATGAGTTCTTACTCACACGAAGAACATGTGTGCTTGTTGAAGAAGTCCCTGTAACTGTAGAACCCTGCAAAACATACAGATTTCCAACCTCCTTTTTGGCTTTCATATGCACTAATGAGTTCTTACTCACACGAAGAACTCCACCTTCTCCGGTATACTTGTACCCCAATGTATCAAGAGTACTCAACGAAATCAAGTTCCGCTTCAAATCAGGGATATGCCTCACATTCGTCAAGGTTCGAATGACACCATCATGCATCTTGATCTTCACTGTGCCAATACCAACAACCTTGCAGACAAAATTATTTCCCATGAGAACATTACCCTCCGCACGTTCATATGTTGAAAACCAGTCCCGGATAGGACACATATGAAACGTACAAGCAGAATCAAGGACCCAGGCAGCATCAACTTTAGACTTCCCATCAATCACAGACAAAAGGTCTCCATCAGATTCTTCTTTCTGAGTGGTGGTGGCAACACTAGCACTGCCGCTATCAGAACTTTCTCCTTTCGGAGCACTGGACTTTTCGCCCTTCTTCTTGTTCTTCAACTCCGGACAGAACCATTTAATATGCCCAACCTTATGACAATTGAAACAAGTCTTATCCTTGTGCCTTGACCTTGATTTGCTTCTGCTCTTCTTCCTCGAACCAGACTTAGCATTCCTCTCTTCAGATCTCCCTCTCATAACCAAGCCAGTCCCTTGGCTATTTTCAGAGGAACTCACAGTGTGCTTATCAATTCTCTCTTTCTCCAAGAGCGAATCATGAACATTATCCCAACTCAGAGTATCATGGCTGAACAACAGAGTATCTCTGAATTGCTGATAAGAAGCAGGCAACGAGCACAATAACAATAAAGCAAGATCTTCATCATCATACTTCACATCCAGAGTTCTAAGATCAGCCACTATATCCTTAAATTCATTAAGGTGGTCATGAACAGACTTATCTTCTTGCATCCGGATAGAAAACAGTCGTTGCTTCAAGCACAGTTTGTTGGTCAAACTCTTGGGCATGCACAACTTTTCAAGCTTTGCCCATAATGAGGAAGCTGTTGTCTCCTTCAACACGTCCCGCAAAATATCATCTGACAGATGCAACTGGATCTGACTCACAGCCTTACGGTTCTTTGACGCTTTCATCGCAGCATCCCAACTCGTAGGCATTAACTTCTCATCAAGTAGAGTCTCATCCAGCTCTAAATGTGTCAGAATAGCGCGCATCTTGACCTGCCACAAGGAAAAATTAGTTTTCCTCGTCAACTGAGGAATCTCGTACTTCATCGAAGTCATCCTGAAACCACTCGAACCAAGAAATCCGCTCAAAACAGGTTAGAAAACCAAAATCAGCCAAATCAGTTGACTTTCGGTCAACCAGTCAAACCGTTGACTAAGTCAACTCGAAAAATTAGGGTTTTTCAACCCCCAATCCTCCAAGGCGGCGGCTGGGCAGCGACGGCTCGGCCTCGGTCGGCGCGAGCTTGCGAGCGCCGGCGAGTGGGCACGGCGGCGGCGGTGCTAGGCGGCGGCGGAGAGACGCGGAGTTCACCTCTCTTTCTCTCTCCCCGTATCTCTCTCTCTCCTCGTGACTTTCTCTCTCCCCGAGCTCTCCCTCCTCCCCGAACGGCGACGACGAGGCTCAGCGACGGGTGGGTCGATCCTTGGCGGCGCGGGGATGGGCGGCGCGGCTCTCCTTCCTCGCGTTTTCTCTTTCTCTCTCGTCGGTCCTCTCTCTCTCCTTGCCTTTCTTCCTCGGGTTCTCCTCTCTCTGCGACGCCGCGGCTCGACTTCTCAAGGAGCTGCGACGGCGAGCACGGGGCGACGGGACGCGGGCGGCGGGCCGAACTCGGGGCTGCGCGGTCGGCGATCGGTGGTCGGCGGCTGGCGGCTCCAAGGGTTTCGAAAACCCTAAATTTCCGATTTCCCCCAAATCGGATTACTGTTCACGGAATTTTTTTTTTTTTCGTGTCAAATACTCGTATACTCAGATCCGGCTCTGATACCAATTGTTGAGAAATAAGATCGAAACGAGTAAAACACGAGACACAAGAATTACGTGGAAACCCCAAGACGGGGAGAAAACCACGGGCAAAGGAGAGTCGTCCACTATGTGAGTCCAATCGGTTACAAGGCCTCCGTGAGGGTTCTCTCTACCTCACAACTCTCAACTAGTACAAATAAGACCTAGGCATAGGCCGTATATATATAGGAGACTAGTACTCTATTCTGATCAGGAAATAGAGCCCTACTCTAATTAGGAATTTGGAACAATCCCTAACAATATAAGAGATAATGATAAAAGATTAAAGTTTAAGACCAAAATTTCGACTTATTTTTCTAGAGAAAAATTTAGACTCGTTCAAAATACCTATATAGATGTCTCATTCCGAACATGTCTTTCCATATTCTAAGGTCATTAGTGGGGGATATGCTGCATTATAGATTAGATTTTCTGTTTCATTTCGCTTTGTTTCACTTTAATTTTTTGCCTTAACTTATTATTAATCAAATAAATTTACCTACCAAAAAAAATTCTAAGGTCGTTAAGAGTTTCGTAAGAATGGGAGTGGGCCTAAGTTTCCGTTATGGGCTTCGAGGCCCAAGAATAAGTGACACCACTATGGGCCACACCTAGGAGTCGGTGATCTGCTGAAAGGAAAATATTTAAATCACTCGATGAATTGGTGAATTTTCTACATTAAAGTGGACACGAAAATGATCTGCTTTCATATCAGATCTTCATGTACAGTCACAAACTAACATGATAATCTGAACAAGTGTTTTTAAAGAAAGACGAGTTGAACTAAAAAAAAAAAGGATCTCTATTGGGAATATTATTTCCCTCGTTGGCAGTATAAAGAAAGTATCCAGAAGTTGTTGTTGGATCCAGCGATTTACAAGTTGTCATGGAAAAGAGAAGTGTGACATTTTGGTATATGTTGAACGTAATGAACACAAGAGAGATGAAACGGCACAGTAGGAGCTTTGATCACATGATCCAGCTCAAGCAGGACCAGAGAAGAGCCAGAGGACGAGGAAGCAGAAGACGACGACGACCGGAATGAGGTGGACGACAAGCTTCTCCGACGATGTCTTGGGTAGCTGAGCAAGCTCCTTCTTCGCCGCGTCGGAAACCGGGCTGTAATGAACAGGAAGGTCATCACTTGAAGCCACCTTGTAAGGAGGGACACCACCACCACCTTCACCTTGTAACAGGTTTATGGACAGATCGTCCATTGTGGACGGCCTGGAAATGCTCGATGACCTATGCATTGTTGGAGAGGGAAGAACTTGGGACTTGGGTTCTGATCAATTTAGAGGAAGCTTTAAGGGAGGAGAGGCGTTGACTTTTTCCCTAACTCCTTTGATGGGTTTTATTCCCAAGAGCAGATTTCAAGGAAGCACCTTGCTTTCCAGGGACAAAAGCAGCCTGATCTTTGATAAAGCAGATGCCAGTAGTTTGCTTCTGGAAATGGCTTAATGGGGAATTTTTTTTGGTCAATTTGGACAGCTAGGAATGTGAAACAACATTTGTTTAATTTATTACATGCTGTCTTAGGCTGGTACAAGGCTGCTTACGTTGCAATTAAAGAGATACACATGTGATCTCCGTGGTTTCAGGGAACTTATAATTTTAGTTTAGTCCCTCCTGGAACATGCGATTCCAAAGGAGGAAAATTATACGGCAGAATCAATAAGAGTCGGTCCAAGCGACTTGAATTCACTTAAAAATTCAAATTTCGTGAAGAGAGACATCTCTTAAAATAAGATCATAGTGACTAACTCTAAATAGGACAACTTTTAAAAAGAGTACATGGTGGGAAGGCCACATTTCAATGCATCACCCAATTGACTACTTCATAAAGTCAACAACTAATTGCAACATAGCATAGAAAATGTAGAAGACCACATTGGGCTTACAATTGTCTGGAGAAGGCACACAGGTGATAAATAATCGACCTTTTATGGCGATTGAAAGATCCGCAAAAGTTAAAGTTGAGAACGAGTATTGTACATTACATTCAAAACTGCAGAAGAGGGTTCACCGACCCTAATGAAATGAGAAGAAAGCTAGGCACGACACGGACTGCACCAGTTCTGCACATGCCAAAACCATCCCGAAACACTAATTGCCCCGGATTTCGTACCATAGTTGCAAACTGAGGAAAGACGTATCAGAAAGCTAATATTAGGATTTACCACGGAGAGAGTACTTCGCATGATGCGGATGAACAAGTCAAACAGAAATAGCAGCAACACAGCTTCAGCATCGTAAATCATTAACTAACAAATAAATAACCAGATTTACCTGTTATGGCTCCTCGACAGCTGTCGGCTAATTCATTATTTCTCACTCTATGTAAAACTTTTGCTTCAATGGTGGAAGTACATTTGCACTAGATTGTCCACTTTGAATCTTACATTCAAGGTCGAACTCCATCAACCGATGATTTTCCCTTGAACGGTTCATGATGAAAGATACATGGACAATATCTCCATTATCAACATCGGTTGGGGGATGTAAGAGAAAGACCTGTAGATTGGTCAAAACAAATTATGCAACTTACAAGCACCAGCGGTCAAAACAACTTATGCAAATTTCTACATTGGTCAACCCAAAAAGAATCCATGGTAAGATTTTTGCTTTAAGGAATAGGAATCTGACTGAAAACTCTGTGCCCTTATCACAATTAAATTAGATTCTTGTAGATAACGAACCTGTTGGCCCCAATGAGTTCCCTTCTCTATGCTAGGAGCAGTCGTCAACTCAATCTCCTGCTGAGCTGGATTATCTGCACGTCCCTGGGATTCAATGCCAGAAACAAAAAGTTGTGAGATGCTTGTCCTGAACATAACTTGCTACTGTCATTGAAAATTGTTAAACTTACTTGGAAATGGACGTCGAACCATCCGCAAAATCCGCACATCCTCTCGTTTTCCATGTTTATTGATGACGAAAATTGAGATTTTACTTCAACAATGTCATTCAATGTACAAGTTAAACAATCAATTTCTTTTACAACAGCAGGACTTCCCATGACTTGATGTGGGTGAAGGTTTTGCCACAAAGATGTCTGCACCCATTTAGTAAAAATCGAATTCAGGAAATAGACTATTACAAAAAGAGAATGCCAATTTAATGTAAATGGACTAGCTTTTAGCATTTGCAGCAGGGTATAGAATACCTCCAAGTAATACTTTCTCTGTTCTTCACGGAAAGGCTTAGTCAAAACACTCATATCAACACCATAATAAGATTTGGTGTCCTCGACAAATCCACGCCAGTCATCCATCGCCTCTTCATAATCCCTCTGTTTCTTATCTACCAATCCAGACCTAATAGGCGCCATCCACATTCGGGCATGACTTGGATACCTACACAAATAGGAAAAGTTGGCAGTTGGACTACACTAAATGGACTCCATAATAGTTATTAGGAGAGAGGAAAAAATAACGATACTATTGACACAAATAGTTAACCATAGATTCAACCACTTACATCATTCCAGTAGGCTTAAGCCAACGATCACGAGCGCATATCACAGAATCAAACATCGACTCGCGAAGAAGAAAGTATCCCATCCACTCTGATATAATAATATCAACTGCCAAGGAACAAGAAAACCAACTTCAAATTAACAAGTAGCAGAATTCAAATATTTAAATGTGAAAACAACAAGGAAGAAACAGTTTGAGACATAGCACCAGGTAACCTTTTTCAGGCAATGTGATATCCTCTACAGATCCCTCGATCACCTCAACAACACCCTGAAGATTATTAGCTGCAACAAGGGTACGTGCATGCTCGCACATCTTGGTAGCTTCGACTGCATAGACTTTCCTTGCCCCGGCCTGTGCCGACCATATAGCAAGAATGCCACTTCCGGTACCAACATCCAAAACCGTCTACAGAGACACACCAATAGCATCAAAACCCACAAAAATAACCAACCCCACGAGGCACATTCTCACACAAACACAGAACCAAACCCCTAGACCAAGCACAGCGTCCCCTATAGCAACCAAATCTAGAAAGATCGCTCCTTTGATCCCCACCAAAAGTATCAAAACCCACAAAACTAATCAACTCCACGACCCCGCATTCTTACGAAAGACATTGAACCAAACCCCCAGACCAACAACAGTCTCCCCTCATCAATCAAAACCCACAAAGATCGCTCCTTTAACCTCAACCAATGTCCTAAGTTCGTTAAAAGAGCGATCTTGAACCAAAAATAATGAACTGGGTACTCACCTTTCCAGTGAAGTGGGCCCGGTTTTTGAAGACAGCCTGGTAATAAGCGTCCATGCGAACTTGGTCGGAGAGCATTTCCTTTTGGTGATAAAGGAAACCGTAGGTGCAAAAGTAATTAGCAAAATCCGCGCCCTTGTCCACCGCGCCGGCGCCGGCGCCTCTCCCACTGTTCTGGCTACTCATTATCCCGGCGGAGCAGCGTTGACTCTTCTCTTGTTCCGTGTGGGGCCCGCTTGTTTCCTCTTCTTCCCGGGAAACGAGGGTTTTTTTTTAGGGAGGGAAGCGAGGTTTTAGGTCTATATGATGGAACTGGAAGCGAGGGTTTTAGGGCAACGTCCCGCTGCTCACGTGGATCGCCGCGTCTGAAATAGACAAGGTGACTGGTCGTCTGGAATAGACAGGTTAGGTTCAAACTAGGCTGGATCTTGCATGGTAGCAATTTTTTTAGGGAAAAGTCCACTTTAGTACCATGTAGTATCGCCCAAAATCGCTTTAGTACTC
The DNA here is from genome assembly GCA_963995505.1 of Hypericum androsaemum. NCBI lineage: Eukaryota > Viridiplantae > Streptophyta > Magnoliopsida > Malpighiales > Hypericaceae > Hypericum > Hypericum androsaemum. Next base: position 17,412,052 of record OZ023190.1, read on the forward strand.
TGTGGTAAAAAATCGATCAATCGAGTCATACTTATTCTAATTAGCATCAAAAAGGTCCTCGAGCAGCTGCCCGGACCTGTCCGAACCTACCCGAACCCTGCCTGAACTACGTGGCCAGCCACGTCACCAAATTTTGATGACATGGTGCCACGTGGACATCCATCTCCTTCACTCCTCCTCCTCCTCCTCCCCCACTCCTCCTCCGCCTCTGCGTCCTCCTCCTCCTCCTCCTCCTCCTCCTCCTCTGCGTCCTCCTCCTCCTCCGCGTCCTCCGCGTCCTCCTCCTCCTCCTCCTTCTCTCCGCGTCCTCCTCCGCGTCCTCCACCTCCTCCTCCTCCTCTCCGCGTCCTCCTCCTCCTCCTGCTCCTTTTCACGTGGCACCACGTCATCAAAATGTTGTGACGTGGCTGGCCACGTAGTTCGGGCAGGGTTCGGGTAGGTTCGAGCAGGTCCGGGCAGTTGTCCGAGGACCTTTTTGATGTTAATTAGAATAAGTATGACTCGATTGATCGGTTTTTTACCATAGGGTACTAAAGTGATTTTGGGCGATACCACAGGGTATTAAAGTGGACTTTTCCCATTTTTTTTAACTGTACTCCAGACTTCAATTAAAATTTTAAACATAATTTTTTTAGTTTAATCAATTGGTATCCGGCCCATTGGATCGATTAATCCAATTTTGAACCGGGTAGGACTTTTAAAAAGTGTTAAAGTTCTTCCAACAAGTATTTTACACTGATGCATACCAAAAAATTCGAACCTGAGACCTAGTTAAGCTAGAATAACTCCCTCACCAGTTGATGTAAGTACATGTTGGTATTTTTAAACATAATTAAGTACATCGTTAGTAAACGGTAAAATTAATGGTCTTGCATATTGTAATTTGGATGGAGAAATCTATTTCCATATGGGTTTTGACTTACTAGCCAACTGCCATTAAATAGAACAAAACCCGTGATTTCAGATTGTCGCTTGGTGATCTTGAAAGCCACTATATAAAATACAATTTTTTTTAGAATTATATTAAATACAATTTACATCAACCAGAAGACGGATCCTTTAGCAATATCCAAATCGTGGCACAAAACATAAAAATTAAAACAATATCCAATTAGAATATCAACCATAAACTATGGCGGTCTGCTCTCTCCAATTTTATGATGGTCTTAACAAAATTTGGACTTATTCAATTTTTAATACAATTTATTAGAGAAATTGGTTAGAATCTATTTATTAATCCAAAATTTTAAAGATAATGAGTATGTGAGTTTTTTATTCATTGATAAAACTTGTTCAAATATAATATTAGAATTTTCATATCCAATTCAAAATCTTAAAATATTTTATGAATATTTTATACTTAAAAATAAGTCATTCACTCTTGCGATTATGAATGTGTTCACTATAATATATAGAAAATGTTCAACATCTTTTTGCAGGTTTCAAAGTTTCATCTCATAGATCATATTTAAATGTTCAGCATTGGACCAATCGGCGGATTAACATAGGTAATGTCATCCCGTGAAGAAATATTCAACTATCTTATCTTCACCAATTTCCTTTGCACCCTCGTTAATTTCTGACCACTTCCGTTGACTTTTCAGTATGGCTTTCTTCTCTTTAGAAATTACATCGTAGTGTTGAAAGGAAAGGAAAGGAAAGCAAAGATGGAGCGCTAAATGGGGAAAATGTTTTGAGTTCATGTCCAACTCGAAACTGAAATCCGATACGAGGTTGTTTCAGGGAAAAAAAATGGAGGACAGGAGAGCCAACGGGGCTGCTGCCTCCATTGTGATCATCCTGATCACTGTTCTGGTTGTTGCCAAAGTTTCTCTAAAAAATTCCAGGGTCTTCTTCCTCATTTTCGGGGCAGACATTGCACTGATCCTTTCGGTTGTCGCCTGTATGCTGATCCGGATGCGATACACTCGGAGGCGAAAGCTGCTGGAGAGCCAGCTTGTTTCGGAGTGTCGAGAGCTTCGGATCGAGTACAGTTTCCTCAGGAAAGTTGCAGGCATACCGACCAAATTCTCTTACAAGGAGATCGAGGAAGCCACGGACAACTTCCGGTCGTTCATCGGCCTAGGGGCATCATCTTCGGTTTTCAAGGGCATCCTGAAGGATGGAACATCCGTTGCTGTAAAGCGGATCGGGGAGGAGCGAGGGGAGAAGGAGTTCAGGTCAGAAGTAGCCGCGATAGCCAGCGTGCAGCACGTGAATCTCGTGCGAATTTTGGGATTCTGTGTTGTTCCAGGCGGGGCGAGGTTCCTTGTTTACGAGTTCATCCCGAACGGATCCCTGGATTGTTGGATATTTCCAAGGCGGCCGGGCTCTGATCGCAGGGGAAGTACTCATCCAGGAGGATGCTTGTCATGGGACTTGAGGTACAATGTTGCTATTGATGTAGCCAAGGCGATATCTTACCTGCACCACGATTGCCGGTCGAGGGTCCTACACCTTGACCTGAAGCCCGAGAACATACTTCTCGACGAGAATTATCGTGCCATCGTCTCAGATTTCGGCCTGTCCAAGCTGATGGGGAAGGACGAGAGCCGAGTCATCACCAATATCCGCGGGACCAGAGGCTACCTGGCCCCGGAATGGCTACTGGAGCACGGTATCTCTGAAAAATGCGATGTGTACAGCTACGGTATGGTTCTGTTGGAGATCATAGGGGGGCAGAGGAATGTCACCCTGGCACAGAAAGGAGACGACAAGTCCACGAGGAAATGGCAGTACTTCCCGAAGATCGCGCACCGGAAGATGAAGGAAGGGAGGATCAATGAAATACTTGATTCCAGGCTAACAGAACGAGGAGATCCTGACGAAGGGGAGGTAAAGCGGCTGCTTCATGTGGCATTCTGGTGCATCCAAGAGAAGGACAGGCTTAGGCCGAGCATGGCTCAGGTGGTCGAGATGCTCGAACGCCGCGTGGTGGTGGAGGAGCCGCCGGATACACAGATGATCGTAGGGGCTATACTCTCAGTTGATGATTACACATCCAACGGAGATGAGAGGTCTAGTTCTGCTCAATCATCAGCAGCAGAAAAAGGACACGAAAATAATGTTCTTCCGGACACAATGTCATGTTCCTTGACAATGTCTGGTTTTTCTGCGAGGTAGCTCTTGCATAAGATTTCACTTTTCTTGTTTCCCATTGCATAAAATCCTGGCAATTGAACTATTACAATTAGTTTTTGCATGGTTTTTAATGTTGGGGTCCCGACAGTTTGTTAGCCAGGTTGATAAGAACATGTTATAAATGCATTTAATGTTTTGTAAATGTGTTTTTTTCCTTGGAAAATATTCCAATAGACAACTAAAATAGGTTCTAGTTCGAATTTAACAAGGTACAAACACTAACAGTGGTGGTGATAAGATCATGTTGTAAAGTATTCTTGAGCTCCGAAGACCTTGACTAATGACTAAATGTTATCATATTGTAAATCAATTAATTAGACATGGCCAGTTAATTTTTTTATGGGAAAAGTCCACTTTCGTACCCTGTGGTATCGATCAAAATCACTTTAGTATCCTGTGGTAAAAAACTGATCAATCGAGTCATACTTATTCCAATTAACATCAAAAAGGGCCTCGGGCAGCTGCCCGGAGCTGCCCGAACCTACCCGAGCGCTGCCCGGGCCACGTGGCCAGCCACGTCACCAATTTTGGTGACGTGGCGCCACGTCGCCAAGAGGAGGAGGAGGAGGCGGGGAGGAGGAGGAGGAGGAGGACGCGGGGAGGAGGAGGAGAGGAGGAGGGGGAGGAGGACGCGGGGAGGAGGAGGAGAGGAGGAGGGGGACGCGGGGAGGAGGAGGAGAGGAGGAGGGGGACGCGGGGGAGAAGGGGGACGCGGGGAGGAGGAGGACGCGGAGGAGGAGGGGGGCGTGGGGAGGAGGAGGACGCGGAGGAGGAGGGCAACGTGGGGAGGAGGAGGAGAGGAGGAGGAGGGGGACGCGGAGGAGGAGGACGCGGAGGAGGAGGAGGAGGAGGAGGACGCGGAGGAGGAGGGGGACGCGGGGAGGAGGAGGACGCGGGGAGGAGGAGAACGCGGAGGAGGAGGGGGATGCGGGGAGGAGGAGGAGGAGGAGGAGGAGGAGGAGGAGGGGGACGCGGAGGAGGAGGAGGAGGACGCGGGGAGGAGGAGGAGGAGGAGGAGGGGAGGAGGAGGAGGAGGAGGAGGACGCGAGGAGGAGGAAAATCGGAGGAGGAGGAGAATTGGTGACGTGGCGCCACGTCATCAAAATTGGTGACGTGGCTGGCCACGTGGCCCGGGCAGCGCTTGGGTAGGTTCGGGCAGCTCCGGGCAGCTGCCCGAGGCCCTTTTTGATGTTAATTGGAATAAGTATGACTCGATTGATCGATTTTTTACCACAGGGTACTAAAGTGATTTTGGTCGATACCACAGGGTACTAAAGTGGACTTTTCCCTTTTTTATTTCACTGATTCTTTCTAGACACCTTCCCTGGACCTTTACTTTGCGTACACGTGGCAAAAAAGGACAAGAAGTAAATAATGCGATATTAAACCATATTCATAGTTGCGAAAATATGAGTTTTTTATAAATGTGATAAAAAAAGTATTTACTATCTTAAAATTTTGAATTGGACATATAAATTCCAACATAATATTGTAATTATCATTCAAAATAATTAATCCCTTTGCTTGAGAATATAGATGACAATTAGACCTTATCCTGAGGGTTTACTCAAATCCAAACTCGAAGGGTCCGAGATCCGTTGATTTTGACTGGGTCTAGATACACATCCTGCCCGGATTCTTATATTTAAAAAAAGATAAGGACATGGATATGGATCTATAGGATCCTGCCATGATCCTACCCAAAATTTTTAAAATAATATTAATATAATATATATGTATATTAATTAGTAAATATAATACCAAATTCTCAATCTCAAATTACCCAACTTCAATTTTTTTCATATTTACTTGTTTGATTTATTTATATTGATTTGTTTGAACGAACAAATCAATTGCGTTCATATTTTGAGTATCTTTGCTATCGGAGAACAATCTAAAAATAGTTTAAAATTTTTAAAATAAAATAAAATTTAAATAATATAGACCCGCGGATCACTCTGATCATACCCGATTTCTGAGGACTGAGATCCTACCCGAATCCTTATTTTTAAAGATGATAAGAATAAGAATCTGGGTCCACTTTTAACAATGAAAGTAGAGATTTGTGTCTTATGAATTCTACATAAATTCTAGCCATTGCCATCCTATTTGAGAAAGACTTAATTAACAAAATATTTTTGTCAAACTTCCAAAATATCGATCTACTCTAAATTATTTTAAGAAATTTTCTACAAATTGCATTTATGTTTATACCGAAAGTGCCATTATGGGCTGCAAACGAACAACACCACGCTTCTACGAAAGGCGGGGGTAGTTTGGGTAATCCACAAAAGCCAGTCACCGACTCCATCCTCATGGTGGGACATTAAGCCACGTGGCACGCGCTCAGTCCTCCATCAACACGATCCGACGGTGCAAGGTGCGCAGCCCACGGGGACCCATCATCGGCTCAACGACTCTCGCACCAGAGGCGAAACCAACCAAATTTTGAGCGTTTTAAGTCGATTCAAATATTAATCAAAATTTGAGTATAGTAATCAGCTAGTCATTCAATTCGATCGCGTTCTGAAGAATTTAAACTTATTGATTCTTACTAATGATTCTTACCAAATGTAACTTATAAAGAAGTTTTGTTATGAACATTATATTTGATTTAAACATGAATTAGTGGAACGGACACAGAACCGACAAGGAGTAAAACGGCAGGGGCCCTAAACGGACGCGAAGGAAAACGACAAGACACACTGAAACGGAAACATCAATAAATAAACAGAAGAAGACAGGACAGGGAGGGGAGTTTAAGGAAGGAGCAGACAGGATCGGTCCGTTTCGTCGTTGCAGCTTTTTGTTGTCTCAAAAAAAAAAGCGCAAAAAGGGGATCGTCCAATCTCAAAGGAGGGTCGTCTTGTTGTCTTCTTCTCCACTGGTACACATTATTGCATCCTCCAAAACCCTAGCTCTCGTTTCCATCTCCAATTTACGCGGTTCCTGTTAATTTCGATCGGTAATTTTCGTGGCTAAAAATAGCATCTTGTTTTTGTTTTTATCAATGTATAAGACTCTAAGGTCGTCTTGTTTCCGGAAAATTTCGTCGAGACTAACACATTGTTAGTTGCTAGCGTAAAAAAATACACTAATTCATCGACTTTAGGTTTTGGGTTAGATACGGAGATTCTAACGTATTATCATAGGGTGTGTTGAGATTAGTTGCTCTAACAACAATTATCCGGTTGATTTGTTTGTTGTTTGCATTGAAATGGTTAGGGTTTAGTGTGATCAGGATCTGTTCTGTGCGATTCGCGGGTCGGTTCGAAGTGTAGTTTAAGTAATTGGAGCTCATTTTGGTATGATTTGGAGTAGCTAAGTGTGGCTCTTTCTCCGTGCAGGACTTTTTTCATCTGCAGTCTTTCTTGTGATACTATGAGTATGTCTGGTTCTTCCATGGCCTCCGGTTAGTTTATTTTTCCTCCCTTTTTCGTCTTCTTTTTCGGGTTGGTAGAATCATCTTTTTTTGTTGGTTTTTGCTGAACGGGCTATTGCTTGCTTTGAATTCATGTTTATTGTGATCCAAGGTGGTAAAACTGCCAGAAGGGCTTTTGATTTTGGAAGAACCTACGTGGTTAAACCCAAAGGGAAACACCAAGCGACAGTGGTCTGGCTTCATGGACTCGGTGATAACGGGTCGAGGTAATTCCTTTTCCATTCCACTGCTTCTGGAATGGTAACATGTGCTGCTTGGTGCAGCATTCTGGAATCGACATTTATGCTGCTAATGTAGTTAGTTGAAGAAAAGGATTCTCAATTTGCTATGAACAAGTTATATGATAACTGGATGATGAAGCAAATTGAATTTTCTGGTGATGACGCCACCCTTTCCAGCTCTTGATTAACTGTTTGGTGTTGTTTTTCAGCTGGTCTCAGATCTTGGAGACTCTTCCTCTCCCAAACGTAAGGAACATCTGTATGTGCTACTATTTTGTTAGGCTCCCAACTACAGCTATGGAAATATTATCATATTAACTCTTTTCGACATTTCAAAACCTTTATGCAGATCAAGTGGATATGCCCAACTGCTCCCACACGGCCTGTTACCATATTTGGGGGCTTCCCATCTACAGCCTGTAAGAGAGAACGTTTTTCTCTATAATGCTTGAGATATTGTCGTTTGTTAATCCTGTTGTCCTGTAGTTTATCCAGTGGACTTCATTGATCCTGAGTTGATTCTGTTTATATGTGGGTGGCAATAGGGTTTGATGTGGCAGACCTTTCAGAAGAGGCTCCCGATGATGTGGAGGGCATGGATGCAGCAGCAGCACATGTAGTGAATTTACTGTCGACAGAGCCAGCAGACAGTGGGTTTTCTTTTCTGGTTAATACTACGTGATGGTCCATTTGTTTTCTTGTAGTCGACTGTGGAAACCACTGTCCTTGATTAATAACTAATGGTGCTGATTTCGTGCTCGTAAGTAATTTAGTTTTGTCAGAGGACATTAGAGAAGTCCCTCCATTTGGACTTCATTTTGTCTCCGTGAGATCGCTGTAGTTGCAAACATTCTCACACCTGCTTCTCTGTTTGTATTTATCTCATGTTCAATATTCTGCCATGCAGTTAAGCTGGTTATAGGCGGGTTCAGTATGGGTGCAGCTACCTCTCTATACTCGGCAACTTGCTTTGTGTCGGGAAAGTATGGAAATGGGAATCCATTTCCTGCCAATTTCAATGCCGTAGTAGGATTGAGTGGTTGGCTTCCATGTGCAAAGTCTGTCCTCTTCTCTCATGTTGTTCTCTTCTCTTGTATGCCTCAAGTTACCTTTCCAGTAAATATGAGGTCTTCTTGTATTTACCAGGATCTTGGCAGACAAGATAAGAGGTCAGGATGGAGCTGTTACACGTGCGGCGTCCTTGCCCATTTTGCTCTGTCATGGAAAAGGTGTTGTTCAATGTTTCATTGAGTTAGTTATTTGTCTTAGCCTCTCCCATGTGGGAGATATCTGCAGAATTCTATTCACAATTCGATCATTTTGTTTAATTGGTGGCAGGTGATGAAGTTGTTTCTTACAAGTATGGTGAGAAATCTTCCAAGGCTTTGAATGCCACTGGGTTTCAGAACGTCATTTTCAAATCCTATAACGGGTATGTAATCAGGTGCCTGCAAACCGAATGTTATTCCAAGTTTCCAGAACGTTATCTGTATCTGAACGATTTCGAATTGCACAGGCTTGGTCATCACACCATCCCCGAAGAGATCGACGAGGTCTGTTCCTGGCTCGCTTCGAAGTTGGGACTGGGAGGATCTTCCTGATATGGTCCTCAAGCTCGAGCAATTGTTATTGTGGCAATGAGATTGCCATCAGAGGGATAATATCTCTCGTTATACAAAGTCGAGTCGCGCATAACAGCTGCTTCATTGTATCGTTCCGATTAGTTCATAACGTTTGACCCCGCGGATCGTAGATTGTTCCAGCGATTTGTTATCTGTTTGAACCAAATAGCTAACAGGATCTATGCTGCTTCTAATCTCTGGTAAATGGATCTCCTACTTCAATTGTTTTTTGAAAGATCCTCCTCAAAAGTTGGAAGGCTGAACAGACCAAGTTGTGGCCAGTTTAAGGGATCCCCTTCCATTTCATTTGATGCAACTAGCCATATAAACTTCCCAACTTCTGGAGACCCTCAATCAACCTGCTCGACTGGCGTAATGCCGGAGCAGCCGGAAAATACAGGAGGAGAACAAATAATGATAGAAGAATTTGATGAGGTTACAACAATCAGAGAACCGTTACCGAAACAATCGAATATGGCCTTGCAATCTTCGGATGCACCATCCCTGTGGAGGTCAAAGCTGTACTGCTAAACTGCTTTGAGAGATTACATCCACACACCGTGAAGCATGCTTTTCAAGTGAGATGCTTCAGCTTCATCTTTGTGCTTCTTTAACAAAAGCCACTTCGCCGGCCTCCTTTGGTGACAGCAAATGCTTGTCTTGATCCATCTCATCGACTTCGGACTGGCGTGGCGTGGTGGTTGCCAGAGATTCGCTGCCGTCTTCTTCTATAACCGGTGAACCAGGACATCAACATAAGAAAACTTGGAAAAATGTTGAGGATCAACTAATACTAGATGTGGTATCCAAAAAAAGATCAAGGAAAGAAATCACTCACCCGTGCATTCATGATATTCTGGCAGCTGTTTAACTGTGGTTACTTGAAGGCTTTCGGGAAGCAGACAACTGCAGAGAGCACCTAAATGTCGAACCAACATAAAAGGGTTACAGTTGTTCATTCAAAACGTTAAACTTCGTAGTGTGTCCGTTCGACAGGGTGAAGAAAGGATGCAGAAAAAGACTCATTTAGGACGAGCAAATGTTGTCTAACCGATGACCAAAAAGAAGTATGAATGGGGTAATATCAAATCATCAAGTTAAACAAAATCAGAAGCTACTTGGAAAGCAATCACATACCTAACCGAGCAAGCCGATTCACCCACCCAGGTACTCGCCTTCCGGTTAATCTTTTAGACATGTCCTCCGTGAAGTGGTTGCAGTTTTTAGAAATAAGATGATATGTGTCTCCATGATACTCTGAAGCCACACTTTCTATAAATGTTCGAAATTCCAAGGGAGACATGTTTGTCCGACCCAATGGGATTGAAGATCTATATATGAATCCTGGACAGCTTTTTGGCTCAACTTCAAAAACGCCGCTCACAGGGAAATCGTGGGCTCCGAATCCATACTCCTTTCCATGAACTATGGTAACAAGTTAAACACGAGTCAGCTTACCTATTTCCAGCAACATTTGATTATCAAGATGAAGAAGGATTACAGATCATTCTCGAATTCCAAATTTCAGATGCGGAATGGAAGGAAAGCGAGACATGATATAGCCTGATACAGATTTTACTAACAAAAAGCATCCGTGAAATGATTTATTGCAACACTGATCGGTTCTATCAGAAAAGGAGATATCTGCTGGTGAGCAGACGAATAGTTACCAACCAAACCAAGAACAATACCTCCTCATACACATCCTATGCCTTGAAGCCAGCAACCACACATCCAACCTTAACTTCCCAAATAACAGGATGGACCCGAAAGAGAACATACGTCTACCGAGCAAAGATGCCGATACAGACTGCAATCAATTCGAGCCATAGCGGACACTGGGAGTTGACTACTTTAGACAAGGACGCAAACACAGGGAGGGTGAAACATGATAAGAGTATTAACTATCGATCCTCTATTTCCAGCAAGCAAGGAGACATTACCCTTCCCATTTCCACCAATTGTCCCTTCCAACCAAGTTGTGATCTTCCAACAAGCAAAGATTCAACCTTTGAACATAATTTCCCCCCCACCTCTGTCGAGCCTAAGACAAAAAACAACTCAAAAGAACAACCCACAATTCCGCCAAATGGCTTATAGCCCAACGGCACAAGGCGTTGTAAATATCTAGGAGGTCCAGGGTTCAAATCGTGGTGTAAAATTTGAAGAACAACCTACAATTCTTTAGCAAACCATTTTCTCCTAACCTCAGGCAAGAAGCCAATCCTCAAGGACAAATTAAAAAAAAAAACCCACAAGCAATAGGAAAAAGAAAGAAGCAAGGAAAATGCAGAAAAAGCCAACCTTCAATACCAGAATGGAAAATCCCAAAACCGAACCAATGGGTGTAATTATTGGCAGGGGTGAGATCATACACGTTCAACACCACCTGGGTCTCGCAATCCGTCGTCGTTCTTGGGTCCGAGTTCGAATCCGATATTTTGTTATTATTTATAATGCTCCTTTGTTCCACCATTTTCCCCCCCTCTCTCTCTCTCTCTCTTCGTCTTCCTTTTCGGGAAATTCCTTGTGGAAGGAAGGAAGGAGAAGGAAGGGAGAAAGAGGAGGCGGGCTGGGTTTTCCTCTCTCTCTTCCTCCTCACAGATCCATCGCCTCCTACGAGGAGAAAGAGGAGAAGAAGAATCAAGGATGGAAGCTTTTTTTTTTATACGTCTCTTTCTTTTAATGAATTAATTACATGTTATTTAATTTAATTTAATTTGTTTGCTTTAATAAAATAAAAAAGACAGGACTCTTTCTTTCAAGGAAAAGCTGGTGCTGCTGGTCCCATTATTATTATTATTATATTATTCCGTTTTCAGTTTTAGGACGGACAGGCATGTGCGGCGAGGAGACAAGACGAGACATAATTTTTGGGGGCAATCATGGTCTGTAATTTAGAATTCCGAATGATGAGATTCAAATTTAAATTAATTATTAAATCCAAATTAAGTCTATTGAGTGAGCTGTCAACTGGGCACCCGCCCACCCGCGTTCGGAAGGACTGATTATCTTAATCCACCAACCGGACAACTTCCTCATCTGGCTGCTGCTTTCTAAGTCGAATCTATCCAGTGGCTGCTGCTTTCTAAGTCGAATCTATCCAGCTGAAGATGGAATTTAACCAAAAGATTTCAAATTTAAATTTTTGAGATTGTAATTTTTTTCCACATTTTAAAAGATCTTCGATCGAATTTAGATTAGTAAAGAAACACAGAATGTCAATTTTCTACACTTCATTGGCTCATTGGACACCAGTCTCATGTAATCTCAATCTCACAGGAACGAACGAAGGCATCAACAAGTTTCTTAGGGTTCAAGGGGTTTTATTAGGCCCCAAAAGCGATAAAATGGCGCAGTTGCCAACTCAAGGTTCCAAGCAAATTTACAAGAGTTCGATATTTCCTCTTTGGCCTCTCCTCGGAAGATAAGATATTCAATCCAGCTACAAGTCGCTCAGCTAACGACCTTCAATTCATTTGCCTCCACACAAGAATCATGTTCCGCTCATCCTTCGATCTCGGCCCCAGGCGGACACTGCTTGCAGCAGACTGAACATGTGACGCGAATAGACCAGACAGCCTTGCTGAATTCTGCAATCATTATGACTCTGGTGTTGTGCGCCGCCGTATGCGCTCGCTGCGCCTTAAAGGGACTGATCCACCATCAGAAGCCTCATTATCTTCATCTCTGGAGGAGGATCCAGTTTCTGCATCATGTGTCTCACCCCAAAGTCGGGTTGAACGCCTCCTAAAACTCAGTTGCGCTCTGGTTCTCGAGGTACCGGACCAACTACTGCTTCTTGAGCTGGACCCTGGCCGGGAAACTCTGATCAGAAAGAAGACAGTGAGCCAACCACCATCACCTATGGGCAAGAGATTGTCATCACCCCTCTCTTCCCCCATCGACGATTGGAGCGTGCTGAGTAAGTCTCCAAGGTCCCTTTGGCGTTCCATCCTCCTCCAGCTGCGTTCCCGCTCTCGGTCAGTCTCTGATGGACGAATAGTGGGGTGCTCACTTCTTGCATGCTTCCTGAGATCTGCATAGGTGCCACTAAAATTACACGTCTCACAGGCACAGCTTCTTGGTTTAGCATTCATAAATTGCCGAGCCGAGTCCATGACGATCCACTCCCTTATTTGCCCCCTACAGAGTGGACACATCAGTTTTGGATGCATCTCGTTCTCACAAGGAGTGGACGCATTGGACCGCGGTCCTTCCCCCGCTTCTTGAGATACCTCGGTAGCTGTTATTTCCGATGCAAAAACATTGCCAGTTGTGAGCCCAGTTTCTTCATTTTGATTAGTTGAGGCTCCCTGCACTGACTTGCGAAACTGGTCGAAGCAATTTGAGTGGCGATAACTTGTATCACACATAAAGGGACGGCAACCTTTCTCATGGGAAGAACATATGAGCAGAATTGCATTGTGAGGATGATCCATACAAACAGGGCACCTTGCTTCTTCCCATTCTCTTAGATTTGCTTCATTTTCACTAGCAGTTATAGAGGATGATCGACTTGACCGACTGGAGCTGCATTTATAAGGTGAAGCCCTGATCTTATCATGTGATATCGAACAGTCTCTTCTATCTTTTGGCATCTGGAATTTCCGCCACTTGGCAGAATGAATATACTGCTTCAAAGATGTAAAAGCAATGTTACTAAGATATGGAATATCGAGCACACAGTTGACAAATACAATTAAGCATCACTAGTCTAGCACTCAGAATAGGTTAGGATTGTCTCAATAAATAGTTGCAACCTGAAATTCTACCCAACTCCAGTTGTTGTTAAATGAAGATGAAGGCTTGCAGATACCAGACACTCACGTACACAAAATCAAACATGAGGTTTCTCTTTTTTTACCTCGCAGGTATCATTGATCAAATCTAGAAATTACCAATGCCAAAACACCTAGCTTCGCTCTGTTTCTTGGACAGAGCTGTTCATATGAAATTCACGCACAACTACGGCACAGTCAAATAATACAAAATGCCAACGAGGAGGAGGTGTTTGAAAAGTTTACAGTGAGGAAGGGATCACTCAACACATCTCCAGACTAAAAGGCCTCTAAGCAGCGAACTCCTACACCCTTAGCTGTATCATATGTCTGTAAATGAAGACCTTCAAAGACTACCAATTGATCATTTCCACATAGGACAATCCACCCAAGCCACTGGGATATTCGCTTCACAAGATCGCGGAGCCATAGCTGCGGAAGCTACAACAACTTAATGGTGCTGCATCCCAGTAGTCTGTAGCGACTGTTCTCCAAAAAATTATCCACAGGTCAGGCTACATCAATATCACCACGTGACCTTCAGGCATTTTGCTGATGCACACAGCCATAAGTTTGTTAGCCAAGTTTTGGGTCTCACCACAGCTCACAAATCCACAATACCCACGGGAGTGCTCCAAAGCAACAAATCAGCTAAGATGGATATTGTAGTTGGTTGCAATTAAAAAGGCAAGCTCATCATGCTCACTCAAACAAGGTTTCAACAACTTATCTATGGCACACAGTCAAACCAATAAATACATATACTCCAATGTTACGAGCCCAGGAACTAAACCATTTCATGGTTCAACCAGCCATACACAGCTTCGCTCGGTATCAGCGTCCGCCACCAAAAGTTTGCCCCTTATAAAGGAGGGAAATCATCATCACCTTCAAACCACAATCACCACCAGATCACTCCACAGCACCAGCTAATCAAACTTCCCAGCTACCAAACACGACAGCCCCTCGAAGAAACAATACGCAGCACAACAGGCACGGGCGAACCAAATCCTACCTCACAGTTCACAGACACCCAACAAGTAACAAAACAAGCAAACAAAGTCGAAGCCTTTTTTTAGCCTTTAACTCAAGGAATGAGCCACCGAGTGGACGAAACCCTAACCGCGGCCAAAAAAAACAAAAAACTCGATTCATCTCCCCAGTTCAAACTACTACACATAACCTAGCTCAAGCCCAAGCACCCGACAACCAACACAAGAAATTAGAACCGATCCACGTCATCCAGACGCAACAAAGACGCTAGAATCATCGGATCTGGACACGGCGCTTCCCGATTCGTAAGAAAACCAAAAAGGACACGAAAAAAAAGATAGGAAAATTCCACAATTTAGGGGATTCTTAAGGGTTTACGCCTAAATATTACCTGCGAGGCCCCCCGGGAATTGCTGAATTCGATAGATGTGGAGACCCGCGAAGCCTGAGAGAGAGAGAGAGAGAGAGAGACGGTGTCGTTCTGGAGCCAAGAGAGAGGTCCCAACAAGGGAAAAGGCTAATTGTATTTTTTTAAGCGGCCAGTTTTTTTTTTTAAAGGGAGCCACATAAAATTGACTCCCCACGCTGACGTGGACTACGGGAGGTGGGGGGTTCCGGATTTTGTTCTTTCTGGGAATTTCGGGGGAGGCGGTGGGTTAAGGTTAAAAAAAAAGGAAGAAGTACACTTTAGTACTGTATAGTTTTATATTTTTCAAATTAAGGTCATATAGTTTCAAATTGCTCAGATACGTCCCAGTCCCGGGCTGGGACGAGTCCGAGAAAAAAATCACAGGCCTAAAAAATGCAATTTGAAACCACATGGCCTTAATTTAAAAAATGTGAAACTACAGAATAATAAAGTGTACTTTTTTCTAAAAAGATGAATTACTCTCGAGTCCCTCTATCTTCCTCTCCTTCATCTTCTTCTTTCCAAACCGTCACCGATTAAAAGATTTATATATTTTTTAAGTGTTAGGCACATTTTAGTCTTTTTAAGTAGAAGTTCGTCGAAAAAAAACTCTGATACCGACATGAGGGACACCATGTACTAATTTAATTGAAAATTTAGATGATGCTTTCGTTTTATTTTAATTTCTTCACCGGTTCGTTTTAGGTAGCTTTTACTTTTATTTTTGTTTCTACTTTTGCTTTGTTTTAAATTGCTTATCACGTTTCGTGGTTTTGGGGGGAGCTTTCCAAGCGTGTGAGGGTCTTGTAAGTCCTGGGTTTGTGATGTTCATTACGGAAAGGGTTTTCTTGGCTATGAGATGGATTAATGGAGATGAGTTGATAGTAATAAGGATTTCTAAAATTGAAAATTTGGCTCGTAACATTCACACAATTTGACCTTAGTTTTTTTGATAAATTACTCCCTTGTCTCTGGTATTTAGTCTGTGTTCCCTGAATTTTCAAAAATAATTTTACCGTCTCCTGTCTTTGGTTTTAAAAACTCTCGGGTCCTTGGTGCCGAAATATGCCATTTTTTCCGGCGAACCTCCGCTTGAAAAGACTAAACTGCCCCTCCCACTAAAAAAATCCCTCTCTTCCCCACACTTTATCTTCTTCTCCACACTTCATCTTCTTCTTCTTACCTTTTTTTATAAGTAAAATTTTATTACCCACCAAGAAAATACCAAAGATGCACGAGTGCACTACACCAAAAGTGTCTAAAAAAGACACAAACTAAAGTTACACCAAAAAAATCGAAAGGCCCACCGAAAGCCCACCTCGACAGAAGCCCAAAAGCCAAGAAATCCTACCACCTCCAGTGAGGCCAAGAACCCAAAACCCTAGGATCCTTGAGCACCACCACCACATCTCCGGCCAAATCCTGCAGCCAAACCTCAACCTCCTCCATGCCACTCGCCAAACCTCGACACAGAGAACCACGAACCCAAGGAGGACGAAATAGAAGGAAGAGCCAAAAATGGCCAAGAAACTGAGACCAAAGCGAAGCGAAGAGCACCGACCAGGACCAAACAGAAGAAGCGGATGCCACAAACCCTTCCACCCAAGCCCAAAACTAGTGACCGAACACCGCAAGACAGGTAAAGAGAGAAGGTGGAAAGCCTAGAACCATCACCTGCTGAGGAAACCCAAGGTGGGACGGAAATTGGAGGCGGTCGAAGACCAACTCCATCTAACGAGCCAAACGGCTATTCTTAACTGCCAAAGACAGCTCCAGCAAATGATGGAGACCTCGACGGCGTAACCGAAGGGGAACCCACCAACCCAAACTCACCTGACACGCCGAGATCAGTAGGGTCGCTTGTCAAGACTTTGGGAAGTAGCCACAGCCAAAGATGACACCATGGTTGTTCCACCGACCCGATCTAACCATCCGACGAGGGAGGAAGGGGTAGTGAAACGATTGGAGTGGGGGGGCCCAGGGTGTTCCACCGCCCTAGTCAACCCTTCCGAGAAAGGGGAGGGGGGCGGTGGAACAGGGGGAAAGCTGGATGAACGCCTTTAGGTGGGGAGATCAGAAGGAATTAGGAGGAAGAAGGGAGGAAAAAGGGTTTTGGGGAAGAGTGCCTGGGAGAGTTTACATGAATAGGGTATTTTTTTGTTAATGCCATTAAGCCGGAACTTCTTCTTCTTACCTTCAACCAAAAACTAAATTCAAATGTTCTTAATGAAAATTAAAATCAATTAGAGAAATAAAAAAAATTAACAATTGATTGGAAAACCCTAATTTAACAATCGAATTAGAAGGTTGGAGGAAGAAGATGAAGTGGGAGGAAGAAGAAGGTGAAAAGGGAGGAGAGGAATTTTTTATCTTTTAAGTGGGAGGGGCATTTTTATCTTTTCAAGTGGGAGTTCGCAAAAAAAAAAGGCATATTCTGTCAAAAAAAGGCATATTCCGACGACAGGGACCCGAGAGTTTCTAAAACCAAATACGGGAGTCGGTAAAATTATTTTTGGAAACCCAGGGACCCCAGGGGGAGGATGACCAAACACCTGGGATAAGGGGATAATTTACCTTTTTTTAATCTCTGCGGAACGAGTCTACTTACTATTTACAATCAATTTTTTTGAAGGGGATATTTACATAATATTAATTCTCCTTGATTTGTAGACTTTAAATTGTTTAAACTAGTTAGACATTGTTAAATATAATTTACTTATAAAGTTGGACATTGTTGGATAGGCGGGGTTGTTTTGATGGACGTGGGGTAATTCGATAGTTCTTTGTTAAATGGTTAAAGGCGGGAAAGATATTTTGGTAGATTTAGTGGAGATAAAAATTGGCTCCTAATGAGTTCCATTTCTAAGAATTTACAGACTAATTTATCAAATTTCGGACCTATTAGTACCTTAAGTCAAAATATCAGGACTTCCGAGTATTTTCTCTAAAAGTTAAGTATCATATTGAGATACTGAATTATTACATGTATTAAAACAAGTATCTGTCATGTATCAATTATATAATTTACCATGGTATATAAAATTATGAAACCCCGCCTCTGCATCTTCCCATCCAGCGCCGACTCCTCCTTCCTCTCCTCCCTCTTAGTCGGCGACGAAGACTCGTCGGCGTCGGAAACGAAGGCCGAGGGAAGAACGGAGAACCATTGGGTCACCGGAGGACGATCACTGGTAGTAAAACCCCTCATCTGACGCTAGGCCCCACCAGCGAAGGAAAATTGGGGGCGGAGAGAGAGAGGACGGCTGGAAGGCGACTAAGTTGCCGCCCCGAATGTGCTCGCGAAGCGTCCTCCACCGCGCCACGCTTCAAAGCATCGGCATTTTAAGTATGAACCCCGTTCGAGTCCCAACTATTCAAGAATTGAAGGATAATGGTGAAAGAAGAAGAAGAAGAAGGAACAGAGAAGAAAGAAGAGAAAGAGTTCGAGAGAGAGAAAATAAGAGGAACTGAGGAAGAATGTAATTGTGATAATATTTTCCAGAATACCCTTTACAATTCTTTCTATATCTTTTATAGTGAACTAACTATAGTAACTAGACTACTGAATGACCACACGACCGATAATGTGGTTC
Source organism: Hypericum androsaemum (assembly GCA_963995505.1). Lineage (NCBI taxonomy): Eukaryota > Viridiplantae > Streptophyta > Magnoliopsida > Malpighiales > Hypericaceae > Hypericum > Hypericum androsaemum. The sequence continues at coordinate 17,430,254 of OZ023190.1, forward strand.
AGCCTAATGCCTACATCCACGGAGAAAAAGGTGAATTTTTATTGATAACTTTTCGAGCTACAAAGCCATACAAAATCTTAGGGTAACATGCATTTATATAGAGGCAAACCCTTGGTGTACAAGTAACCTATCTAGGTCAGATTAGGAGTCCAAAACCTAGTCAGAATAGGAATAGGAATAGGAAATAAGTCTTTCCTATTTCTCGCCATCCCAACAATCTCCACCTTGGCGAGAAATCATCTCGTGGAAGAACCATGAAGCTTCACCCGAACTTCAACAAACTCCACCTTGACAAAATACCGCCCCATGAAGAACCATGAGATCTTGCAAAACCAATCAGACTCCACCGACTCTATCTCGGACCATAGATAACTGCATCAATAAGACCATCTCAACTTTCTCTTCACCTTTTGTTCAATCACTTGGAGCCAGCCCCCAAACTCGAGCTTCTGAGCTTGCTTGACCTATTTTCTCCAATCTCTATTGAACCCCAACTAGCAAGTCCACCTGCTGAAGCAACCTTGCGACCAATAGATACACCCTCTATTTTTTGGTCAGCCCCATGCTCCGCAACCTCGAACTGCTTTTCTGCTGGACCTTCTTGCCTCAAACCAATGCTACATGTCATAGCATACAAAGGGCAACCTTTTGTTATACCAAGTAGAACCCTCGACATGCCTCGAACTCCATCATTCAGCCTTGAGTGAGATACCCGATCCGCGTGTGGTGCTACCAACGGCTTCGCATTTCCCATGCAAAACTTACCCAACACCTTTGACGTGCACGTCCTTTTAGACAACCATAGCGGGAGCCAGCTAACAAAGCTTTTCTGAGACAACCATGGCACCTTGCCAACCATGCCTCCACGAAATAACCATAGCTTGCTATCCATGTCTTTGCGAATTCCAACTGTACTCAAACCATCCATGTCAAGCCTTTGCTCCCTCATACGAACCAACTTCATATGACCTGAGCTTTTGCCAACTCCTTCAGACCCATTGATGTGACTCCACCTACAATAATGTGCCTCACTAACCTGTAGGTATTCCCTTTCACCATTCATCCCTACCATCGCATTCTTCTCCACCTTCATTAGCATACCTTTATAACTATCACTGTTATAATTCAAGGTCCCTAATGAAAAGAGATTACTAGGATGTATTGGACTTGATAAGACAGAAAGCCAGTCACCATCCGACCCGTCTGAATATGTGACCATGGTTGTGGATGCCAATCCCTCCTCGTTGTCTTGATCCCTAGTTCGTCCTGGATAGTCCCCTTCATGTGCCCTTCTCCATACTTGAAACTACTTCTATTGAACTTCTTTGACTCCGACCTGGATCCTCTTCTACAACCCAGCTGGTGGCTCCTCATCATCCGCCAAGCATAAGCGAATCTTCGCTACTGCCTTAGCCTCCAACTCTTCCCACTCTTGCTCCTCCATCTTCTCGGACTTCTTCTCCGAGAGTGCGATAACCATCCTTGGCTGCACGAGGAGATCCCTGACACGCCTTTGCCATAACCCAAAATTCAATGAACCATCGAACTTCACAAGAGCGAACTTTACAAGAGCAAACTTCGCGCCGTGATTCGACATCCTCCAACCTTAGCTCTTGATACCACTTGTTATGAATTCAACAAATAAGGAACAAAATGAACAAAGAACATGGACACAAGAATTTACGTGGTTCGGCCTAATGCCTACGTCCACGGGGAGAAAGGAGAACTTTTATTGATGAGTTTTCGAGCCACAAAGCCATACAAAACCTTAGGGTAACATGCCTTTATATAGAGGCAAACCCTTGGTGTACAAGTAACCTATCTAGATCGGATTAGGAGTCTAAAACCTAGTCAGAATAGGAATAGGAATAGAAAATAAGTCTTTCCTATTTCTCGCCATCTCTATTATCGTTCAGGTTAGGTGTTACGATCCTCGGTGTGACGTAAGATTTTTAATTCTTAAAGTTACATAATTGTTAGAAAATGAAGTGTAGAAAAGAGAAAAGAGATATAAAAAATGGAAGAGAAAGTAGTAGATTAGGATAATTTGATATTCAACATTGATGCCCTGTCTTGTACATACTTGTGTCTATTTTATACTAGGATAATATGGTTACTAGGACAACCACCACTAATACACAAACTAACTACAACTATTACAAGTAGTTGGTCCCTGTCCAGTAACCACCAATTGAGTATCATGACATTAGGGTTTGTTGACCTTTTGTAGCGGTTAACACTGCCCGGTGCAAATGCTTTTTTCTTGTATATGATTTGTTTATCTAGTGTAGTTGATTTGGTCGGGTATGTTTGATCTTAGAGCTTTACAATCGTGGTGTGATATTTCGAAACTGGTATGTTCTGTCTGAAAGCCTTAACTGATTTGATTGATACTATTCATATCAACAAAGTGCACCTTTTTTTCTAGCACACATCCTGAGAGAACTTCAAGGTTAAACTCGTTTGGCCAAGAATATGATCAGGATGGGTGACTTCTTGGAAAGTTTTCCGGGATGCGTGCAAGTGAGGACAAAGTACGCTTAAAAAGACTTGTGTTGATCTGTGAAGACAGTCGGTCGAATTACGGGACGTTACACTTGGTTTCGTCCCTCAACAAATTTTCTAATGGAATCTTTTTTTTTCGTTCTCAATTGTACAGGACGAGGGTGCGTGCAATATCCTTTCTGACAGTTTATATTTCACTCAAACTTAGTTATTCTATGTTGATACAAAAGTAGAAACCATATGGTTGGTTGGTTATAAATGAAAATATGGGCAAAAAAGGGTATCACTGTGCTTTGGTGGAATCTATTTGGCTCACCATCTAATAGGGGAATCAATCAATATGAAATTGTCTGATTTTGGTCCATTTTGATTTTGAGGATATGATAATATCCTCGTCACGACACGAGTCATTCACTACAAGTAGCTGTATTAAGAATATTTTCGCAAGCTGACATGAATTTTGTTACATCCTCGGAGTATCTTCCAACAACCTTTGAGATTCTAATACAGACCAAACTGAACTTTTCTAACCAGCAGTTCAATAGTCAACTAATTTAAATTCGAATTTGATAAAAAAATTTCCATATGCTAAAGTTAGTTCTCTTATTGTAGATTATTGTTAGTTTGAGAAAAAGTTTCCTACGTCTCCCCGAATTATATAAGTTGAGTATAAGCTTAGAATAAATCTTTTTCATCTTGGACAAATACGTCGATGTCACACATGATATTATCATCTTCTTGCAATGAATTTCCCATTCTCTAATTAAGACTACTTTCATCTACCAATATACTCCTAGAACGCTTACCATCGATGGAGAATTTCGATTAAACTAGCAAATGACTTGCCGATCGTGGTACAGCGACAAGAGAATGTCAATTTTGATTGCTAATTGTAAAAAAAAAGTATTTAAATATTCAATGGTTTTAACCACTTACATTTCGAGAGTCGTAGTTTAACTCGTATTAATTGGCTATCTTACGGTTTACTTTCGTAGCATTCAATATTTTTAAAACCGATCTAAAAGATACCCCAAAATGTTCAAGTTGGAGTGAGACTTTTTAATAATTATTAAGTGAAATAAATTTAGTTTAACATAAAAATGATAAAATATCTAATAAGTTCAAATATCTATCAATTTTATTGTACAATTTTTCCAAACAAAGTCTTCAAATATTAATTTAAAAAATTTAGAAATACATTAATTTAGCAAGTCGAGTGGCGTGACATCGACTGTGAGCAAAATTAGGTTAAGGATGAAGATTTTAGTTTTGCTCGATAGAAACTAAATGTAGATTAGGTCGTTTTGTTAGCTTTTTTGTTTATATTTTTTGGCAGTTTATGTTTTGTTATTTTTTATCGTCTATTTTTTTATGCGAACCGGTTCATACGGATGTGTCCGAATGGGCTATCCAACCAAAATTTTAGCTGTCGAATTGCTCTCAATTTTTAGTCAAACAATGAGCGGCCAGCCCGATCGGATCACGGGTTTTAAAACACGGGTTTTAAAACATGGCTTAAATGATATGCTAATTACTCTGGCGAAACTTAGGTCCATGTGTTTAATTGAGTTCAAATATCACGAATGTAAAAAATGTAATTGGGAAGACTGCCTCTAAAATAGGGTCTAAAGTGTTCTTTTACAGCTTGTTTGGAATCAAATCTCACGAGAAAAGAATTCTATTTCTAAATCTTGATGGAAATAAAATGGAATCACTTTCCTATTTGTTTGTTTGGAACCTAAAATTTAACTTAAAAATTAATTTGATCTTTTTACACTAATGCCCTTACGTTTAACCAAATGCTTACAACTCTTTTAACCAAATACTTCTTACAAACAAGCTTACAACGATCATTAGAATCAACCAACCAACCAGCAAAAAGCCATCTCAGATCATTAGAACCAAATTATTAGATTAACCAAAACTAATCATCCTTCTTACGAGTCAACCAACCAAACACCAATTCCTGATTTTCAGAGACCCATGGTGGAGTCCCTGCAATCTACACAATATATGATCACCCCAAAAAATGGTCCAGTTCTGAATTCCATGTTAACTTTAACAGCTCGAGAAGCCATCACACGAACAGGGTTTGCACCAGCAAAAAGCCTCATCAGATCAAAGAAATGGAAGCACTTCTCCACCAAGGTGCCTCCTGTGTTCGCATTGAACCGGTTCCAGTTGTTAACCTGTAATGATCATTTCAGACATCAACAAATAATCCCTAATACTTTGATTTTGCAGTCTCAGAAGTTAAACTAGCGTGCTCAAACTGCAATACTTACCTTAACCAAAAAGGGGAACCGGTGTTCCCGAATCGCTACCATTTTGACCCACATGAGTGACCCTCCTTTTCACAACCTCAATCAGTTTAGCAACATGAGGCGTGTACCTGTACTCCCATCCCACTTGCACCAACATATCCGATCTCTTTTTTGCAGCTTCTACTACCTACATTATCAACAACCACTAGTTAGCTCGAAACCAGAACTTTTCCAATATGATGGTAGATCGAATACTACTCCAGCCAAGGAAAAATCAGACCTCCTTGCAATGAGCAACTGTAGTACAGAGCGGCTTCTCGACCAGCACGTGGTGGGGTCTCGGGTGGTTGATGATGTCCATAAGTATCTGGTAATGAGTTACGTTCGGAGACGACATGACCATCACATCGCAGATCCCGCTGTCCAAAAGCTCCTTGTGTCCTGAAAACACCTGCAGAGATCTCAAGCGTCAAATTGTATGCTCTAGTTGATACGATCACTTCTTCTTGAGGAAGCATCAGACACGACAGGCCTATGAGTAGTACTTGCCCTCCTCTCAGTAATCGCCAAGGACGAGACAACGTCGTTTGCCGCTCACTCATCTTCTTACAGCCTAAAACCCTGACAAGCCAGTGAAAAAGGAACCACTTTGAGACTTAAACTCACAGACCCATTTCCCAAATTTTGCCTGGACTCCATTCCGAAAAACTGTGAATCGACAGAAAAAATGAGAACCTAAGTGTCGATCAAGCAAAGCGGAATTTAAATAACACGGTTAATTGACAGAAAATAAAGGAGAACTAGAAGAACCCTAATCCTAGAAACCAAAACAGGAGAAAAAGAAGTAATTATTTGAAAACTTACCAGAGTCGCCAAAGGTCGAGCTGGCGATGATGGAGCTAGAGTTGGTCTTCGTTGCCGGGAGGAGTTAATGGAAGAGTCTGGAGAGGAAGACAAAAATGGCGAGGAAAGAACGGAGAAAAGGGTTAGGGGTAGGGGTATTATATTTACATACAATTCCGATTTTGATACCTACAATTCCGACCCTTTTCTGTAGGGATTCATTTCTCAAGTTTTGACCTGGAATGGAATCACTTTTCGGAATAAATTTGGTTCCAAACATGCCCAACCTTTTTAAAACTCCGGAATGTGATTCAATTTCTATTTTTTAGGTGGTTCTAAATAGACCGTTAGAGATTTAAAAAAAAACAACCAATCATAAGAACCAAGATAGGATTTTCCCAGCCATGTCATTTTCAGAGGTACTATTTGCTAATAGCATTTGTCACTCAGCTCCAAGGATTAGCATCCAAATAAAATACATGATAAGATTGAGATTTAAGAAACGAATAAACCCAATTTTAAAAAGTCGTCCATTAGTGAAGATACTTCCAACTCTCAAGACAGATACCTCGTTGAGTTTCTCTCTCTCGCTATAAATATACCATTCCATTGTTGTCATGTTATAAACTTTTGAGCCAAGACACGAGTTCTGCTTTCATGGAGTTTCGTGAGGTTTGCTCCACCCAAAGGCCTTCAATCCCAGGCAATTTCAATTATCTCAAAGCATCCATATCTCTTCCTTCACCTTCAAGGTCAGCGATAATTTTTTTAAGAATCAAGTTCTTCTGTCGAATTCTATTTTAGGAGTAAGTCTCATTTTTGGTTAATGACTTTTTTTTATAATGGAAAAAAACATCATCCAAACTCGCTAAATGTTACCAAAAGAGTACAATAATACTAATTGGTGTGGATCCCAGCCATTGGTGAGGGGATTCCAAAGACTTTCCATGCAAATGGACGTCTCCAAGTCTATCAAGAATGCCTCGGTTCGGCTGTTGGATGCATTTGTTGATACCGTCTTCGAGTTTATCGACATTCCATTGCTCCCTTCTCAGGTACGTACTATCTACAGCTCGTTGTTTTTATCTTTATCTTTTTCTTGGCGGTCCATTGTGATATTTACACACCAATGATTAATTCAGAATGGTAATAACGCTCTGTACAGTGTCAATTTCATTCGTAATTATAAAAATCGAGATTTGAATGCACATGTTTAATTACTCGGTCGAATTTTATTTTCGGCCGGATGAATCAAGTTAGTTTGTTCTCTTGGCAGAGTAATTTTGCTCCGGATGACGAGTTAAACGAAGCGGTGCTTGCAAACCGCATTGAAGGGGAAGTTCCGGATGATTTCACAGTGGGCGTCTACATAAGAAATGGTGAAGTTCGTTGTTCCTTGATGTTCTCGTCACCACAATTTAAGATCATGCGTTATTTGAACAATTCATAAACTTGCTAGGTAACTCCCTGAACCACAAAAAAGTAGAAAAGTAGATCCTAGCGCAATATCGTTAAGGTGGCCATTAATAATGGATCTAAGAACCAACAAGCACTTGGATTAACATGTGGCTCGAGTCTGAATTAATCGGCACATTGATGTCTAGATACATGGTGGTCTAAAGCAAAAACATATAAATTTCTAAAACAATCTCGAGTAAATTTTTTTAAGGGCCCAAATAGATGTCATTGTTTTTTTTGTGCGCATATTTTTATTATAAAATTTACAAATTTACAAAGATGGTGTTAAATTTCGTCATGAGAGGTTGCATTGTTTAAGAGCAAATTGCTAAAAATAATTGGAACAGAATGTCTAACTTGATAAATGTCATTGTCTTAAAAGTCAGCCAATAGGTGGCCTAAGATCTCATAATTACTATCTAGTTTTATAATTATATTGAGAGGGTTTGAATCATAATAAGAAGGGAATTGTAGTGCTCCATTACAACATCTTGTAACATCTGGCTATTGTTTTGCCGTGAAAATGAGAGGTTGACCAGTCAACGTCTATATCATGTTTTGGCCATTTAAAAGTTTTTTCTCTGTCTAGAGTTCTGCTTCTGCTTGTATTCCATGAACAAATAATACATTACCAAAAAATACATAAGAACGAACAACCAACTCCGGTTGGTTTATTGGTTGAATGGCCGGCAGGAAACATATATTTTTTAACACAATATTAAAACACTTAATGCTTGACTAATTTAGATTCGAACGGAAGGATGACGCAAAATTTCTTTTGGAATTGAAGGGCCAAACCCTCTATTTGGAGGACTAAAATCAACGACCTCAATGTTTGGAAGGACAAGTCACATATGGGTGGAAGGAGAAGGAATGCTTCATGCCCTATATTTCCAGAAATCTGGTGATGGAAGATGGACCATTTTCTACAACAACAGATACGTTGAGAGCGAGACTTTCAAATTAGAGAAACTATGGAACAAGCCATCTTTCATACCTGCAATTGGAGGCGACTCTCCTGCAATTTTGTCTGCCTATTTGCTCAACTTGGTAATCAAAATACATAATCATGAACGAACTTCCGTCAATTCGTTAACGTCGTGCCGCTTGGACAAGTGGTCTTTCGCTATTTAGTAAATAACTAGTTTGCTTATCTTTTTTTTTCTTTTGGTCTGTGGTTGTACATTTGTAGTTGAGGTTTGGGAAATTGAACAAGTACATAAGCAACACCAATGTCTTTGAGCATTCGGGAAGACTCTATTCGGTTGCTGAAAACCACATTCCTCAGGAGATTGACATCTTCACCCTCGAAACCCTAGGCAATTGGACTCTCAACGGTGCTTGGAATCGTCCCTTCACCAGCCATCCAAAGGTCGGAAAAATCAAAGTCTTGCGAATGAAAAAATATATTATTGCAGAAGGCACACTCCAAATAGGAACTGACATTATTTGACTCTAATCACAGAGAGCTCCTGCTACGGGGGAACTAGTCATGATGGGAGTGGATGCAACCAAGCCTTACATGGAACTAGGAGTAGTTTCTAGTAAGATTCTCAAAGAAATTTGCTTACACGTTTTTGTTGGGAGTAGCATACACATTTACTAAATAAATGAAAAAGGTTTTATTAGAGTAATAGAGAATAATTAAGCAACCTTAAATTGTATGGGCTAATTATCTTTGTACTTGAAATTCAGATGACGGAAAGAGATTGGTTCACAAAGCTGATGTTGGGTTGAACAGGTGCACCCTCTGTCACCAAATTGGGGTTACAGAAAGGTATTTAACTCGTTTAATCTCTTTTTGTGAAATTCCGGTATTCACATTCCAGTAGTGTAGTGCCTGCTCAATAGTATATTTTTCATTCGTAAGATTTAAACATAACATTCTCTTTAAAAAATATAAGTTTCTTACCATTTAGACCAACTCTTTCGGTGCTTGTTTGATCTTTTTGCTGGTATACAAAATTTCTAGTCTTGAACTTCCTATTGCTCCTCTTTTACAGGTACAATGTGATCTTGGATTTCTCACTAACCATAGACATAATTCGTCTCCTTAGAGGCGGCCCGTGAGTATACACATCTCTCCCGCTTCACATAACTGTATACAATTCCAATTCCAATAAGTAACAACCAAATTCTCCACAAAACGTGCAGGTTGATAAAATTCAACAAGGACGATTACGCCAGGATCGGAATCATGCCTCGCTACGGTGACACAGGATCGATCCGGTGGTTCGATGTCCAACCCGGATGCACATTTCACATCCTCAATAGTTTCGAGGACGGCGATGAGGTGACTAATCAAAATTCGAACATCTAGTAATCTAAATTACGAAGAACTTGAGAATTTATTAATTCATATATCTGTGATGCTTCAGGTTGTAGTATTGGGTTGCAGGGCTCTTGATTCAGTTATTCCAGGGCCTGACAATGTTGCAAATAAGTCCGAGTGGCTCGGGTCGAAACGAGTAGGATCTATTGAACCAAATGGTGATAGAGAAGATAGAATATTCTCCACTGTTACTAGTGGAGATTAAACATGGAGACAGGAGAGGTTAAGGAGAGGTACCTCACCGGAACCCTTTTCTCCATGGAGTTCCCTATGATCAATGGCGATTTCATCGGTATCCGGAATAAATTTGGATACACTCAGATTGTTGATCATGAAGCAAGCTCTAGCTCAGGTTAAATATCACAAAACACATCAAATTGTACTCGTCATAGATGTTTTGTTATAAGTAGATGCGTTTATTAGAGTTTTGAATTGATTGAGCGTACTATTGTGCGTCACAGGGATGGCAAAATTTGGTGGCCTAGCAAAATTACACTTCCAAGTTCCAATTACAGAGTCCTCCCCAGTAAGCAATCAAATTAATTCTTTTAAAGTCTTCTTTACTGTGAAGTAATTTTAGTTTTTAAGGTTTACTTAGATGTAATTTTGATGTTACTGAATTCTTATTTTGCATCAGGGAGATGAGGGACAGCCACAAGACCGGATTAAGGTGGAATATCACAAATTTGAGAATAACACTTTCTGTACGGGATCCACATTCGTTCCTAAGCCAGGAAGCCTGCAAGAGGACGACGGTTGGATCATCACCTTGTGCACAATGAAAATACCGATATTTCTAAGGTAAATGTATTGTTGGAAAAATTGAATGAAAATTCAATGCAAAAGTTCAAAAGTGGAAAACTCAAAGAGGGAGGCCCAATATGGAATGGGAAAGGGTAATTCCACATTAGAAAATGACATAAATGTTTTTTAGTTTATAAGGAGAAGCTCTTTGTTAGTTAGGAAATAAGTTGACTGCTCGGAAAGCCAACTCGTGCGCACAAGCACGCGCATGTGCGTGTGCGCTTGGCGCATTGGACGCATGTCACAATACGCACTTTGAGACGCACGTGCGCAACGTTGCGAGGAGCCGAGGAGCCTTAAATTTTGGCAAATTTCAGACGGGTCACGAAGGACTGGAATGTCCCAGAGACTTCCAGAAGGTTGAAGGGTTACGAGCGAACCTGAAGGTCGCACAGGCGAATCCACTGAAAGTCGCACAGACGAATCTAGAAGCTCCCAGAACACCGAAGGGACATGAGCGTGCTGCCTACTTGCCGAAGGGGTGCCTACGACCTCCGAAGAGCCACTAACGAATTGGCTAGAGAGGTGCCTGAAGGACAGCCTGCCTGCTGGCCAAAAGGGTGCGTCTCATCAAAATTGCCTCGTGCCCTTTCGGAGTGCCTGCCTCCCTCCCATCCAGCGCCTATAAATAGGCATCTCCCCCTCATTTGTATCTCACCCACTACAACTTGCATAAGCATTCATTAGCAATTGTAGGCTCTCTCTCCATCTCTCAGAAAGTTCTGAATATCCAAAGTTCGTCTAAAGCTTCGACGGTCATTGTGCTACGAACTCGGAAGTAGCCTAGTCGTTGTATCTTGAGGATGATTGCCGCAGCCCGTAAGTACTGAATATAGGGCAATCTCATCTTACGGAGAAAGAGTCAAACTCTTGCCTCGACTATACCAGATCCTAATCAAGTACACCACATCTGACATACATCAATTGTAAGAGTAGATCAGTGTACTTGAAGATGGCATCAACAAGCTCCGTACTAACACCAGTGCCAGCAGTTCCGGGAACTGTCCACGCTAAAAGGCCGGCTAAGTTCAACAGTACCGAGTTTAAGAGGTAACAACAGAAGATGCTGTTCTACTTAACGACGCTCAACTTGGTCCGATTCTTGAAGGAAGAGGCTCAAAAAGTGGCGGAAAATGAGGCTGATCCACAGAAGATCAACACCCTCGATGCATGGAGTCACAACAACTTCCTATGTCGTAACTATGTCCTGAATGGCTTAGACGATACCCTGTACAATGTCTATGCATGTACCAAGACTACGAAAGAATTGTGGGACTCCCTGGAGAAGAAGTACAAAATGGAGGATACCGGCATGAAGAAATTCATCGTCGGAAGATTCCTCGACTTCCAGATGGTGGACTCCAAGAAGGTCATAGACCAAGTCCAAGAGCTACAGTTGATTCTACATGAGATTCACCCCGAAGACATGCAACTCAGCGAATCTTTCCAGGTGGCTGCTCTAATCACGAAGCTACCCCCTGTAAAAGGATTTCAAGAACTACCTCAAACATAAGAGAAAGGACATGGGGCGAGAAGACCTGATCGTGAGACTAAAGATCGAGGAAGACAACCGAAAGTCTAAAGTCAAGACCAGCAGGACCAACTCTGAGGCTAAGGTACACCTCGCCCAAGGAGGTACCGGTAAAAAGAGGAAGAAGCCTGAGAATAAGCAGGAAAAGTAAGAGCCAAAGTAAAAGAAGGCTAAGAAGATCAAGGACAATTGCTACAAGTGCGACAAGCCTGGTCACATGGCAAAAGATTTTCGCCTGCCAAAGAGGGACGATCGTGAGAAGGAAAATCTAGCCGAAGACCTATCTGAGCTAGATTTATCTGCCGTGGTGTTTGAAGCCAATCTGGTGGATAACCCAAGAGAGTGGTTCATTGACACAAGGGCGACCCGACACATCTGCTCAGACAAGGAGATATTTTTGACCTATACCGCGATCAACAGACGGAAGCTGTTTATAAGTAACTCCGCAACTTCTACCGTAGTCGAACTAGGCTAGGTGATGCTGAAGCTGAACTCCGAAAAAGAGCTGACCCTCAATGATGTGCTACATTGTCACGACCCAAATCTATGGTCGGTGACCGGCGCTAGACTTTGACTACTTAAATCACACACAAAGATCTAGCCAGCCTCAAACTTATTCAAATTCTTATAAATCTTAAACCATTAAACTTATAACTAAAACTTATATTATCTTGCATTTTCAATACCAAACTTTTACAACCAATTGTCAAGCTCTGTTCGATTAAACAAAATTAATATACTCTTAATAATTAAATATTTCCAAGATCAAATCAAATCTTGTGACTACGGAGCTTCTATATGAAAGAGTAAAATACAAATTGGAGACCTCGATGCAAGTCCTGGAGAACAAATCGGACTTGGTACGATCAGAGTAGATCTCTGAGCCAACACAACTCGTGTACGAGTTCCTGCAAAACTGGTGGGTGGGGGGATGAGTGTTTTGGAACACCCAGTAAACAAATAAGATATGCATCGCAATTTATTTAGCTTCTCAATGCACAAACATACCTAAAACATGCATATAACTAACATGGCAAATAAATTATGCGGAGATGTACATTACTCAAAGATCATACTTACCAGATGACCAAATATAGCATATAATCACAAAGTCACAAAAACATGAGCAAACTACGCAACGTCCCATTCCGTCACGCAATTTGACACATGAACACATAATTCCAAAATCAAATCACAAAACTGGACGAATGTTCGGCAAGTTCTAGATAGTGTCACTCCAACTCCGACACGAGGATACCATATCTCAAAGGCGCCATCAGAATCCAACCCCGCCGGCCAAACAGATCATATCAGAATCCATTGTATCCTCAGTATATGTGCACATATGCCAATATCCCCGGTTGGTCACGGGTAGACCTCTGCCTACTAGACGTCCATATCACAGAGCCGAGCCATCCATATAACAGACTTTCATATTATAACAAATTCATAGGCTCCCAAAATATATATCAAACATATCCAGTGCCCCTCTGGGCCAGATTAAACAAACTTTCACAAATCATAATGTCATACCATATGCTCATATGAAAAATTCACAAATGCACTCACGTTATCATATTCAAATCATGACAAATAAATAGAGTGCGCTAAAGAAAGCACGAGTCATATATTATTTGTTTACCGATTCGACCGAACGTCCATTTAGAGCATCTCTTTCCTCCAATACCTCCAATACACAACGCTTTCTCCTTTACTCAATCGATGCTTAATTGCTCAAAGATACAAGTGGTTTAATCTCAAACCTGCTACAACCAACATCCAATTTTCTAATTTAATATAGTTATAATTGACACAATTTTTGTCAAGGTATTCAATTTTCAACCTAACCATTTATAATAAATTTATCCAATCTGAATTCAAAATTGATTCTACTTAATTTATTCACTTTGAATTTGTTTAACCTTAAAATTCATACGGTAGTTCAAAACAATCAAGATAAACTTACCGTAGCTATTACTCCCTTATTTTCATCCTATAAACTCAACGAAGCCTCCTAGTCCATTGTGAGCTTATATATATATTTTCTCTACTTTCCTTTAACATTTTCTTGCTTTCAAATGATGAGGTGCCCTCAATTTCTTTAATTTCCGTAACTAATCTAACATAACCAAATCATGGTCTCTAAAAGCTAATCATGCAAAACTATGCATTTGTACCATACAAAACTATTCACTCAAGCTCCAATTAATTGACATAAGTTTACCAAGGTTTAGTTAGTTTTTGTTCAAAGATAAAAAGCCCTCGATATTCCTTATTTTCTTAACTGGTTAAAATTATCAATAGTTACTATTTAACTCAACAATTTAAGTCCTAATCAAAAGTCATCTCCCGCATTTAATTTTTGTTACCCAGAATAGAACAATCACGTTGAACATAATTGGAATAACTTTACCTGATTGAGTTATATTTTATACGTCTCTTCTTTTCGTTGGTCGCCTCGTTCTTTCACTTTTGTTTAACAGTTTTGGTGTTTGTGGGCTCTGTTATTATTTTTCCTTTCGGTGAAAAATACAACAAAATTTCACCACCTTCCTTTAATTTATAACTGATATTGATTTCTAATAGGAATATTAAGCTGCCACGTTTTCACTACTCTTTACCTTCTTGCCACGTTTCCTTTTCCTTTTCTTGTTCTCCAATTGAGACTTATCTCTTCTTTTATCACAATGTTAGTTTTCCTTTATTTCTTTTCCTAGTCATTTTATTTTAATTGTTCGGTGGAAATTGTTAGAACCCTTCTTAATTTGCCCGATACGCATCTCATTTTACAATGAGACATATATGTTTTAGTGGCCAATTCCATTAGCTGCCACATTTTAATTAGCTTCTCTTCTTTCTTTTTTTTAAAATTCTTGCTATATTTATCTGTTTCCAAACTGGATCAATTTCACCTTAATTTAATAATGAAGAGTGTGCTTTGTGGAGACTTTGTATGTTGCCACGTCTCTTTTTTTCTTTTCAAACTTATCCTATTTTATTTGGTTCTTCTAATCAATTAGGAACCTTAAAACTTACTGTATTCATATTAGATTTTATATTAATACATTTCAAACTGTCATATTCTTTGAAGTTAACTCGGTCCAAATTATATCTAACGACATTCCTAGAATGTATCAATGACTTATTTTCATTGCTATATTCAAATAAAATATGCCATTATTTTACCGAATGACTTAGAATAGTCGAGTATTACATTCTCCCCTCCTTATAAAAATTCGGCCCCCGAATTTACTTAAATAAATTTTTTTTACCTATCATTCACATAAAGGAATACTTAATTAGTATCTTCTCTTAGACAAATGTAGTTTGCGAATAATTTCTTTACTCTACTTTGTAATTCAAAGGTTCCTTAATCTAAAGCTTTCAAATTGTTTGGTCCAAAATCCCCTTTTAGCATATCCAATATGCTAAATTTACCTAATCTCAACCTATTCGGGAGTTCAAACAATATCAACGTCTTATAAACACGTCTTACAATTGGACGTAATTTGACGTAACAGTGATAGTGGCAAAGTCAACATGACACTAGTCCAATCATCTCTTAATTCTCAACGAGTCAAAGTTTCTAGGATTGATTCTACCTCTTCTTCAAATATCATTGTTCATATCATAGGTGATACCTTGGAGAACACGTATGTTCTCATATTAAATTTGGTATCCTTCTCTCTTTGGATTGAGATAGTTCACTTGAAATTTTTTTAAAATTCTGATAATTGACCTTAGTTTACATTCATCTCCAACTATTCCAAATTGATGTATATCCTTTTTGCAGGAAAAGGAAGTCCAATTGCCATTTCATAATTATGGCACAAAAACTTGAATTCCAAAGAACTTTCTAACACATAACTTATTAAGTGACTCATTCTTCTCTTTTTATTGATCACAAAACACATCTTAACCATATAGGCCAATTTCCAACCACATGTCTTACCATCAAACCTTTCAAAAGTTATTGTCCTTCTAAGGTAATACACCTCATATAAAAATTGTAGTTCTTTTAATCTCTTAAATTTATGAATAGCCTTAGATTTTTTTTGACGCAAACAATAAATGTGAAGTGTGTAGAGGCAAAAATGACCAAAGCACCTTTTTATTCAGTGGAAAGAAGTACTACACCTTTAGAGTTAATTTATACCGACATATGCGATATGAAACGAGTGCAAACTAGAGGTAGAAAAAAGTATTTCATCACGTTTATTGACGATTGCATGAGGTACTGTTATGTACACCTCTTGAAAGGAAAAGACGAAGCTCTAGAAGCTTTCAAGAGTTATAAGAATGAGGTTGAAAATCAACTTAGCACTAAAATCAAAATGATTCGAAGTGATAGAGGGGGAGAATATGTAGCTCCGTTTGAGGAATTCTGCCAACAACAAGGCATTATTCATCAGACAACTGCTCCATACTCACCTCAATCAAATGGCGTAGCTGAGCGCAAGAATCGAACTCTTAAGGAGATGATGAATGCTATGTTGATTAGCTCGGACTTACCCCAGAACTTGTGGGGGGAAGCTGTGCTCTTAGCTAATTATATTCTAAATAAATTGCCACACAAGAAAAGGGACAAAACTCCATATGAATTATGGAAAGGGAGAAAGCCTTCATACGGTTACCTTAAAGTGTGGGGGTACCTAGCTAAGGTAGAAATACCTCCGCCTAAAAGGGTGAGAATAGGACCCAAGACCGTTGACTACATTTTTATCCGATATGCTTACAACAGTAGTGCCTACCAATTTCTAGTGCACAAGTCTGAAAATCCTGAAATCAACAAGGGAATGGTCATGGAATCAAGGAATGCAACATTCTTTGAGAATATCTTTCCCAAAAAGGAAACGAAAGAAGTAAGCTCAAACAAAAGAAGTTATGAAGCTACACAAGGCTCTGATCAAAGTGCTGAGGAACCTATACGGAGTAAGGAGACCAAAGTAGCCAAGTCGTTTGGTCCAGATTTTCTAAATTATATGTTAGAAAATGAATCTGGGACAATCCAAGAGGCATTATCAAGTCCAGACGCTCCTCTCTGGAAAGAAGCTATCAACAATTAGATAGAGTCCATCATCCAAAACCACACGTGGAAAATTGTGGATCTCCCACCAAGTTGTAAACCTTTAGGTTGCAAGTGGAATGCTTCCGAGACGGTGCTTCATGCATTGAGAGATTGTGTCAAGATTAGGTATACTTGGGTCCAACTGTTGATTGCCTATAACCAAAATGTGAACTCGTGTTGGAGAATTAGATTTTTAATCCATCGAGGAGGTTGGCGCAACATATATGTATATATTGGGTTTGGGCCTAAGAGGATAATTAGGAAGAGAATTCTAATTAAATGTAATCTCTTAGGAACTTTGAGCTAATGCAGGTCATGCCAATTAGTTTTGGGTGTCATATGATCTATGCGAAACACGTTGAGAAAGTTTCGTAACGATGAATGACACTTGCTAAAAATCAATTCTCTGTGTGAATGAAAAATTGGCTTCGAAGTGATGAGGCTTTTATTGGTAACCACTCATTTATTGACCGTGGTTAATAGGGAGTGTTAATGGCTGTAACCGCTCATTTATTGACCATGGTTAATAGGGGGATTAATGACTGCCATTATTCCAGAATTAAATGGGGTCTCAAATCTTCCTTATAAAAGGGGACCTCCTCCTCTCATTTGAAACACACCAAAAACTCACTTAGAGTTTTACTCTCCTCTCTCCCCCTTAGCATAGGCATTCTCATTTGCATAGTGTCGGGGTTCTACACTACTAAAGGTTCGAAAGGTGTTCAATAGTGCTTCCTATTGTTCACGTGATTGGACATTGTACCTTGGGAACTCTCTTACCCATGGAGGTCTGAAGCTATACGGTGGGTAATAAGAGTTTAAGGGCACACGGCTTGCTGTGGCCTCGTCCAGGATTAAATCCGAAGTTTGTGATATTCAAGAAGGCGGACTCGATGAGAAGGACGCGTCTCCCACCTTGGAGAAGACATTTTTCGCACTTTGCTCATAGTGTGGTTGTAAGCTATCTCTCACTCTCTTCTATTATAGTGTTTACGATTTATATATGTTCAAACCATAATTTATATACTAATATTTCTAACAATCTTAAACTCTTATTAGTATTAGTAAATTTATTTGTTAATCGTATATATATAATCGCTTGTGGTCGCTATTGGCGTTAACTTGCTTCTGTGCAAATCTTACATTCGCTTGCCTCTGTAAGGAATAACTGGAAAAAAGAAGAAGAAGAAGAAGAAGAAATTGATTAAACAATTTATCGCTTGCTTCCGTTGGGGAAATTGGAATTGGAAAAGTTTAATTAAGGCATGGTTGAATTTAAAGAATACTTTTTAACTTCTGTGCTCACCTGTTACATGTAACCGTTGCACCATTACGTGAGTTTATCACTGCTCCTACAGTTAATTTATTGAATACAGTTTTCAGGTTTGTTGCAAGTGTTTATCTACTGCGAGCACTACATCGAAAAATATATAGATATATTTTTCTGTGTTTATTTAAATAGTGCTCAATTCTAATACTTACCAAAGGTTATTTTGGTGATTTATAAATGGCAATTAACCATTTAACATATAACGTCCACTAGAATTCTATTGGATACTGTTTTCATTGTTTATGCAAATAAACGTGTTCTAAATATAACAGCAATCTATTTAGTTTTACGGGTGTTACATCTTACGAAGTTATTATTGAGCTTATTTAAATTGTGGTGCGTAGTCATTAACATTGTGGCTATTAATGCATGCGATTTGGGAGTTGGGACCACAAGAGGCGTGGAGATCGACTCTGTTAAGAAATGATTGAGATGAACTCTACCAGCAACAACATGAACGTTGAAGTTCCGATTATGAGGGATAGCGACGATGAGGTCGTGATGCCGGTTCTGAGAAATCCACTGTCATCCTCTCAATTTGAGAATACGAAAAAGTTCAAGCATAGTAGTTTCAAGAGGTGGCAATAAACGATGATGCTCTTCTTGACTACCTTGACTTGACCTGGTATCTCAAAGAGAGTAAACCCGAGGAGGATGTTAGAGATCTTCATAAGACTCTCATCCGTGATGTCCACCAAGTGGTGATGATGATTGAAAGATTGTCGCCATCTTGGAAGGACGTCAAGATGAACCTCAAATACAAGAGGAAGATGAAGAGTCTCTAGGACCTTTTGAGAAGGTTGCATATCGAGCAAGATAACCGAAAGGTTAAATAGAAACCAAAAAGCATAGTTGCTAAGGGTTGCTATAAATGTCATGCCGTTGAGGGGCAAGAACAAGAAGCATGCTCATGATAATGAGACAAACTTGAGTTTCGACCTTGATGACACGAACCTCATGGTCATGTGTCGAGGTGAATTTTGTTGGTGGGTGGACACGAGGGCCACACACCACATTTGTGCGAACAAATAGATGATCAAGACCTATCAACTAGTGGATGATTATAATTGCTACACGTAAAACTCGGAAGTATCCAAAATTGAAGGCAAGAGATGGTTTTGCTCAAGGTAACCTCGAACAAGAGTTGACCGATGTGTTACATGTACCTGAGATTTGGAAGAATCTGATCTTCGAAGCTGTGCTCGACAAGAAAGACTTTCAACTTGTGTTTGAGTTGGAAAAAGTCATTCTGTTGAAAGGCGGAATGTCTATTGGCAAAGATTATTTTTGACCAATATTCTCAAAATGAGTGAAATGACTTTAGCCTCTAAGGCAAAGTCGAATACTTAGATTGATAGAAGTGCGACCTGCGAAGTTAGCACTAGTACATTTGTAATAAATGCTGGGGAGAATGAAAATTTTGAATTTTCTTGTGAGCCATTGTAATTGTGGAGAGGTGGATTAGGTCATGTGAATTATAAGTCTTTACAAAGTCTTATGTCACTAAACCTATTATCCAAGTCAACATCGATAATACAAGTGCGAGACTTGATCGATGATTGTACAAGAGATTGCTATGTCTACTTGATGACGTGCGAGACAAAGTAATAGATTTATCATTTACTATAAGAATGAAGTCAAGAACCAACTTGGAAAGAAGATCAAGAATCTTCCAAGTTGTTGGGGAAGCAGTGCCTTCGGCCAATTATGTGCTCAATAGGATACCGCACAAAAAGTTGGATAAAATACCTTATGAATTGTGGAAAGGTCATGCACCTAGCTACTAATTCTTAAAGGTTTGGGGATGTCTTGCTAAGGTTCCAATTCCACCTCCTAAAAGGACAAGGATAGGACCCAAGATGGTGGATTGTGTGTTTATCTGTTATGCACAGGATAGTGTTGTATATCGATTCCTGGTACACAAGTCAGATAACTCTGATGTCCACGTAAATACTATCATTGAAGCTAGGGATGCTTCATTCTTTGAGAAAATCTTTCCTCACAAAGCTCGAACTGGAATTGACCGTCAAGTTGACGAAAGTGGGAGCAATGTGGGGGGAGAGGAACCTCAAGATGAAGTTGAAGAACCTAGACGCGGGAAAAGGGCTAGGAAAGAAAAGTCCTTCGAGTCAGATTTTCTAACGTATCTGTTAAAAAAGGATCCAGTAACCTACAACTAACTCAAACATGAGTCGAGTGAGATAGAGTTTATCTTACATAATCACACTTTGGGCTAAGTAGTGAATAGTGAGATAGAGTCTATCTTATATAATCACACTTGGGAACTAATAGATCTACCTCTGGGTAGTAAATCACTAGGCCATAAGTGGGTCTTCAAAAAGAAGATGAAGCCTGATGGTACTGTGGATAAGTACAAGGTAAGACTTGTTATTAAAGGCTATAAACAAACTGAGGGTGTTGATTATTTCGACAAATATGCTCATATCTCCAGGAAATTGTCTATTAAGTTAGTCATAGCCTTGGTGGCTTTGTTTAACCTAGTAAACTTGTAAAATCCTTGTATGGACTAAAACAAGCACCTAAATAATGGCAAAAAAAGTTTGATAGTGTAATGCTATCTAACAGGTTTCAGATAAACCAATGTGATAAATGTATCTACGTAAAAGGAGATGATAACGACTATGTGATAGTTTGTCTCTACGTAGATGACATGTTGATCGTGGGTAATAACGATAATATCAAAATTACCAAGAGAATATTGTCGCAAAATTTTGGCATGAAAGACTTGGGACAAGCTGATGTAATACTTGGGATGAAAATCACCAAGACTTCAGAAGGTTACGTGCTTTCCCAAGGTCACTATGTCAAAAAGATACTTGACAAATTCGTTAAGGATAGCAATGTAATTGCGAGAACTCCTATGGAAGTGGTGTCAAGTCTCTACAAGAATCGTGGAGAGAGTGTGAGACAACTAGATTATTCTAGAGTTATAGGCAGTCTAATGTACCTCATGGACTGTACTAGACTAGATATTGCAAACTCGGTTAACCGATTATCGAGATATACGAGTAATCCCAATTATGAATATTGGAAAGCGATAGTTAGAGTCCTTAGATACCTAAGGTACACTGCTAACTATGGATTACACTCTACGAGACATCCCACCGTTCTGGAAGGGTATTCAGACGCGAACTGGATCTCGGACTCTAAGAATATAAAATCCACGAGCGGATACATATTTACAATTGGAGGAGCAGCGATCTCGTAGAGATCATGCAAACAAACTTGCATTGCTATATCAACTATGGAATCAGAATTCATAGCGTTGGATCCAGCAGTTGAAGAGGCGGATTGGCTCTGAAGTTTTTTGGAGGACATCCCGATGTGGTCAAGACCAGTGCCTCCCATTAGCGTGTACTGTGATAATCAATCAGCTATCGGAAGAGCACAAAATAATGTGTATAATGGAAAGTCTAGACACATGCGTCGTAGACATAAATCCGTGAAAAATGTTATTGAGAACGAGTGTGATATCTTTAGACTATGTAAAGTCAAAAGAGAACATCGTGAATCCATTAACTAAAGGTCTAACGAGAGACCAAGTTGAGGTATCATCGAGGGGAATGGGACTAAAGCCCACGAAATAACCTAAACCCATGATGGCAACCCAACCTGGATCGTAAACTCCGATCTGCAGGTTCAAAGGGACAACCGAATTGTGAGGCTAGGGTCGAACAAAGTACTCGGGAAATTGAGTTCCTTACCTATTCCTATGATGAAAGAGTGATAGACCTGCCATGTGAAGGTTAAGCTTTAAGTTTTTAATGATCCTTATACTTCAAATATATACAAGTGGGGTATGATAGGATACTCCTTATAAGAGATCACCTATGTCGAATATGAAGGGGCCGCTTCTATGAGATGAGTTAATGGCTAAATCTCTAGAGTATTCGATGAAGTTTCCAAGGCAGTCCAGGGCCAAAATAGACAACAACGAAAGGACCGAGTAGTGGTTTGAGAAGGAGTTGTGTGAGTACCTTTGTCTTGGTATACATAAAATGCCGAACAGTTCAAGGCATCGCGTCCATTGGTTGGCAAGTATATCCGAAGGTATTTCACTGAGGAAGGTTCAAGGCTTTCAACCACCTTTCCTAATGCAACTAATTCTCGAAGAACTCCAAGTTGCATGTAACATTGGTAGGCTCATATCATAACATATTAGCCAATTGCATTCATGTGGGGGATTGTTGAAAAATTGGATTTTTAATCCATCGAGGAGGTTAGCCCAACATATAGGTATATGTTGGGTTTGGGCCTAAGAGGATAATTAGGAAGAGAATTCTAATTAAATATAATCTCTTAGGAACTTTGAGCTAATGCAGGTCACGCCAATTTGTTTTGGGTGTCATATGATCTATGTGAAACACGTTGAGAAAGTTTCGTAACGATGAATGATACTTGCAAAAAATCAATTCTCAGTGTGAATAAAAAATTGGCTTCGAAGTGATGAGGATTTTATCGGTAACCGCTCATTTATTGACCGTGGTTAATAGGGAGCGTTAATCGCTGTAACCGCTTATTTATTGACCATGGTTAATAGGGGGATTAATGACTACCATTATTCCAGAATTAAATGGGGTCTCAAATCCTCCTTATAAAAAGGGACCTCCTCCTCTCATTTGAAACACACCAAAAACTCACTTAAAGTTTTACTCTCCTCTCTCCCCCTTAGCATAGGCATTCTCATTTGCATAGTGTCGGGATTCTACACCACTAAAAGTTCGAAAGGTGTTCAATAGTGCTTCTTATTGTTCACGTGATTGGACGTTGTACCTTGGGAACTCTTTTACCCATGGAGGCCTGAAGCTATAAGGCGGGTAATAAGAGTTTAAGGGCACACGGCTTGCTCTGGCCTCGTCCAGGATGAAATCCGAAGTTGGTGATATTCAAGAAGGCGTACTCGATGAGAAGGACGCGTCTCCCACCTTGGAGAAGACATTTTTCACACTTTGCTCATAGTGTGATTGTAAGCTATCTCTCAATCTCTTCTATTATAGTGTTTACGATTTATAATGTTCAAACCATAATTTATTTACTAATATTTCCAACTCGTTCTTTGCTCAAGACATACTGACTTGGTTGGAAACCAACACGAATAAGTCTTCCTCTTGGGTCTCCCTGTTTTCACTTCTATCTTTCATATTTGGAAGTGGAGAAACTTTGTGATCTGGGAGGAGGGAGAAAAGAAACCACCTGATGCTCTTACCTGCCGGCATCTTATTTTCTTCAGTTCTGAGATGTACAGGACGAGGATGCATGCATTATACTTTTTGATTTAAGCGCAAAATTAGTGAATATACCAGTGTAAAAGTACATCTGCTGCTTGGAGCGATTTAGAGACAGTTCATGTTTCACTCAAAATTAGTTGTTCTATGTTTGATATAAAAGTGTATCAAAGTGGATCAGAAGATGATGGACCAGACGGCTCGAGTCCTCGAAATAGCTTGGCCACTATTTTAAAGAGACCAGGTGGAGGATAGACAGGTCAAATGGAGTAAGAGTCCAAAACGGAGAGGAAAAGGTGGTTCGAATAGATAATGTCTAAGATACTATTTATCTAGTAGTATTTGTTATTAGATAGTTGTCTATCTTACATTTATGTTTTAGACGATTAAGAGTGTTTAGCGACATTTTTGGTGTAGTGCACTCGTGCACATTCAGCATGACCTTTTTGATTGGTAATAAAATTTTACGTATAAAAAAAATTGATACAAAAGTAGAAATGGTTATAAGTGAAAATATGGGAAAAAGGGTATCACTATGCTTCGGTGGAATCTATTTGGCCCACCATCTAATAGGGGAATCAATCAATATGAAATTGTCTGATTTTGGTCCATTTGTCATTCGCTACAAGTAGCTAAGAATATTTTCGCAAGTTGACATGAATTTATTACATCCTCGGAGTATCTTCCAACAACCTTTTGAGATGCTAATACGGACAAGGCTGAACTTCTCTAATCAGATATCTAGCTGAATAGTCGACTAATTCAAATTCGAATCAGGTAAAATATTTTACATGTGGTAAAGTTAGTTCTTTTGTTGTAGATTATTGTTAGTTTGTAGAAAAAGTTTCATACGTCTCCCCCCGAATTATATAAGTTGAGTATAAGCTTAGAATAAATCTTTTTCATCTTGGACAAATACGTTGATATCACACATGATATCATCATCTTCTTGCAATGAATTTCCCATTTTCTAATTACGACTACTTTCATCTGCCAATATACTCCTAGAACGCATACCGTCGAAGGAGAATTTCGATTAAACTAGCAAATGACTTGCCAACCGTGGTACAGCGACAAGAGAATGTCAAATATTCAATGGTTTGAAGCACTTACAATTCGACTTTCGAGAGTCGTAGTTTAACTTATATTAATTGGCTACAATGGGATGCCTTTTGTGTTTGGTAACTTCATGTAACTATATGTACTTCTCTATTTGGTACAATTTGTATTTTAGTAAAGACAAAATTATTCTTTATTATAATAAAAGAGAGTATTCATTAATTCAAATAAAATTAATCATGGTAGTTACACCAAAAATTATTGTAACCCCACAAAAAAAATTGTTGTATCAAAAACCAAATTCTTGCATAAAAAACCACTTAGGCTTGAATTCGCCAAATTAAACGTGGATGCCAAATAATATACGTCGTCCACTTAAGCCTAAGTAAAACTCACAATAGAAACCAAAATACAATCATGCAATTATCGCATGAACATGGATGCAAAATAATCGTTTGAAAGTTTTTACTTATCTGACAGAATTTGATTTTTTTATAGGGGCAAATTAATCTCATGAACATGGGAACGCTAGTAAAAATTAATCTATCGTATTTATTTGGAGTAATAAGCTAAAAAAAATTGAAAATTCATATGATTGATTGAAGCCTAAAAACTCTAGTAGCCAGAAGAAGAAAAGAAAACGTGAATGAATGGGATGGGGATTATGGAATTAAAAAGAAAAAAAGGAAGGGTAATATGGTAAAAAAGAAGAAGTTAATTTCTGTCCAAGTCAAGCGGTGTGTGGAGCAACTGCGGTGCAGTTTCGTTTTTCTAGATTCATATGCCCCACTTGCTCCTTCAATAGTTATGCGTAGAAAAGTCGAGCGAGAGAAATAGTAGCTATTTCGTTCAGTTTCGTTTTTCTAGATTCATATGCCCCACTTGCTCCTTCAATAGTTATGCGTAGAAAAGTCGAGCGAGAGAAATAGTAGCTATTTCGTTCAATTTCGTTTTTCTAGATTCATATGCCCCACTTGCTCCTTCAATAGTTATGCGTAGAAAAGTCGAGCGAGAGAAATAGTAGCTATTTCGTTCAGTTTCGTTTTTCTAGATTCATATGCCCCACTTGCTCCTTCAATAGTTATGCGTAGAAAAGTCGAGCGAGAGAAATAGTAGCTATTTCGTTCAGTTTCGTTTTTCTAGATTCATATGCCCCACTTGCTCCTTCAATAGTTATGCGTAGAAAAGTCGAGCGAGAGAAATAGTAGCTATTTCGTGCAAGTGTTTGTTGGAACGCAGAAAGACCTGGACATAAAATATTCCGCTCAGGTAATTTCGTTAGTAGTTGTAAGAGTTTCCTTCCAACATCCATTCATCAATCAACTGCAGGCGAATTAAATATTAAAAAAAACAAATGGTCAAAATCAATTGATTGACCTGAGTAATAATACAGCAATATCATTCAGACGATGAATGTCAAAACCAAGGAGGACAAGTTTCCTAAAAAATGTTACAGCCTTTACGGGTGGGCTTACAAAAAATCCACTAACCATATGCAAGTTCTTATTAGCCAAGGTAGAAGTACATCGCATGTCTTCAATCTGTTGGTCACGATAAACAATCTAAGATATTTAAGCTGGTAGAGTTTGAGAATAACCTGTGTGTAGAGCTCATCTGAGCTTGGGTTTGTGAATTATTTGAGTAGACTTTGTTGAGATTAATCTAGAACTTTTAGAAGACTAAATCATGTCTATACACACTTCATAAAAGCATAGGAACTTAAATTTTTGTTGAAATAAAGATCGAGAAGTCCAACCGAAGTACTTCAAGAGCCGACAACACAATGTATTGTTTATCCACTTGTTAGGCTTGATCCCAATTGCTAGCATGACAAAGTCAATATCTTTCAAGTTTATAAATCCATATCTTACCTTTCAACACCATTTTGAATCATCTCCATTGAACCCAGATGAAGAAGTTATGTTCAATTTATCGCAGCATATCTGAGGTAGCTCGAGATATCAAATGCATTCTTTCCAACTATCAGTGGCACTATATTTACATAGCAATCTTAATCCAAATACAAATCTAATATGTCATTACGACTAAGTATACTTCACTTAAGTCGGACAAATATTATTAAAGGACTAGGGTATTACATTCTCCCCTCCTTATAAAAATTCGTCCCCAAATTTACTTCCATTTGAAAGTTCACTCACATTGCTATGTAATAGGTGTGACTATTTCAAAATGTCTTTTTTAAGTCTCATATGCCCTTTGCAAGTTGAGTGGTCCATACTTATCTCCATTGTCGATCAATTAATCTTGAAATGTCCATCATAATTATAATGGTCCCAACTTCTCCGAATATTGATTACAATAGCTCACATCATATCTTTAAACATTTGAGTCACTACGAGAACTTATCAGCATCATAAGTTCTCTTTGCCCAAAAAAATAAGGTGACTTAGTCAGTTTCGAAGAACTCCAGAACGGCTTTGCAGTAGGTCGTGCAGGGGTACTTCGCGTGACCTTGTTCCGACAGATCAGAGCAAGCACCATAGTTGGGTAGGCAAAAACAGATTTGGCAGGATCAGTGTTCTCTGGCTTTCCCAGGATACCTTCCTTGATAAGCCCCCAAAGTGTCAGAAGCGTCCCAAACATACTCATCCTCCCAGGTTTCAAAAGTCCCACGAAAGCTCCAGCCACAGCGAAGTAGCTTCCGGCAAGAACCTGCAACAGGACGACAGAGAGAAAATGGTAACGAGCTTTTAACAGAAGGAAACCAAAAAAGAATTCTCAGTAAAAATCATTTAATTTATTTATTTTGGAGAAAAAAATATAATTTGATTTAGTACCTGAAGAGTGGGAGTTGGAAGATTATAAGGAAGAAATAGATCCGCGACGCCACTGAAGGCAAACTCTTCACCCACGACCGCTTCCTCCCCGGCGGCGGAACCGTCTTCGCCACCGTTGCTGACGCCGGCGAGGGCTTCGAGGAGGTCGCCATCGGATTTGCTAGGGACGGAGAGATCGCTGTTCGCTACTGTTTTATCACTTACCTGACGCTTAGCTGAATAAAGTACTAAACCCTGCGTTCTGGCCTCTGGGGATAAGGTGGATTTAAACGGTTTTTAAACCTGCTAAACGGTGCGTTTCTTGCCGGCGTAAATAAAAATTCCAAAGATAAACCAGATAAAAGGCAGTCCCGTTGGTAGGAAGATCGAATCCCATGACCGTCTAAGATCGAATCTAATGACCGTCTAAGATCTAAAATTGTGGAAACAATTTAAATTTCATTATAAAAAAAGGCAGTCCCGTTGTTGTCAGGTAATCGTGTATTTCTTGGATCTCTAGCGCCAACTTTGCTTCCAATCATATATATATATATATATAATTTGCTTAAAATGTGTGATACGAGGTTAAGCTTGCCGGTGGCAAGTAAAAAAAAATCATACTATACTTGAGCCCTAGCAGTTGAATGTTGTGCTTGTGAATATATCGAGAACGCCTTTTTTTGTTGTAGGTATTTTTTGGTAAAGACGGAGGGGCAAATCGCCCCTATTTATAAAGCGTAATGGCCAAATATATCTTACTTAGTGTAAGGTCTCCTCTCGGTTTCTTGTGAGGTTGCGGCCGTCGGCCTCGTCAAAACCTTACCATGAAAAAATCTGGCGGAAAAAATCCGCGGTGAAAAAAGAGTACCTCGGGAAGGTGAACCCTCCATTGACGTTTGGTTTATCGCAAAACCCGGTCGTGTACCGTCATTAACTAAGACGTTCCTATTAAACACAACATCACCAATGTTATCAAGCATAATGGATCTAATCTCCGGTGGTGGCTCTCGCACCAAATGATAGCCAATTGGCTTAGAGAATCCCATGTTAGCCAGTCCGTCAGCGCACCGATTGGTTTCCCTATACGCATGGGTGATCCTGATGTTCCAATTTCCTTCGATCTCCTGTTGAAGTTGGGCAAGTATAGTGACCCCTCCAGCAGCTGCGCGGCCCGTCGAGGCTCTCATTGCTCCGTCAGTGTCACCCATCAAAGTTCACTTCTTTATCTCTTCCGTGGTTGCAGCGACTGCGTATAGTGACCCTATAGAAGGGAATTTAATTATGCGAGAAGTGATAAAGGATTAATAACCTTTATTATGTTAGGTACGATTTATAGTCGTGTCTGCAACCTGTTTGATATGATGCCTCGGTGGAGGTTCGTTCTTAAACGTAGTCGCGGCTCAATCTATGCTTTATGTTTTTGGGGGGTTTTATTTTATATTTTTCTGTCCAGTGATGGGGTTTGGATTTCACATGGAATTAATTGTTGACTGACTAGATGCTTTATTGTTAAAGGAAATCGAGATTGCCATGTACAACATTTATGAGCTTCTGAGTGAGGCTCTGGTATATTATTTTATCAGTGAGGGCTCTAGTAATTATCAATCATTAGCAGCCAAAGAAAATGAATGAATAGGTACCAAAAGTAAAGTACCCCAAGTGACGGAAGCTTTGTCTCGATAAGTAAAACTTTATTATTACTCTAGAAGGCGATACAATAGAGTATCGACATATCACCCACCATACACACACACAATTGCTTGCTCAAGGGGAGCAATTTTCTTAAGGCTGCTGGAAATTCACCCAAGGAGAAGGAGATAGATATTACATAGATAAAATGACAGAAGCTAGCTACGATTTGATGATGGTAAACACTGTCTGTATCACTGTAAACACAAGAAGAATGGATGCAGCAATGACAGAAATGACTTTCCAGGGAGTGTCCAAGTAATTCTGTTTCAGTGTTGCCACCCACTTGTGCCTACTTTTGTTGCAATAGGCATTGAGATTTTTGCAGATATCCGAATAATAGAAACACTGCTCATAGATTACTACTTCCTTCTCCAAATTGTTGAATACCTTTGACACTTCTTGGACGGTAGCCAATTTGTTCTGCAGGATCTGATTCTCCACAAGTAGTTCCACGTCTTCAGGCGTGTCGATAAGCATACCCATCAACACAAAATAATCGCTGATGTAGGAAGAACCACAATGGCACTGATCGTATGCTAAAAGATTTCTGTAGATGGTTTCTGTTGAATCAAACACTTCAATCTGTGGGATTTCAAGCACCCCGTCTTTGAAATCTATGTCAAGCAATGATTTTGTCAATGCCACCTTGAATCTGACTCCAGCCTTGTGAAGTTGGGTCATGCTTTTAATTTTTTGTAAATTCCCCTTCTTGTATTTGCAGCTTCGTTCGCTCTCTTTTTCAGGCATATAAAAAAGACTTAGATAATCGACAAAATGCATTACCTCATTGACGTTGAGGCCTTCTTTTTTCATAAAGTTGTTGATGTAGCAACGAGTTAGCTCTGTGATGGAGGGCGGCTCGGTTATTGTTGGACCATTAGTACTTTTGGCAAATTCTAGTATTTTCTCCAGAAAAGGAAATGGAAGCTGATTTTCCAGGAGCAACATGTCTCTGAAGACCTGAAATCTGAAGAAATCCTCTTCGTAGATGCTTATCACAGGAGTGGTTGAGCAGGAGGGCTGAGTTTCAAGCAAGACACTGATGACAAAGATGGCATCAACTAGCATAACTTGTACAAACTGATCGCTAGAGAGCGCAATGGATTCGCTGTAGAATCCCCTTGTTTCTTTCTCATGTCCCTTCGTAAGCCTTACAAGAGCATCCAAGTCTATGCTCTTTTGTTCAATGAAGCTTCTGAAGCACCCCCATTTGTGCTCTTCCATGGCCTTCAAGCCTTCATTACCATGATGGAAAGGGCCCAAAGAAACTAGTCGAGGGACGTAGGCAGCCTCATTTATATCTCGCAGGTTCTTCGGAACTTTGTATATACAACGGTGTTCAGATGTACGAGACACACTCCCCATCTTTCCCTTCATAGCTTCCACTATTTGCCGGGTAGCCTGTGTGTCGTCTATGTCAACTCCATTTCTCCCATCCATATTGTGTTTTTTTAGATGCGCTAAGCAAGTCAAATATGCAGTCTTGATTAGTACAAGTTGTTATCACATAGAATAGAAATGAGATTGATCAGATAAACATGATCAAGAACAATCTAAGCCTTTTACACAACCCATCGCGAAACCTATAGCAACCAAATAACAGCAACTTAGTGCTGTCATTAAATGAAGACTAATAATGTACATCGGCTAATTACTTGAGCAAGCAGCAATAGCAAGAATACTATAAAGTTGAACTAACCAGAGTTGCGGAAGGCAGGAAACTAACCTTTTATTGTCCCAAGCGAGATTGGATTTGTTGAAAAACTCGTCTTATTCTTCTCCCGTGGGATTTTGATATATCCCATCCCGCCGAACTTGATGTACTACTTTTTGCAGATTTTTCTACTTAATTAATAAAATTTGTGTTTTTCCCTAAAAAAAAGTGAGATGATTCTGAAATTTTTCACAGGTAAGAGTTTACTTTAAACCTTCCTCAGAGAGATTGTCACTTAAATACAGTGGACAGTAGCAATTATAGATAAGAATCTCGTCGACCAATCACTAACCCTCACCTATTTCCATATTCTCTCCAACGTCATCATCTCACGTATCAATCCCGGCGTCATCCAAATTTATGGCTGATTGTACCAATGTCCCCGCATCATTTTTAACTTTTGAAAAATATCATGTGTTCATATGCAGATTCTAGAACAATAAAAAAAAAGTGTTTCTCATTTTTAACTTTGAAAAATATCATTGTATTTTCTAATTCTCATTCTTTTTTTATTTGAAAAATCTAAATCTAATTCTCATTCTTGATCGAGCACTGACACGCTCATCTTTCGAGACTTTACATTGTACACATTTCGATCTAGATTTTATCCCAATATATTTTCACATAGAAAATTGTCACCAAGTCACGAAAACTCATTAACCACGTGCAATTTAATATGTGTGTTCCTTAGATAAGTAAAAACTATAAGCAATCTACGAGATTTAATCTGGCAGAGTTTGAGAATTTTTGGGTAGAGTTCATCTGAGCTTAGATTTTGAACAACTGTTTTTTTTTTTGAGAAAGAGATAACTTATCAAAAAAAATGAAACTAAGAGATATGAGATATTGTTTATATACGAAGGTCACATCAAAAATAACTCTCCATTTAATTGCATCTTCCTCCCACCTACATCGATGCAAAGGAGCGAAATAATTGAGGGAGGGCGAAACTTGCAACGGTGTAACGGGTTCTCCGTCTTCTCTGGGCCACCTACCGGTCCCCATTCGCAAGATATTATGGGCCTTTCTGGCCCATATGTTCTCTTGCCAAAGCCGATAAACCCAACGTCTCTCTCCAGGCTTAACTTTGTTCATTCCTTTCCGGCGGCCAAATACTCGATCTCTCGGGCCAAGTCTAACTAATCCTGCAAGGAAATGTTAAGAATTCAGCAACCAAAAAATAAAACGCGTAAAGAATACGGACACAAGAGATTACGTGGTTCGGTCTAATGCCTATATTTACAGGGAGAAAGGAGAAATTTTATTGATGCATCTGAGTCACAAAACTATAACTAACCATAGGGTAACACGTCCTTATATAATAGACGAATTTTTGGTGTACAAGAAATAGGTCAAATTAGGAGTCTGAAACAAGAGTCATTCCAAAACAGAAAAATTCTGCCGCTGAAGACTTGCGATCAGAAGTTACCCCAAACTCAACTTTCTATAAGTGGCCGCTTGCGACCGCCACCAAACTAGCGGTCGCCAATTCAATCAAATCTCCACTTCTCAACAAATCCCAACATGAAAGCCTTAGCCCACGCGATCGAGTTTCCTGTCCCTGTCGTCTTCTCGCGATTTCCGTGTGTTGTCCGGGTTTGGATTCTGCCCTTTAGACGTGTCTTGGTTGATTGTTTCGTGGGATGATGTAAATTGCAATTGTGTTTTTGTTTCTACGTATGTTCACTTCGTGATCTCTTCCGTGGTTGCGGCGACTGCGTCATGTTGTATCTTATGGCGGGGAATTATGCATGAAGTGATAAGATGGTTAACTTGTAGTTTCAAAGTTAGGGCATTGAGTGTGGGTGGCGCAAGTCGTTGGTACGATTTTTAGTCGCGTCCGCTTTAAACGTAGTTGGGACTCAAAATTATGAATATTTTACGAAACAGGAGGATGATGTGGGTGTAACGTACCCGGTTGGAAGAATATGAATTGAGATGTGGGAGAGAGTGATAGAGAAGAAGAAGAAGAATTTGGTGGAAGATAATGGATAAATTTCTTCATGATTATCACTCCAGTGATTACATTATTTATAAGGGAAATAGCTTAACAGCTACGAAAGGAAATAACAAATACCACTAAGCTAGGGCCAGCTAACAACCCCGCCATCATCTACGCACCTAAGTGCAACTACTTGATCAAGACTTATTATTCAAATTCAAATATAATGATAAGGAGATAATTGCCACGTCACTGCTAGTAGTTAGGCACGTGACATCCAACCCCCCTTGAATCGATTCTTGGATCAATGCGAGCTAAAGCTACTGGGAACTGGGACTTAATAAAGTTATAGTCCTCCCAAGTGGAATCATCTTCATGGAGATTGGCCCATTTAATTAACACCTGGACCACTGCTCGATTATTTCTTTTTACCAATCGACGTTCGAGAATCTTCTCCGGTTCCGACTTGATCGTTCCTTCCTCTGTCCCTATCGGTGGGGAGCTGACCACCACGTGACCATCACCCATACGCTTATTGAGCAAGCTTACATGAAACACGGGATGAATGGTACAGGTGGGGGGTAAATCCAGCTTGTAAGCCACGGCACCAACCTTCGCCAATATGCGGTACGGTCCGAAATACTTGGCTGCCAACTTGAGATTGGAGCGTACCGCTAGTGACGACTGCTTGTAAGGCTGAATCTTCAAGAATACCATGTCGCCAACAGCGAATTCACGCTCGCTGCGTCTCTTATCCGCCTGAATTTTCATCCGTGATTGAGCTTGGTTAAGGGCATCGGTGAGAATGCGAACCATTTGAGCATGGCGGGTATTGAAGTCAGCCACCACAGCTACCAATGTTTGCTCATCTTTCAGCCCCGGGATAGGTGGAGGAGCATAGCCATATACGGCTTCAAATGGAGACTTCTTAATAGCCGAGTGGTGGGCGCTATTATACCATAATTCCGCAAGCGCCAGCCACTTAGGCCAAGCCCCAGGTTTCTGGAAACACATGACCCTCAAATAATGTTCCAAGCATTGATTGAGCCGTTCCGATTGACCGTCGGTTTGCGGGTGATAGGCGGAGCTAAGCTGGAGCTGCGTGCCGAAAGAGCGAAACAACTCCTTCCAAACATTGCTTGTGAACACCTTATCCCTATCCGAGACGATCGATTCTGGCAGTCCATGGAGCTTGAAGACGTGATCCAATAGGAGGTGGGCTACCTGAATCGCCGTGAACGGATGAGCAAGTGCAATGAAGTGCCCATATTTGGTGAACCGATCAATTACCACTAGTATAACATCTTTGCCGCCGGACTTCGGAAGTCCTTCAATGAAGTCCATAGCAATGTCCTTCCAAACCCCCGAAGGAATTGGTAGCGGCTGCAATAACCCCGGACTTGCGACATGTTCGACCTTGCACCGTTGACAAATGTCACAGCTTCGTACGAACACTGTCACTTGCTCTTTCATGCCGGGCCAATAGAATAATTCCTTCACTCTTTTGTACGTCACCAATCTCCCGGAGTGACCACCAATGGCGGAATCATGCAATTGGCAGATTACATCCCGCCTCAATTCCCCGGCACAGCCCACGTAAATTCGCCCCTTGTAACGGAGCACCCCTTGGTGCAACTTGTACTTGCCATTTCCATCGGGAGCGAGAGCCAATTCGCCCAGCAGCTGCTGCACTTTAGTGTCCCCGACATAGCTCTTCTCGACCTCCGCAAGCCACCCCGGGACAACCGCAGAAATAGCCTGTAACTCTAGCAATTGATTTGCCTCAGACAACCGCGATAATGCATCCGCGGCTTTGTTCTCGAATCCTCGCCGATACTCGATAGTAAAGTCAAGCCCCATCAAGCGTGAGACTCCTTTCCGTTGTAGATTAGTGTGAACTTTTTGATCGAGCAAAAACCCCAGGCTTCGGTGATCGGTTTTAATCACAAACGGTGCTCCTTCTAGGTAATGCCTCCATTTTGTCACCGTGGAAAGGACGGCCAAGAGCTCCTTGTCGTACACTGCGAGGCCCGCATTTCGGGAACCAAGCGCCTCACTCATATAGGCAATGGGATGCCCGCCTTGTGTCAGGACAGCTCCAATACCCCGGTCCGAAGCATCTGTTTCCAACACAAACTTGGAGCCAAAATCAGGATATGCTAGTACAGGAGCACTTGATAGCATACCTTTTAATTTGTCGAAGGCTTCCGTTGCTTCCTCGGTCCAGTGGAAATTGTCTTTCTTGAGCAGCCTTGTTAGAGGTTGCGCAACAGTCCCATAATCGCGAACAAATTTGCGGTAGTACCCGCTAAGTCCAAGGAACCCACGTAGCTTGCGTACCGTCTGAGGGAGTGGCCAATTAAGCATCGATTCCACCTTTTTGGGGTCTGTACTGACCCCCTTCCCAAAAATAACATGCCCGAGATAATCCACTTGGCTTACTCCGAAATCACATTTTGTAAACTTAAGGAAGAATTGTTCCTTCCGTAATAGCTCAAGGACCATGGTGAGGTGCTTGATGTGCGAGACCACTTCTTTGCTGT
This sequence comes from Hypericum androsaemum, assembly GCA_963995505.1. Classification (NCBI taxonomy): domain Eukaryota; kingdom Viridiplantae; phylum Streptophyta; class Magnoliopsida; order Malpighiales; family Hypericaceae; genus Hypericum; species Hypericum androsaemum. The sequence continues at coordinate 17,465,362 of OZ023190.1, forward strand.
AAATTAAGATATCATCAAAAAATACCAGTACAAAGTGGCGAAGATAAGGTGAGAGGACCTGGTTCATCAACGACTGAAAAGTTGCCGGGGCATTGGTCAACCCGAAAGGAAGCACCCGAAATTCAAAATGGCCATGATGAGTCCGGAATGCTGTTTTCTCGATGTCGCCCTCCTTCATCCGGATTTGATGGTAACCAGCTTGGAGGTCCAGCTTGGTGAAAACCGTGGCTCCATTTAACTCGTCCAACAAGTCATCGATGATGGGTATTGGGTACTTGTCTTTAATTGTGCGGGTGTTGAGCTGGCGGTAGTCGATGCACATCCGCCAACTGCCGTCTTTCTTCTTGACGAGCAATACTGGTGAGGCGAATGGGCTACGACTTTTCCGGATGAAGTTGGACTCCAACAATTGATGTACTTGAGCCTCAATCTCTGCCTTCTGAAAGTGCGGATATCGGTAGGGTCGGACCGATACCGTTGTTGTTCCCGGCATTAAGGTAATGCCGTGGTCATGGCTGCGCTCCGGTGGCAAGGTTCTTGGCTCCTCGAATAGGTCAGAAAAGGAGCGTAGCACTGCCTGTAACGCATCTCGAAATTCTGCAGAGAATTCCTTGCCTCCAGCGCTTCCGAAAGATATAGCTTGTAGTTCTTCGGAAGCAATACCTGCGACACAATAATCCAAGTGAAATATCCAAGCCACCGCGGAGATGGTGTTAGCCTCAATTGGCTTGTTAGGATCGTCCTCGACGAGACAACAAGCTCCAGCTGCTTCGAATTGCCTCCGCGATGCCCCTTAAGGACGATCTCCTTACCCTTGCTTTTAATTGTTGCCTGCGCTCGGACGAAGTCAAACGTGATTGGATTCACCTCCTGCATCCAATCAGTTCCAAGTACAATGTCATACGTCCCGAGGTCGAGGATTTTAAAATCGCACCTAAAATTGCTACCGCACATCTCCCAATCGACTCCGGGGCAGATGCTGGAGCAAGCAACTCTCGAACCATTGGCCAGGGCGATGGTCATTCCAGCCGATTCCATCTCATCCAGCCTCAACTCCTTGACCAATTGAGAGTTGATGAAGGTTGCCGTACTCCCCGTATCGAGGAGAATTAGCACTTGTCTTCCTCGAATCGTGCCTTTCAATTTGAGAGTACCGCTTCCTGAGCTGCCATTGATGGCGTGCATCGAAATCTCGGCATCCTCAGCAGCTTCGTCCACCTCTCCAACAGCATCAGCGTGGTCCGCACCTTCCTCACCGGTATCGACAATCATGTTGACTACCCCAGCGGCTTGCCCTTTACACAAGTGACCCCGGAAGTACCTTTCCCCACATCGCCAGCAAGGATTCTCCTTTTTGATCGGATTGTTGTCACGAACATAGGAAATTGGCTTTGACCCTGGGTTTGGCAAAGACGGATTTCGAGAAGTGCTACCCTTGTTGGCAGATTTGATGGCGGATTCGTGTAGTCTTGCCAACTCGATCGCATCTCCCATGGTAGATGGGAAATGTGTCCGAACCAAGGATTTAAGTGTATCTGTTAGCCCGCCGATGAAACTGTACACAAAATACTTGTCCGTGAAGGTTGGATTCTCACAAATGATCATGCCCTTAAGTTCTTCAAACTTGCGCACGTAATCATTGACATTCCCGGATTGCTTGAGATGGTTGAACTCTTCGATGACAGTGGCGGAGCTTCGGGAACCAAATCATTGACACAGTTGTTCAACGAATTGACTCCAAGTAGCATTCCGTTCCTGGAGAGACCACCCATCAAACCAAGTTTCGGCCTCTTCATCCAAGTGCAAGCTGGCCAACTTGACTTTTCGCACCTCTGCTACATCGTTGATCTCGAAGTACTTCTCACACTTGCGGATCCAATGCCTTGGGTTCGTGGGGGTGAACTCGGGAAAATTCAATCGCATTTTCGGGAACAAGTCACCACCCGTCCGGCCACCCACCGGAATTGCATTGGCCCCCGACGCAGGTGTACTGTTCACTTCCGAGTCGGCCTGTCCCGAGGGGGAAGCCCCAAGGATGCCCTTTTCTTTATCTGCACGTGCAGAACCCGGCTCACCGGAAGGACGGAAAGCTAGAGTTTGGAGCTCCGCGTGCACTCTCTCGAACTTGGCCTCGGACCTTGCATTGATCTCGTTGAAGTGACCTTCGATGCGGTCCCACTGAGCTTGGAGCTTAGCATCAGTTTCATGAGACAAGGAAACGATCAACTGCTCGAGCTTCTTGAGATCGGCCGAACGTGTCTCGACACCCGTCATGGCTCTGATACCAAGTGTAACGTACCCGGTTGGAAGAATATGAATTGAGATGTGGGAGAGAGTGATAGAGAAGAAGAAGAAGAATTTGGTGGAAGATAATGGATTAATTTCTTCATGATTATCACTCCAGTGATTACATTATTTATAAGGGAAATAGCTTAACAGCTACGAAAGGAAATAACAACTACCACTAAGCTAGGGCCAGCTAACAACCCCGCCATCATCTACGCACCTAAGTGCAACTACTTGATCAAGACTTATTATTCAAATTCAAATGCAATGATAAGGAGATAATTGCCACGTCACTGCTAGTAGTTAGGCACGTGACAGTGGGATATAGTAACAAAGTACCTAAATGGCAGAAGCTTATGATTACTCGAAAAGATGATACAAGAGTGTAGCGACATATAGCCACACACTCCACAATTGCTCAAGGGGAACAATTTCGCCCAAGGCGATATTACGGAGCTCAATGACAGAAGTTACGGTTGTTTGATGGCAAACACTGTCTGTATCACTGTAAGCACAAGAAGAATGGATGCAGCAATGACAGAGATGACTTTCCAGGGAGTGCTCAAGTAATCCTGTTTCAGTGCTGCTATCCACTTTTGTTTCCTCGCCATCCACTTGTCTCGAGGGATATCGCAAAATTCGTTGATTCGGTCGCAGAGATGCGAATAATAGAATACTATTTTCTTCTCCAGATTGTTGAATACCTTTGACACTTGTTGGTTGGTAGCCAGGTCGTTCTGCAGGATCCTATTCTTCACAAGTAGTTCCATGTCATCATCGATAAGCAAACCCATTAACACAAAACAATCGTTGATGTACGAAGAACCACAATGGCACTGATTCTGATCGTATGCCAAAAGATTTCTGAAAATGGTTTCTGTTGAATCAAACACATGTATACTTGGGATTTCAAGCACCCCATCTTTGAATTGTATGTCAAGCAACGCCTTTCCTGACGCCGCCACCTTGAATGTGAAGTTCAGTCATGCTTTTAATTCTTTCTAACTTCCCCTTCTTATATTTGGGTTCTTCTCTCGCTTCTTCGGGCATATAAAAAAGACTTAGAAAATCGACAAAATGCCTTACCTCATAGCCGTTGAGGTCTGTCACGCCTTCTTTTTTCATAAAGGTGTTGTTGATGTAGCAATGAGTTAGCTCTGTGATGGAGGACCGCTCTGTTATTGTTGTACCATTAGCACTTTTGGCAAAGTCCAGTATCTCCTTCGTAATAAAAAATGGAAGCTGATTTTCCAAGAGCATCATGTCTTGGGAGACCTGACACCCGAAGAAAACCTCATTGTAGACACTTTTCACATGAGTGGCCGAGTCGGAGTGAGTTTTAAGCAAGAGGTTGATGACAAAGATGGTATCAACTAGCATAACTTGTACAAAATGATCGCTAGAGAGCTCAATGGATTTGCCGTAGAATCCCCTTGGTTTTTTCCTCATGTCTCTTCATAAGCCTTACAAGATCATCCAAGTCTATGTTGTTTTCTTCAATGAAGCTTATAAAGTGCCTCCATTTCTGCTCTTCCATCACCTTCAAACTTTCATTACCATGATGGAAAGGGCCCAATGAAACTAGTCGAGGGACGTAGGCATCCTCGTTTATATCTTGCAGGTTATTCGGAACTATGTATATACAAGTGTCATCAGATATATCAGACACACTCTCTATCTTTCCCTTCATAGCTGTCAAAAGTTGCTGGATATCATGCTCGTTGTCTATGTCAACTGAGGTATGGTCTCTTGTTTCTGCTTCCCCATTTCCCCCATCCATTTCCAATAGTGATTTTTTAGGTGCCCTAGCAAGTCAAATATGCAGTCTTGATTAGTACAAGTTGTTATGACATAGAATAGTGTTAGGGATTGTTCCAAATTCCTAATTAGAGTAGGGCTCTATTTCCTGATCAGAATAGAGTACTAGTCTTCTATATATATACGACCTATGCCTAGGTCTTATTTGTACTAGTTGAGAGTTGTGAGGTAGAGAGAACCCTCACGGAGGCCTTGTAACCAATTGGACTCACATAGTGGACGACTCTCCTTTGCCCGTGGTTTTCTCCCCGTCTTGGGGTTTTTCACGTAATTCTCGTGTCTCGTGTTTTACTCGTTTCGATCTTATTTCTCAACAATTGGTATCAGAGCCGGATCTGAGTATATGAGTATTTGACACGAAAAAAAAAAATTCTGTGAACAGTAATCCGATTTGGGGGAAATTAGAAATTTAGGATTTTTCGAAACCTTTTGGAGCCGCCAACCACCGCAGAGCCGCCGCCCCGTCTGGCCCACCGCCCAACCCAGTCGCCCCGACGTCGCCAAGAAGAGGCGACCGTCGCCCCGCATTCATCCATCGCGTGGAGTCTATGTCCGCCGTTCGGAGGAGAGAGAGAGAGCAAGGAGAGAGAGTGCGCGAGGAGAGAGAGAGCGAGGAGCGAGCCGCCCTTGCCGCTCCGAAGGTCGCCGCAGCTGCTCGCCGTCGCCCGCCCGGTCGCGGAGAAGATTGACGGCGGAGGAAGGAGGCAGAGGAATGAGAAGGAAATCGGGGAGAGAGAAAGAGAAAACCGGGGAAAAGAAAAAAAACACTATTCCCGAGTTGACTTGGTCAATGGTTTGACTGGTTGACCGCAAGTCAACTGATTTGGCTATTTTTTGGTTTTCTAACCTGTTTTGAGCAGTTTTCTTGGTTCGAGTGATTTCAGGATGACTTCGATGAAGTACGAGATTTCTCAGTTGACGAGGAAAACTAATTTTTCCTTGTGGCAGGTCAAGATGCGCGCTATTCTGACACATTTAGAGCTGGATGAGACTCTACTTGATGAGAAGTTGATGCCTACGAGTTGGGATGCTGCGATGAAAGCGTCAAAGAACCGTAAGGCTGTGAGTCAGATCCAGTTGCATCTGTCAGATGATATTTTGCGGGACGTGTTGAAGGAGACAACAGCTTCCTCATTATGGGCAAAGCTTGAAAAGTTGTGCATACCCAAGAGTTTGACCAACAAACTGTGCTTGAAGCAACGACTGTTTTCTATCCGGATGCAAGAAGAAAAGTCTGTTCATGACCACCTTAATGAATTTAAGAATATAGTGGCTGATCTTAGAACTCTGGATGTGAAGTATGATGATGAAGATCTTGCTTTATTGTTATTGTGCTCGTTGCCTGCTTCTTATCAGCAATTCAGAGATACTCTGTTGTTCAGCCATGATACTCTGAGTTAGGATAATGTTCATGATTCGCTCTTGGAGAAAGAGAGAATTGATAAGCACACTGTGAGTTCCTCTGAAAATAGCCAAGGGACTGGCTTGGTTATGAGAGGGAGATCTGAAGAGAGGAATGCTAAGTCTGGTTCGAGGAAGAAGAGTAGAAGCAAATCAAGGTCAAGGCACAAGGATAAGACTTGTTTCAACTGTCATAAGGTTGGGCATATTAAATGGTTCTGTCCAGAATTGAAGACCAAGAAGAAGGGCGAAAAGTCCAGTGCTCCGAAAGGAGAAAGTTCTGATAGCGGCAGTGCTAGTGTTGCCACCACCACTCAGAAAGAAGAATCTGATGGAGACCTTTTGTCTGTGATTGATGGGAAGTCTAAAGTTGATGCTGCTTGGGTCCTTGATTCTGCTTGTACGTTTCATATGTGTCCCATCCGGGACTGGTTTTCAACATATGAACGTGCGGAGGGTAATGTTCTCATGGGAAATAATTTTGTCTACAAGGTTGTTGGTATTGGCACAGTGAAGATCAAGATGCATGATGGTGTCATTCGAACCTTGACGAATGTGAGGCATATCCCTGATTTGAAGCGGAACCTGATTTCGTTGAGTACTCTTGATACATTGGGGTACAAGTATACCGGAGAAGGTGGAGTTCTTCGTGTGAGTAAGAACTCATTAGTGCATATGAAAGCCAAAAAGGAGGTTGGAAATCTGTATGTTTTGCAGGGTTCTACAGTTACAGGGACTGCTGCTGCTGCATCTGGCTCGTTGACAGATTCTGAGAATACCTCATTGTGGCATATGCGACTTGGTCACATGAGTGAGAAAGGCATGACCGAGCTGAATAGGAGAGGATTATTATGTGGACAGGGTATTGGAAAACTGGAATTTTGTGAGCACTGTGTGTTTGGCAAGCAGAAGAAAGTCAGTTTTCAGAAAGGTGTGCACACCACAAAGGGAAAATTTGACTATGTTCATCCTGATCTTTGGGGACCGTCTCAAGTTGCAACAAAGAATGGTTCCAAGTATATGCTGACTATCATTGATGATTATTCGAAGAAGGTGTGGGCGTTCTTCTTGAAGAGCAAGGATCATGTCTTTGTGACTTTCAAACAGTGGAAGACTATGATTGAGAAGCAGACTGGGAGAGATGTCAAGCATCTCCGCACAGACAATGGATTGGAGTTTTGCTCTAGTTGGTTTGATGAGTTCTGCAAGAATGAGGGTATTGTCAGGCATAAGACAATCCCTGGTACACCTCAACAGAATGGAGTCGCTGAAAGAATGAACAGAACTTTGTTGGAGAAAGTTCGTTGTATGCTGTCAAATGCTGGTTTGCCTAAGTCATTTTGGGCTGAAGCTGCTTCCACTGCCTGTCACCTTGTAAATCGTTCACCTTATGCATCACTTGATGGCAAGGTACCTGAAGAATTATGGTCTGGAAATCCCCCTAATTATGCTGATTTGAAGATATTTGGGTGTCCTGCATATGCTCATGTGAATAATGGCAAGTTAGAGCCAAGATCTGTGAAATGTATCTTCCTTGGCTATGCTTCTGGAGTGAAGGGATACAAGTTGTGGAGTCCCGAGCTGTCTAAGGTCTTGTTGAGTAGGAATGTTATTTTCAAAGAGACAAACATGCTGAGTAAGAGGGAGGATGTTTCTTCACCTGGTGTTCCGAGTGCTCCAAGTGTGGACTTGCAAAAGTCAAAAGTGCAGGTGGAGTTTGATGATGATCCAGTAGCGAGTTCCTTCCTTGATGTTGATTGCCATGGTCCTACTCATGGTGGGTTGTCTGATGACGCTGAGAATGTTGGCACAGTTGAGAGGGAGCCAGTGTATTCTATTGCTAGAGACAGGCCCCGAAGAATTATCAGGCCTCCACAGAAGTTGGGTGAGGCTGATATTGTTGCTTTTGCCCTGAATGTGGCAGAAGAAGTTGATAGCTGTGAAGAACCGTCTAGTTACTCAGATGTTGTGAAGTCGAAAGACTCTGCTAGATGGTTGGTTGCTATGGAGGAAGAGATGGAATCTCTTCACAAGAACAAGACTTGGGAGATTACTAAGCTGCCTAAGGATAAGAAGGTTGTCAGTTGCAAGTGGGTATTCAAGAAGAAGGATGGTATACCTGGAGTTGAAGAGCCTAGATACAAGGCTAGGCTAATGGCTAGAGGATATAGTCAAATTCATGGTGTGGACTTTAATGAGGTGTTTTCACCAGTTGTGAAGCATACCTCTATTCGTTCTCTTCTTGGTATTGTTGCTATGCAAGATTTGGAGCTTGAACAGCTTGATGTGAAGACAGCTTTCTTGAATGGAGAGCTTGAGGAGCGGATTTATATGGCACAGCCTGAGAGTTTTCATGTTGAAGGCAAAGAAGACCATGTGTGCTTGTTGAAGAAGTCCATGTATGGCCTTAAGCAGTCTCTGAGGCAGTGGTATAAAAGGTTTGATTCCTTTATGATTTCTCATGGTTATGAGATGAGCAACTATGATAGTTGTGTTTACCTGAAAAGGCTACGCGACGGTTCCCAAGTTTATTTGCTCCTGTATGTGGATGACATGTTAATTGCTGCCAGTGACAAAGGAGAGGTGAGGAAGCTCAAAGCTCTGTTGAGTAGCGAGTTTGAGATGAAAGATTTGGGTCCTGCTAAGAAGATTCTTGGCATGGAGATTGCCAGAGATAGAGGAGCAAGGAAATTATTTCTGAGCCAGGAGAGTTACATTGAAAAGTCAGCTGCTGAGGTCGATTACATGTCTGGTGTTCCATACTCCAATGCTGTTGATTTTCTGATGTATGCTATGGTTTGCACACGCCCGGATTTGGCCTATGATGTGAGTGTCGTTAGCAGGTTTATGGAAAATTTTGGAGAAGGTCATTGGAGAGCAGTGGAGTGGATTATGAGGTACTTGAAGGGTACCAAGGGCGTGTGTCTACAGTTTGGACGCACCAGTGATGGAGTTGTTGGTTTCGTTGATTCAGATTATACTGGAGATCTTGATAAGTTCAGGTCCTTGTCTGGATATGTCTTCACTCTTGGAGGATGTGCTATCAGTTGGAGAGCTTGTCTACAGGCCACAGTGGCGTTGTCTACCACTGAGGCGGAGTACATGGCTATAACTGAAGGTGTGAAGGAGGCTATCTGGTTGAAAGGTTTCTTCAGTGAAATCTGTGAGAAGCTGCAAGTCAGTAAAGTGTACTGTGATAGTCAAAGTGCTATCCATCTCACAAGGGATGCTATGTATCATGAGAGGACAAAGCACATTAATGTGAGGTACCACTTCATTCGGGAGCATGTTGCTCAAGGCGACATTGTTGTGAGCAAGGTGGGTACAAAGGACAACCCTGCAGACATGTTGACGAAGCCGCTTTCTGGTACTAAGTTCGAGCATTGCTTGGACTTGGTCGGTGTTCATGCTTGATGCTGATTGCCCTTAGGGGCTGATGGTGAAGGTGGAGAAACGTTGAAGTTGGAGTCATAGAATTTGGTCCAAGGTGGAGATTTGTTAGGGATTGTTCCAAATTCCTAATTAGAGTAGGGCTCTATTTCCTGATCAGAATAGAGTACTAGTCTCCTATATATATACGACCTATGCCTAGGTCTTATTTGTACTAGTTGAGAGTTGTGAGGTAGAGAGAACCCTCACGGAGGCCTTGTAACCAATTGGACTCACATAGTGGACGACTCTCCTTTGCCCGTGGTTTTCTCCCCGTCTTGGAGTTTTCCACGTAATTCTCGTGTCTCGTGTTTTACTCGTTTCGATCTTATTTCTCAACAAATAAAAATGAACAAGAACAAGAAACCTAAACCAGATAAACATGATCAAGAACAATCTAAACCTTTTACACAACCCATCCCGAAACCTATTGCAACCAACTAACAGAAACTTAGTGCTGTCATTAAATGAAGACTAATAATGTACATCGGCTAATTACTTGAGCAGCAATAGCAAGAATACTATAAAGTTGAACTAACCAAAGTTGCGGAAGGCAGGAAACTAACCTGTTGTCCCTAGTGAGATGATTCTGAAATATTTCACAGGTAAGAGTTTCCTTTAAACTTCCTAAGAGACACAGATAGATTGTCACTTTTTTTTTTGCGGGGTCGGATTGTCACTTTAAATACAGTGGACAATGAGCAATTATTGACCCTCACCAACACACGTACAATTTTCACACTTTTGGGTTTCTCATCAATCCCGGCCAATAGCTGTCATCCAAATTTGTGTCTGATTGATGCTGAAGTAATTAGCTGCACATGTATGTAGCTTTATGGCTGATTGTACCAATGTCCGACAATTCTAGCAAGCGATCATCAGTTTCTTGGTTGTATGCATCTTGACAGATAGTACTTCTAGCACGGAAGTTAATTCAGCTCTAGGAGTTTGATGTCAAAACGATCAACCTCTCAACTCAACAGCTTGGTCCTATAGTAGTGGAGTATGCACTAATATCGACCATTGTAATTGGCTAAAGCATTTCATCAATCAAGTGCAGGGGAACTAAAACTAGCATGTTGCCTTCAGTGAGATGATTCTGAAACATTCCACTCGTTACTAGTAGTGGTAAGAGTTTCCTTTCAATAGCATTATGGAGAAGACACTCGTGGACCACAATCACTGACCCTCGCCTGTGAGAATTTCCATATTCTCTCCAACTTCACCATCTCACGTGCAAGGCCAATAGTTGTCATCCAAAGCAAATGGCCATAATCAAGAAAGTGTTGATTATTGATATTTGGAACCCCGATGGTTCTTTTCAGTAAGAGTGTTTTTCTTTTTCTTAATATAATCTACAGTTTCTATTTCCAATTTCTCCAATAGATAAAATATTGGAAAATATGGGCAGATCAAGCTGTATTTTTCAATCTTCATTATTGATCGTCCTCCCGCCCGCCAATCACCCACTCATTAGTGAGTGAGCTCAAATATATTCTCCGAGATTTTACATTATGCCATTTTGATTTAAATTTTATCTCCGTCGACTTTTACATCGCAAACTGTCATTTCGAGTAGGAATGAGCAAATGGTTCGCGATTTTTTTTCTCACCCCTATGACACCGAGGAACTCATTTTTTGTTTGGCTTTTCTAATGATTCAGAATGCGACGGTTAACGGCATCGTGCAATTGACAAATGTGCCTCTTAAAAAAGTGGTTTTCAGATGAGTGCGCTAAAATCTAGAGGTGAATACTCTTAATAAAAAAATAGGGCAAATTACCCTCACGCCCCTGTACTTTGGTCACCCTCCCTCTAGGGTCCCTGACTTTTGGAAAATGATTGTCCCGTCCCTAAGTTTTGATAATAATAGACTATCGGGTCCCTGGAGCCGGAATATTTCATATTCTCCGGTGATACCCCACTTGAAATGACCAAAATACTCCCTCACAAAAAAATTAAAAAAAAAATGTCTTTCCTTCTCCTTCTTCTTCCTCCCACTTCATCTTCTTCCTTCCACCTTCAACCAAAATCAAACCTAAAAAACCCAGAAATCTGACAACTAAAACCCAAAAATCTAAGTGACCCAATTCAAAAATTACTCGACTAAAAAATACTCGAATCAACCAAACCCAGAAATGGTGCCGACACCGACTTTTAGTCGCGGGTCATTAATGAACTCGAACCCAGCTTGCACCGTAGGAGCCGAACAGGGCGGCCTTGCAGTTTCCCGACAACCTCAGAAAGCTCCAGAACCTCTTGCGAAAGGCGGTTATTGTGATACCCCGATCTGTTCTGTCTGAAACGCTTAAGTAATTTGATTGGTACTATCCATATCAACAAGGTGCACCTTCTTTTCTGGCACACATCCTGAGAGAACTCCAAAGTTAAACACGTTTGGCCGAAAGTAGGATCAGGATGGGTGACCTCTTGGGAAGTTTCCCAGGGTGCGTGCGAGTGACCTGTGTTGATCTGTGGAGACAGTCGGTCAAATCACGGGGCATTACATTTGGTATCAGAGCGACCTCGGCTTGTACGGTGTGGTTCGGGGATCGAACGCATCTGCAACCGAGGGATTCTGGGACTGTTTGTATCTGGCGCGACGAGGACGTCGCGTATTTAAGGAGGGGTGTATGTGATACCCCGATCTGTTCTGTCTGAAACGCTTAAGTGATTTGATTGGTACTATCCATATCAACAAGGTGCACCTTCTTTTCTGGCACACATCCTGAGAGAACTCCAAGGTTAAACGCGTTTGGCCGAAAGTAGGATCAGGATGGGTGACCTCTTGGGAAGTTTCCCAGGGTGCGTGCGAGTGACCTGTGTTGATCTGTGGAGACAGTCGGTCAAATCACGGGGCATTACATTTGGTATCAGAGCGACCTCGGCTTGTACGGTGTGGTTCGGGGATCGAACGCATCTGCAACCGAGGGATTCTGGGACTGTTTGTATCTGGCGCGACGAGGACGTCGCGTATTTAAGGAGGGGTGTATGTGATACCCCGATCTGTTCTGTCTGAAACGCTTAAGTGATTTGATTGGTACTATCCATATCAACAAGGTGCACCTTCTTTTCTGGCACACATCCTGAGAGAACTCCAAGGTTAAACGCGTTTGGCCGAAAGTAGGATCAGGATGGGTGACCTCTTGGGAAGTTTCCCAGGGTGCGTGCGAGTGAGGACAAAGCACGCTGGAAAAGACCTGTGTTGGCCTGTGGAGACAGTCGGTCAAATCACGGGGCGTTACATGTTATCGACTTTGTCGGAGTCGTTCGGGAGGAGGGCGAGGAGCGAGAGGGCCCGCGCCAGGCCAGCCTTGGCCCGAATTGGCCATCGGTACCGTGAGCCACGCCGACAGCAGCTTCATTACGGTGCTCCTACAGGACCTAATCGGTAACCTCCAAGTCCTTCATGACAACCAGTGGGTCGATGTGGTCCCCATCCCCACCGCGACGTCGTCGGGTTCCCGAGGGTGTGAGGTCGAGCTTCCTGGGGATGACGAAAAAAGAATATTCCTAGCTCAGTGAAAACGGGCTTCTTCCTCCAATTTCTTGAAGCTTTTCTAAATTGGGTCTCCTGAAGTGTAAAGCTTTAAACTTGGTGGCCTTGTAGTTTGTTGCAGAGATAGGGAGAAAAATAGATTCCACAAGCTCCAAACCAGAGAAAAATGGGTCTGGCTTCTCATGTCTCGTACAATGATTCCCTTAAGAACATAAATAGCCCTTCATTGTTTCGTTGAGGCCGTGGAGGTTAATTTGAACCAGGGTAGAAAATAATCCAAACCCAGAAGGTTGAAAATAATTGAGTAGGACTTTTTTTTTTATTGATGTCACGATCTTCGTTCTTGATTTTTCAGCTGTTTTGTTTAATTTTGATTTATTTGGGTTTGACTTTTGATTGAGAGTGAAAAGTAGAAGAAATTGGGGAAGAAGGTGAAGGGAGAATAAGTTTTTTTTATTTTTTAGTGGGATGACATTTTGGTCATTTCAAGTGGGATATCACCGGAGAATATAGAATATTCCGGCTTCAGGGACCCGATAGTCTATTATCATCAAAACTTAGGGACGGGACAATCATTTTCCAAAAGTCAGGGACCCTAGGGGGAGAGTGACCAAAGTACAGGGATGTGATGATAATTTATCCTAAAAAATATGGATAAAAACACTTTAGTATCTTCTATTATAAGATATAGACACTTTGTATGCCTATTTTAAAAATATCCAATAAAATACCTTATATTTTTGTGAATCTAACATTTTGGTTACTATAGCTGATATGGGTAATAAGGTGATACAAGTTTATCAAAATTACTTTAAAAAATCACATAAATAAATCGCACCATGATGTCGCCCACGGTTCCAGGTTAGGGTTGGATAAGGGATCGAAAGAATTGAAATTTGGAAACCTAGGGTTCATGTCAATTAAATTGGGTATTTTGTTGCAGTTTGGGTTAAGGGAAGAAGATGGTGACGTGTATAATTGTTATCAACAAGTCACTTGAAAAGAGACGGTGACAGTTTTGGGCTATTCCGACCTGGAAGCTCTGCCGTCGTCGTGGCCTACAAGGTGAGCCTCATCGTCATACCGGAGACGGTTACAGTTTTCCACTTGGCGAAAAATTATAATTGAACTCACACCATTTTGGAATGAACGTAATCAAAATTGCCCATTAAAATATTGCAAGTAATTTCCAGCTTTGCCATCGTCTTGGAAGTAATAAAAAAATTTCCATTAAAATCTTGGAAGTTCTTCATCGTCGAGAGGTTGAAGATTTGTTTGTGTTTTTTTGCAATATTGCAATATAAACTCACACTGTTTGTATCAGAGTAAGAAGAAGAAGAATGGATGCAGCAAAGACACAAGTGACTGCCCATGGAGTGTTCAAGTAATTGTGTTTCAGTGTTGCCATCCACTTGTGCCGAGGGATTCTGCAATACTCATCACAGAGATGTAAATAATAGAATTACTTCTTCCTTGTCCAGATTGTGGAACAGCTTTGACAGACACTTCATGGTTGTTAGCCAAGTTGTTCTTCAGGATATCATTCATTCTTCACAAGTAGCTTCACGTCGTCAGGCGTGTCGATAAGCATACCCATCAACGTAAAATAATCGCTGATGTACGAAGAATCGTGATGGCACTGATTGTATGCTAAAAGATTTCTGAAGATGGTTTCTGTGTCATCAGACACGACTATACGTGGGATTTCAAGCACCCCATCTTTGAATTGTATGCCGAGCAACTTGTTTAACTTGAATCTGATTCCAGCCTCGTGAAGTTCGGCTAAGCTTCCAACTGTTTCAAGCCTCCTCTTATATTTTGGTTGCTGCCTATGCTCTGCAGGTAGATGAAAAAGTCTTTGAAAATCGACAAAATGCCTTATCTCTGAGCTTGTCTGCTAAGCCTTCTTCTTCAATGAAGGCGTTGAAGAAGCGATGAGAGTTAGCTCATGGATGCCCACTGCTCGCTTATTCCTGGACCAATACTTTTGGCAAAGTCCAGTATTTCCTCCAGAATAAAAAATGGGATCTGATTTTCCATGAGCACCATGTCACGGTGCACCTCCACCAAGAAGAATGACTTGTGATAGATTTTTTTAACAGGAGTGGCTGAGTAGGACGTGTGAAATTCAAGCAAGAGCTTGATGACAAAGATGGCATCAACTAGGATCACTTGTACAAATTGATTCGGCATAGAATCCCCTTGCTTTCCTTTCATGTCTCTTAATAAGCCTTACAAGATCATCCAAGTCTATGTTGTTGTGTTCAATGAAGCTTATAAAGTATCTCCATTTCTGCTCTTCCATCGCCTTTAAATTTTCTTTACCATGATGGAAAGGGCCCAAAGAAACTAGTCGAGAGACGTAGGCATCCTCGTTTATATCTCGCAGGCTCTTCGAAACTCTGTATATGCAACAGTCTCGAGATATATGGGACAGGCTTTGCAGCTTTCCCTTCATAGCTGTCACTAGTTGCTGGGTAGCCTGTTCGTCTTCTATGTCATGTCAACTAAGGTATGATCTCTTGTTTCTGTTTGTCCATTTCCGTTGGTGATTTTTAGAGGCCCTAGGCAAGTCAATTTGCATTTTTGATTAGTAGAAGTTGTTATGAAATGTAATAGAACTGAGATCAATTTTTATTATCATGACCAAGAACAATCTTGGTACGGACAGCCTGGTTTCGCAAGTTGTATGCATGCGCAGTGGGATTCGAAGGCATCTTGCTTTTTCGTCCTCGCGCCGTTTTGATAAAACTAAGATAAACTACTAAACATAAATAAACGTGTTCTTATTTATTGGCTGAATAAATCCTTGGTATCGTAGGCATTATATAGCAAAACGATTACAACGGAATAGGAAATACCTAACCTAATCGAACTCGACTACTGAATTAGAAAATACGAAATACTGAATGTAAATCTACTAATAGGAATAGAAAATAGAAATTGACTCCAATTCTAATACATAACAATACTCCCGCCCTTGCGAGACAGCTTGTCCTCGAGCTGGCAACTGGCAATCCAGATGCATGCGCTAACTCGGCTCAACAACGTCATTAGTTGCCCCATCCTCTTCTTCGAGGCCACCGAGAATAATGTGGAAGAGGCGCTTGCAACAATGTCCCCACACATACTTCTAGTCGTAGTTAAAGCGTAACCCCTTAGACTTTCGATCATCCAACTCCATGTATGACAGACGACGAACAGTTGGCTCCGGTGACATATTTGCGGTAGTGATACATCCCTGAGCACGTGCTGTAGTCTTGTCAAGGGCAACCGGTGGGCCATCCAAACTCGACCGGCGCTCATAGGCTTGGGCCAGGCTCATGGTTGCCTGGAGATCAGGTGGGTGGATTAGCTCCACATTAGTACAAAGCGATTCGGACAGGCCTGCGATGAAGAGCTCTACTTGATGTTGAGGCTCTAGGGTTCAACCCAGCATAACAAGGCAAGAAATTGCTCTTGGTACTACTCTACCGTACTTGGAAAAGGTAGCCGGGCCAGTTCACCAAAGAGATTGCTTCGGCTTGGCGGCCCAAAATGTTGATGGCAGAGCTCGACAAAGTTAGGCCAAGGGGGTGGACCGTAATCTCATTTCCCGTAAGCTGATAGGAAGCCAACCAAACCTTCTCGTCCTCGGAGACTCGTTGACTGTGGAAAAATTGCTCGCAGCAGTTCAGGCATGGTAGTGGGTCTTCTTTTCTATCTAACATCGAAAATTCCAGTTTGTAATATCTCGGAATACCTGATCCACCACTTGGCTCGGGCGTTGGATTTTGAGAGTATCCCCGCCCGTTATTTTTATTCCGATAAGGCGGTGCTGAACTTGTCAGCTCTCCTAGAAAAAAATTATTGACTGGTTGATACATAGAGTATAACTGCGGGTTACTAATAGCCTGGTACGACAATGACTGGTACACCGCATCTCCACCAAGAGGGTAAGGTTCTGTTGCTTATAGACGGTGGCCCGCTGGTAGTGGGTTAGCAGCAGCGGATACGCCTAGCTGGTGATCCGCTGGTAACGGGTTCGCCGCGTGCAGTTGTCCAGTAGCAGACAAGCCTGGGTGTCGGGTAAAAGGTTGAGTATATTCAGTTTATTTTGGTCTGTACATTCTAGTGGTTATATACACAAGTCATACATAATTCTAGAATGATTACAACTGGCCTATTTACAACCGTGGGCATGATTACAGGCTAGAGATCTGCGTTAGTTATGAATTCAGATATAGTATGATCTTGTGATCAATGTCAGTACCTGTACGCCAAATCAGGGATGCTGAGATCACGGGAAGACAGCTGGCTACAATCATAAGTATCTTCCTTATTACGCCCCCGCAAGTGAAATAGATTTTACCGTGAGCTTGTTCCAGAGGTCTTGAAATCGCTGACATGGTAGTGGCTTGGTGGGATGTCTGCCACCTGGTCCTTGGTGGACAGATAATGAACACAAAGGTGACCATTTGCAACTTATTCTCGAACGAAGTGGAAATATATTTCCATGTGCTTGGACTTTGCGTGGAACACCGAATTGGCTGAGAGGTACGTGGCTCCAAGGTTGTCACACCAAAGAATGGGGGATGAGGTACACGGCTATTTGATCTTATTGAGCAAAGACCGAAGCCACATAACCTCGGAGGCTGCTGCAGCGATGGCCCGATATTCGGCCTCAGTGGAGGATTGTGACACTACACGTTGTTTCCTTGAGGACCAGGAAATCAGATTTAGGCCAAGAAAGATGGCATACCCGATTGTTGATCGCCTGTCAATGGGATAACCAGCCCAATCAGCATCACTATAAGCCGAGGGGGTTAGGTCCTTGGATGACTTGATGTGGAGAAGAGATTAACTGTTCCTTGTAAGTAGCAGAGTATCCGCTTTACTCCGGTCCAGTGAAGAGCAACTGGGTTGTGCATAAATTGAGCAGCCTTGTTGACAGCGAATGTAATTTCTGGACAGGAGATGCCAAGGTATTGTAGACAACCAACCACTTGGCGATACAACGCCGGATCAAATTTAACAGGAACCTGTGGTTCAGTAGTGGTGGCGGGAGTGGAAAGCGCCTTGCATTCAGCCATCTCAGCCTTGTGGAGGATGTCTTGAACATACTTGCTTTGCAAGAGGTACAAACCAGAAGGTGTTCGGCTAGCTTCTATGCCCATAGGGATGGCAAAAAAATCCAGACCCACCCAGTGAATCAGACCTTTATTCTACCCCATGGATCATAGAGTCTATGGGCCTTGGGTAGAGTACGGGTTTGAGTTTATCTATTTAGATAGGGTATGGGTCTGGATAGGATCCACATAAAACCAGACCCTGACCCTACCATAGACCCATTAATTAGACCCTACCCTAGTTAGACCCTAGTTATAACTTAAGATAATTATATGACTAATTATGTAATTAAATATTTAGGTTAGATGCAAAAACTATTGAGAAGAGGTAGATTATAAGAGAAAGAAGATGATCAAGAACACTTGTTCAGAAGTCGCTTGAAAATTTAGCAACAAATTATTTTGAAGTTAGAACTTTATATTATGCAAGAATTTTTTTAAGTTTTTGTTTTTTGATTGATGACTTAGCCATATCTATTTCATTTTATATTGCGGTCAACAATTATCCATTTGAAATAGTTGGTTTATAGTTTACTCTCAACTTTAACCCGAGATTATCATTTTATTATACAACTAATTATTAAAAAAAGAACATTAAAGGATCAGACCCTGCAAACCTGTAAACCCAGGGTCTCTTGAAGGGTATGGTATGGGTCTAACAATAAAAATTTTGTAAAGTCGAGGGTATGGTATAGATCCAACTCCAAAAACTAGGGTACGGGTTGGGTCCTACTAATACCCTATCCTACCCTACCCATTGCCATCCCTATATGTCCAGAAAGTACGATAGAACCCCGAGGTCTTTGACCAAGAAGCGACCACACAAGAACTTGAGCAGCTAGTTGAGGACAGCTGGCTGCGATCCAATGACAAGAATGTCATCTACGTAGACAAGCACATATATGATCAGGGGACCGCGACGGAGATAGAATAAAGATGTATCTGTCTTTGACCCCTGAAATCCAAAGTGGTAGAGGGCTGCCTTCAAGCAGTTTAACCAAGCACGAGGGGCCTGTTTCAACCCATACAGTGAACGCTTAAGCTTGCATACATAATCAGGGTATTCAGAATTGATGAAACCTAGCGGTTGCTCTATATAGACATCCTCCGTTAGGTGACCATGGAGAAAAGCATTTGAGATGTCTAGCTGACGGATTGGCCACCCGTAGGAGAGGGCAAGTGCAAGGATGAGATGTACTGTTGCCAACTTGATGACTGGACTGAATGTTTCTCGATAGTCAATGCTTGGTCTCTGCTGAAAGCCTTTGGCTATGAGTCGAGCTTTGTAGTAGGCAATCGAGCCATCGGAGTGATGCTTTACTCGAAACACTCACTTGTTATCGAGAATGTTCGTGGCTCTAGCACGGGGAACAAGGACCCAGGTTTGGTTTTGAATCAGTGCTTAAACTCCTCTGCCATTGCTTGCCTCCATTCTGGGTTTTTGATTGCTTTGGAGAAGCAAGTCGGGGCTTTAGAATCGACTTGTACAATGTTTACCGCCGGTGAGCTCTTTGTCTGAGAGCGGGTACGCATATGATGCGTACGCTGGAAAGGTGGTGGGGCAGCATTGGCCGACAGTGGTGCAGTGGCCGTGGGTGGTGCTAGAGCCGTGATTGGCTCTGGAGGAGGTAAGGCGGCTGCCCGCCGCTTGTAGACCAGAAATGGAGCAGGTGCGAATGCTGGAGCAGTCACAGGCCCATTGTTTTGTTCTTGGGTGAGAGGTATGTTGGCCCTATTTGCAGGGTCTGATCCAGGAGGTGGATCAAATAGAAGAACCCTACTGGATCGAGAGGTGGGCTTGTAGCTGACCCATTTTTTGAATCTTCTGGAAAAAGCCCAAAGACTACGGGGTTCTCATGTGGGTTCGAGACATTGGCACGCTAACCGCTAAACCTCGAATCTGTAAAAGGAAATACAGACTCGTCAAATAGAACGTGATAGTTTCTATGCAGTTTATTAGTATGCATATCAAGACAGCGATAAACTTTATGTTGGCGACTATACCCCAAGAACACATATGGCGCCGAACGTGGTTCGAGCTTGTGCTTGATTAGTGGCCGAAACCATGGATAGCATAGGCAGCCTATAACCCTTAAGTTCGATAAAGATGGCATTTCCCCGAAAAGTTTTTCATAAGGCAATTTATTTTCCAGCACAGGTGTAGGTAAACGGTTTATCAAATATGCCGCGGAATCAAAAACCAAGGACCAAAACCTTTGAGGAATTGATGCGTGATGTAAAATTGCCAAACTTGTTTCAACAATGTGACGATATTTTTTTTATGCACACCCATTTTGTTCTGGTGTATATGGACACAAAAATGATGAATTATGCCATTTTCCGAAAAATACTTTGTGAGTGCTTGAAACCCCAATCAGATTGAAAATTTTTAATAGGGCGATTAAAAAAAATTTTGACCTGTGTGCAGAATTGAACAAATGCGACAAACAATTCAGATTTTTGTTTAAGAAAATAAAGCCAAATATATTTGCTATAGTGATCATAAAAAACTGCATAATAGCAAAAATCATCATACGAAGGAATTGGTAAGGGTCCCCAAAGATCACTACAGACTAGATCTAGGGGTCCCGATGCTTGAAATGACGAAATTGGAAATTGGAGTTTATGAATCTTTCCAACACTACAACCATGACATAAGGACACCAACATTTTATTCGGAAAGAAAATAGACTGCGAACGTAAGGCAATCTTGACAACGTTAAAACTAGCATGACCAAGACGTTGATGCCAAGTATGAATAGATGGCACGATAGTGGAAACATTAACTTGTGGACTAATGAATGAGGAGAGAGGATATAGTCCATCCTTACTCTGGCCTTGGTGTAATATCCTCTTCGTGACCTGATCTTTGATTAAAAAAATTGGTTACCAACAAACTCAACAACAACATCATTATCATGGGTGAGAGCACTGAAGGACACAAGATTAGTACGGGCATTTGGGACATACAAGGCATTAGACAATGACATTGATGATTTTTCTAATGGAAACGACATTGAACCAGTATGGGAAATTGGTAGAGTATGGCCATTACCAAATGTTACTTCATCTGGACCGCTATACTCGGAATGGAGCTGGAGGTTGGACATATCCGAAGTCAAGTGGTGTGTTGTCCCAGAGACAAGAACCCATTGAGAACCTTGCGGTGATATGGTATGGTGGGCCTGTGGTTGTGAAGATCGACTTGGCCCAGCCCGTATAGCAGATGGGTAGTCTCGAGCAAAATGGCCAAACTCGGTACAGTTGTGACATCTGAGTTCGTAGTCATTTGGGCCATTGCTGGGCCTTGAGTTATATTTCTTTGTTCCCTATCCACTTTTGTTGGTGGAATAATACCCAGCAGCTTGTGGGCCGGACTGATTTTGTCCAAATCTCTGGCCCGAACATCCTCCTCGTTGGCCAAATCTTCCTCCTCTGCCTCCTCGTTGTCTAGAGGAGCGAGTATAATTAACCGAGGGAACCATCGATGCCAGTTGAGCAGCAAAAGTCCGAAGAAGGTTCATCTACTCTATTTGCAGTAGCCTGTGAACCTCCTTCAACAGAAATACCTCTTGCCATGCTTCAACGGTTCGGGCGAAGGGACGAAAGCTCTCATCAAACCCGTACAGAATACGCTGCACCATGTCGTCGTCAGAGTACGGTGCTCCTAGGGCAGCAAGTTGATCGCGCATTATCTTGGCGCGTATTACATAGTTGTCGATGCTCTCTATGGACCTTTTGGATAGGTCACACAGTGCTTGTTTGAGACAGTGGATGTGATAGAGAGATCCCACTCCGTAAGCCTTCGCCAGCCGGTCCCACATCTCCTTGGCAGTGGAGCAACTAATAGCCTGTGGGAAAATAGAGTCGGACAGTGAGAAGCTTATCAACGTCTGCACCTTCTTGTCATTCTTGAACCAGGCCGAATATGCTGGGTTGGAAGTGTCTGGTCCCTCGCCGGTGATTGGTGGACTGGTCTTGGACGGTGCTACGGTGGAGCCGTCAACATGACCATAGAGATCATGAGCGCACATAAGATTCTCCATTTGAGTCTGCCAGTACAGGTAATTCCTAGTAGTTATATACACAAGTCATACACAATTCTAGAATGATTACAGCTGGTCTATTTACAACAGTGGGCATGATTGCAGGCTAGAGATCTGCATCAATTATGAATTCAGATATGGTATGATCTTGTGATCAATGTCAGAAGCTGTTATGCCAAATCAAGGATGCTGAGATCACGGGAGGACAGCTGGCTGCAATTGTAAGTACCTTCCTTATTATCGAAAAGCGGTGGTATATGCTCCCTGACGATATCGCTAACCGGTCGGCAGGGGGCCTCCGGATCCACGATCGGTGGTAAGTGTTCCCTCGATGTTCTCTTTGCCGGAGGTCGACATAGGCAGAGTTGGTGGCCGCAACGGCTCTGATACAAAATTGCAAGTTGTACGAATGCGCGGTGGAACTCTAAGGCTTCTTGCCTTTTCATCCTTGTGCCATTTTGATAAAACTAAGATAAACTACTAAACGTAAATAAACTTATTCTTATTTCTTGGCTGAATAAATCCTAGGTATCGTAGGCATTATATAGCCAAACGATTACAACAGAATAGGAAATACCTAACCTAATCGGACTCGACTACTGAATTGAAAAATACGAAATACTGAATGTAAATCTACTAATAGGAATAGGAAATAGAAATTGACTCTAACTCCAATACGTAACAATCTATAGCAGCCAACTAACAGCAATTTAGTGCCGTCATTAAGTTAAAACTAATGGCTGGTTTTAAAATATACATAAACTAACGAACTCCTGGCTAACCCTTATGTCTTAGCATTGCCGATGGTTTCACTGTTTCATGTTATTTCGATGGTCTCACGGGGTGGCGGTTTGGAATTTCTATGTTTGGGTCACGGTTTTATGGCTTTGTAAAGTTTAACTATTTTTTTCAAACAAATTCACTTTGGCCCATTACTGGCTCATTGTTGTAAAATGTTCATGAACTATAATGAATTGGGAATTGCAGATTTTATCATTAATCTGCACTTAATTAGCCGAATTAAATTGGGTTTAAGTGTTTAACCCAAATTACAATCCATCCATCATCCAAAATGTGTCTGAAAGTAAATTGCAAGTTGTCTCTCGAAATGCAACAACGGAAACACACATGTCTCCTTCAAAAAGCACTTTAAGTCTTCAAGCTTATACAAGAGGGCAACAAGCATCCCAACTGTAATGCAGCAAATTCAAACTAAGGTATTTTCAGATTCTCTCCTTCAAAACACCTCAAAACGCAATACCTAAAAACCAAAGTGAATACAAGATAAACAAGAGGGAAGAGGTTAGTAAGCATTAAAAAAATAGAAAAATAACGCAAGGCATAACCTATTGTGATAGACAATAGTAATCCAAAGTTCTCATAAACTAAGCCAGGTTCATATGATCTCCACGAAATTCTGCAAGAGTACAAATAGAAGAGTTATTTTTTATCAGATTGTATTGTAAACCTACTACATAACATTAAAAATAAAATCAGAAGCAGAATGAGGATTACCTCCAAGAATGTTGTCACCCAATGGATTTTCATATTACTCCATACTCACTGGAAGCTTACCAATCAACCAATTTTGAGAGCACAAAAGTGCTTGCACGATACTCAGCTTTAAAGAAATTCGGTAAGGATCAAGCACAAGAAGCATCGCTTAGGAAAGAAAAAGCAAATTGTAATACCTGACTATGCTAAGTCATTTCGTAGATGTTCATATAAATTCTTAAGAATTTACTTAATGAAGTAGTTGTTGGGTTTTATAAACACGAACACTAGGTTCGTAGCAGCGGAAGATAAAAATTTTCACCAACACAAAATCTGATCATGGCTGTATAACATAAAATCAATATAACAACATAGTTAGAGAATTCTTACAGTGCATTGTAGATCGTATCCTCAACTATGGTATCCACGTAGTCCTCGTCTACGAACTCCTTGACAGTTGAAATCTTCGAGAATTCGCTAGGAGAATTCTTTATCGAAGAAACTAGAGAAAATATGTGTCTTGTATCTAGGTTAATGAATTTCTATGTGTCAAAACCATTGATACCCACACACGTATATATAGTAAAATAATTAACCAACTCCTACCCTTTTAAGAGTAGGTTTCGTAGGAGGCAAGGTTAGAAACCTTTAGTGACTTCCAACATTGACTTCCCTTTTGGGCCTCTAAGCCCATTCTATTATTTTCTTGACCGAGTCAATATGTCCAACATCTAATAGATTTTACTATACATATTAGTATTTAATTAAATCTAACTTAATTAAATAATTACAATTATAATTCCATCTAATAAAATTATAATATTTCTCTATAGATTAAATATTCTTGATCAAATCAATATTTAATCTAACCAACTTCAATTCGTAAACTATGACTACTTGTTGTGTGACCCATAGGCCCTCACATGCCAAGCGATTAGTCGAACTAATGGTCTTAGTCGAACCCTAGACAATAGACCAGACAATCTCAACATATGAGGTACGTTGCGAGGATACTGCAACTACTTGTAATGTGAAGCTTACAGTAATACGGTCCTTTCATTCACGAATACTCGATTAAGTCTTGAACATAATTAAGTGTCTATTCAAATAACTTAATCATATTATCTCATTCTACTAATTGATCATGTTGTCACTTTTAGACACCATTCCAAAAGTGACGTGCATTGGCCAATAACTAACGATCCAATTAGTTATGAGAAGACAAGTATTCTCTCCAAGTCTATTTGAGGAATGAATCCTATTTTTGGCTCAACTACCACGCACATGCACTTCGTGATGTACCCAACACATGTCATATCTACCCCGTCAGGAGTGCAAGCATTGGTCATGCTCAAAGTCCATCACTCCGTACATGTCGTGCGTTTTGACCTCAAGTCAGAGGACTATTACACTACTCCACAAACTGATATTCCCGTAGACACGTAAATAGAATACACCAAACAGTTTCTCGGTCGGGTATGCCAATACTCTCCAAAGTATCTGTGCATCCATCATGAAATACCTAGTATTTCGTAGTTGTGAGAACCACTACATCCTCTAAGGATATGATACAGATCGCACACCAATCTCAATCGCATCATCGATTTCCTATTCTCGATGATCATTGATTGTGGCTCTTTAAGAACTACGTGCTTAGTCATCTGAGATCTCACATTCTCAATGACAACACTAGTTCATGGGAACATAAACATGAATATATGCAAATAATCAAACATTATATTCATTTATGTAATGCCGAACATTATTAATATATATTAATAATATAACTGAATGTCATCAAGTATAATGTCCTTATATCGATTGTCTCTAGGACATCTATACTAACAGTAGTATCTACAAATACTTTCATCAAAGCACATACCCATTTTTCTCATCTCCCTGACATTTTCTGAAGTTTGAACCCAAAATTTATTTTAACTTTTCTTCATACTAATACAACTTTTG
The DNA here is from genome assembly GCA_963995505.1 of Hypericum androsaemum. NCBI lineage: Eukaryota > Viridiplantae > Streptophyta > Magnoliopsida > Malpighiales > Hypericaceae > Hypericum > Hypericum androsaemum. The sequence continues at coordinate 17,490,407 of OZ023190.1, forward strand.
TGACTAATAAGTCACTCATATCTTATCACTTCACATCTCAAATTTTTTCACAATTCAAAATAGGTTCCAAAGTCTACATACCATTTGTACTCCTTTTCTCGTATTTCTTTATCCTTTGATTTTGACAGAAATTACTTTATTATATTTCTTTACCGACTTTGAATTGTCTCAAATTCATATTTTACTAGTCAAATCTTGTCGTTCGTTTCTCTCTTTGAGTCATTGTATAGTTGATGATTTATCTCAATTTTTTTTTACAAATAACATTTGCTTCCCCCTGTCTTATAGAGCTTACACAATGTCATCCCAATATTGGTGTCTTTACTGTCACTATAAACTACATGATTTATAGATTATCAAAGTTTTAAGTCATATGTCTAGCTCACAATCTTCAATACTTAGGTTATATGCATCAGATCATTATTTGATTACACAGATAAACTTTACTCAAATTCAAAAGACTTCTCTATAGCCTCTCAAGTCTTTTGTCGAACAAATAGGTAGAATTTTATAGTTTTGTCAAAACTATTGACCTTATATGCTTTATATTGTTTGACTACCTTGTCTATAACCGTTGAGCAAATTATCTTATCAAAAGTTCTCTTTGTCAAAATCCAAACCAAGATTCATACTAAATCTTATCTTCCTCAAAACACTCAAAGTTGTCATAGTAAATTATTTTATTATAATTTAATTACATATAGCCTAATCCCATAATTTTATTCATAATTAATCTCATATTATTTTCTAAATATATATTTTCTTATACCAAAGTACACTTATGACTTAGTTTCTCATGTATTCTCCTTCCACACAATATTTTTCATAACTTCTACTTTTCAAACATATTTACATTCAAAAGTCAGAATTCTCAATGCACCTCTATGAAAAATAATCACAGAAGTCACAAAGGCATACTCAAACATTTGGTGAGACTCATACCAATGACCCAATTTATATATATAGGAAGAAATCAAATATATAAGGGTGTATAGATTATTTGGACAAAGTGGTGATCAATCACTTCATCAAAATCTCACCCAATGAATGATTTATATATATATATAAATATATATATTCAAATGGGCTCTTCAAAGGAATAAATATACAAACAAGACTTGAGTTCTCACCAAAATATAGAGTAAATGCCTCGTCATATCAACAATGTATCACATAAGTTTCTCATATAAGAATCTCAAACATAAACATCTCAAACAACTTTTCAATTCATCACACCATCATGTTCAAACAAAAATAAATCTTCGTTGACACAAAAAATATTAAGGCATGAGCAAATGACACAGATGGAAGGGACACAGAGATATTAGGAATCCTATGCTCCGTAGCACAACTTAAGATACTCGACACTCAATAATTCAAACAAGGCTCTAACCTAGAACTCTGATACCATGTCTATCACGACCCAAATCGGTGGTCGGTGACCGGCGCTAGACTTCAACTCCTTTAATCATAAAGAAATCTAGCCAGCCTCAAATGTATTCAAAATTTATAATAATTATCTTTTAAACATAAAATTTAAAACCTAATGATCTTTAGTTTCATATTCCAAGTTTACAAAATATAAGCCAAGCTTTTTCTTTTTAATACATACTCCCAAGATCAAAACAAATCCTGTGACTACGGAGCTTCTAGATCAATGAGAAAAATACAAACTGGAGACCTCCAGACCAGTCTCGGAGAATCAAGCAGACTTAGTACGATCAGAGTAGATCTCTGAACCAATACAACTTATATTCGAGTTTCTGCAAAACTGGTGAGGGGGGGATTAGTATTTTGAAATACTCAGTAAACAAATAAGATATGCATCGTAATTTATTTAGCTATTCAATGCACAACATACCTAAAACATGCATATAACTAACATGGCAAATAAATTATGCGGAGATGTACATTATTCAAAAGTCATACTTACTAGATGACCAAATATAGCATATAATCACAAAGTCACAGAAACATGAGCAAACTACGTAATTTGACACATGACACATGACACATAATTCCAATATCATATAGCAGAACTGACGAATATTCGGCAAGATCTAGATAGTGTCACTCCAATCCCGACACGAGGATACCATATCTCAAAGGCACCATCATCAACCAACCTCCTCGGCCAAATAGTTCTGCCCGCCGGAAGGCAACCATATCATATCATAGCAACCTCATCGACCAAATAGTTCTGCCCGCCGTAGGCAACCATATCATATCAGACCAACCTCATCGGCCAAATAGTTCTGCCCGCCGTAGGCAACCATATCATATCGAGGAGCTATCTATATTATATAGATATTCGTATCACACAAATTTATAGGCTCCAAACGAATCAAATAGGTCCAATGAACAAACCAACATCTCCAGTGCCCACTCGAGGCCAAATTAAGCAAATACTTATAAATTATAATGTCACATCATAATGTCACATCATAATGCTCATATGAAAAATACACAATATGCACTAACAATACCATATTCAAATCATAACAAATAAATAAAGTGCCCCAAATAAAGCACGAATCACATATTATTTGTTTACCGATTTCGGCTTGCCAAAGAATTTGATTCGGACGTCCTCTTTCAAAGTATTGTCCAATTATTCCCATATGTCACAATACCTGCCGAAATTGACTCCCTCTTTAACCACCCAACAAGAGCAATTTTACTGATAAATCTATTTCAATCTCTTCACAATTTAATTGAATTTAAATTAACTTTAGCTTGCAGATACAAATATACTGTTTATCTTTCCGTCTTAATCACTATTTCATTAATTCCAATTTCTACTAGCTAATCACCATGGTTATTAACTATGTTTTAGTTAACTCCTTCATCTTTCTCACACAAATTTTCTCAATCGTAAACAGAAGTTCCAACCTCAGACTAGTGGAATTCTTCCTTCTTTTATTTCCCTTTCACAGTTCTATTCTATCTTATATTTTCTTTCTCTGAAACGTTGAGACTTAATATATAGTTCATTAGCTTCCTTATTTAACTTATCCTACGAACTATTGTTCATTACTCAGGCAAAACCTCATCATCCCCATATTCCTTTTTGTTACGCTGTAATTAATTAGTAAATCTAAAATAACAAACATCATATTACCTAGGCTGATTACGGTTTTTTTTTCTCTTCTTCTTTTCTATTCTATTACAGATTATGAAAATGAAAATCTTACTGTTTCTAATTTTAAGAACCAAAATTACACATATCCACAGTTCCAATTTAATTTCTATTTTAACTTCTAAAGAAAAGTCACCTCCTCCACTTAACTTCCTCGCTAAGAATTAAACTTAATACCATAGAAATAGAAACAAGATTACATGTACTAAAATCTAACCATTCTTTCTCTTTCGCTAAAACTTCCTCTTTACTTGGTTTCCTTTCATGTCTTTGCTTTCACTTTTCTTTTTCTTGTTTACTGGTTTGGTTTGGTGGAAGTCAAGAATGAGCTTTTTTTTACCATAAAAAGTTATATAGACTTCCACCTCCTACTTTTAGTTTCTGGAACAAGACCACTAATCCATTTAATATTGGATTTCTCATTTCCGTGGCCAGCCCAATACTGAGCCACATTTTTCTCTCTTTTTTTCTTCAGATTTATCTAGTTACAATTACTGGTCCGTGGAGATCAAGGGAAATAGCTCTAATTTTATTATATTTAGTCTTGTTTAGGTGGCAATCTCTTAAGTTTTCACAACTCCTACTTGCCACATTTTTTAAATGTCTTTAATCCTTATTTGTTTTAGTTAGGATAGCTTAATTGTTGGTTTTTTTATTCATTGAGAAGTTTATAACTAAACCTTTATATAGTACGTTAATCTAATTAATATTAAATTATATCTACTCATATATCATTAATATCTCGATGACTAATTTGTATTGTTATTTTTTAATACAAAATTATCTTACGAAATGACTTAGCATAGTCGGGTATTACATTACGAGTCACATATTATTTATTTACTGAGTGTTCCAAAATACTAATCCCCCCTCACCAGTTTTGCAGGAATTCGAATACGAGTTGTATTAGTTCAGAGATCTACTCTGATCGTACTAAGTCCGCTTGATTCTCCGGAACTGGTCTGGAAGTCTCCAGTTTATATTTTTCTCATTGATCTAGAAGTTTCGTAGTCACAGGATTTGTTTTGATCTTGGGAGTATGTATTAAAAAGAAAAAGCTTGGCTTATATTTTGTAAACTTGGAATATGAAACTAAAGATCATTAGGTTTTAAATTTTATGTTTAAAGGATAATTATTATAAATTCTTAATACATTTGAGGCTGGCTAGATTTCTTTATGATTAAAGGAGTTGAAGTCTAGCACCGATCACCGACCACCGATTTGGGTCGTGACACAAATAATCTGAACAAAGAACGAGGCACAAATTAATACTGTCTTACCTAGAGAAGGTAAAATGCGGAGAAGTGAATGAGGGACACGACTGGGCAGTAAGAGCAACCACCAGAGGAGACCACAGGAGGCCTCGGCCCTGGAGGGAGAAGGGAAGGGAGGCCCGGCAGCGTTTGCTCAGTCGTAGAGACACGTCGCCGTCATTTTTTAGAGATGGAGGAGTCCGAGAGCCAAAGGAGAAGTGTTTGTTGTCTAAAACTAAAAGAAAACTCCAGAACGCCAAAGGTTGGAGGCTGGAGCGGCTAGGTCTTTTTTACTAGGTAAGAGTAAACTTGTCTCTAGTCTCAACAATATAGATATTTGTAACTTATATTTTTTCTCACAGTTTTTGATCGGTTTGGTGGGAGAATAGGTGTGCCAAAAATGACATCGAGTGTCAACCGCCAGGTCGGTTTGGGCCCGACACCGACCCACCAGATGGTGACGCAGGATCGATCCGGTGGTTTGATGTCCAACCCGGATGCACATTTCACATCCTCAATAGTTTGGAGGAAGGCGACCAAGTGACTAATTAAAATTTGAATCCGAACTTAATAATTTATCAATTCATACATCTATGATGTATCAGGTTGTAGTATTGGGTTGCAGAGCTCTTGATTCAGTTATTCCTGGGCCTGACAATGTTGCAAATAAGTCCGAGTGCTTCAGGTTGAAACGAGTAGGATCTATTGAACAATATGGTGATACAGAAGATAGACTATTCTCTCGCTGTTACGAGTGGAGATTAAACATGGAGACAGGAGAGGTCAAGGAGAAGTACCTCACCGGAACCCTTTTCTCCATGGAGTTCCCTATGATCAATGGCGATTTCATCGGTATCCGGAATAAATTCGGATACACTCAGATAGTTGATCACGAAGCAAGCCCTAGCTCAGGTGAAAAATCACAAAACACATCAAATTGTACTCGTCATCGATCTTTTATTCTAAGTAGATGCGTATATTAGAGTTTTGAATTGATTGAGCGTACTATTGTGCGTCACAGGGATGGCAAAATTTGGTGGCCTAGCAAAATTACACTTCCAAGTTCCAATTAATGAGTCCTCCCCAGTAAGCAATCAGATTAATTCTTTTAAAGTCTTCTTTACGGTGAAGTAATTTTAGTTTTTAAGGTTTACTGTGATGTAATTTTGATGTTGCTGAATTCTTATTTTGCATCAGGGAGATGAGGGACAGCCACAAGACCGGATTAAGGTCGAATATCACAAATTTGAGAATAACACTTTCTGTACGGGATCCACATTCGTTCCTAAGCCAGGAAGCCTGCAAGAGGACGACGGTTGGATCATCACCTTTGTGCACAATGAAGATACCAATATTTCTAAGGTAAATGTTGAGATTTTCACATGGCATAACTATTGTTAACATGATATCAGATCAGGTTGATCACGTAGTCCGTTATTGTTAAACCCGTAGAAAATTTACATACCCATCATTAATCGGTTGTGTTTTCCCTGTAGGCATATATAATTGACACGAAGTGGTTTACTAGTGAGCCGGTTGCCAAGATCACGTTGCCGTGTAGGGTCCCATATGGTTTTCATGGAGCTTTTGTGCCAATGTCAATAACCAAGAATTTTGGGATTTTACATGAATTAATGTAAAGTTTAGTGATGATTTCAGAGTTCGTGATACATATATTTCTTAGATAGTGAATGTAAATAGTCAATAAACCTCAGGCAGAGACGTGGAGTGGAGCATATAATCTTGTATTAATCTCATATACGGAAATGACAAGGACCGGATTTGGTCCTGCAAGGCCCATTTTAGGACGGTCTTTAATGGGCCATTTAGTAGACCATTTTATTATAACTGGGTAGACCATTTTATCATAACCGGGTAGACCATTTAATATAACCATAGACCCTTTAGTATAATCGGGTAGACCATTTTAACATAAATGGGTAGACCATTTTATCATAACCAGGTAGACCATTTTATCCAACCTCTTTTATCCGGGACGGTCCCCGTGAAACTATTTTATTATAACTGGGTAGACCATTTTATTATCTGGGATAGTGCTGACACATTTTACACGTCCACGACTCAAATCCAACCCCAATGAGAAGAAGAAGTTTTGGCACGCTATTCTTGTTGCTACTTTCTCGGGTATTTGAAACCACATAAATTATGTTGTTTTTCTTCTTTTTGTGGAAAGAAATTATGTTGTTTTAAGACAAGAATTCGTCAACCTTAACAATACTATCATAGAATTTCTAGACAATGGTCGAAATGGTTTCATTGGTGTGGTGTACAGAGAACATCATGATGCATTTTTTTTCCAAAATGTCTCTAAATTGATTTTCAAGATTTAATATATATCTTGCTTTTCTTTAGCAATTAGGACGTAATTTTACATTTTCTTAGTTTTGGAGTTAATAAACACCCACTTATAAAAAATCTTGTACTAATTGAGTTCCATGTTAGAATTGATGCTTGTGTAGTCCCGTTTTAAAAGGGCATAAAATGAAGGTATTTTTTTGGTAGGTAAATATATTTTATTAAAATAAAAGAAAGTAATTACAGAAAAGGCAAGAAGGAGGAGACTATTTAACGAACAAGCTCGCTAAATACATTAGCCCTATCAAATCTGAAGACCAAAGTCACCTCACTCTCACAGAGTCCCAAAACAAGTCGAGTTCTTGGTTGCCAATGTCCCTGAGGATCTTTGACCAAAGGATCCATTCACGAGTCTGGTAGAAGATGGAATACTTCTTGGCTTTGGATTCGGAGTGGCTTAAATAGTAAAGTCTCTGTAAAATAATTTTATGTAGACCATAAGTGTAATCTTATAAATTGATAAAAAAATTTGGCTTTCGAGTCTAGAGCAGTGTTAAAATTTTATAACATTTCGTAAAACCTTGGGATGACAACAAGGGCGGAACCAAAAAATTTGGGGAGTGGGAGCAATATAATTTTTTTCAAAAAGTTCAACATATGTAATTAAAATATTTATAAATTTTTTTAGTTGATTGCTTTATTATTTATGGTAGTATAGTTAGACTAATTAAGATCTTATAATATATATTAAAAGACTCAGGAATGCCTAAATTTTTTTAAGATTTTGTTTCAATATTTAGGTTGATTAATTTTTTTGTGGGGTCAATTTCTAATTTTAGTGGGGACATACATTAAAAAATATACTTAGTTATCAAACCAAAAAAAATGTAAATGCCTGGGGTCCCTCCGCCCCTGATGACAATTAGACCATTATCCTGAGGGCCTACCCTAATTTAGACCCGAAAGGTCCAAGACCTATTGATTTTGACCGGGTCTAAACCCAGATTCTGCCCAGATCCTAATATTTTAAAAGGATAAGGGCATGGATATGGATCTATAAGTTTGACCCAAATTTTTAAAAATAATATATGTATGTTATTACTGAATATAATGCCAATTTTTTAATCTCAACCTACCCAACTTCAATTTTTTTTTAATTTACTTATTTTTTTAGGGGCATTTACTTGTTTGATTTCTTTATATTAAGTTATTTTAATGAACGAATCAATTGCATTCACATTTTTAAAGTCCGTTGTACTTTGAGAACAATCAAATTGTAGTTAAAATTTTTAAAATAAAATAATTTTTAAATAACACGGACATGCGGATCGCCCTGATCCTGCCCAGTTTTTTAGGACCCGAATCTTGCCCGAATTCTTATTTTTAAAGAGGGTAAGAATTTGAATTTGCCCTTAAAGGGAGGGTAAGGATCATGGTCATATGGATCCTACCCGGATCCTGCCTATTGCTATCCTTAGGAACAAAGATCATGGTCATATGGATCCTACCCGGATCCTGCCTATTGCTATCCTTAGGAACAACTAATACTTTTTTGAAAATATTAGTACTAGTCCCAACTTTCACACAAAGTGATATTTCTTTAATCACTACATATATTTTTACATATTTTACGTATTTGAAAAATATTTTAAGATACTAGTTTGTGCAAGACTCAATCGGTCCTTGTCATCGCCGTATTCTTGTGAAAAATATTTCAATCGAGTGTAACATTTGAGTAACGTTATAACTTATAAGCCGATATTTTAGATGACTTTAATATGGACAAATATTTTTTTAAATATTTACGTTGTTATTAATAAAAAATAAATTTTAATAATTTTGACGATGAAAAAATATAAACATCTCTCATGTAATAATTTTTCTAAAGTAATATTTTTTCGGTTTCGACGATATCGATTTAGAGAAATTTTATTGGTTTTAGCCCGTGTGGATATATCGGGCAAAGGCCCACTAGTATCCGTGTGGGCTCATTGTTTCTGGTTTATCCCAAAGCCCACCAACTTCACATTTTGCACGGGAAAGGTCTTCGTCGCCAAAACAGGTGGTGTTGACCAAGACGATGGCTGGGTTGTTACTTTTATGTAATGTTTTTAAAAAAGGACACGAACGCAATCCAAATTTTCTTAATTTTTCGGTCTGATCGATTTTTTGGGTTGGATTAGTCGAATCAAATATCTTTTATAAAATTATATTGTTAATTAGATATAATACTTAAATGGCAAATAATGTCAATTTTAATGCTGGGTCACGATCCAATTTACATTACTTAAAGTCGCCTTAAAATTGTTGTCTTACCCTTGGAATAAGTTCTCCGGGTAGCATCCAAGTGACAAGGCTACAATGCCAAAACAAAAGGCTGACGTGCCATATGCAATTGTCTGTCCATGCTAGGACAAAGATACTCAAATAAGAAATCATTTGAAAGTGAGATAATGTCAAATGGGATCGGCACAACCGAAGGATTGAAAGAGTTGTTTTATCTTAATAAAGAGATCTTGTATTTGATTCTTTGGAATGTGGTAATATTAAATACTTAATGAAAGAACTTTTTCATCTTTCACAAATTTTAAATGGCTTGAAATTACATTAATCAGCTGAGTAGATGTCCATACTCGGTCATAGCAGCCAGAAAAAGTAATTGACAGAATCTTATTTTTTATAAAATCTAATCTAGGCCAACATTGACATTTTATCGTTACAAACCAATATAAATCCAATTACCTCAGGAGATTGGCGAGGACAATCCTGACAGAACTTGTCTGAAAAGAACCATACTATAGCTAGAGTTCGTAGCTAACAATCATTATTATCTTGAATGATGATTCAGCTAGAAGTCATCTTTCTCCTAGTTTCTTACTTCACCTCCCAAGCCGGAGCCCAAAACGGAACCAACTCCGATCCGACGCCGATCAAGCCACTCCACTCGAGCATCCTCTGGGTGATCGGCGTCATCTCGGCCGTCCTTTCCATGACATTTATGGTCCTTGCCTATGCCAAATGCTGCCAGAGATACCCACTTGACATAGTAGAGCTCAACGGGAACAATAATCTCCCTAGAAGCGGACGAGGAAGCGGACGAGGGCTGACGAGATCTTCGGGGATCGATCAGGCCGTGATCGATTCCCTTCCCTTCTTCACTTTCGTGTCCCTGAAAGGATCGAGACGAGGACTGGAATGCGCTGTTTGCTTGTCCAAGTTCGAGGAAACCGAGGTCCTTCGCTTGTTGCCCAAGTGCAACCACGCTTTCCACAGGACCTGCATCGATAAGTGGCTACAGGGTCACTCTAGTTGCCCGCTCTGCAGGTTCAAGATCGACCCGAAGAAGATCGAGAGCTTCAACTCTTTCACGAGTTTGAGGTATTCCAGGGCGCTTTCGAATCTCACCGATGAGCCTGACGTGGAGATCTTCATCGAACGGGATCAGAGAAACCGGTATGGCGGGTCGTCCAGGTTCAGCTTCAACGTCGGAAGCATCAGCTTCGGCGACAAGCGAAGGAGGCAACAGGAATTGATGGTTGAAGCTAGTAGTAACAGTAAGAAGACGTTGCACAAGTTCAAGCACAAGATAATCGTATCGGATGTCGTTATCAAGAACCGGTGGAGCGACGTAAATTCTTCGGACATATTATTGCTGAGCGCCGAAATGCTCAGCGACATGTCGACGAGGAAAATGTCTGCTTCTGTCGATTTAAAATCCGCGGTTTCAGATGATATTAATGATCATCTTGATAATCACTCTGGGGAGAAGCGATCAATGTCCGAAATTACACGAGTTTCGAGGATGAGTTCTGATAATTTGAGGGGCGCTCAAGATATCAAAGGGGAAGGATGCTCAAAGAAATATGCAAGAGAAGAGAGTATCCGGAGGCTTTGGTTGCCTATTGCGAAGCGAACCGTACATTGGCTGGCTAGTAGAGAAAACAAATTACAGGAATTGGAATACAAGAGGCATATTCCGGAGGTTTGAAATTCATAAGTAATTTTGGTAATTACGTTATTAGCAGCTGAGAATAATGTATTTGAAAATATGCTATGAATAACTTGGCATATTTCCCTGGTTTTTTGTTGTCGAATAGCATATGAATTTGAAAATCCCGAATAGGAACCGAAATTTGCATGTGCATGAAGTAGTGTTTCAGTTAAACCAACCCAAGGATTCGGTTGTACAAGAGCCACGCTCCATTGCTAACATTAAGATCTGGTCACGGGAGCAACAGTTTCCAAAGTACTATGGACTATTATGAGTCTTTATATACCAAGGCATTTCTTCTTGGCTAGTTTAGTTTTTGCAGCAATGTAGAGATTCCAATTTGGGTATCAAACAATTAAAAAATTTACTCATAAAAAAACCCAAAGGATAATTATACCATCTCTACTTAAAGTGAGCTATCAGATAGACACATATCAAAATTGCCTATGATAAGCTCTATCTATCTACATAATCCAAAAAACTATCCCCGGCATACCAAACAATTACTTGAGAGTTGACTTATTGGAAAATGAAGACGAGAGGAATAACAATAAAAACCAGCACACCATGGTCCAATTCCAAAAAAAAAAATCAACTACTTGAGATCCATGATTAGGATTGTCTCAATTCCAAAAAAAAATTAATGCTAAAAAAATATAACAAATTAGCGGATTCACATTTTTTGCAATCAACACGGTCATTTGGTCTAAGAAATTTGGCACGTCCTGATTCAAATTGAACGGGATCAATTTCATAAATTAGCAATAAGGAGGATAAAACCAAATACACAATAAATCTTTTTTTTTTCAAATTACACAATGAATCTTCAACCTTCAGTTTTATATTTTGTTGTATTTCAAAAAAGTTAAAATCCCACGTAGAAATTAGAATTCAACTTTCCTTCATCTATTCATTTGGGCTTTAATTTTAGAGGCCTGGACAATTATACCGACGCCTAACCAATTTTTCCAAATTCCAACTGATGTTTGTTTTGATTGTAAAAACGATTTTGCATCCGCCGGTCTCGCGCTATCCACACATTAGTTATATCAATTTTCCACCACCACCAAAATAATAAAATTGAAGATTCTAAAATTTGAAACATTCAAATGTGCTAAAAAAATTATTCACTAGCAAATTTCCATCACTTGTTGATTGATGTTGGCCAAAAGTCATAATCTAGTTCCAAAATTATTTTGTATATGCACATAAATATACTAGATCGACTAATCTGATCATCGAGACGATGATAAACTATTACTTGTTAATACAAGTGGTAACCTCCCTTGTCGGAGCTATCAACATCCGAATTGGTGGACGAGTCGCCCTGGGTACCTCTTCTCATCATCTCCTCAACTCGACTAATGCTACTACCAGTAGGACTCTCGTTCTTCCTCTTATCCTTAATTCTCCTCCACTTCCACTTCCTAACCCAATGACCAGCCAACATAAACCCTAACCCAACGGTAATGGCCAATGTGCACCCTCCACCTATTCCGACAATCGCCACCGCCACCCACCGCGTGTCTCTGCCATGCGGGATTATCGCCCACATGGCGGCGAGGTACGCGGCCGCCATGAAGGACATGGACAGCCACGTCACCTTGTGGGTAACCGCGAGCAGCTTCATCATTGACTTGCGCCTAAACGGCACAATGCTGACTAGGAAAATGACAATTCCAAGGGACGTAAATAAGGCCAAAATATTAAACACCAAAAACACCTTAAAAGCCGTGTGCCTCCCCAATAAGCTTTCCCCGTTGTCCTGGTTAAAACCTCCCGGAGGGTTTATCCCGGCCGCGAAGGTGACGGTGGCGATCAAGACCGCCCCGATGGTTATCGTGTTCCTCGCGTTGCGGACCCCCTCCGCCTGGTTCTCCAGCTGCTTCTCCCGCCGGCGACGGCGGCTCCGCCGTTGACGGTGGCGATCGGCCGGTGAGTCCGGCATTTTGTTGGGGGACAAGGATGTGCCTAGCGTTACCCTTGTGGTAGTTTCCTTGTCCACGATTACCAGTTGTGGAATGTCGCCGGAGTAGTTGCCGGGCGGCAGTTGCTCGGCCCTCTTGGCGCCGGCGTCTAGTAACGCCGGTAGAAGGAGGAGGGATCCCGAGTTGCTCATTTCGACGACGTCGAGTGCCGTTTGTCCTCTCTGGTTTATGACGTTTACGTCCACGCCAAGCTTCAATAGGTACGTGACCATCTGATAACACAAACATTAATATATCATTTAGTGTATTCGGGAAATGACTAATTTAAATTCGAATTGATGATATACATAAATGATTGTTATTTATTATGAAATCATTTGTGCATAGTAAAATTTTCACAAAATCGATCTGTTTTTTTAATGTTAAAATCGAACAATTAGCTTGACTACTTTGGGTCAAGTGGGATCAAAATGTGGAAAACTTTGGCAAAGCCGTGGAAATATAGCTTGCACACCCATCACTTTTTAACGAAGCTTGTATTAATTTAAAGAAATTTGTTTATTATGGCCAATAATTAGTTCCCAATTGGAATACGCAAACTCTATTATTGCTGCAAGAAAGTTCTTTTCTTTTTTAAAAAAAAGCTGCTCAAGGCGTCAAGTAATTGGACGTTAATTATCTCAAGAGGCAGACGGACTATAATTCTTTTTCCCAAAAATTAATATAGTAGAAAACAATAATATATTCAAAGAAAGATTAACAAGCACTTATAACAACAGGAAAAATAGTTGTTTTAATTTAATTAAAAATATCAAATTCTAATTCTTGAACATAGTGTTTTTAAATAATTGTTGAATTTTTTTTTTTATCATTCAAAAGTCATTTCGAAACAGTATTAGTTGCTCTTAACAATTAAGTACTTACCGAGCTCAGTTTCCCGGCGGTAGCCAAATGCAAGACCGTGTTACCGTCGTTGTCCTGCTTATTAACAAGCTTGGTGATGTCCAGCGTCTCGGCGAGGTACTTGACGGCTCCAAACTGGTTGTTTCTGACACCGAGATGGAGCACCGTCTCGCCGTCGTCAGTGACCACCTCGGCGGCGTCGCGGCCGACGGAGAGTATCTCGTCGATGATGTTCACCCTCCCTTTGGCGGCGGCCCAGTGCAATGGCGTCCGGCCGGAGTTGTCTTGCAATGAGGAGAGCTCGTCGTCGAGGCTGAGGAGCTCCCTGGTCGTGTCCAAGTGGCCCCTGGTGCAGGATATGTGCAGTGGGGTGTACCCGTTTCGGTCCTTCTTCCATCCGAAGTCGGGTCGGGCTCTTAAGATTTGCTTAACGATTTCTACCAAAATAAGTTGAGAGAATTAAGGATGCATTATTTACTATAAAAATCGGGTACCAAAACTAGTAAAATTCGAACTCAAAACAATTTTACATAAATTTTAGATTTTTACCACTTGGATTATTTAGTGCAAAACCAAGATTTTAAAAAATGCGATTTGATCGATAATCTTACTAGGACTAAACTTGGGTCAAATAAAATAAAAAAATAAACAAGTCGTTATCTACTAAATTAACTGGTTAGACGGGTCATCTCACTTGGTTGGCCTCGTTAGTTAGACAAAAAGAGTAAAAATCTTTTATTTTGAAAAAATATATTTTAGATTTTATTAAAATGGAGGTGATTGATTTATGGTTTATGCTTGTAAATTATAACGTTTCCAATAAAATAAAATAATATTTATAATTATTTGATGTTTTATTATTACATATAATTGAACTGATAATCGGGAAAAATCACGGGTGACCCTCCTATTATTTTTTAAAGCATTGCACAAAACCACATAAACTCGCTAGTTATCTCAAACATCAGGCATTATAACGTTAGGTATGACTGAATTTTACCTGCATGCCCCCCAGAAGCCGCAGCATGAAGCGAACTAGTCAACGAGTCAACTTCCAGCATGAGCAACCGGGGAAAGCCAAGCAGGTACTCCACCACGTCAACGTGGCCGCGTTGACCGGCCACGAACAGGCCACTCTCGCCGTCCCGGTTCACCCCAAAAACCACTCCCGGTTCGGCCTCAACCAGAAGTCTCACCATCTCCCCCCTCCCTTCCCTGCAGGCCTCGTGGAACGGCGTCTCCAGTTTCTCGTTGACGGAGGAGGCCATCTCCGGCCGCAGCTTCACCAACTCCCGGGCAAACTCCGCGTGCCCGACACGCGCCACCAGGTGCAGGACCGTGGACGTGGACCCCACCGGCACCGGCTGGTCGATGATGTCCGGATCTTGCTGGGTTAGGGCCAGGAAGGTGGAGACGTCTCCCTTCATGGCGATCTCTTGGAGCTGCCGCTCCATGCTACGGGCTTGATGAGCTGGCATTCGATTTTATATCTGAAAATTTATTAGATTGATTAATTCAGTTTGAAATTTTGACGACTGTTTGTGTCTGGCTATATGGGTTTCGATGAATGGGGAGTGGAGAAATTATGAAAATGGTTATGTAGAGAGATGCATTGGGAGGGGGTATTATAAATAACTAATATTGCTTGGATTTATTTAAGTTGTGAAAAATGTTATCAATTATTTGTGGTGGAAATAGCTGCTGGGAGAAGACTTTCAAGTCGTCGGAGTGATTGGGTTCTGGAGTGGTATAGGAAATAAATATACGCGATTCGATTGAAAAGGAGGTCGAATAACACACGTGTCATAAAAACTTAATTAAAAGTATTAGTTTTTTAAAATGTCGGTATCCAATCCTATTACATTTTTTCTACATATAAATCAAATTTATCGACCAATCTTTTTTTGCATAGTATTCTCAACACACTCCTTTAAAAAAGGTTGTCTCACAACAACAATCAACAAGATTATAAATTTTGACTTCACAAACGTATGATGACACATAATTGGTGCGAAGACAACAATAAAATAAAATTATAAATTTTGACTTAACAAATGTATGATAACACTTAATTCGTGCGAAGACAATAATAGATCTTGAGATCAACTCATTCTATAATATGTTAAAATTTTCATATTCAATCTACTAAATTGTGTCGTTTGATATGTTTGGCTGATATCATTTGTGTCATAAATTCTGTCGTTGAAATCATATGACTATGCTGTTGATTTTTTGCGGTACCAAAATTATTTAAAGGTGCTAAAATTTCACCAATGAAATTAAACGCGCCAGACTAACAACTTTTTCTTTTGGCGGATCAAGGCTCGCAACTTAAACATATTGCAGTTTGCGATTACGGCGTTTCACTTGTAACTCGAGACCTAGAAGCTCATACTTCTGGAAGAAACCGGGAGGCGCAGCCGCGCAGGTACTTTCCACCAGTACTGCAACCACCGCGTAGTTTCTATGGAGATTCTATTTCCTCGGATTCGATATTATTCGAGTCTAAATATCACTTATATTACTTACGAAACGACAAAGTCTGGGGTCCATTTATACATTTAAAGAGTCGGCATGGAGGCTCGCGACCGTACGTACGAGACAACCTTTAAGTAGAAAAATTCCCAACAGATACCTGGGTTTTTTAAAAAAAAATAGGCAAAAAATTTAGATATATTTTCTAAATAGGCAAAATTTTAATATATTCTTAAAATAGGCAAAAAAAATTTTAAAAATGGGTTACGACCCACATAGAGATCGTCACACCAATTTAATAAAAAAAAATTGAGGCGACCCAACAGTAGGTCGCCTCCGTGTCTTTTTTTTTAATTTTGGTCGATCGAACTCGATCGGCTTTTGACTTCAAACGAATTTTCGACATCGTTACACTCCGTATTTGGAAAAGTTATAAACTATAAAGTTGTAGATATACGTCTCAGCTTTGCACATCAACTTGAATCAACTCAATCAGAATCCGGAGTAAATGTGAGATACATACCTACAACTTTGTAGTTTGTAACTTTTCCAAATAGGGAGTGTAACAATGTTGAAAATTTGTTTGAAGTCAAAAGCCGATCGAGTTCGATCGACTGATTTCGGTTGAGAGACACAAATTTTTACTCCAGAGATCCGATTGAGTTGATTCAAATTTTTATGCAAAGCTGAGATATATATCTACAACTTTATAGTTTATAACTTTTCCAAATACGGAGTGTAACGATATCAAAAAATTGTTTGAAGTCAAAAGCCGATCGAGTTTGATCGACCGAAATTTAAAAAAAAAGTCAGGGAGACGACCTACTATTGGGTCGCCTCCATTATTTTTTTATTAAATTGGTGTGACGACCCCTATGTGGGTCGTCACCTTTTTTTAATTTTTATTAAATTTTTACCTATTTTAAGAATATATTAAGTTTTTACCTATTTAATAAATATATCTAAGTTTCTTTTGACTATTTTAGGGAAAAAAACCCTACCTACTTGCATCGCATCTTCAGTTTGTTTTTTTGTTAATCTAATCTCGCACGGCATCTCCGGTGGTTATTTTAAACACATGCAGTAAACTAGCTCGTCCAACGACTAATTATATCCGAGTTTAAATTATTAAAAATATGTTAATATTAAATATTTGTTAGTATAATTTTATCATTTTTAAATTACTATCGTAATTACTCTATTTTTGAGATAGTTTTTATCCCATTGAATTTTGGCATCGCAAAGTTTTAATTTGACCCGCGACCGTAATATGTACACAACCGTGGGCCAAATAAAAGGAGTCGAGTGGACCATCGCAGAATTTTGCCATCGCAAGAGAGGATTCTATATTTGTAGTATGTATTATGTATTTTGTTTTGCATTCATTTTTCTCTCCTTTATGTGAGCTTCGAGGCATTTGCCGGAAAAGAAATTTCGTGGGGGTTTCGTGTCGGATTAATAAAAGGAGTCGAGTGGGATCCATCCATCCATCCAATCGGCGGTGTGAAATGAACGCTCAGCAACTACGTCAGCGGAGAGGAGGACGCTCTAAATGTCAAACAGCTTCCTGTGCCTGTAGGCCATGACCATGATCTTTGTTGGCAATGGCATGGATAACATGGAACATGATTGGCTAAGTGCGAATGTAGAGAATCCTATCAGAACTCCGATCTAAAATATATTAGAGCGAGAGAAATATGATGTGTGATCTCCTGTGAAATCTATGTTACACTCTTTTTTTTTTGAACCGGCAAAAAAATATAGAACATTATTAAAAAGATAGTGTGCCTATTGATTGACAATAGAAAACTACTAAAAGTTGAATAATATCGGTTCAATTTAACAATAATTCTTCTACTAATATATTTTTTCCTTAAAACTTGCAACGCGGAAATCTCATTAAATTTTTTTAAATATTTTATCACTTGGTTTTCGACACGAACAAACCTGGCAATCCACCAACGAGTGACCCATCTCAGTAAGCCCAATGGTCTTTCCACTCCCAGCTTGCCAGAGCAGGCCCATACAATCGTGCCGGATTCATCAAGGGGCCCCAGCGAAAGGTTCTGCAGCTTGGATGTTACTTAAAAGCTCCCACGACGAACCCAACAAGTATTGGGCCTACCCCATCCATGGACCCAACAAGCAATGTAACATTTTCGACCTGTCCACAACCTATCGGGTCCAAATTTGTTTAAACTTCGATTTTACTAACGTGACATGAGATAGAATCACAATAGATTACGAGATAACCGGGTTTTGTTATTATTATTTTTGGTTTAAGCCGTGGCTGGGGTGCAATCAAAGGCCAAAATTGTTACCATCCCACTGCGACAAAAGCTGAATTAGTTGTCGAAACTTCACTCACGGGATGGCATCTTCGATATCAAGTGGGTATATTCCCTCGGAATTGAGTTTTGTGTCATACATTCCCTCCTTTCTATCAATTCAATGCCATGTTCATACCCATGCGTCTTTTACATTTGCATAGTAAACTGTCACTTTCCGCCAAAACAAAAATATATTTGAATTATCGTTTTTAAAAAATACAAGATTTTAAAAACACCCCTAACAGCCAAATGTATGGCCACTTTGTCAAAATTGGGATCCCACTGAGGATCGTTTGGGTATAGAAAAATCGTAGATTGGAATATCGTAACACGGATCGCAAGATTCCACCAAATAGGCAAAATTATAGAAATAGCTAAGAAAAATAAACTTAACATAAATTTTTATTAATTTAATCATAAGTCATAAACACTCATTGTCTCAAATATCATCTAAAAACATAATTCTCTCAAACATCATCTAAATTTTTTTAATTCAACAAAGCATTCAAGTCAGGTTGCTCAAGTATTCACTTAGATTACAAAATTATGAGAACCAAAGACGGAGACCGACTTACATCCCTCTCTTGATCTTAT
This sequence comes from Hypericum androsaemum, assembly GCA_963995505.1. Classification (NCBI taxonomy): domain Eukaryota; kingdom Viridiplantae; phylum Streptophyta; class Magnoliopsida; order Malpighiales; family Hypericaceae; genus Hypericum; species Hypericum androsaemum. The sequence goes on from OZ023190.1 coordinate 17,509,337, forward strand.
TTAATTCCTTCTTATTTTTCCTTTGGAATGCGGATAAATACCTTATATTTATAGTACACACTATTAAGGTTTACACTGATTTAAACTATTAAGGAAATACCACATATCTTTAAAATAATCAGCAAACTTCTAGGAAACACCAAATATGATTTTAAAAAAGAAACACAAAAAATATTCACTAAATCTTTCGCAGGGAGGGAATTAGTTGAAACAATTTTTGTGATCTTAATCGCAGATCTTGCAATCTTACGATTATACTCGGCAATCGCACCGATCCGTTCAACATTAAGATCTTCCATGTGATCCAACACGATAAAATAATGACGACTCGTAATATCTTGCGATCTTACGATTATAATCGTGATTCTGACAATCTTAGTATCACCTATTTCGATTGTCTGTTTGATGAGCTTTAAGCCAAAAGTACTAAAAACGAAATACTTAAAACCTCATTGTAGTTTGGCCGAAAAATAAAGTCGGGAGGAGGGAGCGGTCGTCTAGGCTTCCGGACGGACGCACAGACAGTCAAATTGGAATGAAGCGCAATTAGTCGACCTGAGAAAGACGACCGGTCACCCGCAATGACTCACCCGTCAAATAGTCCATCCACACTTGTTGCACAATTGTAGTTTTCAAGATTCGAACCGTGTCACGAACTAAAGTCTCAAATTCCCGTCCCAACTTTTACTATTTGAATCAAATCACAAGAGTCGGTCTAGTTCACCTCCATCCAATCTGAATTAGTAGTTTATTACACACAGAAGCATATTCATGCACTTCCTAGTTCCTAGGATGCACATATCACATTTTGTATGTTCAGTTGGAATGAGAATTAAGCAAGAACTCTATCCCCTTAATCCACATTTGCTTATCAGCATCACTCCTGCACTCAAACTCTATCACTCTGTCGGCCGTTCTTATTCCGAAGTACGCTCTTTGATCGCCGCTGCACCACTCGTCCTGCTCCCTTCCGGGCCAAGCTGGAACGTCGCTGTAGACCCCCAACACCACACCTGCAACCACATTACGTTCGTCGAACTGATCATGTCGACATTCGACGAACAAGTTAGTCCAATGTGTCCTGTTGAAGACTTTGCTTACATTTTTTCTTCTTTGTGAAAGTTCTTGCCATATGCTTGCTTTTCATCTTAGCCATCACCTGCCAGTTGGAGTTGATGCTGAAGGAAACTTGCTTCCAATGAAGATCCCCTGCATTAAAAACAATGAATCACTCACGAGTTCGCGATACACGAATGATTTAAGTCGGGTAATTAGCAAACAATGCGAAAACGTGATCAACCTTTTCGGGTGCGCTTCAGAAGCTCTCCCCCACTAGTCACCATGTCCAACGCAGCTGAAACATTGAATTCTTTGTCATCTTCACTCTTTTTCTCCCCCAAAGCAAAGGCTGCACTTCCCTTCTGGAGCCTCGCCCTCAGGGTAGCTGCTCCGCGCAACGCTACAATTACAGATGCATTTCTAAGTGCAAAGACCATCTACTCGTTGCTTTAAGATTGCGGACGACGTGTTATTTTCGTACCTGTGGCTGCTCCGGCTGTTAGGGTCATGATATCTCCGTTACTCCTTGCATTTACAGCAGAGTTTACGACGGCCAGGATTTGATCATGATCAGCTCCCATGTCCTCTGCGATTTCGATGCAGTGGGAAGCTACAAGAGCTGCTGCAGATGCCATGGCGGCCGAACACTTGGAAGATGCCTTCCCTTTCGTTGCTTCGAGTTCCGCGGAGACCGCATTCGATGCTGCCAACGCTGCTACGGCTGCTGCCACCCCTGCCACCGACACGGCCGCGTGAACTTGAGCGTTGTGGGTCCTCATTTCCTGCTTCTTTCTTTCCTTCTGGTCCTTCAACCACCTTCCCATTGTTCTCCCTTTCATTATGCTCTTGTACAGCTGCAGAAAAACAAAGGGTCAATTAGGAAGAAAAGGATTCGTTATCCGAAATTCGTACATTAGACCGGTTTTGAGGATTCCATACCCCACTTCTCAGCAACTGTTGGTTTGAAAGAAATTCAGGGTTGAGTGCCTGATGAAGGAAGAACAACTCCTGCGCGCAATTCGCTATGCGTCACTTAAAGGGTTCGGATACGGAGATTCTAACGTGATGTAATATAAGTTACCTTAAGTTCTTCACTGTCTCTTGGAGAGATTGGAGGGCTACCAGTACCACCACAAGACAATTGCTGGAGAAACATAACATCAATTTCGTAAATTAATAAGCAAAGCACGAAAGAAACATAAGAACAAGAACAAAAGGATGGCTAGTTAAGCGGGACTTTACGGATTCTTTTGAAGCAGCAGAATTGGGATCCTTGGCCTCTTCCTGAGTATGAGAAGAACAAAAGGATGGCCTGTGAAGCGTACTAGTGTCAGGATCCAGATGAGTGTTAGAGAGAGCTTTAGAGAGCTCCATGGCCGAGACGCTCCATGATCTTGCAAGAAACTCCATCGACTCTGTAGGGGTCTCGGGTGCACCGGAAGATGACAATGGAAGCTGCCAACTTGCCGGGACATTTTCGTCTATGTGCTCCAGCTTCTGTGACAGGCTCTTGGAGCTGCATGAGCTCACTACAAGAGAGAACGCTGTTAAAATCTTCGTGTCCAAAGATAGGTGGATTTTCCATATCAGCGATGTGGTAATTTCGATATTCGCAATTAGTACTCTGTTAAGAACCCTTATTACAAGCAAGCTAGCTAATACTATATACACACACAAGTACCTATAGGGTCCGAAAAGCTTACCCCTAACTGGGCTATCTTCACTTGGTTCAGGCTGGCTTTTGGTGCAACTTCTCATGCTGGTTTGCTGCAGGAAACAAGGTGAAGGGAAATTGTTGGATATTTAACGCGAGAATTTTGAAGTGGGAGCTGAGTTTCTTTATTCCGGAAAACGTGAAAGTGAGGGTAGTGGTAGCACTATATCCTGTCTCATGACCGGCCCTTTTTCGAGCAGATTTTATTTAGGAGACATTTTTTTTAGTTAATAAAATTTAGGCATGTTGGCCTAAATTTCGGAGCTCTAGACGGCATTGAGTTTTGTTCTTCTTTCCAAATAAAATTTTGCTATTTTCGTAAGGGGTGAGAATTGACCCACCGACCCTTGGAAAAGGGGGCAGGACCCGTTACCATCCTACCTACCTTGTATTGGTATTTAGGAGACACTTTACATATGAACTTAAGTAATTTGATGTATTATCCATATGAACTAAGTACATTTTTTTCTCGGATAAATATCATGGGAGAATTCGAAGAATAAGCATGTTTGACGTGGAAAAATTTCAGGATGGATCACCTCCTGGATAATTTCTGAGAATGCATGTGTTTGAATACAAATATACTGAAAAATATACGTATTGATCTGTCCATATGATTCGAGTCATTTCCAAAATTTTATTAAGTGAATATAAGTTTGTAGATGGTCCCCTTCTAATCAAAGTTGTTTGCGCTTTTTATTTCCCACTGTTTTAGTGTTCTATGCATGATGAAGAGAGGAAGAGGTAAGGATCAGCTTTCTTGAGCGGCGGGAACCATGATTGCCCAACTTCTCTTTTTATCACCACTATCAGCCTAATCAAAGGAACTGGGCCATCCACCTTGGATGTTGAATTCGATAGAGTACTGGCACAATTTAAATACCAATTTTTGTTTCTCAAGCATCGAATGTTCAAACTTCATTCGGATCATCAACTTTTGTGTTGTGTCGCGATAATTTTTTTTGTCAAGTAACAATATATCAACTATTAATTTTTTTAATAAAATTGAGTAGAGAAAAATGCAAGGTTTTCAAATACGACCCGGAGGTCGACCCAAATTTTGGGCCGAACCCTGGGTCAATCAGTCCGACCGGTTGGACCACCAGTCAGATTGGTACTTTTTATATTAAAAAATATTTTTTAATTATCCCTACCCTACTACCCCAGCCAAAGTATCGACAACCCCTAATTTTTTTGTTCAACCTTACGAAAATATCCTTTAAAAAAAATATCCGACCAAACATAATTTTTCTCTTTTTATTAGGGTTTGGTTATTTTTTTGTCAAAATATTCGACTAATCCTGATTCTTTGGTTCAACCTTACAAACTTTAAATACAGGGTCAAAATTTTGGTCAAACCATTCAGTCCGACCATTTTTTGGGTGGTTAATAAGGTTGGCAGTTTTTTGGCCAAACTTGGTACTGTCTTGACCGAACCATGGTCCGACCAGTCCGACCACCAGTCAGACCATGTATTTAAAAACCATGGAAAATGAACCATATATAGCGCACCATAAATTTTAAAAAGGAAAATTACTCTTAAATCTTTCGTGTTTGCTTAAATATACTAAAAAATCTCCGTGTTTGCAAAATACATGCCAACTCCCCTCGTATTTTATTTTATTATACTTTCGGGTCTCTGTCGCCGGAATATTCAATTTTCTCCGGCGAAGGCCCACTTGAAAAGACCAAAGTGCTCCTCCCACTATTAAAAAAAACCCAATTTTCCTTTTGCTTCCTCTTCCTCCCACCTTCAACCAAGAACACCAACCCAAAAAACAAGAACACCAACCAAAACAAAATAAAAAAATCAAGAACAACAACCCAAAGCACAAGTCTTTATGGTGATTACGAAGCCTCGTTGAGAAAAACATAAACAAAACAAATTGAAATCTCTTCTCCCTATATTCCCTATTCTTCCTCTCCTCCCTAAGTACTCTATTAGGCAGGCCATTACTAGACCCTAATTGACCAGCCAAAAGAGGACAGAAGAATCTCCTTTTAGTTTCCTTCTCTCTCTAGACCACCCCTTCCTCTCTTCTTCTTTTGCTGGTACAAGGAGATCATCGAGAAAGAAGAACTGGTAAGACCCTTTTGTTAATTCGTTGTAAAGATTATAAATTCTTTGTTTTTTCGTTTCGGTTTCCGAGTTTGTTGGTAAAATCCTTTCTTTTGGTCATGGCAGAGCGTAGAAGACGAAAAATTGAAGATTTGACAAGAATTGCATTCGCTTCAAGAAAAGTTGAAGAAGCAGGTTACTATTTTTTTTGTTTTATGTGTTTAATTGCGGAAAAAAATTTGTCGACATCTCTAGTTGTTTCATTCGATCCGGGGTTCCCCTTGTTTTACTTCTTCAGCTTGGAGGAGATACGAGGAGGCTGCCCGGCTGGAGAGTGTGGTGGGTTGTTGTTATTGATATTTTTGATTTTGTTTTGGATGGTGTTCTTGTTTTTTGGGTTGCTGTTCTTGGTTAAAGGTGGGACGAAGAAGAAGGGGAAGAAAAATAGTTTTTTTTGTGGGAGGGGCATTTTGGTATTTTCAAGTGGGTCTTTGTCGAAAAAAATCAAATATTCCGGTGACAGGGACCCAAAAATATAATAAAATCAAATACGAGGGACGTTGATGTGTATTTTGCAAACACGGGGGACTTTTAAATATATTTAAGCAAACACGAGGGACTTGAGAATAATTTTCTTTTTAAAAATGGTAAGATTCTAATAAGTCATAGTGAATGTGCCTCCATAAAAAATTTCGTAAATAATGGTAGATATTTGAATTTGTATCCCAATACCAATTTCAAATCTTGGAACATTTATCCACGTATAGGAAAAAAATCATGGGTTTTTACTACTCTCATATCTCTATCACAATTTTTAGGGTTTTTGTCCAAAATGGTGTTACAATGAAATTTTATCTCCGAAATGGTGTTACTGTTGAAAATATTCTGGAAATAGTGTTGCTTTTCAAAATCAAAAATTTTTTTCGACCAGGGGTCCTCAGGTCAAAAGTTTTTTTCGACTTGGGACCAAAATCGAAAAAAAATTTCGACTCCTGTGGTCGAAGGTTTATTTTCGATTTTAGTCTCAGGTCGAAAAAAATATTCAACCTGATTTTGGTCCCAGGTCGAAAAAAATATTCAAGAGAAACCACATTGTCTACGCCTGGGACACAGTGATAATATTCCCATTTTACAACAGTTCCAGGATTCTTAGCCTTGCATGCCGCAAATCATTATGGAAGACGATTGTATGATTCATCCCAATCTCCCCCATAAATGTTGTAATGCCCTCTCTCTTCCCAACCAAGCCTTCTTGTAAGAGGGTTGAAATCCAATGCGGTCTTATATCTCGGTAATTATAAACCCAATTGGAATGTCTGGTTGTTCAGTAACTATATTCATAATAACTTCTGCAATGTGAGCAGAACAGAGTTGTCGATGATCTTTTGAAGGTCGTTCTGCACTACAGGTATGCGGGTAGGTGTATTTTACTATTCACCAAGTAGGAAGTATTAGTCCCTTTGCTGAGACATGGATCTTCTATTTACATCATTCTTCCCATTTTTTACACTTCACAGCGTAAGTGCGGGGTCTTATTTTCTTAAGCTTCAACTCACGCCGCACTTTTATTGGGAATCTTTCGATCTCCCTCTTTGCATCTTCTTTGGTATTTCAAATCGTACCCTCCTTCAATTCACCATCATAACTTCCATCCATTTCGGTGTGAGGTCCCCAATCTTTATCATAAATGCTCACCGATTCTTGTTCACCATGCTCAGTTGCAGCAACTTCATAGTGACCTGCAAACTGTGATTTTTCGTATTGTTCTTCTTCTTCTTCTTCTCCTTCTCCGTATAGTTCTTCTTCTTCTTCTCTGTGTTGTTGTTCTTCTTCTTCTTCTCTGTGTTGTTGTTCTTCTTCTTCTTCGGTATGAAATTTTGTTGTTGCATACGGATGTACTTCTGTAGGATCATATTCAAACCAATCTCTTTGGACTTCATAATCATCAACATCAGGATCCCTTATGAAAGGAACAACAAAAGGCGTCACCCTTGACGGACCAGCTCCATGACCATCCCTTATGAAAGGAACTACAAGTGGCGTCACTCTTGACAGACCAGCTCCATAACCATCCCTTATGGAAGGAACTACAAGTGGCGTCACTCTTGATGGACCAGCTCCATCACTACTAAGTAACTGGTTTTCATGAACATCCAACATTTGGTAATTACTCAACACCGTCTTCTCCACAATTATTTCTAAATAAATTACACTCTTGTATGGTTCTACAAACCTGATCATTGTGTGAACCATATTTATGACATCTCCATCATTGTCAATAGGCATTTGATAAAATTTCTCTCTGTCAATAGGATATCTAAATAGCAGCCTACGAACTTTTTCACCAGGATCAATAGTCTTTTCATATACTTTTGTCAATAACACATCATAGGAGAAATCTTCATAATACTTGAACTTTTTTTCTAATCCACCCATGTAATAAAAACCAATTTCACTGTTGTAGTACATTTCTCCATCATATTTAAAAGTTATTCGTACATTCCGTAAAACCATTTTTAACACTATAACAAACGAAGTTGACACATAATTATATTGGCTTAATTCATAAGTTCACAAAATAAAGTTGCAGAAATTAATCTACTAAAACGAAATTTATGACAAATATAAATTGACACATAATTAGAGGTGGCATAATCTATAAAATTTAATTGAAATTTACGAATGAATTTAATAGACAACCAAACAAGACACATGTTCTTTTCAAATGAAATAGAAAATTTTTCTAGTATCTAATAAACTTATTACTAATCAAATTCCCTTGGATTTTTTTCTTATGAACTAATAATAATATTTCATGGTGGCATAATCCATCATCATAAGTTCACAAAATAAATAGCAAAATAATGTCCACTGAATTGAATTGATAACAAAGTATAAAAAAAATGTATCTGAGGAGGGTCGCAACCGAAACGGTGTAAGTTCTGCGAAGAGTTTCGGTTGAGGGGGTTTATATAGGACTCAGATCAAAAAATTTCTTCGATCTGGGTCGACCCAGGTAGAAAAAACTTTTTGACTTGAGACTTACCCAGACAACAATCCAACTTTAACCAGATTTTGTGGAGATGACCCCAGATCGAAATTTGTCTTCGATCTGGGTCGACCCAGGTCGAAAACAGTTTTTGACTTGGGACTTATCCGGGACAAAATTCCAATTTAACCGGATTGTGTTGGAGATGACCCTAAATCGAAAACTTTTTTCGATCTGGGTCCTCAGGTCAAATTTTTTTTCGACTTGGGACCAAAATCGAAAATAAACATTCGACCACGGGAGTCTAAATTTTTTTTCAATTTTGGTCCCAAGTCGAAAATTTTTTTTGACCTGAGGATCCCTGGTCGAAAAAAATTTTTGATTTTGAAAAGCAACACCATTTTCGAAATATTTTCAACAGTAACACCATTTTGGGGATAAAATTTCAATGTAATACCATTTTGGACAAAAACTCCAATTTTTACCATTTAAGCCGGATGACAGATGGCTAACTTATTTGATCAGTACAATTTTTTATTCTTTCAAATTTAACTCTGATTTTAGATTTTATCTCTCTCATTAACTAGGCTAAGTACATATCACCGTGACTAAAAGAAATACAATTATTTTTGGGAAAAATCTACTTAAGTACCATGTGGTATTGCAAAAAATTAATTCAGTATCATGTAGTTTAAAACATATCAATTGAGTCAAATTTATTCCAATTAAAATCAATTAGAGACCCGGACCGTGACTAAAAGAAATATAATTATTTTTGGGAAAAATCTACTTAAGTATCATGTGGTATTGCAAAAAATTAATTCAGTATCATGTAGTTTAAAACGTATCAATTGAGTCAAACTTATTCCAATTAAAATTAATTAGAGACCCGGGCAGCTGCCCAGACCCTACCCGTCCTGCCCTAACTTTGTCCGGCCACCCTGATCAGCCACGTCAGAATTTTATGCTGACGTGGTGCCACATGACATCCCCTCTCTCCTCCTTCCCTTCTCTTTCTTCCCTCTCCCTCCCAATCAAAAGTAAAAGTAAACCGGACTTCGTTCTCGAGCCGGTTGAGCTCCACCTTGATCGAATCCGAGTCGTGGAGGAGTAATGAACTCGTTGTCGACGTCGAAGGATCCCCTTCTGAGACCGTCAGCACCGAGGCCGGCACCAGCACTGGTGTCCCCTCCTCCCTGATGACCTCCACCATCTCCGATCCCGATCTACACTCCCTCTCAATCTCTCTCCTACTCCAGCTTTGCTTCACATCCAAATGCAGTATCGAGAGAGAGAGAGAGAGAGTGCACTGTTTGTGGGGTGGCGGGGTCTACATGGGAGACACCGTTGAGGGCGTACCTAAGCTTGCAGTTGACGTTCCCGACGGTGTTGACAAACTTGATGGTGTGGGTGATTTTGATAGACCCGTAGCTGACGATGCCCTGGCCGGTGAGGACCGACTTGGTGAAGCGAGTGGAGGCCACCATGTAATAGTCCTTGGGGGTCTGGTTGGCCTCGACGAGGATGCCGAAGCACTGACCGAGGTGGACATCGAGGGACTCGTACACATTTTGGACGACGTGAGAGCCCTCCATCTCCACCAGCCTCATGGGGTGCCCTTGCTCAGCTTGGATCTGGTCAAGGTGGAGCTCTACCGGCTCGAGAACGAAGTCCAATTTACTTTTGGTTTCGGGGTTAATAATTTGAAATTAATTAATAGTACTTATTTATCGTTTGGTGCAGATAAGGACAGAGAATTTACTTTTTCTTTTTCAACTTTTTCTATTTGGTTTTGGGGAAGGAGATATGATGAGATACAGGGAAGGAGGAGATGAGTGGGAAGAAGAAGAAGAAGAAGAAGAAGAAAGGGGACAGTTTTTGATTGGGAGAGAAAAGAAGAAAGAGGGGAAGGAGGAGAGAGGGGATGTCACGTGGCGCCATGTCAGTATAAAATTCTAATGTGGCTGATCCGGGTGGCCGGGCAAAGTCCGGGTTAGACGGGTAGGGTCCGGACAGCTGCCTGGGCCTCTAATTAATTTTATTTAGAATAAGTTTGACTCAATTGATACATTTTAAATTACAGGAGTGCCCTTGCTCGGCTTGGATCCGGTCAAGGTGGAGCTCAACCGGCTCGAGAACGAAGTCCAGTTTACTTTTGGTTTTGGGGTTAATAATTTGGAATTAATTAATAGTACTTATTTGTCGTTTGGTGCAGATAAGGAGAGATAATTTACTTTTTCTTTTTCAACCTTTTCTATTTGGTTTTGGGGAAGGAGATATGATGACATAGATGAAAGGAGGACATGAGTGGGAAGAAGAAGAAGAAGAAGAAATGGGACATTTTTTGATTGTGAGGGAAAGGAAGAAAGAGGGGAAGGAGGAGAGAGGGGATGCCACGTGGCGCCATGTCAGTATAAAATTCTAATGTGGCTGATCCGGATGGCCGGGCAAAGTCCGAGTTGGACGGGTAGGGTCCGGACAGCTACCCGGGCCTCTAATTAATTTTATTTGGAATAAGTTTGACTCAATTGATACGTTTTAAATCACAGAGTATTGATTTGATTTTTTTGCGATACCACAGAGTACTTAAGTGGACTTTTCCCATCATTTTTTTGAAAGGTAAAAGAAATACAATTTTACCAACTTAATCATCACTATTTGGATGTAATATATTAACCAGGTAGTTTGAGTCATTGAAAATGAAGCAGTGTTAAATATTTGTTGAAAATTGTTGACGTGCAAAAATCAGAAATATTTTGAGAAATCTCACGTGATTTATATCTGGATAATTCAGCCCCATTAAACTGAATATAAGATAATATAAACCAAAAATCATCACAATTTGGAAAAGGAACCAAATTGCTTTTTTTGGGTGCAAAAACCAATACAACACATTGCTGCAAGGTAGAGGATTTTCTATTTCGTGAATGGGAAAGTCGATTCCAAATCAGGCCAGGGAAAAAGTCGACATTTTTACGCACGGTTGTTCTACTTTTATTCATCGTCAGATTTCTCAAATCTTTCATCTAAATTTCCCGTGACTTGGTCTTTACCTGACATCTTTCTCAAAAAAGAGAGGAGCTTTTAGCAATGTTTCTGATGCATTTCAATGTCAGATATTTAAAACCTCAAAACCAAACAACTTTTGAGTTTAAAATGTAACCCTTGGATCAGAATCTAGAGATATTAATAATAATAAGATCACAGATAATGATTTGTGCTAAGTGATAACAACGGCACAAAAACAGCTTATATGAAAAATCACGACTTAATCTTTAGTATTCAGATTCGAATAATAAACACTATTAACAAGACAACTCTCTAGTACATTTAACATTCGAACTCAAGACCTTATTAAATGAATCGGTTTGAACTCATCTCTTTGTTTTCTTTTTCTTTTTTTTCATGTAATTTCCCCCTTATGTTTTGTTTAATAAATCGTATTTACTAATATAAAAAAAGACTACATAATAATAACAGATTCTAGATTACGATTTAGCCTTTATGTCACTACCCTCAAGCAGTTAAAAAATAACACACCATATTGAAAGAAAAACAAAAGGGGAGTTCCTAATGATGCGATACCTAAAAGGCGTCGATAATCATTCACTAGAACCAACAGCATTAATGGCCACTAAAGTCGGACAACACCCACACGAGTGCTGAACGATTAAAGTTAGTGCTAAACGGTGTTTTTTTTCCTCATCGCTAATAATCAACAGTTACCGGACATTAATTCAGTTCTAGAAACTGATGCCCGATCAAGACGACCACTCATCCCATTCTGGCAAATAATCATTTTCTTCATAATTGTTTTTGAGATATTTACTAACCCTCGAAAATGAGATTAAGCCCAAAAGAATACTCGATTTGACGACACTCGTCAATTAAGTGCAGGTCCACCGTCCACCAACAAAGACGGAGCTTGTTGGAAATGCCATCATTGTCTTGAAACTCGGAAAGCTTCCAAGTTAAACTCTCTCAGGAGGCCCAAACCCCACCACTCTGCCTTCACAAAAGTAACCACTAAACTCTGTCCAGTCGCTCCTTTGAAGTCCTTACTTAACTCGCTGTTCTAGGCATTGCATACGGTTTGGAGTGGTACGTGAGCGTAATTGTTGGGGTTCTTTGGGCCTAGACAAAAAACCAAATAGGATTATTTTCTTTTATTTCTCTTATGTTTTATTAAATTTCTAATTTTATTTTTCATAACTAGTACCGGGGCTTCTCTTATGTTTTATTTAAAAATTTTATTTTAATTTTCAAAACTAGTACCTTGGCATACCGAAGCCACCGTGAGATACTTCTCGGCAAATTTCACCATCTTATTTTTACGCCTACATCTAAGAGTGCTTCAAGTAACCAACCAGGATTGACGATGATTAATGACATTTTATGTCCGTCCGGACAAGACGAACAGAAAAATCCATTAATCATGTATCCTAGTCCCGTTACCTTCTACGTGCAGAAGATGCGTATTTTAGCTCCATCGCCAGAAAACCCGTTAGACATTCCTCATAGCCTGCTCTTGGTTACTCGACCTTATCGTCGAAGACGATTACGCCTTCTGCACTTACCGGAAAACATTGACAGAAGCAAACTGCTTGCTTTACGTTTATAGCGACGACTGCCCGCCCTTCCCTTCTACACAAGGAAGAACAGCAGCAGATGCCAGTAATAAAAAACCGTATCGACATGACTCACTTGATGGCTCTTCCAGCCCTGTAGAAGTGTTATGAAACGATGAGTTGGTTCAGTGTAAAATCAAAGAGAAGAAGCAACTCGTGAAAACCTTTTGCAACTACCACAACACAAGCCGTACGTTGCGTACCTTGTGATTGCGGGAGCACAGGAATCTAATGACGTAGTTCATTTCTCTTCAGATGCTGCTCCAATGATAATCAATCTCAAATTGAGCCTTTACAAATGATCTGGAAAATGAAGAACTTGAATGCTCATATTCGAGAAGTCGAAATAAGCTTTGTATAGCAAAATTGGGATTTAGAGAGATCGGCATAAAGTAATAAGGTACCTGAACCATGAGATCAGTGTACTCTTTTGAGTTCTGAAGTAAGCATGTACCTAGATTCAAACTGATCCAGGTAAACATTCAAGGAGTTCCAAAAGGAAATAGAATCAAGTGCAAAAAAACTAAAAATCAGATCCATCAACAGAACTCCTCAACAACATCAATAAGCCTCAATGATCCAACCATCAAGACATAGAGGCAGCACTTTACACACAGTCCAATAAAAAATTTAAGACGCGAAGGCTCAAAAGTGTTGCCAACAAGTCATGCCTTGGAAACACGCTTCGATGGGTAGGTCTGTGCAGAATCCATGTGTTGGTAAAAGTGTTCTTCTTGAGACTAACGCATCGGATTTTGCATTTCATCATCGGCAAGAGCATCTTGAAATTCCGCCAAATCTGCACTAGCACAACAGACATCTGTAGCACGTTAAAATTTGAAGGCCAGCAGTTAAATGCGCAAAACTACAAGAAAAACTATACCTGGCAAGTCATTTTGCAGAAGAAATTCTCATCAAGCTGCTTGAAGTACCAGACTTGTTCCTAAGACCACGACCTGCATTGACAGCTTCACTTGAACCTTCTTGCTGTTTTGCAAAATTTCTCCGTACAGCATTCGGAAGGAAAGTTGTAGGCATAGGAGCGTTGGCCAACACCTGTGACAATTCAAACATTAAAAATGAAGATGCCCAAGTGATAAGTCCCCAAGATACAGGGTGTATTCCACTTATTATCGGGGAAGGGGGAATTTTGATGCTTTAGAAATTCACAACTAAATAGACGAATATGACCTGCAAATCTGAGGCAACTAAAAAATAGATAATTGATCACAAACCATTCACAGCAAAAAATGACTTACATGTTTGTCAGTAGGCGTATCAGCACCAACGTTTCGGGAGAATGCAGACCTGTGCAAATGGCCCTCTGCCCGGGCAACATTATTAGTCGCTCCATGCTCTGTAAGCTCAGCTGCATGAGAAGCATAGTTAATCCAGAAAATTGCAAAAGAGTGCTTAGTGTTTGGTGCATATCACAAGGCCCTTAATTCAAAAGCAAACATATTAATTTCGCAGTCTCTCTCCTCGATTGTCTTTAATGGGAATGCTTGATTACCTTTATGTTTATCCAGATGCAAAGCCATAGTTTGACTAGTAGTTGCACCAGAAACCTGCTGTAAATCCTGAAGAATGAATACGTGAGAAAAATAAAATAAAGTTATATCGCAATCGAATAGCTAAGTCAAATAGAGTAAATTTGGTATATTAGCTAATCTTTCTAAGGTTTAACGAGATCTTGCACATAATAACCCATTGACATGTCAAATCCTTAAAGAAAGCCTTCAACTAAAAACTCCAAGTGAGAGGGGAAACAATATCAAAGACACCCTTTTAACAATGATCTAAGAAGTAGTTGACAAGAAACTAACTGATGACTGAGCCGGCGTCTTTATCCTCTGTGTTTGCTGGTACTTCATGATGGTCCAGTCAAACACATAGTCGAACTGGTATCCTGGATGCAAGGTAAAAATTGCATAAGACACCAATAAGAATTCATGAACTCACTGAAAAACTTGGAGATGATGCAAAGTCAAGAAGACGAGAAGAAATTCCATCAATTTCATCAAACTATAATAAGTTATTTACCTTCCCTAGTAAAGAGTTCCCGGAAAAGACGCTTTAGAAAACCATAATCTGGTCGTTGATCAAATGTTAAAGAGTGGCAATAGTGGAGATAGGAGGCAAACTCCACAGGGTGTGACTTGCCCAGAACCTTTTGGAAGAAACATGTTGTCAATTGACCACTAAATACAGAAGGGCACAAACGAAGAGACTACAAGAATACGAATCAAAGAATAAGCAAATGACACTGACAACTTCAATATATTCAGGGGTACCTCAATTGGAGTTGACAACTTTTTTTCACATATCTTGTCATATTTTTGCTTCTTTGTTGCTGCTTTCAGACCTTGCCAAGGAAGGCTACATGGAAAAAATCAAAATGGATTCACATGAAAATCGGCTCGGAAAGAGAAGGGCAACATCTCCAGTCCATGAAATGAAAGAATGATTAAGTAATCAACCTTCCTCTCAAAAAGTACAAAAGAACATATCCGAGAGACTCCAGATCATCGCGACGGCTCTGTTCTGAGAAAGAGAAGCAACGTATAAATCTCACATTGTACCCAGGACATATTATACAGTAAACCATCTCTCCGTTACCTATTCCTAGATGAGTGTTGCAACTTGCATAGCGAGCAGTTCCAGTTAAGTTTTTATTTTCCCTGTTTCAACAGGTGGAAAACAGTCAGGAAATCATAGTTGTGACATTGTCAAGCGAAAAAAAAAAAGAGTCTCCATACATCAAGAATCAACACAGAAACCAGATTGTAGAGACTACATACTTATAGGGAATGTGCTTGTTGCTTATCTGATCCCGAAATCTTTTTGCCAGTCCAAAATCGATTACATACACCTGAAATGTCATACCGAAATTATACAAGAGAAATACACCGACTGAAACAGACACACAACAAGGAAGAAATGAAGAGAAGTTCCACAACAAGATTCAATACCTGATTGGCTTTCCTCCCGAGTCCCATCAGGAAATTATCCGGCTTAATATCTCTATGCAAGAACCCTTTTGAATGCAAAAACTCTATCCTCGTAATCTGCATCCGTACAGAAAACCAGCCAACTTACCAGGATTTGCACGACAACTTCCACCAAAAATAAGCAACAAGCAGGAAAGCCTGTCCCAGTAATAGGGAATATTTACATACCATCTGATCAGCCAACATGAGAACCGTCTTAAGCGAAAGCTTCCTCCCGCAATAGACAAACAAGTCTTCAAGACTCGGTCCGAGCAAGTCAATGACCAGAGCATTATCCTCCGCATCCACCCCGCACCATCTAATGTTCGCCACACCAGCTAAACAAACACAACAACACCGATCAAAAAAAGATGAATGCAATAACAAGAACCAAAAGAAAGAAAAAGGCTCACCTCCACCCTGAAGAATATTGTACAGCTTCGCCTCGTAAAGCAGTTGCGGATGCTTCGTGCTCTTGTTTTCCTAAACCATCACAATTTGTCAAAATCGATCTCTCAATTATTATAAGCATTAATTCAGAACACACAAAAAAAAATTACACAATTGAAAAGAACTCACTATTTTGACCGCGACGATCTCGCCGGTGCCGACGTGACTAGCTGGAAGCAAAAATACACAAACCAATTACAACAATTAACGAGCTAAAACAGCCGTTAGCTAAGGAGGCGATGGAGATACGATACCTAAGTAGATCTCGCCGAAGGATCCGCTTCCGATTTTCCGACCGAGCTTGTACTTCCCTCCGATCACTCTCTCCATCGGCGATAGAACCGGATTAGCTCCACTGGTTCCGGAGGAAAATTAGGGTTTTCCCGATGGGAGAGCTCGGACGGCCGACGACGGGGATGAAGCGGAGGCGAGGAGCTTTTGATGGCGGGGGATCGGGATAAGTGGCGTGGCGTGGCGGGGGATTTTGGGTTGACGTCGAGGGAGGAGGTAGTTTCGGAATTCAGTAGAAAAAATAAGGCTCGCTTCAACTTCTGATTTGGAGAACTATATTAAGAGGCGGTGATTATATGTGGCAAAATAAAGAAATGAGATTTGCTCCTTTCTAAGAAAATGAGACTTTCGGTTACAACTTACCAAAAATATGTAAAATACATCCGGGTCCCCTTGTACACTACTGTCAAGAATTTGGATCCATTGTTTATACCCGATTTAAATTCAGATTACTTCGATATAAACTGCACAAGTCAAATTTTATTTGCGCATGTCAAATTTCTCGAACTTGAAATACATGTCATCAAATGTGAATACAAAGCAAAAAAATGAAATACAGAGTAAAAAAGATACATCCGGGTCCCTTATATAAGTCAAATTTTATTTGCGCACGTCAAATTTCTCGAACTTGAAATACATGTCAATCAAATGTGAATACAAAGCAAAAAAATGGAATAGAGAGTATAAAGATACATCCGGGTCCCTTATATACACTATCATGAATATGTCCGCACTGGAATTAGTTTGATATTGATATAAACTGCGCAAGTCAAATTTTACTTATATATTACGTATACGTCAAATTTCTCGAACTCAACTACATGTCATCAAATATGAATACAAAGCTAAAAAATGAAATACTGAGTAAAAAAAATTCCCCCCTTTCTCTCTCCTCCCTCTACACCCACTAGCAGGCTGCTCCCCGTCCCGTCGTGCCGCCGCCGCCTCAACGTCCACCGCCACCGCAAGTGAGCCGCTATGTTATCTACATTGGGCTGGGGAGGGGGGTCAATTGGACCATGTTGTAGCCAGAAATGCTACAGGCCTGGAGGTTTAAGAAAGGGGGGAACAAGACCATAAAACCCATCAATGTCCACGGGGAGAGTAAGAGCACGGCTGAGGAGCTCCGGGGTAGTGGCCTTCCCTTTCCATGTGTTGAACCATGGTCCTCCTCCAACTTCCACGGCCGCCATGCCGCTCGTAACATCAAGAATCACCTGCGGAAACCACGGTTTCTAATTGTAAGATCATCTCTGCCATTTTGCAGAACAGGCATCTAAAAAGTCAGATGCATTTACAATAAGGATCAGTCGTTGTTATTCGGAAACATGGCTTTTCAGGTGAGATCAATCCACCATTTGCTCATATCTTTCAAGAAGATGCATTTACCCACAAATACTTGATTTGATGTACATGATTTGAATAAGCCAAATGCAGTAGTAGAAAGTGTGACCAAAATGACAGTTATTATTGACTACTCGCCGTCTGAACTGGGCAAGCACATCAACATGCGTGCTGGTCCATTAAATGACAACCCCGGAATCATTGAACAAGTTGATGCAAAGCATTTAACTTCAATGATACCTTTCCCTTGGAGCCATCATATCTCCGCTCCCACATTTGTAGTTTCAAAACACCATAACACGAGTCTCTGCAAGCTGGAGCAAAGCCAGCTTCAACTGTTGGAGCGCGCAGTGGACTTCCTGGATCAGCTGTTGTTACTTCTAATTCAACCTAAAAGAAGCGTGAAATAGTTAGAATCCCTGCCACCCGAGACTCCGTAGCTTCTTCACTTTTTCCGCATCGGACTTGCAACTTTAGTGCTGCTTCAACTGCAGAGAGCACGGCACATCTTGTCTGGAATTACTATGCTCTTGCATGGGCATATTATAATCCACAACAGTGGATTCCTTGGATCAATAAATGGATCAAGATGGAAGAATGAGATGCGTGAATGGTCATTACCACATGTTTCTCATTCTCAGCAGTCATCTGCCAGAAACCCCACGGTTTGACTTCCCAGCTCACGATACCAGTCCATGGCACAAATTCGTAGAATTTTCCATCGTAATGTACTCCAACCTGAAACAGTACATAATTCTCATTTGCCAATAGCAATGGAGAAGACAATTAAAGCTAAGAAAACTTCAGCATGTTGTTTTTTCAGACAATTTAAAGATTGCAAAGACTTGAAAACCCACATACTATATTAAAAGAGAGAACAAATGCGCAACAAAAGGTATTTTGACCATAGCCGATTTTTTTTGGAGCTCCTTTCCACTAGGTGGGCACATTTTGAGCAGGGACCGCTAGCTCACTTTTCCACGAGTTTAAGATTTCAAGCTACCCTATACAAATAGACCTTAAAATGTTTCTTTCGATCTCAACAACCAATTGAAACTAACACAAAAAGATCTGGGTTGAGTTAATAAACTTCTAAGCAAACAACGCCAAAGACCCGGCCAGACAGTACCAATGCAGCATTTTCAAAGGTCTCAGTGGGTCCAGGCAGTTGCCTCAAGCCACCGGCTGCTGTGAGAGCAACATCACCAGTCACGCCTTCAAAGACATTACATTGCACCTGCATTTCAAACTCGAACATCTGAGCAAACAAGGAAAATAAAATCATTCTGCTAAGGAAGTTTCAACAGTCAACTTGAAAACAAAATCCAACTACCTCAGAGTTCCATATTCTTACACAAAAACCAATTGCAGAAATCGAGCATTTACCCAAAACCATTTTCTAGGGAAGCCTCCACCCCAGTTCTTCTCGGAATAAGAAGGAGCATCTTCAAATTCATATCTCTCACCATCCCATTCAATCCAGCCTGCAATGAGATCAAAACCCAAAGGCATCATCCAACCAAATTAAATAAAACATCCAAGCTTACATTCTGCAACAGGCAGTTTCCACATATATTCCAATGGTTCCAGCATACGACTGAACTGCAAAGGAGCTGATGAGACAAAGGAAGGTGAATAGTGAAATGCCTGTTGAGAGCCCGGCAGCCATGCATATCTGCCAATGGGGTTCAAAGACAGGGAAAGCAGCAAGCCAACCCGCCGTGGACTTCTGTTTAGATCCGACATCTCCCCATCCATAAACAGGGCGAGTACTGTACTCCCAACGAGCAGTACTCACAGTCTCCGCAAAGTCATTCCTGAAATTACTTCCCACTTTATATCGATTTACAACACGTAAAGATCCTTATACTACACAATGGTTTACATCCAATGGTCCAAACAAATTGAACGTAGCTAGCAAAGAGACATGGAAAGTATCCTAAACACAACATTTCGAAGGACAAGTCATTACCGGCCATCATCGCGGATAAATCCTTGATGCCAAAGTGGAGTGACTTGGAAACCTTCTATGACCCGTCGATTGAATTCCTAAACGAACAGGTCGCGAATTAGAACGAATCAACAACAATGCAAGTCCTATCGCATCAGCACCAAACCTGTGGAGGAACCTCTTTGTTGGGAGGCCGCACGCCCTCCCCGGCCGCCACAAAAGTATGCCCCAATGCCAGCTCATGCCTACCTATCCACCAGCAAATCGTAAGGAAAACAAAGCAAAGCACCACAAAGGAACCAAGAAGACGAAATGCGGGGAACTTACTGCCCCAGAAGTTGCGGGACTCGGGGGAGAACTGGCAAATGAACTTGTCATCGGCGCCGAGGATCTGGGCCGCGGCGCCGGTGGACCTGGCCCCGTAGCGGGCCGCCTCGAGGCCAGTCAAGGGCCCGCGGAAGGCCGGGTTGTCCACCGCGTACATGAAGCAGAAGCTCTGCCGCCTCTCCGGTATCGACACCTTGAAGTACCACCCCTCGAAGAACTGCCTCGTGCTCCCGTCGAAGTGGTACCTGCAAGCAACCCCCAACCCCCAAGGGGCAGAACCGTCTTTTCAAACACAAACACAAAACCTGAGGGAGAAGCGACGAGGGGCTCCGTTCGGCGGTTACTCACCCGCTGTGAGGAGTCCGGAGGTGGCGTTCGGGAGGGGTGGGGGTGTACGCGGGGGAGTTGACGGCGGGGTTAGCCGCTGCGGATACGCCGGAGATCCTTTTCCGGTGGGCGAAGGGACGGCGGAATGGAGTGACGGTGGCGGAGGAGGGGAATGCGAGTGAGAAGCACGCGCTCGCTGCTTCCATTAGGAGGGGGGAGTGGGATGGGATTCCGCGACTCTAACTGATTCCTTGAGGAGAGAGGCAGGCACGCAGGGGATAAAAAACGGCGCCGTGTCAGGAACGTGGAAATTAAGAGAGAGAGGGAGGGAGGGCGTGCGGTACTAGTTTAACCGACTTGGAGTTGCGGCAACCGTTTGTTTTGTGTTTTTTCATCGACGTCAAAAGTCAGCATGTCTATAATATGTTAAGTCGGCGGCGAGGGATTTTTTAAGTTAAATTCCATGTTTAATATTAAGAGGTTTCACTTTTCGCACTTAACTTTTTTTTTTTGTTTAATTTTTTGAACTTTACTTTGATACATCTCTATCAATCATATATGGTTGGAGTGCAAAAATATCAAGTTCACTTTATGTCCACTATGGTGCCAGTGAGACTTTATGTCCGGAACTTTATGACTGTTAAGGGCTTCGTGACAGGTATGACGCCAAGGGAACTTTACGGCCAGTGGCGCTAAGACACGATGTGATTGGTAACGGCTTAGGATTTTCCTATGATGAGCCGAGTGTTCCTATATTGAATGATTGCCTAGGTCTTCCTATTCTAAGTCGGGTCGTCCTATATTGGACATAGACTAAGTAGGGTCGTCCTAAATTGGACATGGCCGAAGCGGAAACTTCCTATATTTGATACGGCTTACAGTTCCCTACATTGAAGACCGAAAGCTAGGTTCGGCATTCTCTATATAAAGAGGGTTCAGGCAAAGGAACATGGCATTCATCCATCAACACAACAACTAAACCCTACTTTACTTGTATTACTTTTCTTTTCTGTAGCTTAGCCTGGCTTACTTTAGAACTTTTTCCTCCCTCTCTATTAGGTTGACTTTGGAATGACCACTCTGGATTCGTCCTTGGTCTTCTTGACGTTATTGTAATATTTTTCTCCCAACATATTTTTGGCACATCCAGTGGGACTAAGGAGGATATCTGAGAAGGCGGTATAACCTTTGCTTGACTAAGATGACCAAATTTGTTGCTGATACGACTTTCTTTGAAGAGCTGGTACCCTTCTTTCTTCAACCAGACGTAAGAGAAGACATGTATTTCATGACTCCTCGTATGGAGCTAACCAATGCGTGGGTTGAGATATGGACGGCATTGAGATCCTTGAAACACCAACTCGATCAGTCGACTGCTGAGAGGGAGGCCTTTTACCAGGACCTCTTGAGTTGCATCGATGACATATGGATGGCTAATTGCCGCTCAAGGTGCCAAATTAGGTCTCGGTAATGGGTCACCATCCTTCGTTGAACCTATGTCGGGGCAACTCGAGGAAGGGTCTTTACCTTACCGCAATACAGAGACTCCGAACTTTACAAGTTTACTCAACCGACACCCATCGATTAGGGCTTCCAATTACCCGAAGGTGCGAGAGTTTTCTACAAGCAAGGGGACCCAAGAAGTTTCTTTGGGCAATATAAGGCTTTGACTGCTTGCCTACCCGATAGTTTATGACGTTGCTCATGTTCTGACCCCGTCACTGCGGTTCGTGAGGTTAAAGCAAGGGTACTTGGACCTAAGCTTTCGCACTCCTATGCCAACTCCTCAGTTCGTGATGTTGAGGCGATGGGAGCTCGATGAATGTGACGTCCATCATCACTCGATGTTGGGAACTATCTAACAAAAAGGGACAGAAGGGCGACCCATATTCCCTCAACCTGAGGGTTTTACCCCGCATCAATTCTTGGAGGGTCAGCCATCGATGGTTTCCTACTCTATTGCTCATGTTGCCATGGTTGGCTTCCAACGAAGCTATAAGGGAGAAGGCCTTAAGCAAGGGAAGGCCGGCCCTAAGACCCGGGGGCAAGATCTGGGGGCAAGGAAGGCCTCTCGACAGCGGCATCCCAATGACTCAAAAGTTCTTCCATCCAAAGGGAGCTAATGAAACATGGAGGATCAATCCTCCTCGTATCAAGGGGACTTTCAAGATAAACCCGACCCATACCGGAATGCCTTTAATTAGCTTGGAGATAAGAAGGTCACCCCTGAGCTACCAACACAAGATGCCATGATCAAGACTCAGATGCGTTGCCTTGAGAGAAAGGTCTGGATATAGAAGATATTCATCAAGGGCCTCGAAGGACAACTGGTGGAACAAAGGGCCGAGCTAGAGGAATGAAAGGCACTTCTTGCTCTCCCACGGGTGAAACACCATTCGGCCGTGACTCGAGGATGGGCCAAGGAGGTTGAAGCCTTTATGACAAAGAAGGGAAAAGACCTCAACCACGTTAAAGAGATTCAATCAAAGACACCCACTGACTTACGAGAAGTTGATCCCCAAGTAGGTACCTAACATGAGGAGCAAGATCTACCCGAAGGAAGATTACTCTCAGAAGAACAAGGCCGACCTAAAAGAGAAGGATGTCTTGGTCGACCTTGGTGCCGGGTATGTCAAGTTTGAGGACTTCTCAAGCAAGCTGGCAATTAACATGGCGTCGACTAGTCTCGGGTTGGATACCCACCAACTAAGCCACTTCAAGGGCAATATGAACGAGGAAGACCCTATTGAACCTCAGGTAGGAGAGAAGCCCCCAACCATACCTATAGTATAGGACTACAATGGCAGTGTCACCATCGCGAGGCCGACCAGGAGAATGTGCAACCATCTTAAGCCTCTCTATATCATGGCTCATATCTTCAAAAAAGCTGATAGATAGAATTCTCATGGACAACGGGGCAGTGGTGAACAAGTTTCTCCAATTGTTCCTTAAGAAGCTTAACAAGCAGAAGGAGAAGGTCGGCTTGACCGGCATGGTAGTGACCATAGAGGCGGCCTTCTATGACGGGACCATGATGCCAATAAGGCTGGCCTGAAGTAGCGTAGATGGTTAGTTTCTCTGGTATGTGAGCTCAGTCAAGCGAGAGATTTCTTTTACCTAACGACCGATTAGTGCCACACTCGGGAGGTAAGTACTTTCTCTTACCTATGAGGAGTGAGACCATGAGAGAGGTACCAAGGCGATTGGAGGTCTGTACCTTATCACATGTACGAAGCATCCCAGTATGTCTTTGAGTACAACAACCTAGACCTCATGGAGCTGCTCAATATCGACGATCTTCACCCTGCTACAAGTAAGTTGAAGGACGTCAAGTCGAGATGACCCTTTGAGTCGAGATATTACAAGCCCATCAAGAAAATGAGGTCTGATAAGGACCACATCAACACTTCTCACCTGGTCGTACCGAAGTGTTAACTTGCGGGGGTATCATTGGAGTGCAAAAATATCAAGTCTACTTTATGTCCACTTAATGTCCAGGTACGACACAAATGGTCCATTTAATATCTAGGATGATGCCAACAGTCTACTCAATGTCCTGATGTGACACCAATAGTCCACTTAATGTCCCGGTGCAATGTCAATGATCTACTTAATGTCCTGGTGGAATGCCAATGATCTATTTAATGTCTAGTGCAATGCCAGAGGGGGACTTTATGTTTGGTCCAATGCCAGAGGGAGACTTTATGTCTGGTACGATGCCAAGGGGACTCTATGTCCAATGTGGGCTTTATGTCCAATATGGACCCTATGACTGGTGTGGACTTTATGACTTTTAAGGGCTTCAGGACTGATGATAAGGAAACTTTATGGCTAGTGGCGCTAAGACACAACGTGATTTGTAACGACTTAGGATTTTTTCTATGATGAGCTGAGTATTCCTATATTAGATGACGGCCCAGGTCTTCCTATTCTAAGTCAGGTCATCTTATATATTAGACACATACTAAGTAGGGTCGTCCTAAATTAGACATGTCCGAAGCGGAAACTTTCTATATTAGATACGGCTTAGGGTTCCTTACATTGAAGGCCAAAAGTTTAGTCAGCATTCTCTATATAAGGAGCGTTTGGACAAAAGAGCAGGGCATCCATCCATCAACACAACAACCAAACCTTAATTTACTTGTATTGTTTTTCCTTTCCGTAGCTTAGTCTAGCTTACTTTAAAACTTTTTCCCTCTCTCTATAAGGCCGACTTTGGGACGATCACTTCGAATTCGTTCATGGTCTTTTTGACGTTCTTGTACCCTTTTTCCTACAACAAATATGTAATAATATATTAATAAAAGTAATAATTTGTCATGACATGCGAGATAGCTCAATGAAGTATAATTAATGAAATTTAACATTTTTAGATCTCTTTAATTTTTGATTTATAACCACTTGGTATCCGGTCCACTGGATCTACTAATCCAAGTTCGAGCCGGGTATGACCTTTGAAAAGTGGAAAAACTCTCCCAACAAATATTTAACATTGCTGTGTTCCCAAGTATTTAGATCTCTTTTATTAAATATAGTTGTCTTAGATTTTAATGATATTTTTTAGATTCGTAAAGTCTGAATTTAAGAACTTCCTTAAATAAATCTAAGTATATTATCACTTGAACTAATTTTTTTAGTTAAGATAATGTATTTTAATTCGGTTAAATTTTTGCGAATGTAAAATATGTTATTACGATTTCTAAAATTTTTAACAGAATACCAGATCAGAATGAAATATATGGAAATAAAAGTTCCCATACAATATCTTAAAAACATTTAGTAACACTCGAAAAGGTCCAACCCCAGCCCGAAATGAAGGCCCATAACAAAAATTGTCTTCCCCAATTGGTTTCTTCTTCCCTCTCTAGATCAATCTTCTCCTTCAAGGTCCCCCGCGTCACGTGCTCCGCCATGCGACACCACGTGATCGCCCTCCTTTTCTGCGCTCTCAGCTTCACCGCCGGAACTCCCATTGACGGGTACTTCTCACGATTTTTCCTTTTTATTGTGCAATTATCGGTATAAACAAACCAAAAAGACTCAAACTTTAGCTTCTGTTCGAAACCGACAAGGTCCGGGAAGAAGCTTCTGGTGGTTGGGAAGGAGCTCTGGGAGGAAACCCTAACCTTAAAAAGCGGTTCCAGGGCTTACCAATTGGAGGGTCTCAAGTCCCGGATTTGGTATGAAGTGAAGATATCTTATCCAGCTTCTGTATGCCCTTTATTATTTCATCCTTTTTTTTGTTATTGCGGAATTAGTGTGATTTGTTATGAGGGTTTTAGTTGAATGGCAGATACCTGCTAGGTTTTCTTTGGAATTGAAGGAGGAGGAGGGTTCCCATTCCGGGTTTGGTGGCAGGAGGAGGTTGCTTAATACTGAGAAGTTGATATTCAAGACGGATGATTCCGGTGGACGTGAATCGGTATCGGATCGCTGTTTCATGATGTGCTTGATCATTGCGTAGGGTCGGGTTGGCGTCTTATATCCGTTTTCTTGTTGCCTGCCTTGGTTTCAGAGTGGACTTTATGTTTTGGTGAGCGTGGAGCCGGAGGGAGTGGTAGCTATCCCGGATGTGCCCGAGAGGAATGACATTGTTTTCAACATAGGTAAGCTGCAAGAACCAACTTAGCTTATTTACTAGTTAGTTTTGATATAGCCGATTTAGCTAACCTGTTTGCAAAGTGTGGCCTTTCATGAATGTGCCTCACTTGTTTGACCTCTAAATTATCTTAGTGCAAGTTAATGCGGAATCTAAGTATTTTTTGTGGCATGTGTGGGTTTTACTGGGACATCTGATTTATTCTCATCGAATGTCGTCCTCCTCCATTCAAAGTCAAATTTGCTTGAGGAATAGCAACTTGGCTTGTTATTGAATGGATATATGCTAACTTATCTTGTTAGCTTGTTACTGCGATACTGCTAGAATTGGACTAGTGTCTTCTTGTTTGTGTTAATTGTTTTACTTATAAAATTTATCTGCTTCGAGTCTGTGATGAGCTCCTGTTGGGCATCGCACACCAAGCTTGGTGGGTTGTAGTGATGGATGTACTCTGTTTGGGATTTGCATTCATCATTCCTAGCTTTCTACCTTCCTTTCTGCTTCTGAGGAATGGAAGATCCGAGTTGCTGAGTGAGGATATCCCTAAAGAGTCATAATAAGCTTTGATGGGAATTTATCCATTTGTTTATCGCTACAAAATCTGGCTGCAGCCTACAAGGAAGCAACGCTAAAGTGGTTCAGGATTGTTGGATATGATGGCCTCGCTACTTCATCACAGTTTGCAGATGACAGTGCAAAAGAAGGAAGGCATGCTTTAGACCGCTGACTGATTCCAGTACCGTGTGTTTTCATCCCTGGAACTAGATGGACAAATTTACATTTGGCTAATTTTTGTTAGATGGCTTGCTTCATTATTCCCTGTTCGTGTAAGGAGGAAAAGAATGTTCACCATTTTCTTTTCGAGATACTTTTGAGGGAAGATCCAATCTACCATCTGGTAACGGTTGGTGAAAGTATTCATGCATTTATTGGAAGATTCTACAGAAGATGCACACATTTCAGATGTAAAAATAGTTTTTCTCCTTGCCTTGTTGCTCCAGAACAGCTCATGAAAAATCAATAAAATTTTTTTTTTTTAAAAAGACACGTCAATAGCAGGTGGAATAAGTGCAGCTCACTTCATTCCCATCTTCTCTTCCTCATATTCTCTTCAACGTACCATTTCATAACTTAACTCTGTTATCTTGCACCTCCTAACTCGGTCTTCGACCGCTGCGAAGCAATTCGCCATGGTGGTACTTAACTTGGATCTGATGCTGCTTGCTTTCTTGTACGGTGCCCTCCTCATCTGCGTCCTTCTGGTTGCCATCATCATTGTACTGATCGGCTTGCTGCTTGCGTTCTTTCTCGCCTTTTGCATTGTTGCTGCTGCGGATATCCACCGCGTTTACTCTTTCGTTTGTCGGTGTATAGTGACGGTACAGGAAGATGTCAAGTTCGGGCTAGTTATGGTCCTCTGCCTGGTCATGTACTGCATCGTCGACATTGCAGAGGCTTTAACACCTATGGTGCAAAGGCTGGCTTTCGGATTCAAGATGAAGACCAAATATGTTATGAACCGTTTGGATGATCTGATCCTTGAAAATGCCCAGAAGTAGCTGCTCAACAATTTACATGCCATCATCTTGACTTAACACCACGTTGGCTGTTCTTTCAACAATCCTCAGAAACATTCAGTCACACAATGTAAATAGACACTATATAGAAATATATTGATTTTTCATGAGCTGTTCTGGAGCAACAAGGCAAGGAGAAAAACTATTTTTACATCTGAAATGTGTGCATCTTCTGTAGAATCTTCCAATAAATGCATGAATACTTTCACCAACCGTTACCGGATGGTAGATTGGATCTTCCCTCAAAAGTATCTCGAAAAGAAAATGGTGAACATTCTTTTCCTCCTTACACGAACAGGGAATAATGAAGCTAGCCATCTAACAAAAATTAGCCAAATGTAAAATTGTCCATCTAGTTCCAGGGATGAAGACACACGGTACTGGAATCAGTCAGCGGTCTAAAGCATGCCTTCCTTCTTTTGCACTGTCATCTGCAAACTGTGATGAAGTAGCGAGGCCATCATATCCAACAATCCTGAACCACTTTAGCGTTGCTTCCTTGTAGGCTGCAGCCAGATTTTGTAGTGATAAACAAATGGATAAATTCCCATCAAAGCTTATTATGACTCTTTAGGGATATCCTCACTCAGCAACTCGGATCTTCCATTCCTCAGAAGCAGAAAGGAAGGTAGAAAGCTAGGAATGATGAATGCAAATCCCAAACAGAGTACAGCCATCACTACAACCCACCAAGCTTGGTATGGGATGCCCAACAGGAGCTCGTCACAGACTGGAAGCAGATAAATTTTATAAGTAAAACAAGAAACACAAACAAGAAGACACTAGTCCAATTCTAGCAGTATCGCAGTAACAAGCTAACAAGATAAGTTAGCATATATCCATTCACTAACAAGCCAAGTTGCTATTCCTCAAGCAAATTTGACTTTGAATGGAGGAGGACGACATTCGATGAGAATAAATCAGATGTCCCAGTAAAACCCACACATGCCACAAAAAATACTTAGATTCCGCATTAACTTGCACTAAGATAATTTAGAGGTCAAACAAGTGAGGCACATTCATGAAAGGCCACACTTTGCAAACAGGTTATCTAAATCGGCTATATCAAAACTAACTAGTAAATAAGCTAAGTCGGTTCTTGCAGCTTACCTATGTTGAAAACAATGTCATTCCTCTCGGGCACATCCGGGATAGCTACCACTCCCTCTGGCTCCACGCTCACCAAAACATAAAGTCCACTCTGAAACCAAGGCAGGCAACAAGAAAACGGATATAAGACGCCAACCCGACCCTATGCAATGATCAAGCACATCATGAAACAGCGATCCGATACCGATTCACGTCCACCGGAATCATCCGTCTTGAATATCAACTTCTCAGTATTAAGCAACCTCCTCCTGCCACCAAACCCGGAATGCGAACCCTCCTCCTCCTCCAATTCCAAAGAAAACCTAGCAGGTATCTGCCATTCAACTAAAACCCTCATAACAAATCACACTAATTCCGCAATAACAAAAAAAAAGGATGAAATAATAAAGGGCAAAGGGCATACAGAAGCTGGATAAGATATCTTCACTTCATACCAAGTCTGGGACTTGAGACCCTCCAAATGGTAAGCCCTGGAACCGCTTTTTAGGGTTAGGGTTTCCTCCCAGAGCTCCTTCCCAACCACCAGAAGCTTCTTCCCGGACCTTGTCGGTTTCGAACAGAAGCTAAAGTTTGAGTCTTTTTGGTTTGTTTATACCAATAATTGCACAATAAAAAGGAAAAATCGTGAGACGTACCCGTCAATGGGGGTTCCGGCGGTGAAGCTGAGAGCGCAGAAAAGGAGGGCGATCACGTGGTGTCGCATGGCGGAGCACGTGACGCGGGGGACCTTGAAGGAGAAGATTGATCTAGAGAGGGAAGAAGAAACCAATTGGGGAAGACAATTTTCGTTATGGGCCTTCGTTTCGGGCTGGGGTTGGACCTTTTCGAGTGTTACTAAATGTTTTTAAGATATTGTATGGGAACTTTTATTTCCATATATTTCATTCTGATCTGGTATTCTGTTAAAAATTTTAGAAATCGTAATAATATATTTTACATTCGCAAAAATTTAACCGAATTAAAATACATTATCTTAACTAAAAAAATTAGTTCAAGTGATAATATACTTAGATTTATTTAAGGAAGTTCTTAAATTCAGACTTTACGAATCTAAAAAATATCATTAAAATCTAAGACAACTATATTTAATAAAAGAGATCTAAGGCGTATCAGCACCAACGTTTCGGGAGAATGCAGACCTGTGCAAATGGCCCTCTGCCCGGGCAACATTATTAGTCGCTCCATGCTCTGTAAGCTCAGCTGCATGAGAAGCATAGTTAATCCAGAAAATTGCAAAAGAGTGCTTAGTGTTTGGTGCATATCACAAGGCCCTTAATTCAAAAGCAAACATATTAATTTCGCAGTCTCTCTCCTCGATTGTCTTTAATGGGAATGCTTGATTACCTTTATGTTTATCCAGATGCAAAGCCATAGTTTGACTAGTAGTTGCACCAGAAACCTGCTGTAAATCCTGAAGAATGAATACGTGAGAAAAATAAAATAAAGTTATATCGCAATCGAATAGCTAAGTCAAATAGAGTAAATTTGGTATATTAGCTAATCTTTCTAAGGTTTAACGAGATCTTGCACATAATAACCCATTGACATGTCAAATCCTTAAAGAAAGCCTTCAACTAAAAACTCCAAGCGAGAGGGGAAACAATATCAAAGACACCCTTTTAACAATGATCTAAGAAGTAGTTGACAAGAAACTAACTGATGACTGAGCCGGCGTCTTTATCCTCTGTGTTTGCTGGTACTTCATAATGGTCCAGTCAAACACATAGTCAAACTGGTATCCTGGATGCAAGATAAAAATTGCATAAGACACCAATAAGAATTCATGAACTCACTGAAAAACTTGGAGATGATGCAAAGTCAACAAGACAAGAAGAAATTCCATCAATTTCATCAAACTATAATAAGTTATTTACCTTCCCTAGTAAAGAGTTCCCGAAAAAGACGCTTTAGAAAACCATAATCTGGTCGTTGATCAAATGTTAAAGAGTGGCAATAGTGGAGATAGGAGGCAAACTCCACAGGGTGTGACTTGCCCAGAACCTTTTGGAAGAAACATGTTGTCAATTGACCACTAAATACAGAAGGGCACAAACGAAGAGGCTACAAGAATACAAATCAAAGAATAAGCAAATGACACTGACAACTTCAATATATTCAGGGGTACCTCAATTGGAGTTGACAACTTTTTTTCACATATCTTGTCATATTTTTGCTTCTTTGTTGCTGCTTTCAGACCTTGCCAAGGAAGGCTACATGGAAAAAATCAAAATGGATTCACATGAAAATCGGCTCGGAAAGAGAAGGGCAACATCTCCAGTCCATGAAATCAAAGAATGATTAAGTAATCAACCTTCCTCTCAAAAAGTACAAAAGAACATATCCGAGAGACTCCAGATCATCGCGACGGCTCTGTTCTGAGAAAGAGAAGCAACGTATAAATCTCACATTGTACCCAGGACATATTATACAGTAAACCATCTCTCCGTTACCTATTCCTAGATGAGTGTTGCAACTTGCATAGCGAGCAGTTCCAGTTAAGTTTTTATTTTCCCTGTTTCAACAGGTGGAAAACAGTCAGGAAATCATAGTTGTGACATTGTCAAGCGAAAAAAAAAAAGAGTCTCCATACATCAAGAATCAACACAGAAACCAGATTGTAGAGACTACATACTTATAGGGAATGTGCTTGTTGCTTATCTGATCCCGAAATCTTTTTGCCAGTCCAAAATCGATTACATACACCTGAAATGTCATACCGAAATTATACAAGAGAAATACACCGACTGAAACAGACACACAACAAGGAAGAAATGAAGAGAAGTTCCACAACAAGATTCAATACCTGATTGGCTTTCCTCCCGAGTCCCATCAGGAAATTATCCGGCTTAATATCTCTATGCAAGAACCCTTTTGAATGCAAAAACTCTATCCTCGTAATCTGCATCCGTACAGAAAACCAGCCAACTTACCAGGATTTGCACGACAACTTCCACCAAAAATAAGCAACAAGCAGGAAAGCCTGTCCCAGTAATAGGGAATATTTACATACCATCTGATCAGCCAACATGAGAACCGTCTTAAGCGAAAGCTTCCTCCCGCA
This sequence comes from Hypericum androsaemum, assembly GCA_963995505.1. Taxonomy (NCBI): domain Eukaryota; kingdom Viridiplantae; phylum Streptophyta; class Magnoliopsida; order Malpighiales; family Hypericaceae; genus Hypericum; species Hypericum androsaemum. The sequence continues at coordinate 17,540,813 of OZ023190.1, forward strand.
ATAGACAAACAAGTCTTCAAGACTCGGTCCGAGCAAGTCAATGACCAGAGCATTATCCTCCGCATCCACCCCGCACCATCTAATGTTCGCCACACCAGCTAAACAAACACAACAACACCGATCAAAAAAAGATGAATGCAATAACAAGAACCAAAAGAAAGAAAAAGGCTCACCTCCACCCTGAAGAATATTGTACAGCTTCGCCTCGTAAAGCAGTTGCGGATGCTTCGTGCTCTTGTTTTCCTAAACCATCACAATTTGTCAAAATCGATCTCTCAATTATTATAAGCATTAATTCAGAACACACAAAAAAAAATTACACAATTGAAAAGAACTCACTATTTTGACCGCGACGATCTCGCCGGTGCCGACGTGACTAGCTGGAAGCAAAAATACACAAACCAATTACAACAATTAACGAGCTAAAACAGCCGTTAGCTAAGGAGGCGATGGAGATACGATACCTAAGTAGATCTCGCCGAAGGATCCGCTTCCGATTTTCCGACCGAGCTTGTACTTCCCTCCGATCACTCTCTCCATCGGCGATAGAACCGGATTAGCTCCACTGGTTCCGGAGGAAAATTAGGGTTTTCCCGATGGGAGAGCTCGGACGGCCGACGACGGGGATGAAGCGGAGGCGAGGAGCTTTTGATGGCGGGGGATCGGGATAAGTGGCGTGGCGTGGCGGGGGATTTTGGGTTGACGTCGAGGGAGGAGGTAGTTTCGGAATTCAGTAGAAAAAATAAGGCTCGCTTCAACTTCTGATTTGGAGAACTATATTAAGAGGCGGTGATTATATGTGGCAAAATAAAGAAATGAGATTTGCTCCTTTCTAAGAAAATGAGACTTTCGGTTACAACTTACCAAAAATATGTAAAATACATCCGGGTCCCCTTGTACACTACTGTCAAGAATTTGGATCCATTGTTTATACCCGATTTAAATTCAGATTACTTCGATATAAACTGCACAAGTCAAATTTTATTTGCGCATGTCAAATTTCTCGAACTTGAAATACATGTCATCAAATGTGAATACAAAGCAAAAAAATGAAATACAGAGTAAAAAAGATACATCCGGGTCCCTTATATAAGTCAAATTTTATTTGCGCACGTCAAATTTCTCGAACTTGAAATACATGTCAATCAAATGTGAATACAAAGCAAAAAAATGGAATAGAGAGTATAAAGATACATCCGGGTCCCTTATATACACTATCATGAATATGTCCGCACTGGAATTAGTTTGATATTGATATAAACTGCGCAAGTCAAATTTTACTTATATATTACGTATACGTCAAATTTCTCGAACTCAACTACATGTCATCAAATATGAATACAAAGCTAAAAAATGAAATACTGAGTAAAAAAAATTCCCCCCTTTCTCTCTCCTCCCTCTACACCCACTAGCAGGCTGCTCCCCGTCCCGTCGTGCCGCCGCCGCCTCAACGTCCACCGCCACCGCAAGTGAGCCGCTATGTTATCTACATTGGGCTGGGGAGGGGGGTCAATTGGACCATGTTGTAGCCAGAAATGCTACAGGCCTGGAGGTTTAAGAAAGGGGGGAACAAGACCATAAAACCCATCAATGTCCACGGGGAGAGTAAGAGCACGGCTGAGGAGCTCCGGGGTAGTGGCCTTCCCTTTCCATGTGTTGAACCATGGTCCTCCTCCAACTTCCACGGCCGCCATGCCGCTCGTAACATCAAGAATCACCTGCGGAAACCACGGTTTCTAATTGTAAGATCATCTCTGCCATTTTGCAGAACAGGCATCTAAAAAGTCAGATGCATTTACAATAAGGATCAGTCGTTGTTATTCGGAAACATGGCTTTTCAGGTGAGATCAATCCACCATTTGCTCATATCTTTCAAGAAGATGCATTTACCCACAAATACTTGATTTGATGTACATGATTTGAATAAGCCAAATGCAGTAGTAGAAAGTGTGACCAAAATGACAGTTATTATTGACTACTCGCCGTCTGAACTGGGCAAGCACATCAACATGCGTGCTGGTCCATTAAATGACAACCCCGGAATCATTGAACAAGTTGATGCAAAGCATTTAACTTCAATGATACCTTTCCCTTGGAGCCATCATATCTCCGCTCCCACATTTGTAGTTTCAAAACACCATAACACGAGTCTCTGCAAGCTGGAGCAAAGCCAGCTTCAACTGTTGGAGCGCGCAGTGGACTTCCTGGATCAGCTGCGGATACGCCGGAGATCCTTTTCCGGTGGGCGAAGGGACGGCGGAATGGAGTGACGGTGGCGGAGGAGGGGGATGCGAGTGAGAAGCACGCGCTCGCTGCTTCCATTAGGAGGGGGGAGTGGGATGGGATTCCGCGACTCTAACTGATTCCTTGAGGAGAGAGGCAGGCACGCAGGGGATAAAAAACGGCGCCGTGTCAGGAACGTGGAAATTAAGAGAGAGAGGGAGGGAGGGCGTGCGGTACTAGTTTAACCGACTTGGAGTTGCGGCAACCGTTTGTTTTGTGTTTTTTCATCGACGTCAAAAGTCAGCATGTCTATAATATGTTAAGTCGGCGGCGAGGGATTTTTTTAAAGTTAAATTCCATGTTTAATATTAAGAGGTTTCACTTTTCGCACTTAACTTTTTTTTTTAATTTTTTGAACTTTACTTTGATACATCTCTATCTATCATATATGGTTGGAGTGCAAAAATATCAAGTTCACTTTATGTCCACTATGGTGCCAGTGAGACTTTATGTCCGGGACTTTATGACTGTTAAGGGCTTCGCGACAGGTATGATGCCAAGGGAACTTTACGGCCAGTGGCGCTAAGACACGATGTGATTGGTAACGGCTTAGGATTTTCCTATGATGAGCTGAGTGTTCCTATATTGGATGACTGCCTGGGTCTTCCTATTCTAAGTCAGGTCGTCCTATATTGGACATAGACTAAGTAGGGTCGTCCTAAATTGGACATGGCCGAAGCGGAAACTTCCTATATTTGATACGGCTTACAGTTCCCTACATTGAAGACCAGAAGCTAGGTTTGGCATTCTCTATACAAAGAGGGTTCAGGCAAAGGAACATGGCATTCATCCATCAACATAACAACCAAACCCTACTTTACTTGTATTACTTTTCTTTTCCGTAGTTTAGCCTGGCTTACTTTAGAACTTTTTCCTCCCTCTCTATTAGGTCGACTTTGGGATGACCACTCTGGATTCGTCCTTGGTCTTCTTGACGTTATTGTAATATTTATCTCCCAACATATTTTTGGCACGTCTAGTAGGACTAAGGAGGACATCTGAGAAGGCGGTATAACCTTTGACCAAATTTGTTACTGATACGACTTTCTTTGAAGAGCTGGTACCCTTCTTTCTCCAACCAGACGTAAGAGAAGACATGTATTTCATGACTCCCCGTATGGAGCTAAACAATGTGTGGGTTGAGATATGGACGGCACTGAGATTCTTCAAAGACCAACTCGATCAGTCGACTGCTGAGAGGGAGGCCTTTTACTAGGACCTCTTGAGCTGCATCGATGACATATGGATGGCTAATTGCCGCTCAAGGTGCCAGATTAGGTCTCGGTAATGGGTCATCATCCTTCGTTGAACCTATGTCGGAGCAACTCGAGGAAGGGTCTTTACCTTGCCGCGATACTGAGACTCTGAATTTTACAAGTTTACTCAACCGACAAACATCGATTAGGGCTTCCAATTACCCGAAGGTGCGAGAGTCTTCTACAAGCGAGGGGACCCAAGAAGTTTCTTTTGGCAATATAAGGCTTTGACTGCTTGCCTACCCGATAGTTTATGACGTTGCTCATGTTCTGACCCCATCACTGTGGTTCGTGAGGTTAAAGCAAGGGTACTTGGACCTAAGCTTTCCCACTCCTATGTTGGGAACTATCTAACAAAAAGGGACAGAATGGCAACCCGTATTCCCTCAACCTGAGGGTTCTACCCTGCATCAATTCTTGGAGGGTCAGCCATCGATAGTTCCCTACTCTATTGCTCATGTTGCCATGGTTGGCTTCCAACAAAGCTAAAAGGGAGAAGGCCTCAAGCAAGGGAAGGCCGGCCCTAAGACCCGGGGGCAAGATCCGGGGGCAAGGAAGGCCTCTCGATAGTGGCATCACAATGACTCAAAAGTTCTTCCATCCAAAGGGAGCCGATGAAATATGGAGGATCAATCCTCCTCGTATCAAGGGGAGTTTCAAGATAAACCCGACCCATACCAGAATGCCTTTAATTAGCTTGGAGAAAAGAAGGTCACCCCTGAGCTACCAACACAAGATGCCATGATCAAGACTCAGATGTGTTGCCTTGAGAGAAAGGTTTGGATATAGAAGATATTCATCAAGGGCCTCGAAGGACAACTGGTGGAACAAAGGGCCGAGCTAGAGGAATGAAAGGCACTTTTTGCTCGCCCACGGGTGAAACACCATTTGGCCGTGACTCGAGGATGGGCCAAGGAGGTTGAAGCCTTTATAACAAAGAAGGGAAAAGACCTCAACCACGTTAAAGAGATTCAATCAAAGACACCCACTGACCTACACAAGAAGTTGATCTGCAAGTAGGTACCTAACATGAGGGGCAAGATCTACCCGAAGGAAGATTACTCTCAGAAGAACAAGGCCGACCTAAAAGGGAAGGATGTCTTGGTCGACCTTGGTGCCAGGTACGTCAAGTTTGAGGACTTCTCAAGCAAGCTGGCAATTAATATGTCGTCGACTAGTCTCGGGCTGGATACCCACCAACCAAGCCACTTCAAGGGAAATATGAACGAGGAAGGCCTTATTGAACCTCAGGTAGGAGAGAAGCCCCCAGCCATACCTATAGTAGAGGACTACAATGGCAGTGTCACCATCACGAGGCCAACCAGGAGAATGTGCAACCATCTCAAGCCTCTCTATATCATGGCTCATATCTTCAAAAAAGCTGATAGATAGAATTCTCATGGACAACGGGGCAGTGGTGAACAAGTTTCTCCAATTGTTCCTTAGGAAGCTTAACAAGGAGAAGGTCAGTTTGACCGGCATGGTCGTGACCATAGAGGCGGCCTTCTATGATGGGACTATGATGCCAATAAGGCTGGCCTGAAGTAGCGTAGATGGTCACTTTCTCTAGTATGTGAGCTCAGTCAAGCAAGAGATTTCTTTTACCTAATGACCGATTAGTGCCACACTCGGGAGGTAAGTACTTTCTCTTACCTATGAGGAGTGAGACCATGGGAGAGGTACCAAGACGATTGGAGGTCTCTACCTTATCACATGTACGAAGCATCCCAGTATGTCTTTGAGTACAACAACCTAGACCTCTTGGAGCTGCTCAATATCGACGATCTTTACCCTGCTACAAGTAAGTTGAAGGACGTCAAGCCGAGATGACCCATTGAGTCGAGATATTACAAGCTCATCAAGACAATGAGGTCTGATAAGGACCACATCAACACTTCTCACCTGGTCGTACCGAAGTGTTAACTTGCGAGGGCATCGTTGGAGTGCAAAAATATCAAGTCTACTTTATGTCCACTATGGTGCCAGTGGAACTTTATGTTTGGGATGACATAAATGGTCCACTTAATGTCCAGGTACGACACAAATGGTCCATTTAATATTTAGGATGATGCCAACGGTCTACTCAATGTCCTGATGCGACACCAATAGTCCACTTAATGTCCCGGTGCAATGTCAATGATCTACTTAATGTCCTGGTGGAATGCCAATGATCTATTTAATTTCTAGTACAATGCCAGAGGGGGACTTTATGTTTGGTCCAACGCCAGAGGGAGACTTTATGTCTGGTACGATGCCAAGGGGACTCTATGTCCAATGTGGGCTTTATGTCCAATATGGACCCTATGACTGGTGTGGACTTTATAAACTTTAAGGTCTTCATGACTGATGATAAGGAAACTTTATGGCCAGTGGCGCTAAGACACGACGTGATTTGTAACGACTTAGGGTTTTTTCTATGATGAGCTGAGTATTCCTATATAGGGGTGAGTTTGAAACCGAACAAAACCGCAAACCGCACCGCACTGCACCGCACCGAACCACAAAACCGTAAACTGCATATATTTTTTGGTTTAGAAGTGCAGTTTCAAACCGCACCATAAATGTTCGGTACGGGTTCGGTGTAAAATTTTGATGACACCATGAAACCGCACCGCATTAGTATATATACCATTTTGGAGCAAAATGGATGACTTCAAGTGGCTGTTGCATTACTTTTAATTGGGCCTAACTGATTTTTTTATTGGGCCGGCAAAAAATATGGTTTTTTAAAGGGGTGAGTTTCAAACCGCACCAAACCGTAAAACCGCAAAACCGCACTGCAAACCGCAAATCGCAAACCGCACGGTTTACTACGAAACCGCAGCAGGTGCGGTTTCATTTTTTCAATTTTTTTAGATTGCGGTGCGGTTTAGCTCATAGGGTTCACACCGCTAAATCGCACCGCACTCACCCCTATTCCTATATTGGATGACGGCCCAGGTCTTCCTATTCTAAGTCGGGTCATCTTATATATTGGACACATACTAAGTAGGGTCGTCCTAAATTAGACATGGCCGAAGCAGAAATTTTCTATATTAGATACGGCTTAGGGTTCCCTACATTGAAGGCTAAAAGTTTGGTCAGCATTCTCTATATAAGGAGCGTTCAGACAAAGGAGCAGGGCATCCATCCATCAACACAACAACCAAACCTTACTTTACTTGTATTATTTTTTCTTTCCGTAGCTTAGTCTAGCTTACTTTTAAAAAAATTTCCTCTCTCTATAAAGCCGACTTTGGGACGACCACTCCGAATTCGTTCATGGTCTTTTTGACGTTCTTGTACCCTTTTCCCTACAACAGATATGTAATAATATACTAATAAAAGTAATAATTTGTCATGTCAGAGAGATAGCTCAATGAAGTAGAATTAATAAAATTTAACATTTTTAGATCTCTTTTATTTTTGATTTATAACCACTTGGTATCCGGTTCACTGGGCCTACTAATCCAAGTTCGAGCCGGGAATGACCTGCTGCGTTCCCAAGTATTTAGATCTCTTTTATTAAATATAGCTGAGTCTTAGATTTTAATGATATTTTTTAGATTCGTAAAGTCTAAATTTAAGAACTTCCTTAAATAAATCTAAGTATATTATCACTTGAACTAATTTTTTTTAGTTGAGATACTGTATTTTAATTCGGTTAAATTTTTGCGAATGTAAAATATATTATTACGATTTCTAAATTTTTTAACAGAATACCAGATCAGAATGAAATATATGGAAATAAAAGTTCCCATACAATATCTTAAAAACATTTAGTAACACTCGAAAAGGTCCAACCCCAGCCCGAAACTAAGGCCCATAACGAAAATTGTCTTCCCCAATTGGTTTCTTCTTCCCTCTCTGCGCTCAATCTTCTCCTTCAAGGTCCCCCGCGTCACGTGCTCCGCCATGCGACACCACGTGATCGCCCTCCTTCTCTGCGCTCTCAGCTTTACCGCCGGAAGCCCCATTGACGGGTACTTCTCACGATTTTTCCTTTCTATTACGCAATTATCGGTATAAGCAAACCAAAAAGACTCAAACTTTAGCTTCTGTTGGAAACCGACAAGGTCCGGGAAGAAGCTTCTGGTGGTTGGGAAGGAGCTCTGGGAGGAAACCCTAACCCTAAAAAGCGGTTCCAGGGCTTACCATTTGGAGGGTCTCAAGTCCCGGACTTGGTATGAAGTGAAGATATCTTATCCAGCTTCTGTATGCCCTTTGCCCTTTATTATTTAATCCTCTTCTTTTTTTTGGTTATTGTGGAATTAGTGTGATTTGTTATGAGGGTTTTAGTTGAATGGCAGATACCTGCTAGGTTTTCTTTGGAATTGAAGGAGGAGGAGGGTTCACATTCCGGGTTTGGTGGCAGGAGGAGGTTGCTTAATACTGAGAAGTTGATATTCAAGACGGATGATTCCGGTGGACGTGAATCGGTATCGGATCACTGTTTCATGATGTGCTTGATCATTGCATAGGGTCGGGTTGGCGTCTTATATCCGTTTTCTTGTTGCCTGCCTTGGTTTCAGAGTGGACTTTATGTTTTGGTGAGCGTGGAGCCGGAGGGAGTGGCAGCTATTCCGGATGTGCCCGAGAGGAATGACATTGTTTTCAACATAGGTAAGCTGCAAGAACCGACTTAGCTTATTTACTAGTTAGTTTTTATATAGCCGATTTAGCTAACCTGTTTGCAAAGTGTGGCCTTTCATGAATGTGCCTCACTTGTTTGACCTCTAAATTATCTTAGTGCAAGTTAATGTGAAATCTAAGTAGTTTTTGTGGCATGTGTGGGGTTTACTAGGACATCTGATTTATTCTCATCGAATGTCGTCCTCCTCCATTCAAAGTCAAATTTTCTTGAGGAATAGCAACTTGGCTTGTTAGTGAATGGATATATGCTAACTTATCTTGTTAGCTTGTTAATGCAATACTGCTAGAATTGGATTAGTGTCTTCTTGTTTGTGTTTCTTGTTTTACTTATAAAATTTATCTGCTTCCAGTCTGTGACGAGCTCCTGTTGGGCATCCCACACCAAGCTTGGTGGGTTGTAGTGATGGATGTACTCTGTTTGGGATTTGCATTCATCATTCCTAGCTTTCTACCTTCCTTTCTGCTTCTGAGGAATGGAAGATCCGAGTTGCTGAGTGAGGATATCCCTAAAGAGTCATAATAAGCTTTGATGGGAATTTATCCATTTGTTTATCGCTACAAAATCTGGCTGCAGCCTACAAGGAAGCAACGGTAAAGTGGTTCAGGATTGTTGGATATGATGGCCTCGCTACTTCGTCACAGTTTGCAGATGACAGTGCAAGAGAAGGAAGGCATGCTTTAGACCGCTGACTGATTCCAGTACCAAGTGTCTTCATCCCTGGAACTAGATGGACAAATTTACATTTGGCTAATTTTTGTTAGATGGCTAGCTTCATTATTTCCTGTTCGTGTAAGGAGGAAAAGAATGTTCACCATTTTCTTTTCGAGATACTTTTGAGGGAAGATCCAATCTACCATCCGGTAACGGTTGGTGAAAGTATTCATGCATTTATTGGAAGATTCTACAGAAGATGCACACATTTCAGATGTAAAAATAGTTTTTCTCCTTGCCTTGTTGCTCCAGAACAGCTCATGAAAAATCAATATATTTCTATGAAGTGTCTATTTACATTGTGTGACTGAATGTTTCTGAGGATTGTTGAAAGAACAGCCAACGTGGTGTTAAGTCAAGATGATGGCATGTAAATTGTTGAGCAGCTACTTCTGGGCATTTTCAAGGATCAGATCATCCAAACGGTTCATAACATATTTGGTCTTCATCTTGAATCCGAAAGCCAGCCTTTGCACCATAGGTGTTAAAGCCTCTGCAATGTCGACGATGCAGTACATGACCAGGCAGAGGACCATAACTAGCCCGAACTCGACATCTTCCTGTACCGTCGCTATACACCGACAAACGAAAGAGTAGACGCGGTGGATATCCGCAGCAACAACAATGCAAAAGGCGAGAAAGAACGCAAGCAGCAAGCCGATCAGTACAATGATGATGGCAACCAGAAGGACGCAGGTGAGGAGGGCACCGTACAAGAAAGCAAGCAGCATCAGATCCAAGTTAGGTACCACCATGGCGAATTGCTTCGCAGCGGTCGAAGACCGAGTTAGGAGGTGCAAGATAACAGAGTTAAGTTATGAAATGGTACGTTGAAGGGAATATGAGGAAGAGAAGATGGGAATGAAGTGAGCTGCACTTATTCCACCTGCTTTTCCCTTTTTTTAATAAAAAAATCTGTTTAAAAAAAATCGTCAACAGCAGGATTCGAACCTGCGCAGGCATAGCCCAACAGATTTCGAGTCTGTCTCCTTAACCACTCGGACATATTGACATCTTTTATATTCCGTCAAAAAGAACCATAATTATACCAAACAAGATCACATACGGTTCGAATTTGCACCTTGTTGGCTGGATTTTTTTTGGATAATTAACTTTTATTAATATTATTCGAAAGAAGAACTCGCAGCCTCGTCAAAACCCCGATCAGGCTAAAACCATACCACAGAAAAAGTGTCGTCGATAACATCACAAAGACAAAATTCTTTTTCGACTCCTTGTTAAAGCAATAAACTGCTGTATTTTTAAACTCAGTCCGCCCCTTAACCGTTGAATTAGCACTCGCACTATACGAGGACTCTAACATGTTATTATATCACATAAGGGCTTGCTAAGTACTGAGAGAACTCCCAACAACTAGAAAGTAAACTGGAAAGTTAGAAAGGATCAAAAGGAAAGAGCTCAACAATCCAATAGTGTGACAAATTTTGCTTCTACTCATGGACGCAGAGAACAACTAATCAATGGAATTGCTTGGCAGAGTGACAAGGTTCCCGGGTCACCCTCAAATATAGGGCAGTGTACACTTGTTTCCTAACTATCAAAAAAATCTGATTTTGCTTGAAATTGAGAGCAGCGACGCGGGCTGACAATTGATACTTCTGTACAACAATGCCTGTCTGATGAACTACACCAGTCTTCAAGTACCGTGCCGTCTCGAGGAAGCAGAGATCCTTGACGGGATCATATACAGGTTAAGATCCTCACTTTCTTCACATTCAATGGCGGGTTTGCTAGTAAACGCCAGATGGATTTGACCAACAGTTATCAGCAACTGTAAGATGGATCCCTGCAACAGTGACCGGACATTGAGAATCAATGTGGAACTCGACAGTTGTATAGAAAATCGAAAGACGACTGAAAGGTTTACTTAGTGTGATTGTTTGTGGTGTTATGATGTTGATGATACCTTTGACTTCAGAACACATTGCAATCTCATCCATTAAAAAGGTTTTACTTTGGAGAAAGACAATAACACATGAAGATAGGCAGGGTTAGATAAATAAGCCACCTTAATGATTCTTCCGAGTTGAGCGAACTTTATGCAAGTTGAGAGATCACATCCAAATTACTGGCCACGAACCACTTGGGAGGATAAAAGGATTTAGACGATTCAAGAGATAGCTGCCAAACCATAACACGTGAGCAGTCTTCCAGCAAGCCTTCCATTTGGCTTTCGTCTTCCACAACTTGCTCGATAAATCTGCTAGCCTGCACGATCAAGGTGAAAAGACCAAGAAGTTTTAGGCCAACACAAAGTCCCTGAAGTCAGAAGGAAGGAGGAGCACGCATCTCGTTCCTTGTGAAAAGGGAAGTTAAATCACCTCAAGGGTGCTTTAGAAAAAGTCATTCAACAGAGATTGCCTATTGCCAACCCATGCAACTGTAGGGGTAAACAGCAAAAGCATGACACAAACCTTGAAGCCATCCTTCTCCTTGTCGAGCTGTCGAATAGGATCAGGAATGGGTCGATGCCATCTCTTAGGATCCCAAATTATGGTACTATTGAAAGCAAAACCTGCCATGTCAGCATGAAATCTCCGCAATCTGCTCCTTCTCGAATCATTAACATTCCATCCAACAACTTCAGTTCCATTACAGACGGGTCCTTCAAGCAGAATTTTGCTTTTGCTCTTGATGAATTTGGCCACTGTCCATGTACCGAACCGCCTGAAAGGCCGGAATGTAGATGATTATTAGCATGAATATGTGTAGACAAAGATGCAAGATCATTACAAGAACGAAAGCAAAGAAGAATCACTTCTTAGATATTGTTACCCATAGGACAATCTGAATCATAGAGTTACAGCGATAGCATACATCAACTGATCAAGTACAAGATTTACACCATCAAAGAAAGTTTGCAGAAAAACCCCATCTGATATGAGTAAAATGACAGTATGCGCATACCGAAATTAATGCAAGGGCTAGAGAGTCTACCTGATTTGTCTCATCCGCTCAAAAAGGTCAACTGAGTATATGTTGTCATCGTCTGCAAAGTGGACTATCCCATCCAGTTTGTGAGTTTCAATGTGAGACAAGGCAACATTTCTTTGGTGAACACGCTTGTCGATAATATCAGTTAAATTCTTCTTGCAGACAAGATGCCTGTACACGACCCCGGTCCTCCTTAGGATGTCAGCTGTTTGCTCAGATTGCGCCGTCATTTCCACAACTATCCACAACAGCGGAGGTTGAACAAGTTTCAATGTGTATGCCAGGCGACTTAGATAGTAGGCTTGAAATGGTCGAGCATAAGTTGGAGTCACAACTATCAAGAGCTTGCTAGAAGAACCCAATACTGCATCTTGTGGAAATGACTGATTGATTACCGAATCCATATCTTTTGAGATCAAGGAACCAGTCGATATGCTGTTCGTAGTCCCACCAACTGAGCCCTGTTCCTTCACTCGCGGCTCCGATGTGGCATTGTCGAATCCCCCATTTTCTGCAATACGAGTCCCGTTACCTGTAGAACCTCCATATCTTTGAAGATTTGCAACACCAGAAACCTCAAAGGAGAAGTCCTGCTGCTTGGATACAATACTCATCCACGGACTCATTGAGAAAAATGGGGTAAGCCCAACAAATAGCCCGACGACAAAGAAAACCAAGCAATGGAAGAGGGATCTCCTCCAAGTCTGCCCCTTAGGTCTGGACCTCTCTCCTGGTCTAGATGCTCTGGGAGAGAAAAAGCCAACCACCAGAGCCCGAGGATCCGATAACCCCAAAACAGAAGACAACAATCCAGACGACAATGGATGGTTCTGAGCATGCGTGGATGATTTGGACAAAGGAGAAGGCCCCTGACAAGCCTCTCCATTCGACGAGCTCCCCGGTCTAGCGAGCGGAGACAATGTCCTCCTTATAGATGCCATGGCACCCCCAGTTCACGAGATTATCACCACTTTCACTAAAACTCCACTTGGATTCACCTCCAACAACCAAATCACGTGAAGTAAAAGGCAACCAGATCAACTCCCCCCCTTCCCAAAAACCTAAATCACCCCATCAATTAAATCTCATGCAGGGTCCATACATTCTACAGTTTTAACTAGAAATAGCCATCTAAAAGGAAACATCACAAACTCCCTCCAAGTAAACTCAATTACTACTAAAGTATCGATCTTTCCAGCAAAGGCACATCAAAGAACCAAACTTGACACCCAGTAGAGCTCAAGACAAATAGAAGCCACGTACCCAGAAAAATGGAAGGAGAGAATTAGCGAAAAATGGAAAATGGGTCCTGGATCTTTATTGGCAAAAAACAAAGACCCAACTTTTCCCCCCAGATTCCAAAGCTAACCCTTGACTTGGGTTCCTCCTCGACTAAAAGAAGAAGGGTCCGAGCCTTTTTGGCAAAGAGTCAAACAAAAAAAGTAGGAGAGGGGAGGACGAGGAGTGAATCTCGAGCGAGCAGGAAGTTGCCGGAGAACTAGCTCGCGAGGAAATGTCTTAAACCAGAGAGAGAGAGAGAGAGAGAGAATAATTAAGGTTAAGTGCAGTGCTTTCTTTATCTAAAGTAAGTCGAATAAGTCAAATATCCTTGAATATTTATCGGAAGTTAAATTCCGACATTTTTTAGCAAATATCCTTGAATATTTATCGGAAGTTAAATTCCGACATTTTTTAGCAAGATTTCCGACATTGGGCGCCACCAAAATAGCAATAACTCGTACAACTTGTACCTATTCCTCGAACAATTTCTAAATTAGAGTAACTAATATAATTAATTTATAGAATTATTGATTAACTGATAACAACAATAATAACATTTCACATTTCACATTTTTTTTACTACAGTTCGAGAAGATGGCATTGGATGTTTTTTCATACTTTGTCACCTTTGAATAATTATTATTGTGTAAGCTCGAGATTTGTAAAATAAATGCATAAGATTTTTTTTGGTAAGGAACATATGTTTTAGGATAAATTACCCTTTTGTTCCCGGTATTTGGTTACCGTCTCTTGCGGGTCCTTTGGTTTCAAAAAAAAATCACCCGTCCTCCGACTTTAGTTTTAGATACTCTTAGGTCATTTGTTAACGTAAGCACCTATTTTTTCTTTTTTTTATCGTGGAAATGACCAAAATATTCTTTTTTAAAAAACAAAAAATTTACCTACTTCAATTCAACGTCCCTGGTCTTTATCTTCAAAATCATGACTTTTACAACAACAAAAAACAAAATTTACCATCTTCAAGAAAATCACCAAGAAATGGTCTGCGTTCGTGACGGGTGGGTTGGTGACCTTCGTCCGTCGCTCAAACACGTCCTCGATCATCCCCCGGCTGTCAACCCAGTCGATGGACCCCACCAGCACCTCATCCTCAACCATCACCCTCCGCTTAATCTTCTTCAGTAGCGCCTTCACCACACACAACAGCTTCAGGAACGAGAGAGTTAAATCGGATTTGGGAGAGCGAGAGAGTGAGAGGGAAGAGGTTTGGGGAAGACAGGATTCGATCAGAAGGTTCGGTCTGGAGCTCGAGTTCGATCAGAGACCGCTTCCACCATGCCCGCCAGCTAGTCGACGAAAATCCCCACCCACTTCCGCCTTCCTTCTAATGAACCAAAAAGATTAGGTTTGGTTGGGCAATCCTCCTCCTCCTGTTTCCCGTCCTTTTGTTGTTCTTTCTCTCTCCCACTATCGTTTTCATTTTTTTATACACCCTAATTTACCTGTTTGTGGTTGGGTAAACGAGAGGAGGAGGATTGTGATTGCGGATACTAGTAAATCCCTAATTTGAGCTAGAGGCTGCATGATTTGGGGAGGAGCATTAGAAGTGTCTCTCTAGTTTAATTCTTAGTAATTACCGAAGATGCTTGATTGGGGAGGTCGAAGAATATAAAATTTTTGTTTAAGGATATTTTGGTCATTTTTTATTAAAAAAATGAAAAATGGATATTGACATCAGACAGGGACCCGAGACTATATAAAACCAAAGTCGGGGGACGGGTGATTTTTTTTTTAAATCAAGAGACCTGCGAGAGAGAGTGACTAAATACTAAGGACAATGAGGTAATTTATCCTATGTTTTAATTGAAATCACGAGTTTGGAATTATTGGTGGAATTTGACTGATGATGTGGGGCCACCAAATTTTGTAAGATATTGCATCTTGGCCGTTCACGAATGCTTCTCCTCGCCTGAAGGATATTCTTTCTACCGAAATTACCCATAAAAAATCATTCTAAAAAATGTCCTTTTAATTGTAAGGAAATGTATTATTTCACAAAAACTAATAGACATAAAACTGCTAGTGATCATGGTTTTAAAAAACGCGGTCCGACCGGTTGGACCGCGAATCGGGCACTAGGCCGGGTCGTTTTTAGGCTTTTGACCGGGGTCCGTACTAACCGGACCAAATCCGGTCGGACCGGCCGATTTTGAGGTCTATTCTGACCGGTCGAACCCGGTTAGTACAAAAATGGGCAAAATTGACTTTTTTTGTAGTTTTCGAAGAAAAAAAATTGATTTGACAAATTTATAAAGTAATAAATAAATAAATAAAGTAGATTTATAGAGTGGAGAGATAAAAAATTAAGTCTACTTTTTTTTGGTATGAAAAATAAGTATATTTTAACCTACATATATATATTATTTAAAATATTTAAAAATAAAAAAATTTTGGTCCGACCGGTGGTTCGCCCGGTCCGACCGGCCGACCCGGAGGACGGGAGAAATCCCGGGTCGGCCTCCGGGTCATTTTTTAAAACCATGCTAGTGATTATGATAATGGATAAAATATCAAAATCAAATATAAAAGTCACAAGTGATAGGTGACTTTGATTTTTCGAGAAGTATTGAGTTCGAGTATTGCGTATGAAATAATACTTTCGGAAGATTCTCACTGTTATGCGTTCGACTCAACGTAACATTGATATTGTACTCGTAGAACTTGTGATTTTGATGACACATGATTTTGTATATCGATATTAATGTCAAGTCGAGTCCTACCTTATCGATGTGTTCTTTTTCTCCTACGTGATTTTTTCCACTGAATTTTACCGCAAGAAAATTTTACTGAGATTAGTAGCCGCAACCTCGAAAGAAGAAATTACGTGTCATATATGAGTATTACTAGCCATCACAAACGAGGCTCGGTTATGAATAAGATGATTATTTTAAGTTGTAATTGTGTTTTCTTTTGTATTTATATATTAGAAATCGCCCCTCCAATTAAAAAAAAGGCAACATTGACGTTGGTCTTCAATTGGCAGATTGGGGTTTCTTACACTTGTAAGGTTTGTCAAACTGGTCTTGCAATTTTCCGTTTTGATGACATATATGGTCATTTATATGTAATTATGGAGGTCAAATTCGGCCAGCTATTTTGTGAGAAATTTTATGATGGATTCTCTATAACAAGTCATGTAGTGACTTGGTATAGATTAACTAATTCATATTTGACAAGTGGATTTATCACTTCTTAATTACATAGATGGTTAAGATAAATAGCTATAAAAACTAAATCAAAATATTATTGTGATATATGTATTTAAGGAAATTGTTTCCTAAAAAGATTTCTTTAATCACGAAACATTCCAAGAAATATAAAATAAATTCTTTAATCATTACATGACTTGGTATAGATAGTGTACTATATAATTTCTCGCTATTTTGTTCGAGAAACTTTGGGTTTTAGTATCATATTGGAATATTGAGAGTATTCTTACACTTGTAAGGCTGGTCAAACTGCCATTCCAATCCCTCCAATTCCACAAAAGAAAAACTGCTATTCCAATATTTTCGTTTTTAATGGTTGAAACTGTCAGTTAAATTTTATCGAGTAGGTCAAATGCGGTCGGCTATTTCGTTTTGATTTTATTTCCCCAAAGAAGTTATCCCATTTGGGTTTTTATATAATATCTACCTTTTATAATTAATATAACATTTAACTTCAAACATATACGTTGCATTTTCGTTTTACTTCTTTCATGTTGATCCTCATAATATTAAAAAAAATGCATCATTGTGTTGGGTTTTGAATGAAAATTCAATGCAAGCCCACAAATGGTAAGGCCCAAAATGGAGGCCCAAAGGGAAATGGGAAAGTACAATCCCACATTGATTAGAGCAAGAAGGATTTCCTTGTTTATAAGGAATTTCCCTCCTTGCCTATCAACTTGATTGGCTACCCAAAAGGCTGACCCACCGCTAGCTGCCTGCGAGGACGGTGCGAAGCACCGTCCGAGCACGAGCACGAGCACGCGCTCGCGCACGCGCGTGTGCACATGGCGCATTGGACGCAGGTCGCAATGGGCGCTTTGTGGCGCACTTGGCACTTCGCACGTGCGCATCGTCTGGAGGAGCCTTAAGTATTTTGCCCGGGTCCGGAGGCAGCTGCGCAGCTACCGAAGCGACGAGGAGCTGCGAGCGCCTTCAGGTTGGCCGCCGAAGAGGCACGACGGAATGAAAAGTCCGGGAGGCTTCCAGAAGGCCGAAGGAGTGCGAGATCTCCCGCGAAAGGGCGCGAGCGCAGCCTGGCGCGCCTGGAAGGATCCGGAAGCCTTCGAAGGGCCACCAGTGCGCCTGGAAGGATCCAGAAGCCACCGAAGGGCCACGAGCGCAGCCAGACAGCCTGTTGGCCGAGCGGACGCGTCCCTTCGGGGTGGCTGCCTCCCTGCCTCCTCCAGCCTATAAATAGGCGTGCCCTCCTTGCCATTTCCTCATCCCAGCAGCACATGCACCTTCTAGCATTGTTGTCTTCTCCTCCCCCCCGTTCTTCATCTAGAAAAGAGTCCCGAAAGTTTCGAGATACGTGTGCAACGTTCTTGGAAACGCCCAAACAGTCGTTGTATCTTGGGGACGATTGCCGAAGCCCGTACCGCACTGAAATATACGGGGCAATCTCGTCTTACGGAGAAAGTGTCCAACACTTGCCTCGACTGAAGTAGATCCTAATCAAGTACACCACTCCGACAAACAACAATCGTAAGACGAGATTGTGTACTTGAAGATGGCATCGACAAGCTCAGCACCAGTACCAGCGGTCCCGGGAACTGCCCACGCCGAAAGGCCGGCCAAGTTCAACGGTACCGAATTCAAGAGGTGGCAACAGAAGATGTTGTTCTACCTGACGACGCTCAACCTGGTTCGGTTCCTGAAAGAGGAAGCTCCGAAGGTGGCGGAAAACGAGGCAGATCAACAGAAGATCAACGCCCTCGATGCATGGAGTCACAGCGACTTCCTATGCCGGAACTACGTCCTGAATGGACTAGACGACACGCTCTACAATGTCTACGCGGAAACTAAGACCGCTAAAGAGCTGTGGAGTTCACTCGAGAAGAAGTACAAAACGGAGGATGCCGGGACGAAGAAATTCATCGTCGGACGATTCCTCGACTTCAAGATGGTGGACTCCAAGAAGGTCATCGACCAAGTGCAAGAGTTGCAGCTGATCCTTCACGAGATCCAAGCCGAAGGGATGCAACTCAGCGAGTCCTTCCAAGTAGCTGCGATGATCGAGAAGCTCCCCCCGCTGTGGAAGGACTTCAAGAGCTACCTCAAGCACAAGAGGAAGGACATGGGCCTAGAAGACCTGATAGTGAGACTGAGGATCGAGGAAGACAACCGAAAGTCCGAAGTCAAGCAAGGCAAGGCCAACCTCGAGACTACCGTGCACCTCGCCGAGGGAAAAGGTAGCAAGAAGAGGAAGAAGTCCGAGGATAAGCAGAAGGAGCAAAAGCCCAAGAAGAAAAAGATCAAGGGCGACTGCTACAACTGTGGTAAACCCGGACACATGGCTAAGGACTGTCGCCAGCCGAAGAAGGACGACCAAGGAAGGGCTAACCTGGCTGAAGACTTGTCCCAGATGGATCTGTCAGCCGTAGTGTTTGAAGCCAACCTGGTGGACAATCCGAGAGAGTGGTTCGTGGACACTGGAGCTACCCGCCACGTCTGCTCGGACAAGGAGATGTTCTCGAACTATATCCCGATCACCGGCCGAAAGCTGTTCATGGGAAACTCCGCAACGTCCAAGATCGTCGGTCTGGGAAAGGTGGTCCTGAAGCTGACCTCAGGAAAGGAGCTGACCCTCAAGGATGTGCTGCATGTCCCGGACATCCGCAAGAACTTAGTTTCCGGCTCACTGTTAAGCAAAGCCGGTCTTAAGCTTGTATTTGAGGCTGATAAGTTTGTACTGACCAAAGCGGGTCAATTCATAGGAAAGGGTTACCTAGAAAGGGGGCTATTTAAGATGAATGTAATAACTGTACATCGCACCTTTAACGGTGAAAATAAAGTTAATACTTCTTCTTACTTGGCCGAGTGTTCTAATTTATGGCATGGTAGATTAGGACACGTAAATCTAAACTCGCTAAGAAAGTTAGTAAGTTTAAATTTATTACCGAATCTAGAGTTCAACCCGTCCGACAAATGTGAAGTATGTGTAGAGGCTAAAATGACCAAAGCACCTTTCCATTCAGTGGAAAGAAGTACTACGCCTTTAGAATTAATTCATACGGACACTTGCGATATGAAACACGTGCAAACTAAAGGCGGGAAGAAATACTTCATCACATTTATCGATGATTGCACGAGATACTGTTACGTATATCTTCTAAAGGGCAAAGACGAAGCTCTTGATGCTTTTAAGAGATATAAGAATGAGGTTGAAAATCAACTCAGCGTGAAAATCAAAATGATCCGAAGTGATCGAGGAGGAGAATATGTAGCTCCGTTTGAGGAACTCTGTCAAGAACATGGCATTATTCATCAGACGACTGCTCCATACTCACCTCAATCGAATGGCGTAGCTGAACGCAAAAATTGAACTCTTAAGGAGATGATGAACGCTATGTTGATTAGCTCGGGCTTACCCCAGAACATGTGGGGGGAAGCTGTGCTCTCAGCTAACCACATTCTAAACAAATTGCCACACAAGAAAAGGGATAAAACCCCATATGAACTATGGAAAGGAAGGAAGCATTCCTACGGTTACCTTAAAGTGTGGGGGTGCCTAGCAAAGGTCGAAGTACCTAAGCCTAAGCAGGTGCGAATAGGACCCAAGACCATTGATTGCATCTTTATCGGATATGCGCAAAATAGTAGTGCTTATCGATTCTTGGTGCATAAATTTGAAAACCCTGAGATAAACACGGGAATGGTCATAGAATCAAGGAACGCAACGTTTTTTGAAGATAGCTTTCCTAATAAGGAAAGAAAGGAAGCAAGTCCGAAGAAAAGGGCTCACGAGACTACGCAAGGGTCAAATCAGAAAGATGATGAACCTAGACGTAGTAAACGGAAGAAGGTAACCAAATCTTTCGGTCCGGACTATCTAACCTATGCGTTAGAAGATGAACCCAGGACAATCCAAGAGGCATTGTCAAGTCTAGATGCTCCTCTCTGGAAGGAAGCTATCAATAGTGAGATTGAATCCATTATGCAAAACCACACGTGGAAAATCGTGGATCTCCCACCGGGCTGCAAACCTTTGGGATGCAGGTGGATCCTAAAAAGGAAATACAAAGCTGATGGATCAATCGACAAGTACAAAGCTCGATTGGTAGCTAAGGGATTCAAACAGAAGGAGGGATATGATTTCTTTGACACATATTCACCGGTCACAAGAATCACATCGATTAGAGTACTCATAGCTGTTGCAGCACTCTATAACCTCGAGATCCATCAAATGGACGTAAAAACAGCTTTCCTAAATGGAGAACTGGAAGAGGAGATATACATGGAGCAGCCTGAAGGGTTTGTGGCTCCCGGTCAAGAGCATAAAGTATGCCGACAAGTCAAGTCACTATACGGGCTAAAACAAGCGCCGAAACAGTGGCACGAGAAATTTGACGGAACAATGCTGTCAAATGGATTTAAGATCAATGAGTGCGATAAATGTGTTTACATTAAGGGCACACCTGAAGCTTACGTAATTGTATGTCTCTATGTAGATGACTTACTAATTATGGGAAGCAATAAAGAGGTTATTGTGAAAACTAAGAACATGTTAAAGAACCATTTTGACATGAAAGATATGGGTCTGGCAGACGTCATACTAGGAATAAAAATTTCTAGGAAAGCTGACGAAATTATCTTGACACAATCCCACTACGTGGAAAGCGTGCTCAAGAAATTTGAAGCTTTTGACAAACCTCCGGTTAAGACTCCAGTAGATTTGAATCTACACTTAGCCAAGAATCGAGGGGACCCAGTATCTCAACTGAAGTATGCGCAAATTATCGGGAGCTTGATGTATTTAACAAACTGCACTCGTCCCGATATTGCGTACTCAGTTAGTAAACTTAGTAGATTCACAAGTAATCCAGGAAAGGATCACTGGCTAGCTCTGGAAAGGGTTTTACGGTATTTAAAACATACCATAAACCATGGGATACATTATGCTAAATATCCAGCTGTATTAGAAGGATACAGTGACGCAAACTGGATATCAGACACTAAGGACTCCAAATCTACGAGTGGATACGTATTCACCATAGGAGGAGGAGCTGTGTCTTGGAAGTCCTCTAAACAAACGTGCATAGCTCGATCCACCATGGAGTCGGAGTTTATAGCGCTAGATAAAGCTGGGGAAGAAGCTGAATGGCTTAGAAACTTCCTAGAGGATATTCCGTGCTGGAGTAAATCGGTGCCTCCCGTATTGATACATTGTGATAGCATGTCTGCAATCGGGAGAGCACAAAGTACATTGTACAACGGAAAGTCTCGACATATCCGTCGGAGACACAATACCGTTAGACAGTTGATCTCTAGTGGGGTGATCACCATTAACTATGTAAAGTCCAAGGACAACTTAGCTGATCCTTTTACAAAAGGAATCAATAGAGATCAAATGTACAATGCAGTAAGGGGAATGGGATTAAAATCCACACACTAAAGAACATTCATAGCGGTAACTCAACCATGATGAGTGGAGATCCCACAAACTTGGTTCAATGAGACAACAAAGTTATGGAGGGTTCAGTGAATCACCTGGAACCTATCTCATTCTCAGAAGCTGCCCAGGTATTAAACTGCAGAGGTGTGGTAAGGATAAGCATTACGCTTTTAATGATTCATATACCTTGATTAAGGTGGAGTATGGCAGGATACTCCTGATAGGAGATCACCTATGTAAGTGTGAAGTGAGGCCGCTTCAAATGAAAAAAATACTTATGAATCCAAGATACGGTCCATGGCCGAAACGGACACAACGTGAGAACCTAAATATACTAGGGTTATTATTGTGTAAATGTTATTGTCTTGGTTTACACCAAAAGCTGACGGTTCAAGACATCACGTTCACCGAGCAGCGAGTAAATCCGATAACATATTACTAGAGAAGGTTCAAAGCCGCAAGCTACCTGTCTCGATGCAATAATAACACGTCAGAACTTTCGATTAGAGTCTGCATGCATTAATCATCATTCATGTGGGGGATTGTTGGGTTTTGAATGAAAATTCAATGCAAGCCCACAAATGGTAAGGCCCAAAGGGAAATGGGAAAGTGCAATCCCACATTGATTAGAGCAAGGAGGATTTCCTTGTTTATAAGGAATTTCCCTCCTTGCCTATCAACTTGATTGGCTACCCAAAAGGCTGACCCACCGCTAGCTGCCTGCGAGGACGGTGCGAAGCACCGTCCGAGCACGAGCACGAGCACGAGCACGAGCACGAGCACGAGCACGAGCACGAGCACGAGCACGAGCACGAGCACGAGCATGCGCACGCGCTCGCGCGTGTGCGCATGGCGCATTGGACGCAGGTCGCAATGGGCGCTTTGTGGCGCACTTGGCACTTCGCACGTGCGCATCGTCGCGAGGAGCTGGAGGAGCCTTAAGTATTTTGCCCGAGTCCGGAGGCAGCTGCGCAGCTACCGAAGCGACGAGGAGCTGCGAGCGCCTTCAGGTTGGCCGCCGAAGAGGCACGACGGAATGGAAAGTCCGGGAGGCTTCCAGAAGGCCGAAGGAGTGCGAGATCTCCCGCAAAAGGGCGCGAGCGCAGCCTGGCGCGCCTGGAAGGATTCGGAAGCCTTCGAAGGGCCACCAGTGCGCCTGGAAGGATCCAGAAGCCACCGAAGGGCCACGAGCGCAGCCAGACAGCCTGTTGGCCGAGCAGACGCGTCCCTTCGGGGTGGCTGCCTCCTTGCCATTTCCTCATCCCAGCAGCACATGCACCTTCTAGCATTGTTGTCTTCTCCTCTCCCCCGTTCTTCATCTAGAAAAGAGTCCCGAAAGTTCTGGGTATATAAGGGTTCGCCCGAAAGTTTCGAGATACGTGTGCAACGTTCTTGGAAACGCCCAAACAGTCGTTGTATCTTGGGGACGATTGCCGAAGCCCGTACCGCACTGAAATATACGGGGCAATCTCGTCTTACGGAGAAAGTGTCCAACACTTGCCTCGACTGAAGTAGATCCTAATCAAGTACACCACTCCGACAAACAACACATTGTTTTAAATATAAAATGCTTCAAATTAACTACTATATTTTTATCTAACTCAAAACGTTAAAATAATTTGTGGGTATGTTGTGGGATAACTGGTACAAGAACGCAAGACTTCCCGAGACGGTCCGGAGTGATCGTCCCAAGGTCGGTCTAACAAAATGGGTGAAAAAAGTTCTAGGAACCTTAGACGTTCGGTCTAAGGGGGAGGGGGAAAAAAGAGCTATGCTACGGAAAGAAAAATGATACAAGTAATAAAGTAGTTGGTTGTGTGGTTGATTGATGATGTCTTGGTCTCGTGCCCGGGCCCTCCTTATATAGACGATATCGACCGCCTCAAATGATGCTAACTTGGCTCCGGCTCATAATGAAAATCGAAACTGCCTTTAGACAATGCCAACTTGGCTCTAGCTCATGATGGAAACTGAAACTGCCTTAGACAATGTCGACTTGTCTACCGACTCATGATAGAGACCGAAATTGCCTTAGACAATACCGACTTAGCTACCGACTTATGATGGAAAACTCAAACCGCCTTTGACCATGCCAATTTGGCTCCGGCTCATAATGAGAAACACAAACCGCTTTAGTCATATCGATAATACCAACTTGGCTCTAGCTCATGATGCGAAATGTAAACCGCCTTTGACAATGCCAACTTGGCTTCTGACTCATGATGAGAAACTGCCTCAGACGAAGCCAACTTGGCTCCGCCTCATGATGAGAAAAGCAAATTGCCTTAGTCGTATCGACGTCTAAACCGCCTTAGTCACATTAAGGCGCCGACTTGGTTCCGGCTTATCTCGAACGTTTCTGCCAAAATAACATTGTCTCTCAAAGCCCAATGAGCGAGCGGCACTAAGCGAGCATTGAGCGAGCGAGCGAGCACCCCGACCAAATGAGCACAACGTAAGCGAGTGAGCACAACATGGGCGATCTCGTCTTAAAATGGACTTTGGACCTCTTTCCACTCCGAATTTGAATACACCGTAAACTACAATGTTGTAGGTGTACATCTTAGCTTTTCATAAAAACTTGAATAACCTCAATCAGAGGTCTGAGGCAGAATCTGTGATTTTTCTACCAAACTGCGATTATCCTTGGCGAGCGAGCTGAGAGGGAGCGAGCAGCATACGAGCGAGCAAGCGAGCGATGAACAGTGGTCGAGCGAGCGATCAAAGTGAGCGAGCTCATCTTCAAATGGATTTTTTGCCTCCATCCGCTCTGAATTTAAAGAAATTATAAACTACAAAATTGTAGATCTACGTCTTGGCTTCCCATAGAAACTTGATTAATCTTAATCCGATGTCTGGATAAAAAGTTATGATCATTCTGCTGAAGTTCATCACCCAGGCAAAATCGGACCAGATGGACTCGCCTTGATGTGGATTTTTGGCCTTGCTACGACTCGAATATGAAGAAATCATAAACTTCAAAGTTGTAGGTCTTTGTCTTGCTTTTCTATAACCGAGAGAATTAGCTCAATCTGATGCATGAGTCAAAGGCAATGGCTGATCTATCAAAGACCAATAATGAGGGGCCAACGAATATCGGCCTACCAAAAGGAGAGTGAGGGCCGGCCTATCCAAAAAATAATCGAGCGTCGACCCACTCCAAGAGGCGTGTGAAACCCGTCAAACACTTGAGACCGATTACTGAGGCTGAGACCGATCACTAAGGTTGAGACCGGTCACTGAGGCTTGAGACTGATCACTGAGGTTGAGACCGATCACTGAACTTAAGACCGACAACAAAGGCTTGAGATCAGTTACCGAGGCTTGAGATCGATCACTAAGGTTGAGACCAGTCACTTAGGCTTGAGACCGGTCACTGAGGGTTGAGATCGATCACTAAGGTTGAGACCAGTCACTTAGACTTCGTACCGATCACTAGGGTTGAGACCGGTCACTGAGGATTGAGACCGATCACTAAGCTTGAGACCGGTCACTGAGAGTTGAGATCGGTCACTAAGGTTGAGACCGGTCACTAACGAGATGAGACCGGTCTCTTTGAGACATCACCACCCGCTTCAAGACCAATCGGTCACTTCGAGATCACACCATTCTCTTTGAGACCATGCCGGCCACGTCGAGACCGCATTGCTCACTTCAAAATCACACCGGCCACTTCAAAAAAATATCGGTTACTTCAAGATGTGCTAACCAATCTCGAAATTATTTTAGGGTAATAGGCACAAACTGGATTCAAGAAACTGCAATTTTTTTAAAGTGGCATTAAAACACTTTCTCAAACAAAATTCAGAATTTTACATTGTGTCAAAGTTGTAACATTTTTATACGAAAAAGATTTGGTTATTATGTACCCGTTTCAATAAATAAGAGATCCAATAGTGCGGACCGCGGCCCAGAACGAAAAGTCCAAATAGCCTAGCTCTCAACAGATTCGGGCTCTTAAAGAATTACTATTTAGGAAGAAAAGAAAAAGAAAAACCAACAAGAGTCAAGGACTCCCCCCACCCAACTTCCAAACCGGCGTCGTCTCGTCCAAAAATTAAAGAGCCGAGGGGGAACCAATAACAGTTGGCCAGAGAGCGATCTCTCTACTTGCTTCGTCTTCTCAGATCCGTCGACGACCGGCATGAGGACGGCGATTAGGGTTTCGCTGTTGCTCCTTCTCTTCTTCTTGTCCACCTTCACCGTTCCGTCCTCCTCTCTCTTCGAAGATCAAGTCGGCCTCACCGACTGGTAATTACGAATTAGCCCTCCCTTTCTCTCTCTTAATTAACCGCTAATCCTTGTGTTATGCTTTTAATCATCGGTTTGACCTGGAAAGTAAGGGATCAATTAATTAATAGTGAGAGTGATAATGTAGGCATCGTCAGTACATAGGGAAAGTGAAGGGCGCGGTGTTCCACACGCAGAAGACGGGAAGGAAGCGCGTGTTTGTTTCCACTGAGGAAAACGTCGTCGCTTCTCTTGATCTCCGACATGGCGAGATTTGTTAGTTCTCTCTCTCTCTCCCCTTTCGGAATTAGTGATGCTCGGAGCTTGATGCTTTGTTTTTCGCTTGAGCAGTTTGGAGGCATGTTCTCGGGAGTAATGATTCTATCGACGGGATCGATATTGCTATGGGGAAGTGTGAGTACCGGTTTGTTATCACTTTGTTTTTCGATGTTGTCGCTTCACTTGTGTTGGGTGTACTTATGCTGAAGGTTTTTAATTCTGTTTGCTTTAGATGTGATTACCCTCTCATCTGGGGGAAGTATACTGAGAGCATGGAACCTTCCCGATGGGCAGATGGTGTGGGAATCTCACCTTCAGGGAGCAAGTCATTCGAAGTCCTTGTTGTTGGTACCTGTGGCTGTGAGTGCATTTTGATCTCTTTCTCTTTCGTTGTTTCTATTTTGTAAAAGAGCTGATAAGAAGGATGAGCTTCCTGAGCTGAGCTTCCCTATAAAAGCTGGGTCAGTTATCAACTTGCACCTGCCTAATTATGAAATATCATTACTTGAGGATTGAGAAAGGCTTGATCCTTCTTCTGTCTGTGATTGTTGTGATGTTTTAAAACATAAATGAAAATGCCAAGTAATTGTTCTCTGCAGGCTACGTCAAAAGTTGAAAAGGACAATGTGATCCTTGTTGTTGGTAGAGGCTCTCTCCATGCTGTTTCAGGTCTACATGGTGAAGTTTTATGGAAGCATGATTTTCCATCCGAAAGGTTAGTAAAATCAAGAGTGTCCTGGTATTCAAAATTATCCAGCGGTATGAATGACCTGGATTCTTTTCTTTTTGCCACTTGCAGTTTTCAGATTCAGCAAGTGATTCAGCCCTCTGGAAGTGATGTGATTAGTGTGGTTGGTTTTACTGGTCCATCCCAGTTTGAACTTCACCAAGTTAACGCTAATAATGGGGAGCTACTTAAGCACGAAAGTGAAACAATTCCTGGTGGATTGTCAGGGGAAGTCTCTTTAGTTGCAAGTGACACGCTTGTTGTGCTTGATTCTTCTGCCACGAGTATACTGACCATTAACTTCTTGGATGGAAATATTGTCCATCACAAAACTGTCTTGTCCGATTTGGTCAAGGATTTCTCCGGAAGAGCTGCAATTGTACCCTCAAAACTTTCTGGGATCTTTTCTGTGAGAACCAACACACTGTTGTTGTTCATTAGACTGACAGGGGAGTCTAAGTTGGAGGTGGTGGGTGAACTCGGTCACAATACTGCTTTTAGTGATGCTCTGTCATTTTCAGACAGTGAGCAAGCATTTGCATTGGTGCAACATGGAGACAATGGCATCGAACTTGCCATTAAGCATGCCCACAACTGGGATAGTCATTTGCTCATGGAAACAATAAAGGTAGACCACCACAGAGGTTCAGTGGATAAGGTTTTTGTAAACAACTATATTCGCACAGATAAGTCTCATGGCTTTAGGGTGCTGATTGTCATGGAAGACCATTCACTTCTACTGCTGCAACAAGGTGTGATAGTTTGGAGTAGGGAGGACGGCCTTGCCTCAATTGTAGATGTTACCACATCAGAACTTCCAGTGGAAAAGAAAGGTGTATCTGTAGCAAAAGTGGAACATAGTCTTTTTGAATGGCTTCAGGTACAGCTGGGACTTATGCCACACAATAGTACTTTGTGGTGGTCTTCACTCTGTAGCATTTTTACTTTACGCCCTCCCACACTGTGGTGCTGGCTTTTTATCTCTTTGTGGCCACTGGCTCACATGCATAAACGTTATATTCCTAGCATAACATTGGTTCTTATAAATATTACCTCTTTTCCTTTGCTTCTGTTCCATGTTAAGCTATTAAGGAGAATGCATTTGCCTTGTCTGGATGCATCACACTGACCTATGTAATTTCCTTCTTTGAAGGGACATGTGTTGAAGCTTAAGGAAACTTTAATGCTCGCAAGCCCCGAGGATGTAGCAGCCATACAAGACATGAGGCTGAAGAGCTCTGAGAAAAACAAATTGACCAGAGACCACAATGGGTTCCGTAAGCTGCTTATTGTGCTTACTAAGTCGGGAAAACTATTTTCCTTACACACTGGTGATGGACGGATAGTCTGGTCCCTTCTTCTCAGTTCTCTTCGTAAATCAGAAGCATGTGAAAATCCAACTGGACTTAATCTATATCAATGGCAGGTTCCTCATTATCATGCTTTGGATGAAAATCCATCTGTTCTTGTGATCGGCACTTGCAACCCAAGTTCTTCTTCCCCTAGTGTACTTTCTTTTGTTGACACTTACAAGGGCAAGGAACTGAGTAATGCTGGCCTTGTTCATCCTGTCATGCATGTGATTCCACTGCCTTTTACAGATTCAAGAGAACAACATCTACATCTACTAATTGATTCCAACCAACATGCACATCTGTATCCAAGAACCTCTGAGGCTCTTGGAATTTTTCATCGCGAGTTCACAAATATTTATTGGTACTCGGTCAATGCTAATGATGGCATCATTAAAGGGCATGCATTGAAGAGTAATTGTCCTGGTGAAATCCCAGATGACTATTGTTTTGACACCAGGAATGTCTGGTCAATTGTGTTTCCCTCAGATTCAGAGAAGATCATAACAACTGCAACACGGAAGTCGAATGAGGTAAGAATCTTTGTGACTTTTTATTGTTTCACAATGACGAGATTGTTTTATTTTCAAGGCACATGGGAATTTCTATGTATGCTTCAAGTGCAGTACTAGTTTCCTTTAATTTTTGTCCATTTGCTTTGACATCACTATATGCCAAAATCTTGGAATCTGAGTCCAATTTTCACGGAGCGGTACTACTTTGTCATCTATTTTGTTTATTGTTGCTGCAGTGCAACCATTAAGTTTCTTTCCATTGGATCCTAACAAGTGGGAACCCACATATGATATTCATCCATTTCACCGTGAGAGAGAAACTTGTCATCCTAGTTTCGTGCCTCTCACATCTGTTTAGATTCAATTCTGGCCCATGAATTTATCATTGAGGGAACTGACCAACATTCAAGACAACTTTGAAATTTCACCTTAATTTCTCTATTTTGTAAAATGGCTCATAGCCTTTATGCAGTGAATTAGTGATGGACGTGTATGTTCCATAGCTTGGTCTTACCTCCTGATGCTTTATAATCGGAGGCTGAGATTGTACTTATTTTGTCTGCCTATTTTTTTTCTAGGTGGTTCTTACTCAAGGAAAGGTTATAGCAGACCATGATGTATTGTATAAATACATTTCCAAGAATATACTGTTTGTGGCGACTGTTTCACCAGCAGCAAGTGGCCATATTGGATCATCTACCCCTGAGCAGTCATCATTGGTAGTGTATCTGTTGGATACCATAACTGGTCGGATATTACACCGCATGATTCACTATGGTTCACAGGGTCCCGTTCATTCTGTAGGTTTCTCGTCCCCTTTCGCTTTCCATAATCAAGATGAATGGTGGTCTGATGCAATTTTTTCTACTTGCCAATTTTGCAGGTTTTCAGTGAAAATTGGGTTATCTACCACTATTTTAATCTTAGAGCACACAGATTTGAGATGTCAGTTATTGAAATTTATGATCAGTCTCGAGCGGTAGGCATTTCTTCAACCGTCCAGGAATGTATTTGGGTGTATACCTGTTTGTTCTAACTTCTGATTTATTACAGGATAACCGAGATGTTCTGAAACTTATTCTTGGAAAGCATAATCTCACATCACCAATTTCTTCGTATTCACGGCCAGAAGTCGTCGCGAAGTCTCAATCTTACTTTTTCACCCACTCTGTCAAAGGAATAGCTGTAACATCAACTGCCAAGGGTATAACCTCAAAGCAGCTTCTGATTGGTACAGTTGGTGATCAGGTTGGTCAGAATTATATCTAGATTACTTTGCTGTTTGTGTCAGGAAGCTTGTTTTTTTCCCTTTGGTTTTTCTGGTTTTGCCGCTTCTATCACTTGCAACGAAACATGGCTTTCTAAATAAGACTTTGATCGTCTGCAGATTTTGGCGCTTGATAAGCGTTTTTTGGATCCTCGTCGGTCAGCAAATCCTACACAAGCTGAGAAAGAAGAAGGAATTATTCCTCTCACAGATTCACTGCCTATTAATCCGCAGGTAAGTTGCCAAATACTTTCCACTCATCTTCATCTGATTATTATGTATACTCACTGAAGAGGATCTACTTTAGATTTCTTAAGAGATACTCAGCTAGCACTCATACATACTTATGCACTGGATTCCTTACCATAACCATTTTACGAGACATTCTCAGGCTAAATTATATATGCAGTTCTGCTACTTAGTTACATAGTTGGAAGAATTTAAACAGATGAATATATAGAGGAAATGAATAATGGGCTGAAGAATGTATAACTACGAATTCAAGCTGAATGTGGGTGCTGTCAGTCCTTGCAGACGATTGTGGTGTCATGTTATTTGTTCGAGGTTATATTACTGATTGTTTCGTTGATCTGATTGATTCTGCAGTCGTATATCACTCATGCTCTTCAAGTGGAGGGTCTCCGGGGTATAGTATCTGTGCCTACTAAGCTGGAGTCAACCACACTCGTATTTTCATATGGCGTCGATCATTTCTTCGTCCGACTTGCGCCCTCAAGAACCTATGATTCTCTCACCGAGGATTTTAATTATGCCCTGCTGCTCTTAACGATCGTTGCACTTCTTGCTGCTCTCTTTGTGACGTGGGTTATGTCTGAGAAGAAAGAATTGCGGGACAAATGGAGGTGACCTGCCGAACTTCTTCGATAACTTAAACTTGCAGCCATCGACTCAGTGAGTGAGCTTGCTCGTTTTCCTTCTCCTTATCCGGATAAAACACACCAGTTGATTTGAAAGCTCGTTGCGATGTGTAAGCCGATCTTGTCGGAAGCCTCATTTTAACAGCAGATTAACAATCAGATAGAGCGAGCAACTGGAGAGAAAGCTCTTTGTCGATTGTAATTGGATGGGCGTAGCCTAATTTTATTGCAGAATGCCATTGTCATGTAACGGTAGAACTTTGTTAGTAGCCTTGAGATTTCTTGTAATCTGAAACTTCTCTGCAGGTTTTGATAGAAAAAGAAAATAGAAAGTGAACTTGCCTCGAATTTGTCTAACTTTTGAATGGGTAGGAAACGTCAAGGGCTAATTTGGTTTTGTAGATACTAGAAAGAACTCTTCATCGGTGCTCTCTCTCTCTCCCCCCGATGCAAGCAGATTGCTGTGCTCCTACTTTTCCAGGAAGGAAGATCCGAAGATGTTTGTTTGCTGTCCTTTTTCTTTCGGTCGGAAGGAAGGTGGCCAGCATCAAAGACATGCAACTTCCGGGTGAGAAGGCAGTAAGTTTTTTGGGTTTATATTAGCCAGATGACCAATTCAGACATTTAGATGATAACACAGTTTTTCTAATAAATATATTAAGATTCTCTCTAATAAATTGCAGGCAGTAAGTTTTCCATTTTATTTTCTGAGGTGACGGTTTTTTTTTCATAGAAGTCAGTTTTTTTTATTTCAGATAATTGATTTGGTAGATAATACTTGCTTGATAAAGGTAGAAACACAGGACATGGGCACATGGCCTTTCTATTTTGGGTAAATTACTCTCTAGTTTTTGGTATTTGGTCATTCTTCTTTTAGGGTTCCTGCATTTCTAAAATCCATGATGATGTCCTCCGTCTTTGGTTTTAAAAATTTCTAAAAATTTTGGTCATAGAAATGATTAAAATATTCTTAAACAAAAAATAAAAAAATTTACTTTCTTCAACTTTTGATAAAAATACCAAAAATCAACCCAAACATAAGATCAAATTAACCAAAGTTAAGGACACAACTAAGAAAAAAAATACTCAATTAATTAATGACTAAATTAAATTTAGGATGAACCCTAATTTTCAATGAGAACAAATCGCTAAAATCTGTACACAAAAGCCTCTCTCTAATTTCTAATGCTCGTCATATCAACAGAGTCCGTGTGCATCCTATAATCCAAAGTCCCGGTTCATCTTCGTTCCCCAGTCCAGTCTCATCCCACTCCACAGCCAATGGCAACATCACTGTCGATGCCAATTCCCTTATTCCATGGCTCAAGAACCTTTCGTCTGGCTCATCGTTGTCGTCATCCAAGTATCCCCACCATCTCCCCAACTCATAAATTCATCCTTGATTTAAAAAAACTTGTTGTAACCAAATTAAAACACCTTGGCTCAAATCCACACTCAATTAAAAGGGAAACCCAATCCCGTCGGGTCTCTCCAACGACTGGAACGACGGCGCTCCTTGGGTTTCTCTGGGTTTGTTGATTAAGATTTATGGGTTTGTTCGTCGATTAAGATTTCTGGGTTTGTTCGCCAATGAAGATTCAACCGACCGTCGTCGGTCTCGTCGTCCATGATGGCCGCTTTAAGCCGAACGGTGAAAACGACAGCTCCCACCGACGGATTTAATCGACCGGAGAAGGAGTTTTTTTATTGGAATTTGAGAGGGACGAGGTCGGGGAAGGAGGGGTATGATAGTCATTTCTATGACCAACAATGAAAAAAAGAGCGGATGATATCAGCTAGGAGCCCGAGAGTTTCTAAAACCAAATACGAGGGATGTCAACATAGATTTTAGAAATACAAGGACTCGAGAGAAAGATGACCAACTACTATTACCATTTTATTTTTATGAAAGTAATGACAAGACACTTGGGGTCCACTTTCCAGACCTCCTCAACTGTTGATACAACTTTCTAATTCACCAAAAATTTGAACCGTATTGAATACGAATTATGGACTGTCAAATTCGAATCAAATTTGAATCGAATTTGAATTAATTCTTTAATTTCTTTAGTATTAGTATTATTGCAAATTTGGGGTTTTTTTTGTAAAAAAGAGAAGTGCAAGTCTCAAATTAGATGAGAAAAAAACGTGAAGGGGTTTTGTATTTTTATGAAGGAGAGAGAGGGTTTGATTGGTTAATTCGGGAGGCGGGAGGCACGTAGATTGATGATGTGAATGATTTGGTTCCTAGGAGGGGGGAGATATTGATTGTTGATATTATATGAGGATTGTTCCACTTTGAGTGTATACATGACATATTTTTGGTAGATAAATTTTAAAATTTTAATTTCCCATATTTTTCATCTTTCACATCAGTATCTATTTATATATATTTTAATAAAATTACACAATATGGACGAATATGACACAAATTTGACTCGAATCGAATTGAAATTAAATTTTTTGGTCTGACGAATTATAAAATTTTTGAACTGTATTCAATTCGTCTCAGGACAAATTCGAATCAAATTCAGAACGAATGACAAATCAGATTAAATCAAATCACGAATCAAATTCTACTGTATTTTCGACGTGACACTACCGGAGGGGGGAAGAAGCCCGAATCTCATTAATTCAAAGTAACAGTGTCCCCCAACATGGCAATAACTGTGTGCGTCAGATGGAGCGTTACCTCACCAACACACTGTAACATTGTAGGTCGTTTTCCAAAAAAAAACTATACAATAAAAGTTTATTAAAAATATAATAATATCAAAATTTGGAATGAAAACATTTGCTATCATCGAGGTTGTAGGATAACAAACATTTTGAAAAAGCACTGAATCCCTTCAAATATTTAATTAAACTACCACCACCAAATCCTAACCAATACATTAATTTTGTTTAATTTGACCAAAAGTTTCCATTTCGAGTACCGAAAGGAATTTTACACGTACATGTCCAGGTCTGCTTCTCCTGCCACTGCCTCAGTCCCATATGCATATCACAGAGTTGTCTCCCTCCCTCTCTCTTCCATGATTGATCCTTCCTTCTCTTTTTCAATAGGTAAATTTTATTTTTGTTTAGGGAAAAGTCCACTTTAGTACCCTGTAGTATCGCAAAAAATCTCGTCAGTACCCTGTGGTTTAAAACGTATCAATTGAGTCATACTTATTCCAATTAACATCAATTAGAGGCCCGGGCAGCTGCCCGGACCTGCCCGAACCTACCCGACCGCTGTCCGAACTACGTGGCCAGCCACATCACCAAATTTTGATGACGTGGTGCCACGTGGAGAGGAGGAGGAGGAGGCGGGGGGAGGAGGAGGAGGAGGAGGACGCGGGGGGAGGAGGAGGAGGAGGAAGCTGGGGAGGAGGAGGAGGAGGACGTGGGGAGGAGGAGGAGGATGCGGGGGGAGGAGGAGGAGGAGGAGGAGGAGGGGGAGGAAGCGGGGGAGGAGGAGGAGGACGCGGGGGGAGGAGGAGGAGGAGGAGGAGGAGGACGCGGGGAGGAGGAGGACGCGGGGGGAGGAGGAGGAGGACGCGGGGGGAGGAGGAGGAGGAGTACGCGGGGGGAGGAGGAGGAGGGGAGGAGGCGGAGGAGGAGGATGTCCAGGTGGCGCCACGTCATCAAAAATTGGTGACGTGGCTGGCCACGTAGTTCGGGCAGCGGTCGGGTAGGTTCGGGCAGGTCCGGGCAGCTGCCCGGGCCTCTAATTGATGTTAATTGGAATAAGTATGACTCTTTAAACCACAGGGTACTGACGGAATTTTTCACGATACCACATGGTACTAAAGTGCACTTTTCCCTTTTGTTTAACTAATTAGTATCCAATTTATTAAACCGATTAATCTAATTTTGAGCTAAATAAAATTTTTAAAATGTGGCAAATTTTTTCATACAAGTATTTAATAGTGCTACATATACAAATATTTGAACTCGAGACCTAATTAAACTATAATAATTCAATAGGTAAATTTTATTGACGGAGAATTATCTCGTACAAGCCCGATATTATAAATAGCAGTCTCGGTAAAATCCCGACTTTTCCTTCTCTTTCCCTCCATTACTTCCGAACTCCTCCTCATCTTCCTTCTTTCCCCACCCACCCAAAAACTCCATAGACCAAATCAAGAAGAAGCCATGAAATCCAACCACCACCACCCGAAGCTCAAAACCCCACTCTTCTCCACATGTGGGCTCTTCCGACATTGCTCCCAAATCACCCTCAGCCCCACCGCCACCAACCCACCACCCCTCCCACTCTCCACCTCTCCTCCTCCTCCGTCCCCGCCTCCGTCCCAAAAACCGCCCCCCAAAAACCCTAACAAGCCCGAATCCTCCTCGTCTTCCTCCTCTTCCTCCTCCGCCTCCACCTCCCAGAGCTTCACCCAGTGGCGGTTCCCCCTCGCCAACTCCCCCATCCATCCACCTAACCCCAACCGTAACCCTCCTCCGGCGCCGTCCGGCCCCCGATCGGGCCCACTGGACCTCCAGAGCCCTACCAGCTACCAGGAGCTCTTCCACCTGGCTGAGGTCCGTCTCGCCACCGGATCCGACCCCGACCGCCTCGCCGCCCTTCATCTGCTCGAACGGTCGCTCGTCCCCAACCCGCCGGCCGACCCGGTCTGCCCGCCGGGGCTGATGCGAGCGGTGGTCGGGAGCCTGAGGGACGAGGCCGCCGTGAAACCGGCGACGAAGATCCTGCTGGCGCTCTGCCTTGCGGAGGCCAACCGCCGCGTGGCGGTTGAGGCCGGTGCGGTGGGGACGGTTGTGGAGGTCGCGACGGAGCTGGAAGGACCGTCGGCGGAGCGGGCCCTTGCGGCGCTGGAGCTCGCATGCACGGTGGCGGAGGGGGTGGCGGAGCTGCGGGCCCACGCGCTGGCGGTTCCCGTGATGGTGTCCATGATGGGGAAGATGGCCGGCCGGGGTAAGGAGTACGCGATCAGCGCGCTCGCCGTCGTCTACGGCAGCGGATCAGGCGGGGAGGACGGGGTCCACGCGCCGGCGGAGGAGGTGGCGCGTGCGGTTGCGCTGGCGCTGCAGCAGGGGGATTGTACGGATAGGGGGAGGCGCAAGGGGAGCCAGCTGCTCAAGGCTCTCAAGGAAGGCGGTGGACGGTCGGATCTTGCTGAGGACGGGAACGCTGATGGGAATCAACGGCTGTGATTGTTTCTCCGCTGGTATTACGGTTATAATTAATGGCGGGAAGCTTTTATAACGGTCTATTATTAGTCTAGTCTAGTGCCTGTTTAGTTTAGCTCTTTTTTTGAGGGAAAAGTTAGTTTAGTTAGTTGGGCTTCTTTCTCTCTCAAAAAAAGATAGTTGGCTTCTATAATTTAAGCATGGAATTATATTTTTGTGGATACTTCTACTGATAATTGATCTTGTGTTATAACCGTATTTAGATCAATTACTTGTTGCATTGTTTTAACTTAATTTGGTTTTTTTATTCGAGTTCTTGTTGGAATAGCTTTTAACCTTTAAAAAATCATCCGACTCAAATCTTGTTTAGTCGGTTCAGTGAGTCCGAATACCAAACCATGTAAAAAACTTGAACTTGGGTTTTACTAGTTAATGCATCTTTTAAGCCACTGAAATCTAGACCTCCTCTTGTCCAATTGTGTATCTTATTTAGGCTTAGATCTATTGGCTCGAAGTTGTTACAAATTAACTAGCGATTTTCAGTTCGAATTTTGTAAATACATTGCATTGAGTACCCGAAAAACAAAATATGGTAGATCCCGGCTGTTGGAATAGGGATTTCTGAGGCCTGTTCTTGTTATATATTTTTGGGCAAATTACTCTGAAGTCCCGGACTTTATATATCTTTGGTCACCCTCCTCCTAGAGTCCCTAGCTTTTAAAAAATGATTATCCCGTCCCTAAGTTTTGATGACAATAGACTCTCGGGTCCCTGGAACTGGAATATTCCTTTTTATCCGGTAAACTCCCACTTGAAAAGATAAAAATGCCCATCCCACTTAAAAATAAAAAAGTCATAACAAAAAAAAACTAAAAATCATCTTCTTTCTCAATCCCAAGCATGTTCATCTTCTTCCTGGAAATTAAAATCTTTGAACTAAAAATTAAAATCAACAAAAATAGTTAAACCAACACAAAGAAATCAATCGTCCCACTTAAAAAACCCTCTTCCTGGAGGTGTGTGCCGAGAGCGTGAACCCATCCTCGACACCCTCGTCGACGACCTCCTCCCATCTTCGACACCCTCGGCGACCACCTCCTTATATCCTCGACGCCCTCGGTGACCCTCGTTGATGACCTCCGCCCATCCTCGAGCGTGAATCCAAACAGCCACATTTTGCTCCGATTCCCCACTCCAAAACTCGCCGCCAGCCAGCCGCCAAGCCCAGGCGCTCCGATTCCTTGTTTTTCTTCCAAAAAAATAGATACCCACTTCACTTTAGTCGCTTCCCGCCTTACTTGATCAGCTCAGATCTGACTTAGCTAAACCCATATCTAAACAAACCCAACTCCTCGCTTATCTCCCCCACTATTTTTCCTTTTTTGGAAATAATCCGCATGATTTTTTGGGTAATAAGTTGGAGATAACTAAAATTTTGGTGGAGGATAAGTTTGGACGAAGTAGAGGAGAGAGAATAGGCATTTTGGATTTTTATTTTGGGTTTATAGGATATTTTTATTTTTTTCTCAGGTGTTCAGGAAAGAAAATTTCAATTGGGAATTAGGGCTCTTTTCAATTTGAGAATATTGTAATTAAAAGTGAGTGTTCTTGGTGTTATAATTGGTATAAGTTTTCTTTGGTTGGTATTTTTCTGAGATTTTTCTTGTATTTTCCAAACCTTTTGTAGGAGTTGAAGAGAGAGAATAGAATTTTATTCTTGGTGATGGAGGCAGAAGATGAATAGGAAGATGGATAGGAAGAAGATGGAGAGAGAAGGAAAAAAAAGATATATTATTTTTTTAAGGTAGAGGGGTATTTTGGTCATTTCAAGTGGGGATTCACCTGAGAAAAATGAATATTCCGGCTCCAGGGATCCGAGAGTCTATTATTATCAAAATTTAAGGACGGGACAATCATTTTTCAAAAGTCAGGGATCCTAGGGAGAAGATGACCAAAGGTCAGAGACTTGAGAGTAATTTACCCTATTTTTTGGTTAATTACAGAAGTTGGATGTACTGAATGGTAATTTCGTGTCTGAATGCCATGTGTTTTGCCTGAAATCTTAGGGTAAGTGGGGCATAGCGAAGTACTGGTTTTGAGTCTATAAATGTAAACTGTTCCTGGAAGCATTTTGTTGGTATATGGGCCTGGACTGGACCGAAGATCTAGGATCTTAGATTTGTGGACTTTAAATACTCCAGTCCACATTAATTGTTTTTCTATAATAAAACAAGCACTTACATAATGTTTTTTTTTATAGAAATAAGTTGTCTTAGCATATTATTAGTAAATCAATAAACGCCGGTGGATGTAATGTCTAATTGAGCGCACATAATCTCAACTTCATTACCGCCGTAACCTAAATGACAACTTACAAATATATATCCTACCTCTTTTACATTCTCGACAGTTTATCTTTGTCTCATTAAAATTTTTCACTGGTATATTTCGGTCTTCTTCTCCATTACTTAAAAATAACTTTAGAAGAGTGAGTCACTAATTTAGGTAGAAGATACTATTATTACTGCCTGGACAATAAGATATCCAACTCGTAATTGCAATGACCTAATTGCAAGAGCGTAACTCTACAACTGAGCATATATGCTTCTTCTTTTGTCATCCTATCAATTGAATTATGCTTTCACTTATGCAAATTCCTAAGTAGTAGTATAGTCAAAAGTGGGTCCTTTTCCGGTTGCCAAGCAATGGACGATGAATTTTCATCGATGAACTCCACCTCTATTTTGCAATCGGAAAAGATTTAGAGTTGTATTTTAACAAAGAGATTATGCTATTGTGAACGATGTTAAATATTTGTTGGGAGAGTTTATAACATTTTAAATTATATCAAATTTAAACTAAAATTATTTAGAACAGTAGTTGTTCGAATACTAAGTGATATAAAAAATACATGGAAGGTCTAGACAGTATAAAATGATAAATTCTAAAAAAGAATCGGCTTTGAAGGACGAATACACTTACCTTTTCTAAAGAGAGAATTAATGAACATGATGGCTTCCCTTTGGCCATGGGGGCTCCTCTTCCTAACCTGTGTCTTTCTCTCTCTTTTCACCGACCGATCGATGCCTCCGCCATCCCCGGTCCGCTGCACCGATGCCGGATGCACACTCTACAACACCTACGGTGTGTGGAACGACAGAAAATACTGCCACGTCCTGAGCGTCACCTACCCGACGACCGAAGAAGAGTTACGCCAGCCAGTATAATCTCTAAGTAAAAGTTGTGACGAACGACTGTTAGAATTGGTAACGAACTTGGATTTGCTTATGAAGATCTCGAATATAAAAAATAGATTTACGAAAGTCACTATATGAATTAATAAACAGTACTCAGCTCTGGATATCAGCTCCGCACAATTCAATGTTGATAAGCACATTGAACTACAACTCCGGTCTCGAAATCGACGAGGCCGGTTTGGCCGCCACGGCAGATGCGGGGGTGAGCTCGAGGGAGTTGATCGATAGAGTTAAAAGGAAAGTGGTGAGCTTAGTGGCTGCTCCTGGTGGAAAAACTGTGTTTCGCTCGTTGATCGTGCTTGTCGATTCGTAACTTTATAAGTGATGTGAATTTTCCAACGGGGTAAACCACTCTCACATAGCGCAAGGTCATATCGACCACTCTCGGTTGGCGCGTGTGAATACTGCACATCTTACTTACAGCGTCCATAGAAAACGCAGATGGGGCGCGTGGGCTAGCTAACTAGGTCTCCATCTCCCTTCTTCTAACAAAACCATCGTTCCATTATGCCCATCACCACGGAAAACAATAGTACACTCCACCGGTCTAATCCTAACCTAATCTTAATCCTAACTTTTAAATAATAAAAGCATGGTATAAATTTATAGGGTACTAACCTAATCCTACCTGAATATTTTTAAGATTATATTAAAATAATGGGTTAAAGATACTTGATATCTACTCTGTATTTTAAAATGTAGACACTTTACATCTCGTATTTAGAAAATACCCAAAAAAATATCTTGTGTTTTTCTCCGACCAAATATATTTTAGGTTCACGGTGACCGGAGCTGACGTGGCAAGATGACTTGGACAACTTAAGTCAAAATTGATTTAAAAAAATTATATACAACTTTTTTTTCTTCTTTCCAAATGTTGTTATTCCTTTTTATTTTGTTATTATGTTCTTACTCTCTCTTGTCTTTCCATCTTCTCCAAGCCCAGGAGCACTTTCGAATCGTCAACCTCCTCCCCCCAAACTCCGTCTGTTTCCCAAGCCTCGAAGTCCATTGTCTCACCTTAATTCCTCCATTTATATCGAGGGCTCTAAAATGAGATTGACTGACTTATCGAAGCTCCTCTGGCGATAATGGCTTTGGGCTCTAGTTTTTTAGATATAATGCCAGCCACCAAGGAGTTAGTTGGGTGGACCTGGTGAAATGGGCTCGTCTCTTTGAAAGATTAAAGCTTTCTCATTTTGGTTGTTTTGAGGAATTGAGAGGAAAGGGTTGAAGTTATGGTTTTTTTTTTACTTTTGATTTTATTTTGAGAAGGTTTTTCTTTGGCAGGTTAATTTTTTTGTCTTTTTTAACTCTTGATCGTACTGGGGAGGTCTAGAGAAATAGAAAAATGTGAGGGTGGGTTATTGTGAGTCTTGGTGCTTTTTGCTGGATACCGAACAATCTGCCGATTTTGTTTTGATGTGGGTTTTGGTTGCCATTGCCTAATAGGTTCGTTCATCGTTGGTGTTTGATTATCCTCGTTGGACGGTTCAATGGAAAGCGAATTGTTTTCCTCAAGCAGCTTGCTTCTTGTCACTGGTGAGTTATGGTGCTTGGAGTTTGGCGGAAGGAGGTTGACGATACCTGTTATTAGACTTGGAAAAACGTTTGGAAAGAAAAAAAAAGTTGCATCTGTTTTTTAAAATCAATTTTGACTTAAGTTGTCGAGGTCATCTTGCCAGGTCAGCTCCGGTCGTCACAACCTAAAATATATTTGGTCGGAAAAATATACAGAATATCTTTTTTGGGTATTTTCTAAACATGGGGTGTAAAGTGTCTATATTCTAAAATACAGGATATCCAAGTATCTTTAACCCTAAAATAATATATATGTATGTTAATTACTAAACATAATATCAATTTCTCGATTTCGGCCTAACAAACTTCGAATTTTGTTATTTGCTTGTTTAGTTTCTTTAAATTCACTTATTTTAATGTACAAATAAATTGCATTCATATTTTTAAATATTTTATTGATATTTGTGAACAATTACATTATTATTTTATTTTTTAGATTAAATAATTTATAAATAACACGAAAATACTGGTCGCCGTGATCCTTCTTAGTTTTTTAGGACTTAGATCTTACTGAATTTTTATTTTTCAAGAGGGCATGGATCTGAGTCTTGTGAGCCATACCAAAATTTTACCCATTGCCATTCTTAAGTACTCCGCTCTAGATAACAAAAATTTTACTAAAAAAACTTTAACATGGGACATAACC
Organism: Hypericum androsaemum; assembly: GCA_963995505.1. Lineage (NCBI taxonomy): Eukaryota > Viridiplantae > Streptophyta > Magnoliopsida > Malpighiales > Hypericaceae > Hypericum > Hypericum androsaemum. The sequence goes on from OZ023190.1 coordinate 17,582,437, forward strand.
ATGGCCGTGTTTTCACTTAGATCTCAATTCTGAAATATGAAAATGTTGGAGATATTACGAAGCTATAAATGTTATCTGTTCATAAACTTCGCCGCATTTAACGAGTAATTTTACGATGATTATTTGCGTATAAAATTGACAAGATGTAAACTAATAAAACTCGAATACTATATAAAAGAGATAATGAGATAGGATTGCTAAAATAAATTAATGAAAGTGTTGAACATTTTAATTATCGAATATGCAACCTCAAGTCTACGCCGTGATTATATTAATATTCTTCATAGTTTGCTCTCAATTAAAGAGTATGAATTATAGATAACAAAAGAGTTTTGGATACTTTCCTACTCACTGGCTCTCTTTATGAAAAAACCCCAATCATATACTTATGCATATGCCCAATTATTGGCAAGAGTAGTATTAGGCTATAATTACAGAACAATTCTCTTAATAATATTTTTTATATTCGAGATTTGAACTTAAGATCTCCTTAATCGAATATAAGTACTTTTAACATTTGAACTATCCCAATAATTTTGCGATTTAATGTTACACATTCGTGTATATGCGCACTTCTTGTCTTCTTCATTTGAGGGGTGATTCATACGTGGATATGAATGTCCCATTTTACGAAATTTTTCTCAAATTCAAAATTGATATATCAAATAATCAATATTTAATTATATAAGATAATATAAAATATGCAAAACTCTCGCCATTGTAACACATTTACATTCTAAAAGTTCAGACATTGGTTTTTTTTAAATGTAAATTTTACATCATGATAATGTAAGAATTTAAACTCTGAACTTCCTAGATATTTACAACACTTTGTGCTGTTGGGTACAAACCCTTTTGCATGCTTTCTAATTAAACTATTATCATCTTTAGCAAACTAATCGGAATGGAAGATTATTTTTTACGGAGTTTTATAGCATTTCTTCACTACCTAAATCGGACGTGGAATTTAATTCAAAATCGAAAATTTTTGTAATAAAATAAACTCGACATTAAAAAATAAAAGAAACTAGATTATCAGTATGACATGTGGGTTTCGACAATTTCCTATGCAAGTTTGGCCCGAATAACGCTTTTTGGGTTAAAGGACCCCATGACCGAGGTAGGCTGTCGTCTGATAAATAAAAATGATGGGGTCGGTCGTCAGTTGTAAAAAAAAGTACTTTTACAGTGGGGCCCAACAATATTCTTTAGAACCCAGAAAGGTTTGGTAGCCCTTTCCTGGAAAAGGACACACATCTTTAAGAGCCAGTGAAGAACAAAACATTGTGAGCTCACTGTATAATTATTAACTAATTGAAGTTAGTACTGAATCATAAGAGATTATATTTAAAATTTTGATTTTGAATTTTATGAACAGAGTAAATATTATTATGAAAGTTACTTTTTAAATGAGATTTGATTTTACTTTTTCCGAATTGATTTTTATATTTATTACAGCGAACAGACAATTCTAAAATTATACTCCCATGTTGAATTAATTTGTCTGTAAAAATTGCAATGACACAAAAGAGGTCATAATTACTACTAAGCCGGCACATTCTAAATTGATGTTATATTAATGTGACCCATATCTACCAAGATTATCAAAACAGTTACATTTTTACAATTTTTTTAAATTTACACAGGCTTTACATCATTCACCACCCCGAACTTTACCGAATTTTCATTGATCAATACAGTGTCCGTTGTTATGACTATGACGATAGTTTTTTGGGCAAATTACTCTCTAACCTTTGGTCACCCTCCCTTTAGGTTCCCTAACTTTTGGAAAAAGATTATTCCGTCCCTAAGTTTTGATGATAATAGACTATCGGGTCCCTGGAGCCGGAATATTCTATATTCTCCGGCGATACTCCACTTGAAAAGACTAAAATACCCTCCCTTGTTAAAAAAAATTATCTTCTTCCCTTATTCCTCTCTCCCCTCCTCCTCGCTGGAAATAAAAAATACCTAAAATCAAACTTCATCTTCTTCCCTTTCTTCTTCTTCTTCGTTAGAATAAAAAAATAATTAATCAAAACTAAAATCAACAAAATACCTACATAATCAATTAAAACTAATCTGAACAAAGAACTGATGGCCAAACAAATAAGATAAATGGCATTCATATGTTGTTGGATTAAACTTCTCCGAGCACCCGGCGATGCCGCTGCCCCTAGCGGCCCGGACCCACCATGGGTCGGCGTCACCCAGACCCGGGCCTCCCTACTTGGCCCTCGGATCCAGTTGCCCCCCCCCCCCCCCCCTGGTCGCGAATGTTCCTGAACCTCCCCCTGGTGCTCCCTCGTCGAGTTTGAGGCCGTCGGATGTTTTCTCACTTATTGGGGTTAAACCTAATTTTGGGGTCGCGCATCCCCAACCTCCAATCTCACCGTCACCGTCCTCCATGGTTTATCTGACGGCTTCCCCCGTGGTCGTGAGTGTTGCACCGACCTCCCCTGGTGATCCCTCGTTGGATTCATCGCCGTCAGTTAGTTTTCCCTAAATCGCGACGGGAACAGAGTCCACGTCGGTGGCTCCTCCCGTTGATGACCCAGTAGCGGGGAAGATCACGGTGACAAATTCCGAAGGTATTTGCAACGTAGCGATTCCTTTGTCTATGATTCCCGTCTGGGAGAATTTTGCAGCAATGATGAAGTGCTTCCAGAAATTGCCTGATGGGGTTATGTGGGACGGGTTAAATTCTAATTTTGGGGGGAACGCCAGTAGGGGACATCGTGACGGGGAACGCTAGTAGGGGACCATCGCGACGGAGTTGAGGTCGATTGATTCAATTACAAATTTCTGGAGCTGAAAAGTTTTGATTGAAGATTTCTGGGTCTGGTTGATTTGAGTATTTTTTGGTTGATTGATTGTTGAGTTGGGGTCGATTAAATATTCTCAATGTTAAATTGTGTATTTGATTAATTAGTGATTCTTGGTGTTCTTGTGTATTTTTTTTATTCTTGGTGATGGAGGTAGAAGATGGATAGGAAGAAGAAGATGGAGAGAGAAGAAAAAAAAGGATTTTTTTTTGTTTTTTAAATTAGAGAGGTATTTTGGTCATTTCAAGTGGGAGTTCACCGGAGAAAAGAGAATATTCTGGCTAAAAGGACCCGAGAGTCTATTATCATCAAAAATTAGGGACGGGACAATCATTTTCCAAAAATCAGGGACCCTAGGGAGAGGATGACCAAAGTACAGGGATGTGAGGGTAATTTGTCCTAGTTTTTTTATACCAACCAATAATTAGATATCCAGGCCGACTAATTTAAATTAGAGTCGGACAAAGTTCTCCCAATAAGTATTTAACTCTCTTCCGCTCTCAATGACTTGAACTCGAGATCTATTGGTTACTGGTATCCGCACATTCAGTGAGCTGATTAATTCAAATTAGTGCCAGTTTTGACTTTTGAAATGTGGCAAAGCTTCCGATATGTATTTAACATTGTCCCCTTCTCACTAACTCGAACTCGAAACCTATTGATTAAACTAAAACAATGCTCTCACCAGTTGATCCAAATATCACTCCAACATAGTTGATGGCAGCCATGTTCATCCTTTAGGATAGGTGACTGTCGTTTCAGTGATATTTAGCTAAGCGAGCCCTAAATGATAAAGGAAGCTGATCATATCCCCTTGGTGATTCTGAATAGAGAACTCATTCCATGAATGGAACTACATTTGCAGGCTGCAGCTGCACATTATCACTGGACTACGTTGATGATACTTGATACTGTTACAACATTTCTTCTCATTCCTCACACATCACTGAGACTGATCCGACTCGTAAAACTACGAATGTCGCGGATTCGAAACCGGTAATTGAAATCAACCCAGCAAACCAGAAAGGTCTGCAGAAAGAAAAGATGCAAGCTTTAACATACAATCCGGGTTATAGTTAGTAAATCATAGGCCATTCGTTAATCCAAGCATGACAACTCACTAAGGGTGCTGATGATGCAATGCCCACCCTCACATCACCTAGATAAAAACACACGTATGAAAATACAACACAAGTGATACAAGTACAAGCAGCAGGGTATGTTTATTTCGCGGTTTGTGATCGCTCTCCATGTATATACAAGCCTTAACTGGCACCTGGAATGCTTCCATCACCGGGCGCTCAAGCGTGCTACGGAGCCGAGATAAGCAGATTGAATGATCTCTGGAAGTTGTGGTCCACCAAGGTGTGTGAGATGCTCATTCTACTTTTTCAGGCCAGCTGAATGTGATTGAAAGGCAATCATGACGCAGAAGGCTGCGCCTTTTCTTTTCCGGTAGCAAGCATCTTTGGCCGTCTCTTTCTTCCTGGTTTTGCTACACCGGTTCCTTTAGCCGGGGGAACTGACATTGCAAATTTGAGGTCCTCGCCTGCAATCATGTAGACATTTCCAGCTTCTGGAATGGTGAACTCTGCCGGGTTTCTGTTGATAGTGCAGACTTCAGTTTTCATACTGCTTTCGTGGTGGTTTACAGATACAACAGCACTAGGAATATCCAACTTCTGTTTCAAATTTCGCAGTGGAGGAAGCTGCGAAGGAATTGCCTTAGGATCTGACACATCAGAAAAGATAGCTTTCATACTATGAACACTTGGAGATGCAGATGTCTGCAGCTTATAAATGTTGTTTGACATGTAAAGATCAGAACCCTTTCTCTTCTCATTTACTTGCGAAGCTTGACTTGAGAAATTAGCGGTTCTCTTGAAGCTTCTGTCGTTTTGGAATGAACAAGCGGAAACGCCAAATGTGTTTGGAACTCCAGGGATAGGCTGATGAGAACCTGCAAGTTGTCTTTTACCATATGCTGGTATCTTCATGGTGTTGGAGGTCCTATAGGCCACAGAAGCTTTCTTGGGAGGAGCAACGGGCGGTCTCTTGAGGAACTTACGGTTTCCATCCATAGTCATTGGCGAACTTGAACTCAGACCTGCATCCATGAGGCTTAACAAATGCATAGCAGGTATAGTCTCATTAGAATAAAGATCTGATGAGGCGATATGTTTTTGATTCGCTTCTGTTCCTTTAACTTGTGTTGCACCAGGAATTTCAGAAACAAGGTTCCTGGTTTGCTTTACCAGGTTAGGAGTATTTTGACTCAGAAACTTGAGATCCCAAATGGAATTAGTATCGGTCTTCCTCGGACATTCTGGGCATCCTGCAAGAAAATTTGTTGATGGACCGGCTCCATTCTGTGGAAAGTTGTATGCAAATGTCGTCTGATTTGTCACCAATGGAGACCAAGGCTGTTTTGATTCTTTATTCTGTTGGGGAATACTCTGGCATGTATTACATGATCTAGCATTCGGGTAGCCCACAGGCATCTTCCATGTGATATCCTCAATCCATTTGCAAGCATGAGCAGAATTTTGCTTGGAAGAAATGGAATGAGAGTGCCAGGGTCCGCCAGATGGCTTTTCTTGATGCTCAAGAAATGGCCTAAATCCAACAGGGAGCAGAGCCTGTTTTTGTTGAACCGTCCTAACTTTATTCCTGTCAGCCTGCGCGAAGAAATCAACTGGTTTCTGTATGGTTGATCCCACATTTGCCCCACTTCTGGCAGTTTTAATCTGACACGTTTGCTTTTGAGCAGCCGCCAGATCGGAAAAGTTCAACCCTCTGTGGCTATGTACTTTACTGAAATCAATCATCTGCACATTCTTGGTACAAATAGATGATTCTAAATGGCGTTTGTTGTACTCGGAGTCAGGAAGGCACCTCTCATACTGATTCTTTGCCATAAGTTCCACAACTTCCACAGGGAAATCTACAGCTTCTCGTTCAGACCCCTTACCAACAGCTAGATGGGTGCCACCTTTAAGTAGAATATCTGAATCACGAACTCTGGTAGATTTTCCCTGACCACTAGCTCCACAGAGTTCCTGCTGAACAGAGATGGAGAACAAGAAAGTTAAAAGCAAGTAACAATGTCACGATGGCATCATGGTTATATATCTCAACAGTAAGTTTCAGGGCATTCGGAAGTCTTGTCTGATAATTATTTTCCATCAAACCCAAATAAATTGCTGGAATAAACACAGTAGCAAGTTTTCCCATCATAGTCTGAGGTAAATCCTCTAAAATCTGAAATAAATTCTGCATCTACAATTTCATTGTTTGCTTAGTGCATGGACTAGTGCAGAGATAGAAATCCAACATAATGCATGACAAGAACCATTCTCAATAAAGCAATGTATAACCGCTGAGAATCCCATTGCCAAGAGAGAAACTTTGTTGCTCGGGAGCGAGTCATGTACTCTAGCAGGGACACTAACAAACCAGCCTAAAGGATGATCCTGATAAAGCACAAGCTGACAAGTATAAACACATCAACATAAACTGCTGAACAATGATCAAAGCCAGAAATATCATATGAACATCGGCCAAGTAGAAATTGAGCAACATTTCACTCTAATGGCATGGATAAATGAGATATCTGGAACCTTATGTGAGCCATAGTTCTGCTTCTCATTGAGGTAGGGCAGGATGCTATATGCATCAGGTTTCTTGCTGCTCAAGACACCACTTCTTCCGGTGGGTGCAATGGTTGAAGGTCTAGGTACATTGACAAAATTTTCCACGTAATTCATCTCAGAAGCCTTTCTAACAACATAATCTTTTGAAGGACCCTCTTTCCATGTTGCCGAAGTATTGCTCCTCTCCTCCAACTGTGGATAGCACTTGAAATCAATCTTTGGCAAGGGCATGTAGCTATTTAGACAAAGATTTAATGCTTTGTCCAAGGATGCATCTGCAGCTAAATGAAACTGATGACTTGCTGGTCCAGAGCAGGAAACATCTCTGTCTTTTCTTGCCATTGGTCCTTCTCTGTAAATGCTACCATTCCAGACTATTTGGGAGGCCCGTGGATTGACAACTTCACAACTTTCGGATTTCATCTTATCATTACTATGTTCAGGCTCCAGTGTTCGAGCTGGCAAGGGGAAAAGGTCCATCTCTCTGGTCTTACATACATCACTCACTGAATTAGTGATAACATTACTTGTGGATGGATAAGCAGACTCGTCTCTATTTTTGTTTGCTACAATATCATGTGACGACGTCGATGCGGGCAAATCATCACCGAAGGACCAAGTCTTCTGCTTTTTCTTCTTACCAATAAAAGGATTCCTATCAACTCTCTCCTTGATTAAACGGTTTTTCTTGCCAGAATGGAGCTTCATTCTAGCAAATGCAAGTTCTATATCCTCCGTGTTTGCAGTGGCATCAGGTTCTTTCGCATCCTTCTTCGTCATCCTGCTGTTCTTGTGTGCCTTGTTTGGGAAGCTTATTCCAGTGGATCTCCCATTTTCATCCCGAGGAGGTTTCCTTTTCTTGCCATGGACTAATCCTCTTTTACAATTACCAGCCTGACCATCAAGAAGAGGAAGCTTTTCAACTCCGGCAGATACATCACTAACTTCATTCAATTCAGTATCTCGACTTTTGCTGTTAGTAGCAACTGATCCATCACCATTTTCACATAACAACTCAGTGAGCAGTCTGACTTTTCGAGTTCTTCTACGATGCGGCAGACCACTCAAGTCATCGTTACTAAAATCTTCAACATCATTTCTTATCACAGCTTCGGCACTCTTGGACCCCACGAGGCTCCTGCCCATAGCATCTGGCTCCCCCTCACTGTCTTCAGCTTCACCAGATGTCACAACAGCTGTTGGCTCCTTTAAGTGTTGATATGCAGAATCTTCTTTTCCAGTTCCACAGGTATTGGCAGTATTTGTAATGCCTTTTTGTTTCTCAGCTAACGTGGCATCGCCAACTTTAGTGGAAGCATATCCAGATTTACAAGGGGTGTTTCTTCCTTGTCGCTTTGGCTCTGACGCTGCTTCAGCAGAAATCAGCACAATTGAGAAACACTGTAATTGGCAGATGTACATTCTAGATATGATAGTTGCATTGCTTTCTTTGCATTACCTTTGGTATCCGTGAAACACGCTTTCTGTTTTGGAATTGATAAGGCTTCAATTGCAACAGTTTCCAATATAGAAATCTCCTGAGCACGTTTAGCTTTCGATCTCATACCATTTCCTTGAACATGGACAATGAGTTCAAAAAATCAGCAAGCACACACAACCTGAAACGATCGAGACAGCAATATGGATTCAAATATAGATACCTTTTGGACTGCTCATAGCATTCCTTGATTTCTCTTTGAAATTCATACAAAGAAGCGGCTGAAATTCAGTGACCTGATTATTCAAATTAGCAGAAGCAAGACTGTCTGGTTTTATTCCGGGCTGACAATTTGATAAGAGCCTTATAGCATCACTAAAAGCTGATGTATGAGTGCAGCTCTTGCTTGATTTCAATTCACTGCTATGAAGTTTTAGTCCAGGTCTTGGATTGTTAGTAATGCATTTGTCTTCAAGCTGCTGCAAACAATTTTCGCAGCGCCAAAACATGAATTTTGGGACGTGTAGAGGAGGAAGCGCACAAGTTTGCTCTTCGAGATGTTCACTGTCAGCGTCTAAAGTGAATGGCCAACACATCTTCCAGTCTTTTATGCGAACTTCAGACACAAAGCCACTGCATTCAGAAGAACAAAGAAGTCACTTGTCTAGTTGTATCTCAGACACTGTCATCAACAACTAGCAGCCAGCAGATACACTCATGACCTAAAATGTTGTCATCTTATTGCACAAACAATAACAGCTTAGTTCACGAAATTATAAACAAATCACTCATTTAAAGAACAAAGAGAATGTTGAAGGCTGAGATTTTTCAGTAAATCGGGCTGTGCAATTTGAGGCACAGTCCAGCTCCCAACCAAACTGAAGAACCACACAAATTATGCTTTTCTATTCGACGTGCTGCATATACCAAAAAATGAACATCAAAGAGCTGGAGGTGAGCTTACCGTATTGAAAAGTGCTCACATTTTTCAGCACTAGTCTTGTTATTATCACCGACGAGATCAATTGATATGGAGTCTATCTTGATGGATGATTGTGCAGACTTGGAGCCACGATTACAATGACTAGTCTGACAGTTATCCTCGGCCTCCATCACACTTGTATCCATGTCAAAAACAACGAATGTCGCGATGTTGAATCAAAATGCTCCCTATCTGCATCACAAAAGAAATACATTACTAAACCCATTGCAAGAAAATCCCAATTGGAGGAATTAGGGTTTGAGCAAAAGTATTGGACAACCCAACTCATGTCAGCATAAGTTTCCTAGTCAATACCAGTTTAAAGCTCGAAACAAAACAATGGAGGCGCCGATTAATGTGATTTGTCACATAAAATAACAACCTTTAGAAGGAAATATCCAGGAAAGGAAATTAATTGGAAACCCTAGCCAGCTTTTTGTTTCGCTGCCATGCGCAAATCAGAAGTAATCGCACTATAACTGAACCGCAAACCAATTAAAACTAAACCCACTTCTCTAAATCGCAACTTATTAAACTAAATATAAAGTATCCCTTCATTAGGCGCAAAGTGCACCGATTAGGGTTACCTCAATTTAAATCATATCTACATCTCAGCCTAGCAACAACATCTAGTCTACCATGAACAACAACACCAACTAAGAAATTTGAGTTCGAAATGCTCATCTCTAGCCACCCACTAACCCGACTAAATCCAATCCCAAAGGAGAGAAACAATTAGGGTTGTAGAATTAAAACAGGTGAACAGTAACTAAATAGCTTCCTTCCATTCCACCAACAAACAACTCACGACTCCAAGACACGTACCGTACCAATCCAGATAAGGGAAGCCAATGGGAAATAGACAAGGAGCCAAAAGGTACGAACTTGTGGATAGTGAAATGACCTAAATGTCCACGGGAGGGCTATTCGCTTATACCCCCACCCTCCCAAGTCCTAATAAAGATAGAAACTTTAGCCTTAAAACTCACCCACCACTTACTTAATCGGCCGAAGCAAGATGAAAGGGAATCGCGAGAGCGGAGTATAAAAACCTTATCTTTGGTGGAGCCCAGTAGAGGAGAGAAAGGCGGCCCACCCGCTCCCGATCTCGCATGTGGAGTAGCTCTCCTGCAGCTCAGATCCTCCACGGCCAGCTCCCTAAACGGTACCGTTGGACGGACCCTTCTTCAGGGAGGGAGGTTGCGCGCGTGGGGGTGTGGGATTCGGAGCTGGCGGGGAGGAATCGGAGCGCGAAGTTTTGACAAGCCCTAGAAGATAAAAGAGAGAGAGAGAGATAGAAAGAGAGTGAAAGAGGAGGAGAGAGGTTTTCGATTCTTTCGGGGAGGGAAAGAGAAAAGAAAGAAGAAAGAGAGAGAGTGTGTCTCCCCCTGGTATTTGTATTTTGTTGTGTCTTTTTCTTTAGGATTCATTAACCGACTTATTTATATTTGAGTCAGTAAAAAAATTTTGAAAATTGTAAAAAAATTTCTAATAACTAATAAGTATATATAAGTGATTTATTCTAATTTAAAATCAAGAACTGATTAAACTAGAATGACATTTGTAGCATCTGGAAATAAAATAAAATAAAATAAAATAAAATGGTAATATGTTTGTCGTTTGGGAGAAAGATAGGAAAGGGATAGGGTTGTAATTTTGCAATAAAGAAGGGGTGACATTAAAGAAGACACATGCCCATGCCATGTCACTATACAATGAAGCCAAGACATGTCATGTGTGGGAACTACCATTGTAATGACATTTTTACACACGTCACATGCCCTTCCCCATTTTTTCCTAATTCCCTTGCCTTGCCCCAACGAAGAGGTAATCGAATAACCACTTACATAAATTCTCACAAAAAGTAAATCAAAATGAAAAGTATAGAATATAATGATTCGATCATTCATCTTTCAGATGAAAATTGATTCATCCTTGAAATTATCTTCATATAAAAAGTTTCGAAATTAGGATTGTCGTTGGGACGACCTCCATTCTTTAACCAAACTAAATTTGGTAGCGGTGGTATTGATATTTTATATAATTAGTCCATCGAAGTTGGGTTGGCTTATAATTAGTCTACCGACGGAGCTAGCTCAGTGATTTTGGTAGTGTTTTCAAAAGTCCCGCAAGCATCGAATACCAAATTGTATAGAAAAAATGAAGAGGTAACTGCTAATTACTAATTAGGGAAAACCAGTTTTTTTGGGTTCTTTAGTCTCTCCTCGTGTTGTACCAGCAATTGTAATTATTGCAAGCATCCGGCGAGAAATGCTGATGCGATCCCATTGGAAACTGAGATCATTAATGGGTTGAATGATTTTCCGTGTGGGTGGGATGTGGTAATTTTTTTTTGAAGAACACATGTAACATTATGCTCACTAAGTTACATTGAATCATAGTCAAGTTAGTAATTAGAGTTAATCCAATTGGTTGTTAACTTAGATTTTTTAAAAATATCTTAAATTCAAGTCGATAAAAATTATTTAAAAAATTATGAATAAAATTGACAATACGTAACTTTAGATAAAAGAGGTTCAATAAAGTTACAAGATTTGGTGGAACAGTGATAAGGTATCATCTCAACACAAAATGCATTAATCATACCTTTTCTGACTATGATACCTATTAATCAGAATTTTAATCAGAATTTTTTGTTGTCAATTTGTGATATTACTGTTAACTTTCTGTTTACAAAACAATTTCCTAATAATATCTTATATTTTCGAAATTCTTAAAAGATGAGAAGGGAAAGGTTTGACAAGAGCAGGGGGTGGCAGGGAAAAAGAAAGAGATAGATAGCCAATAAAAAAATGGATGCAAACGTGGCAGGAAGGTGCGGTTCTTATCACACTACCCCATTTATATATACGATGCTCTTCTTATAGCAGCTAGGGGGAAGGAAGGCCAAAAGAAAAACCCTAGATAGAATGGAATAATGTAGCTACTGTTCACGCGCGTTGTCCCCACGTGCCGTTTGGTGGGTGTGGGTGAGATCGGGCTTGGATGTCACCTTGTTCGGACGCGGGAGATGCTCCATGCATAAAACCCCGTTCTTATTGGAAGGTGCTTTCCACGCGTTACGGTGGGGAGTGGGTTTGGACAAGGATAAAAAAAGAGCCCTAAGGTTATTTTTTTGCGTTTCCGGGAGGGTAGTGGAGAGGGGGATTTAATGTTAATCTAACCCTAGGAGGCCACCGCCTCGATTTGAGGCATAATAAATATATATATTTTAAAATTTTTGAAGTTTGTGTAATAAATTATATCTAACCCTAAAAGAAGTCGCATATTAGATTTGGGTGGGGGCCATGTAGATAGAGGACAAATTAAGGCTATTATGAATTATAATTACCCCTCTTCCCATGTTGTGCCGAAATTTAAAAAATAACAAGAATTATCTGATGGTTGAAAAAGAACTTAACTAATTAACGCGGCGGTGAAATTATATAATTTCTCACTTTCACTTTCATGATTGGTTTTGATAAAGAATTTGTACCACTCTTGTACCTTAATCTTTTATTTTGATAGCTTCAGATTCTATTTTAATAAATAATTATGTTCTTCAAATAACTATGGCGTATTTCAATAATTTTCTTCTTTGATTAATAATGTATTTCATCACAGCGAAATATGAAAATTAACTTTTTTTTTGGTGGTTGGGATGTGGCAACTTTGTATAGGCCATCGGTACCCTTTCGTGTAACGTCATGAAAATTTCATTGGCTTATCATGCCAAGAGCATGGAGATGACTAAATCAGCGCTAATCAATATATAACTAATAAATACCTTGGAAGTCTAATTTATTTATGTCTTCGTTTGTTGGATTCTAAACATACGTACAGCCTTGATTCTGAAGTACATCCAGGATTCGAGACTTAAGTTCGACCAAATACGGATTAGTCGGCTCATGTGGAGTTGAGCTTCCGACTCTTGGACCGACTAATAGGGTGAGAGTAAAGAACATGTTAGGATCGTTACGTACTTGTGTATAAACTAGATCCTTGTCTGGAACAATATTACATCTGTTAAGTCTGGGTCCCTCTTAGTGGTAGATATGTGCCTCGGTTGTGGACGTGATTAGATTAATCTACAAGTTAATAATTGCAGCTTATCGATCATTATTCTTGCTAATTACACAATCTTGACTTCGAAGGGTTTCAACTCGAGGTGGAGTAGTTGTGTCGAAAGATATTTAGCCCAACGACACAAGGAGTTAACATATTTAAAGAGTTTCAGGGTTCAAATTATGATAAATATAATCAATAGTATAAATATCTACTTTTCAAAAAAATGGGTTGCATTTTTGTTGAGTACATAAAAGCATCCATAATTTCTTAAGCTAGCCCTAATTTTCCAATGTACGTCACTTAATATGTTCAAAGGCTTGGTCTTGGGAGTTCCTTCAATGTAATTATTAGCTTCAACTCTACTCGAGTGCATATGCAGCGAGATTAAAAACTCGTCGAGCCCGTAGATGAACTAGTAATGACTTATTATTTATGTTTTGAGTTTTGAAACACAACTATGTTACATCTCATTAGAGTTTCTCATCCTTTGTCATTCGACCAAATTCAAATATAGATTGGTGTTATTTCAAAGATTGATCTTTATTTCATTAATACACGTCTACTAATTGACGTAAATCCTGGCAATCATGGTCGTTTCTCACGAGGGAAGAATCAGCGTAACAGTATTCTACAACTACTAGCATTTCAAGAACACAAACATAATTGCCTACTTGGTGTAGTACAGTTGCCTTGTAAATCATGTTTAATCGTGGAAGCAAACATGATTTTAGTAGAACGGAACCTATATTTCTTATCTAATTAGATATAAGCATCTAAACAGCCAAAGAACATTTCGCATAATTACACAAGTCGTATAGGAATTGACATATTCAAATGATAGATTTTAGGCAATGAATTTTAGGCAAATCAAATATGAATCAGTTATTGGTATGGCGGAGATTTGTGCCTACAATACTTTTGACGGAATTCTCTTATTTTTAGTAGTACAATTTTTACCTTTCAAAAAAATATTTGGTGTAAAAATGAACTTAAAAATAACATTTTTACGAAATGATATGAAACTCTCTTTTTTTGTGAAAGCAAATGTCTCCAAAATGGGGAAAGCAATAAGGTTTCAACCCGATTCATCCAAAATATTAAGAAATTTTATTTCATTTAAATATGTTATTGTTAAAGTACAAAAATAACATAATGGGTGTTCAGGGTCGACTAGGGCGATCATAGAGGTACCTGTGATTGGACATCAACTTGCTTTGTCTGGGTATGCTCAAGACAGCTTGGGTGCCCTCAGTCTTAGCTCAACTTGAGTAACCCTCAGGTCATAGGTACCCTCAGCCTCATATAAGTTTGGGTTATCCTCGGCCTCAAGTCACTTGAGTTACCTTCAGCCTCTATTCATAGTAACCTCAACATCAGGTAAGCTTGGGTTACCCTCAACCTTAGGTCATTTGAGTTACTCTCAGCTTCAGGTCAACTTAGGTAGTCTCAGCCTCAGATCAGTTTGAGTTACACTCAGCCTCTGTTTGAGCTACCCTCAAGTCAGGTCAAGTATTTGGAGGTAATGAGATGGCTCCTTAAGTTAAGTTAAGTTAGACTTTCTCAGATCTTTTAATGAGTATCCGTACTTGGTAAATTGATCGTAATTTTCGACCTAGACCTTGGAATGAAGTAATTCTTATGGCCACAGAAAGTTAAGAGGTATATCTCCAACTTATGTTTTAAGATCCTTGCCTAATTCTACATAGAAAAGGGTCATAACAAGGCTTCAAGTATTTGTTCTAGTTTCACCAGTAAGGACATCGAACTTTGGTAAAATGATGGTATCTTATGACTCAAATCTTGGATTGAGGTGATTTAAGTCGCTGTAGAAATCTAAGACATAGATCTATAACTTTATAGTTTATGACATCTTCTAATTCGGAGCCTAAAGAGGACAAAATTTTGTTTGAAGTTAGGATCGCTAATATGGCTAGGATGGTTGATCCAGCAGCTCCCTAGGAGAGGAGGATGGTCGATCCAGCAGCAACTCTCTAAGAGGGGAGGAGGGTTGATCCAACAGGTGTGACTTAGTGAAGGATGGTTGATCCATCTAAGTGCGACTCGAGGGAGGACCGCCCATCCGTGAGAGAAGTGAAGTGATCGTCGAATCTTTGACTTAAGACAAGGGGAGGATCGTCAATCCGCAAGGTATGTGATGAGTAAGGATCATTGATCCACAAGGTATGGGTAGGTGATGATAGTTGATCCACAAGGTATATGGTAAGTGAGGGTCGTCGTGAGGTCCCTCGTAGTTGAGGATCATCGATCCAAGTTGGTATCCAGTCTTGGTTTGGACATTTCAAGTGGACACCAAACTCGGCGTTAAGGATTAAGAGACCTAACCGAGGTAAAAGATGAAGATGCAAAGTGACCAGATTCGAAATGGACTCTTGAAGGGTTTGGAGGGCTTAAGAAGACCGGAGGTATTTAGACTCTTAGAGTTACAAGAGACCAGACTTGAAATAGACTCTTCAAGAGATAGTTAGACCAAGGAAGACCAATGTACTCAGACTCTTAGACTTGTAAGCGGAAGCAGACACAGACTCGAGAGGGCATGGAGACGTGGAAGACGGAAGAACTTCTGGAGATCGAAGGAGTCCGAGTCAGACTACGATAGGTATTAGGAGGAGATAAGTTTCAAGCCGTTGTTCCTGAGTAAAAGTTGGCTTAGGTAGTAGGCCAGGGTTGTGAGACTTTTATGTATATAAGCATAGGTTGGGGCTCATTTTAGGGACACCACACAATAAACACCAAAAAACTCCTATACTCTTTTTTTCCTTACTCTCAATACAATCTCTTTTTGCCTTCATTTTTACTTTTTGTTGCTCATTGGGATTGTCTTTAGGACCACCACTCTGGACCATCTTGAGATCCTTCTTTTACATTCTCAAAGTTTTCCCTTGCAACATTATTTTCTGCACGCTTAGTGGGACTTAAGAGGGTGTCTGAGAAGGAGTAATCTTACACCCTTGTTCGTATCTGGTCATGACCACCTTTCATGAATGGATAGCTTAAAAAATCAAGGAGTCTAAAGCCAAAATGGCATGGTATAAAGCTGAGTCTAGGAAGATCAATGCTGAATTTGAAGTAGGCAATGTCAAAATAATGGACGACCTGGAAAAGTTCAAAATGATGATCAGGTTAATCCTAAGTACCTCATCGAGTACAAAGGACATCTTAGGGTCCTCGCTGGCTAAGGAGATCCCTGGACCTTCACCAGCCAAGAGCTTCCTAGGACCTCACCGAGTGGATCACTATGGACAACCGAGTCCTAATTTGTGCTACGTGCGGTGAGCCTCCCTCCAAGAACAATCTCTTCCAACCTCCACAACCAAGACCCGGGGGGCAATATCACCATTCGAGTAGCACATATATCTCCCATAAGGACGAAAAAATGGATCAACAGAAGGTTGGCTACCCTACGGTCATTAAACCCTTAAATTTTTTGGCTGGAGAGCAAAATGCAAGCATGGCGAGCCAGATAGAGGGCGATAAGGATAAGTCATCATCCCCTCTGGGTGTAAATGTTGTATTGAGACAACAATCTAGCAGGCCAATTCAACCTCGGTCAATAAAGCCATTAGATACTAAGGATTGGCCTCAAGTCACGTGACGTCATGGTGGAAACACGTGCGTAGATTTAAAGATATGACCAAGGTCAGCTGCTAAGAGCAACAATCAGCCTGAGTACGCTTAGATTAGGAGAGACGTGCTCACTTAGTTGGCGGTCGAGCAAGGTACCCTCCGAGTAAATAAGCCAGTCAAAATGTGGGTGCCTAAGGAAGAGTTCTCACGGTATATGAAGGGTGCATAACCCATAAGGAGTAATCAGCTCATGAAGTCTCATGGTCGCCATGCAAAGCCATGTGAACCCAACAAGGGATCTATGAGATTCACAAAGAGGTTAACTCCGGTCTTGGGGGGGGGGTTGAGTCCTTACGAATACTCAAAAGAGAATGCTGGAGCGAAAGATTCAAAAGCAAATGTAGAAGTTAAGAAGTATCTACTAGCAATTATATAGTCATGCCAACAAAGGATCTGTGGCTTCAGCTAAGCCCCACGAGTCAGAGTTGGCTGTTGTGACAAAGCCTACATCACCAAAGAGAAATCAGAGGTCAAAATCAATGCCCAAGAGGAGCCATTGGTTAAAGATGTAGTTGCTCTCCAAGATGGTAAATAAGCATCTAAGGAGCTAAGCCGGTGCACAATACTAACCAGCCTTCAGATTTTCTCAAAGAGTAGGCTCTTAGTTAGGACTATTGCGAAGAGTAATCTTTACTCGAAAAAACCATTGTTTACTTCTTTGAGGCTTAGGTTATTTAAAAGAATGTTGGAAAACTCAAAGAAGAGGCATCTAGTAGGGATACTTTGGTAATTGAACCCAATGTAGTCGTAAAGGTATGCTTAGACACACATCTTCTCGGTGCCTTGACTTCATAATTTGTAACTTCTTGTCCTTTAGTCCAACAATGATTAGTGTCAGACCCAAAGGGCAGGCACTCCGCCTTGCTTATGAGGAGTAAGACCATAGAAGTGGTGACAAGGTGAATGGAGGTCTATACCTTATCACTGTGATATATTGAAAATAATCTGATAGAATAAATAGTATTCTATTGTGCTATTGACATGTGATATAATTTTGGAGGTATTTCTAGATATCATTTAGTCTCATTAGGATTCTAGTTTAACTACAATAAAATCTAGTTAAATTATTTCCAAGTTTGATAAATTTGGTTGGATAATTTTGGGCAGAATAATCTTTGTTTAGTTAATTGGGCATATCTTTCTCAATTTTACTCCGAATACTACAAATAAATATGATCCGAAAACTAGATACATGGGGCTATAATTTATCTGTTAACAAGTTTTTTTTAAAAGCAACGAAAATTAGTGAAAAATAGGATCTAAATTATTGAATTCTGATTAGGCCACATAGAAGGTGGAACCAATCACAAACTAACACTTGCCTTCTTTGAAAATTGACACAAGAAACTTTATGGAGGGGATGCTTATATATTCAAAGACCTTATAAAACATGGAAATATCTAGAAAAGGGTAGAAACAAAAGACAAAAAGGTCTCAAATTTGAAATAGAACAGAAAGAGGAGAGAGAGCAAGAAGAAAGAGAAAGAAGCAGGGAAAGAAAGAATAGATTGGTAAGCTATCTTCTACTCAAATTTGGACTTTTATGTCTTCATAAAAGTTGTAAAGAACTTAAAGATCTTTCTAACGGTATATCATATATTCTATTTGGATTAAGAAATCGAAGAAAAATCAGTTTCAAACTACAGACTGATTATTATGATTTTCAATCAAGCGGGTGTCAGAAGAAGTTCTTGGTAAGCCTACTTGCACTCCGAATTAGACTTTAGTTTTTTTTACAAATTGTAGAAGACTCTGCTAGCTTTCTAACACCATATCATACACCCTATTTAGATAAAGGGGTCTTAAAAGCTCTATCAAAAGTCAGACAGACAGTTTGGGTTCGGTATTGAAGGGGGCCAAGAGTAAATGCTGGGTAAGTTGATTCTTTGGAATTCTAAGTTGATTTTAGAATCTGAGTTATTAAGAACATACATGAGAGTTTGATTACAGTAAACAAATAGATCGGGTTTTGTGTGATATCGGGTTTTGTGTGATATCCACATAAGTTTATGAATATGCTATGTTTATTTTTGGTGAGAAATGGACAGGTTTTCCCGTGCTAACCGGGGATGTTAGCCTATGTGCATATAGACTGGGGATATCCTAGTTACTACTATGTGATTATGATATGGAGATTTGATGGCCATGTTGATATCCGTGCGCTGGAGAGGAAGTGGCCTGACTAAATCTATCTATAGCTCACCGTTTGTTGACTATTTTTGGTGTGTGTGGGTGTGAGATCATATGGTTAGCATGCATTTTGTGGTCTTATCTGATGTTGAACATAGTTAAGCTCTGTTTCACCCACGTGTATCTGACTTAATCAATATGTTATGTTCTATCTTCTTACTAAGTATTTCAAAACACTTACCCCTTACTAATCTATTTCAGGTTCCGAGCTACCCTAGGTTATCTTCGGGTCCGGAGTCCACGGTGAATGCCCACCTCTTTTCTCCCAGGGCTACTTTTTGAGATCTCTGGATCATGTTGTCATTTGTGCACCTGTATAGATGCTCCGTAGTGGTTGTCAGTGGCTATATCCTGGATTACGTTTTGGATTTTGAACACTTAATACAGGGAACTTGTCCAAACTTTTGGGTGATGGAATTCTCGTACCGTCTCTGTATATCTTATATTTTTGAGAGGCATGTTTATATGGTTTGACTTTGTGTTGGTTTCAGTTTGTTGATGAATTATATGTTATGTTTTGAGGCTAGCTAGATCTATATTTTATCGTTTGTGTATCATTGGGTCTAGCGCCGGTCACCGACCATAGGTTGGGTCGTGACAGTCACCCTACAAGCCGATCGGGTATGCCTTTCCAGACAATGATCAAGACCCCTTAGAGCTGCTTAAGATAAGTAACCTATCCCTTGTCTCGAGAAGCTAGATGACACTAAAGCTAAAGTGAAGGACCCTGTGAAGTTGGGATGTCTGCCTTAGCCATGGCCTATGAGAAGAATGATATTGGAACTAGTCGATCCTCACCCAACATGACACAAGAATACATGCCTTCAATTCTCCTTGACCAGTCGAATCAAAGGCATGTGGAGGGCATTGTTAAAGTTCAAAAATAACATAATGGGAGCTCGGGGTCGACTAGGGTGATCATAAAAGTACTTGTGCTTGGACGTTAACTTGCTTTGGCTGAGTATGCTCATTTGAAGAGGTCTAAAGTTTGTTTGAAGTCAGGATCGCTGATTTGGCTAGGATGGTCGATCCAGCAGCTCCCTAGGAGAGGAGGATGGTTGATCTAGCAGCAACTCCATAGGAGGGGAGGATGGTCGATCCAGCAGGGTATGACTCAGTGAAGGAATGTCGATCCATCTAAACACAACTAGGGGGAGGATCATCGATCTGTGTGAGAAGTGAAGGGATCGTCAAATCTTTGACTTAAGGGAGGGGGAGGATCGTCGATTCACAAGGTATGTGACGAGTGAGGATCATCAATCCGCAAGGTATATGGTAGGTGATGATCATCGATCCATAAGGTACGTGGCGAGTGAGGGTCATCGATCTGCAAGGTCCCTCGTAGTTGAGGATCATCGATCTTGGTTGGTATCCAGCCTCGGTTTGGATATTTCAAGTGGATGTCAGACTTGACGTTAAGGATCAAGAGACCTAACCGAGGTGAAGGATGAAGACACGAAGAGACCAGATTCGAAACAGACTCTTGAAGAGTTTGGAGGGCTCGAGGAGATCAGAGGTGTTCAGACTCATAGTGTTACGAGAGACCGGGTTTGAAACGGACTCCTAAAGAGATAGTTAGACCTAGGAAGACCGGATGTACTCAGACTCTTAGAGTTGTAAGCGGACGCGGATGTGGACTCGAGAGGGAACGAAGACGTTGAAGACGGAAGAACTTCTAGAGACCGAAAGAGTTCGAGTCGGACTACGATAGGTGTTAGGAAGAGATAAGTTTCAAGTCATTGTTCCCGACTAAAAGTCGGCATAGATAATAGGCCGGGGGTAGCCAAATGGCTTGTAGCCTAACGGTACAAGACGTTGTAAATATTTAGGAGGTCTAGGGTTCAAACCTTGGCATGTGTCATGGTGTAAAATTTCCCTTAAAAAAGGTAGTAGGCCGGGGTTGGAAAACTTTTGTGTATTTAAGCATAAGCCGGATTTCCTTTTGGGGACACCACATAACAAACACCAAAAAATCCCTATACTCTTTTTTTCCTTACTCTCAATACAATTTCTTTTCCTCAACGCTCTTTTAAACTTTGTTTTTACTTTTTTCGTGATTCGTTTGGATCGTACTTGGAACGACCACTTCAGACCGTCTCGAGATCATTTTTTTGCATTCTCGAAGTTTTCCCTTGCATTGTTAAGAGAGTTGCTCCTAAAACAAGATCAACAACCTCGAAATAATTCCACTTGAACGAGTAGTCTGGTTACCTGTTTAACTATTAGTTATAGTCATCCAATTCATTTCTCAAATAGGCTACAAATAGTGAAGTTCAACGGGTTAAAGCGTGGTTCTTCAAACACAAAATGGGACGGGGTCTATAAATCAAATGCATGGTCTCACTACCACCAAAAACTTGTACATTATTTTCCATTAATAGCTAGCTAGGGCCTCCTACACACAACCGTTCAGATCATGGTTGAACTGTTCAAAATTTGGGAAGAAGGTACTGCTGTAAATTGTACGATTCTTATTGGGCCATGCCATTGAAAGGGACCCCTCATCCTTCTTCCACCAAAAAAGGGCCCATTTCACTCAATATGCTCTTCTCTTTCTCACCGTCCTTTTCTCTCTCTCTCTCCATCTTTTGTCCCGATCTTGTAAAATTGACTAATTCAAATTGAGTAAGATACAATTTATGAACAGTAATAAATCTCTTCGGACAAATATCTAACACTATTAAATTCACAAAAATTAACACTTAATCATAGTTCATCTAATACCAAGACTCTCCAAACAAGTATTTTTGAAACGTTTCTCATTTCTCATCAGATCTCTCTTTCCGCACATTAGCTCGCCGTCGACCATAGCTCGGCATTCAATTAGTAAACCCGTTACCACCAAAAGAAAAAAAATTAGTAAACCCGTTCTCTATCTTTGAGGCAAGCTTCCAGGTAAACCCTAATTACGACAAACAGAATCAAGTTACCACCAAACCTTTAGAATAGTTCTTTCGAACTTGGATATGCTTCTTCTTTTCTCCCTTCACCCGTGCTCTTCCAAAAAAGCCACCGTCCGGATCTCTTTTCTAGGCATTCGTATTTTGATTTTGGGGCAACTAGAGGAGAAACCAATCCACAGTTTGTCTGAAAGAGAGAGAGAGAGAGAGAGAGAGAGAGAGATTGAGAGTTGAAGAGAGAGAAGGAGGGGAGGAATTTTTTCAAAAATTTTTCCGTTTTATTTTATAAAATTTCGAGTAAGTCATTATCCGACTACCAAGATTATACAGTAAAACCAATAACTTATGTGATTTCTGAAACATGGCTTACGAAGTAATTATTATAAAAATACAAGTATAGTTAACCCTTTATAAATATTTGTATTCATGTAATTTTGCGCAGACGATTATAAATATTGTACGACTTATCATTAACGATTATAAAGTCCAACCTAAATTTAGAAATAATAAAATCATAAAAATTAAATATAATTCACATATACATAAATATATATATATATATATATATATATATATATATATATATATATATATATATTAAATCATGGGCTCTTTGGACAAACCTCAGCTGGCAGCTCACAAGATGTTATTCTCTTTCTTCAGAATTTTACTTTGTAATTCTAGTCATCTCTCACAGCTTTTGTTGGTTGCTCGGTCAAAAGGTAACAACATAAAAATGAAAAATGAAAATTTTAACATTTTTGGAAAACCTTTACATGATAATAGAGAAACACTTAAATCAATTAATAACGATATTAATTTAGCTTAACCAAATAATTTTGAGTTCAAATTATTTAGAACATAACAGTGTCAAATATTTGTTCAAACATTTTTTTTACTTTTTAAAAATTTTATCTGACTCAAATTTAATTATGTTAGTTCAGTAAGTATCTAATTTAGTATAGGTAAACCAAAAAATTGACAAGAGCACGGTCATTTTCAAACAGAAAAAGAAAAAGGCAAGTGGTTCCATTCCACGACCTAAGTTGCTTATCTGCTCCTTAATCTCCTCGCGAATCCTTAGTACAACTACAACCCCACCATATTTTTTGGGTGCCACCATTTAATATTGTTTAATTCTGACGGATTCGTGGACCGTGTTACCCTTTTTTCAAAAGGACGACGTCACCGTTTAGTTATTATGGACCTTGAAAATAAAGCTAAGCAAGTTGGGCTAAAATATTTTATAAATTTTTTATATCCATTTGGGTTTCGTTTAATATATAGTTGACCACCCCATATGGTACGCTATTCGATCTATTCCATTTTACGAGAGATCGAAACCCAATTTTGCAACTTGATTGTAACTGAGAGGAGACCAATCGCTAACTTTATACTAAACCGTTTTTTGTTGGAACATGTATCACCTCTTGTATCGAAACGAACTCGACCGGAGTATCTTATACATAAAATATCTCTAATTATTTGTCTCATATTGTTTTTAATTTTTTACATGGGTAAACCATGACGTTTTTTGTGATACTATGGTGGCATTTGGTGATGCGCAGTTAATTATTATCAAAATTTATACTGGAATAGCTCTATCCACCGGACCACAATCTAAAGAATCAATAAGCACAGCCAACCCAACCCACTGCAATTTCTACAGAGAATTTTACTCTTTTCAGATGTATATCTAAATATTATTATATTCAATAGAGTTCAATCTTTAGAAAAAAAACACAGCCAACCCAGAATTGCAAAGACAACAATTATCACCAGGAAATGGTCAATGCCATCAGGAACGGTCATAATTTGCAAGTACTACTCTTTTTATTGAGAATGCAAGTACTACTTTTTTTTTTAAGGAACAAACGCAAATCTATTAGATGGGGAAATCCGAGAATAACAGGAAGAAGGTTAAGAGGGGTTTGGCGAAATAACCAATTCGTGACAAAGTTTTGAGACTTAGCAATATTGAGAAGAGAACAATGAAGTAAAAGAGCTAGAGCTAGCCTAATCTCTATAACAAAATATTCTACGTCCCAATCGATGGTGGCCGAAGAGTCGTCGATAAAGACAAAAATAACACGGCAATCCGTCTCAATGATGGAAAGAACGTCACAGAAATCCGACGCCACAAGAGAAATGGCATGGGAGATAGCAGCAAGTTCCGCCTTCCCTTCAAAGGAGAAGATGCCTTCAAAAGGTGTGTTTGGCCTTTAATAAGAAGGCCTTGAAAATCTCGTGCGATGACCTCTCAGTTTGGAAAAGAGATCTATTCATGAGGCATCGTAACCCAGTTTCAGAGTGCCTCTCTTCAGGGCCACTCATGATGGGGTGTTCGTAGGGCAGACTGGCTCACTTCTGTGTGAGGGAAACTTGCAAGTACTACCGGGCCAAGGGGAAAACATGTATAGGTACGGCCACGAGAGCGCATATTTTGATCAAAGTAGTTTGATTTTTGCATATGGCGAATATAAGCTAACAACCGCTTAAATAGAGATGTTTCTTTTCATCAAGATTTCGAGTTCGAGTTAATCACATTCATACAAGTTTGATTTTGTCCAGCGGCACCTGTCAGTTGTGTTAGACATAAAAAAGAAGAAGTTGGAGTACTACTGTGTGTCCATATAGATCTTATCTAGAAGACCAGACAACTGTAGAAGCTGCGGGCAAGAACCACGAAGAACCCTGGACTAGAAGATGAGTAACTGCTGCTGCGAAATTGCAGTGATTCGATCAATAATGCCTACACGAAAATTCGCTCAATTTATAAATGAAAAATTTCAATCAAACTAGTTGGTCCAATCCAAAAATGTTTCAACAGTACAATGCGTAATAATGAATTGACTAGAGTATAAAGTTCTATCTTGAGTAGCCATAATATTGGTGAAAAAAAATAAAAAACTTGAATTTAGTTAAAAAAATTCGAGTTCAAACATTACAAATGTAAAAAATATTATCAGAAAAACTATCGTCGGGATACTAATTTTTAAATTTTACCTATGAAAAAATTGGCTAGGGGAAACAATATGTTAAAAAAAAAGCATTAGTAAAAGGAAAGCCCAGGCCCAAAAGAAGGGTCCACTCCACAAAATCCCTAACCTTGGAAAACCACAAGCACTCCCTCCGTAGCCGTCATTTCTAATCAGATGCTCCTCCTCCTCCACCACTGTCGGCTCCGCCGCTACGGAAGGCCGGGGCGAGGGGGGTTGGTTCTTTTGTTTTAGGTGCTAGACTAATGGGCCCCGCCACCGACAAAACTGAATTCATGCCCCGCGCGGGTTGTGATCTAATTAATAGAATAAAACTCTGAGTTTCTAAAAACCTAAGTAGGGTAATGGTTGCAAATTGTTTTGTAAACGATTGTACTGTTTTACCGGTATCCAAAATTTTATCAAAGTAAATTATCATTATTATTTGGATCGGATTGAATTTTTCAAATAATATTTTTAATTAATAATTATTTAGATTAGCACGTGAGATCATTGTTCTATTTTAACAAAAATGTCTCAAATTCGAGTTTCTATTTAACTAATATGAAATTCGAATCTCGATTTTGAGTTTAATTTTGTTGACGCGGCAGAGATAGATTTAAAGACCATTTTAATTTATAGGTTAAAGCTCATTCACATTTTGATACGCTATTACCATGTCATTTTAAACGACTAACAACCAAGTAAGACATGTTAATTTTTACTTGAGCTATCCCACCACGTCATTGATTTTATTTGTATGTCATATCATCTGATTAATTTTATCCGTGTGACATATCATTTTACTATTTTGAGAAAAAAAAACTATGTAGCATTCAAATTCACACCTAGACTAAACTGAGATAGATGGCGTGAAATTCAGAGTTATTGGTATTTTACACAGATCAAATTCGTAATTTGACGTAACACATAAATAAAAATTAGCGATGTGACATAAAACACAAATAAAACTTATGCCGTGATAAGATAACTCAAATAATTAAAGTTATTAGTTGTTAGTTGGTTATCATAAAATACAAAACCACAAAATACTAAAATAGAATTTAACCTAATTTATATCATTGTACTATGGTCAACTTAAAATTAATCCTTCTCAAAGATGACACAGTGGACGTCAAATAATAATTACAAAGTAGTCTGACCAATCATGTACTATACTATATTAATTCTAAAAAAACCATGTACTATATTAGAAGCAATTACTCGGACTTGGTTAAATTCGTTCACGAACATGATTTTCTATTTGGGTTATAATTAAAAGGCCTAACTGTATACATTTCTAATTGGTGGTAGCTGACTTTTTTTCAGGAAAAATGCAAATTATGTTTCTAGTATATGACTATTTCTGACAACAAGCTTTATCTCTAATGTCAATTAGACAACAATTTATTCGCTTAAAATCTCTTTAACGGCTCTAACAATTCTAAAATTAAAATTTTTTGTTTAGGTTTAAAAGTTGTTATTTAGACTTTTAACTTTTCCGAGTCCACTATTGGATTTAGACGGTCAATCATCAATGAAAGATCAACAAATTAATTCGTAAAAGATGTCTACTAGAGAATTAATGCTAAAGTAGCAAAATAACTGGTAACAAATTGTAGCGAAGTCAATTTTTTTGGTAAATATTAACGAAGTCAGTTAGTCAATGAACTACACTTTAATTCAAAACTTAAAAGATATTATCGTAAATTATCACTATCACGTAGATTACCTTTCTTTTTAGGTACAACGGCAAGTTGAACAAGATATAACTAGGCCGTTGGTTAAAGTTTTTCATGAGGTATAAAAATAATCTCGATATTTTTAACAATATTTTAAAGTGAATGGTGTCGTCTTTAAGAGACTGGTGTCAGGTGGTTGGCAATACGGTGCCTTAGTCGACTGGTATCTGTAGATGTCGAGACCGGTGCCTCATTGAAGTTGAAAGATTGACGTCTCATGGAGGTAGGTCAATCGGCATCTTGTTTAGGTGGTAGACCGGCGCCTCCTTGAGACCGCGTTGGCTTGTTGTCCTTGGTTCACTTCGGCTTGTCATTGGATGGTGCCATCTGTCTTTGGTAGATCAGCCGTAGATTATGACTTAGATATCGGATTGAGCTGCTTCTTTCGGCTATGAAAAGACAAGACAAAGACCTAAACCTTTTTAGTTTATGACTTATTCAGATTCGAAGCAGAAGAAGGTCAAAAATCTAGGTCAAGGCGGGTGCTAGCTTTCGCATGCGAGCGGTCCAGTCCTCTTCATTAATTTCACATGATGTCGGTCCGGTCTCCTTCACATGATGCCAGTCCGGTCTCCTTTACATGATGTAGGTCCGGTCCCCTTCACTTGATGTAGGTCCGGTCCCCTTCCTTACATGCTATCAGTCTGGTTGCTCCGTCTGTCTAGGTAATGTACTTCGGAGAAAAGTACATAACTTTTTATCTAGAGCTCGGATTGAGACAATTCAAGTTGCAATGCGAAGCCAAGATATAGATCTATGACTTTATAGTTTACTTCATCTTCGGATTCGGAGCATAAGAGGAACTAAAATTCATTGTAATACCAGACCAATGACCTCCCTCTTTTGAGAACGGACTGGGTGCTTCTTTCACATGACCGGACCTAGGGGTGAGCATTCGGATAATCCGAATCCTAATTATTCGAATTTTCTATTATCCAAAATATCCGAATTTAGTATTTTTTTATCCGAATCCGAATCCGAAATCCGAATTATCCAAAATCTGAAATCCAAAATTATTTCGGATTCGGACTCGGATAATCCGAATTATCCGAATTTTGTTGTTGTTTAGTTTTATATAGAGTCAAACGTGTTTAAATATAATATATATGTGTTAAGGTCAACCCATCTTCCAATTAAAATCGGCCCAGCCCAATAGATATATTACATATGTATTAATAAATTCGGATATTCGGATAATCTGAATTTATATTTTTTATATCCGAATCCGAATCCGAATCTGAAATAAATATTTTGGATAATCAGAATCCGAATATAAAAGTATCCGAATCCGAAAAAAAATCGGATATCGGATTCGGATATCGGATATCAGATTTTTTGCTCACCCTTAACCGGACCTATGATGCTCCATTGGGCCGAACTAATATGGTTTTCATTTGGAGCCAGACCGACATCATCCTCGGTTGGAGTTGGACCGGCACAGATAGTCCTTGTAAGTGGAACGACGAAGAAGTCTTTGTTGAGTCAGACCGATAACGTTGGTTCTTGAAGTCGGACCAACAACCATGTATTTTGGAGGTGGACCGGTGATGCACTTTTGACCAAGTCAAATCGATAGGCCCATTACAAGGCCGACAGCCTGTTATAGGCTGGACCAAAGGCTTTTTGGCCAGTTCACGGACTCCTTGTGTTACGCTTCGAAAGCCAGATCGGCGACAAACCTATCGTGGAGTGGATCGATGAGTTATTTTGAAGGAGGCCGAACCGACAATAACCCTTATTGGGTTGGACCGACTAGGGTGCCCATTCGGACCAGACCAACAAAGTCCTTGTTTCGAGTCAGACCGACGACCCCCAACTTTCATCACCGAACCGACAGCCTCTTCATAGGGCTGACCAACCACCTCTAATGGGACAAGCCGGACCGACGACCTCCATAGGGACAAGCCAGACCAACAACGTTGGGCTCTGAAGATAGATCTTTGACCAAGTCAGACCTACGAACCGGGCCAACGGGCCTATTATAAGACCGGTGGCCCATTATAGGACCGACAAGTCCACTATAGGTTGGACCGATGAGTCGGGCCGACGTTGAGCCTATGTGACCGAACGAATGAGTAGGCCCTCTTGGGACTAGACTGATGGGATGCCCATTCGGGCCGGACCGACAAGGTCTTTATTTCAAGCCAGGCCGACGATAATGCTACACTGAGGTTGGACCAACGAGGCTCGTGTTTGGACCGACGTCAAGCCCTTATTGGGCTCGATTGATGATAATAATGCTCCAATGAGGCTAGACCGATGAGGCTCATGTTTCGACTGACGCTAAGCCCTTATTAAGGTGGTTCAGGTTTCTCATCATGAGATGAGTCTAGGTCGGCGTCTTCAATATGACTAAGATAGTTCGGGTTTCTCATTACGAGATAAGACTAAGTCGGCGTCCTCAATATGACTAAGGCTGTTTGGACATCGATACGACTAAGGCTAAGTCGACGTCCTCGATATGACTAAGGCGGTTTGGCCAAGTTGGCGTCATCGATATGACTAAGGCAGTTTGTATTTCTCATTATGTGCCGGAGCCAAATTGGCGTCATCGGTATGATTAATGCGATTCGGGTTTGTCATCATGAGACGAGGCTTGGTCAGCGTCGATACGACTAAGGCGGTTTGGTATTGGGATGACTAAGGTGGTTTGTGTTTCTCATTATGAGCTGGAGCCAAATTGGCGTAATCGATATGACTAAGGCAGTTTGTGTTTCTCATCATGAGCCGGAGCCAAGTTGGCGTCATCGATACGACTAAGGCGGTTTGTGTTTCTCATCATGAGCCGGAGCCAAGTTGGCGTTATCGATATGATTAATGCGGTTCGGATTTGTCATCATGAGACGAGGCTTGGTCGACGTCATCGATACGACTAAGGCAGTTTGGGTATCGGAACGACTAAGGCAGTTTGTATTTCTCATCATGAGCCGGAGCCAAGTTGGCATAATCGATATGACTAAGGCAGTTTGTGTTTTTCATTATGAGCCGGAGTCAAGTTGGCGTCATCGATATGACTAAGGCAGTTTGTGTTTCTCATTATGAGCCGGAGTCAAGTTGGCGTCATCGATATGACTAAGGCGGTTTGTGTTTCTCATCATGAGCCGAAGCCAAGTTGGCCTCCTCAATATGACTGAGGCAGTTTGGACATCGATATGACTAAGGCGGTTTGCGTTTCTCATCATGAGCCAAATCCAAGTCGGTGTCATCGATATGATTAAGGCGGTTCGGGTTTGTCATCATGAGACGTGACTAAGTCGACGACGCCTCTATATAAGAAAGGCATGGGCACGAGAGCAACGACATCATCAACACAACAACAACAATCCTTTACTCTTTATCGTTCTTCCTTAGCTTGGAGCTCTTTTTTCTCCCTTTCCATTAAACCGACTTTGGGATGACCAAGTTCCTCTTAGCGTTCTTGTACCTTTTTCAATTTTTTCCCCCTCTCCGTTAGACCGACCTTGAGACGTCCATTCCGGATCCGTCTCGGAAAGTCTTAGCATTCTTGTACCACTTCCACCACCAACAACTTGTATTAATAATAAAATTCTACCTCCACAAAAAAAAACAAAAACGTTGATTATAATGTGTATTATGGGCCCTATTGAAATCAGTAGCTCTCCGAAATCTAGATTGAGGTTGCCAACTGTGTATCGTCGGACCCAAACTTCGCTCGTTGACATCTCTCGATATTTTACAATTTTTCAGAATTTTCAAATATCAACCGTCCGATCAAACCCTAGGGTGAGTTCTGGACGAATCCAAGCCGTACACATGTAAGTGGGTCATTTTTCAGACTCAATTAGCGCCAAAAAAAATCCGACTCCCGTCGCTTTCCCAGCAACAAAGATAATCCTATAAGCCTAAAAGAATCATCCAACGGTGCTCAGTCGATCCCTACAATCAGTCCTCGAATCTCAGACGTTGATCTACAACTTTCAAGTTCCCCCTTCCGATCGGCGCTCAACCTCGTCCAGCCATCCGATAATGAAAAATTAAATTTGAAAAAGGATCAGGCGAGCGAGGGAGAGAGAGAGAGAAACTGAAATAAAAAAAATAAAAATAAAATGCCCCGAAGAGGAAAAAAATTTAAACCCTCACGAGGAGCTCTCTCTCTCCTCTTTTAAGTTTCAACTCATCTCTTCCTCGAGATTCGAAACGGCGGGGAATTGGAGATGGAACAAGGCGAAACGGTGTCGGATTTCGGTCCCAAGAAGCTCGCTCGGCAGTTGGATTTCATCGCCGTCTGTCGGGCGTCGGCGAGTTTAGCCTCGCCGGAGAGCCCGCAGCTCCGCGCTCCGTCGGCCGAGGCTCCCCCGCCGCCATCGCCTCTTCAGTTGCATTTGCAGTTCCGGACGCCGCCGAAGCAGCCGCTGGTCCTGACAATGCCGGTGCCGCACGAGGTGGCCGGCGGCGGCTGCGTGCATCCGGCTAGGAAGCATCCGATGCCCCCGGCGTTGGCGTAAGTTCTCCGAACTCCTCCTTCTGAGTTTCTTTCTTGTTTATTTTCGCGAGAGAGATATTTTAGGTAAGAAAATGTCAAATATTTTAAATTTGAAAATCAATTTTCCGAATTTGAACACAACTGATTTGGTAAATTTGCGATAGGTAATAGATGTTCCTCTCTTATGCAGCTAGATAGAACCATTTTTTCCTTCATTTTTTTTTCTTCCAGATATTCTAGCTAGATGAGAGGTGATTATTAATGATTAATCATATATATATATATATATATATATATATATATTTGCTTTCTTCCTTCAGCAAGCTATGTTCTCCTGGTCCACGACCGCGGCCTAGTGGCGAGGCGAGGGACGGGACTCCTAAGAAGCCGAAGCAATGCAACTGCAAGAATTCTCGATGCTTGAAGCTGTAAGTGCTTAATGTGTGTTTCTTCTAAACTTGGGCTGTGAAGATAACTGCATTTGATTTTAAGCTGCCTTGAGATGGTAACCAACTTGGAAGTATTTCCCTTGGTTCTCAGGTACTGTGAGTGCTTTGCTGCGGGAATTTATTGCAATGGGTGCAACTGCGTGAACTGCCATAATAATGAGAAGCAAGAAGTTGCTAGGCAGGAGGCTGTTGCGGCAGTTTTGGATCGTAACCCGCATGCATTCAGACCAAAGATTGCCAGCAGTCCACGCAGATCTATGGACCACAAGGTTTGTAATCAGTAACTATGGAGTTTATATTAGGTAGGGTCTATGATTCTCGCACTCCCGGAACAATTGAGATATATCTATTTTGATATGGAAGGTATTCTTGATGTGCTCGATTAATGAATTTTGTTATAACTGTTTCTTTTGGATTCTGTTTCATCTCATACTCTAGCATACCAAAGGCATCCTGCTCCACCGACACATCCAAATCTCTGCAATTTTAGCAGTTTGTTTAATTCAAGTTTTTTTACAGAGTTTTGTGGAAAACTTAGAGAGTTGAAGAGATGTATGGGCCAATTTCTTCACAATGAAACCATTTCCAGTTGTTTGAGTTAAAGGGTTCTTTCTATTCTTTTGATTAACCATCATATATCTAAAAAGTTTGACAAATCAATTCAGGAAGATGCAACTGAAGTTCAATTGGTTGGAAAGCACAACAAAGGCTGCCATTGCAAGAAATCAGGATGCCTTAAGAAGTACTGTGAGTGCTACCAGGCCAATGTTTTATGCTCTGAAAACTGCAAATGTCTGGATTGTAAAAACTTTGAAGGTAGCGAGGAAAGACTTGCTCTGTTTCTGGGCAGCCCAAATGCCTCGGCTTACATGCAACAAGCAGCAAATGCCGCCATTAATGAGGCAATTGGTTCATCTGGATATGGGGCCCCTTATACTTTCAAGAAAATGAAACTAGAAGAATTCAAAGATAATGGATCAAATGTACAATCAGTTCGTGGCACAAATTCTATGCAGGTTTGTTTCTGTACCTTCGGTGGCATCAAAAGTTAAATTTAATGCACTGCACTGCCAGGTTTCTGCTTTCTGGACCCTTGCCTGGGAAAAGTTTTTGCCAACGTCGTTGGTCTAGGCACCAATTAGCTACAGTAGAACTCAACTGCACATTACAGTCTTGGTGATTGCTAAGTAAACTTTTGGTGCTAAGTTGTGTTTATGGACATTAGGAGGACACCAATCAATTTACTTCTGTTGTGGTTACACCACCAATGTCGGAGTAGTATACAAAGGGGACACGGGATTCATTGTTTTCTGATTGGGATTGGAAGTCATTTCCTCCTTGTTCCAAATAGGTTTATGATATCCTGTAAAGCACTGATTTTGCCTTTTCTTCTTTTTGACCATTAATCAGGTAAACGCTTCAAGGAATTCTGGGTCTGCTTCTTGTATATCGTCTATCTCCTATTCTCATCATGCAAGTTACACGGCATTAGGGTTCTCCAAGGAAGTATACAGGTTCGCAATCATATTGTCTTCTGCAAGTTTCAGAAGAGCTTTCATTGTTTCTGAGACATTCGTTTTCGAAAAACTGATTGGCCATTGTTCATGTGACTTGAAGGTCTGCACTAGCAGATGTTCTCCAACCTCAGGATGTCAAGAACTTCTGCTCACATTTGGTCGGGCTTTCAGTAGGAGCTTCAAAAACATTTACAGGTTTGATTAGCAAAAAGAACTATACGAGACCATATTCTGTGTCTTTACCTTTCGCGGAAGTTTATAATGCTTTTTTCCAATCATATGCGCTTGCAGAGGCTGCACTATGCTGGGTCATTTTCCACGGACTTGCATACTATGATGCACTGCAAATTTCTTCTTTGTTAGAAAACTAATTCACTTATCCAGTGACTTCTTCTTTGGCCATTTAGTTTTATCTTATAATAGTTACATCATTATATATTTTGTTGGATTCCCTGAACCTCGCCTTACATTGTAGAGCAGCGTGTCACATGATTTCTATACCACAGCAGATGATATGCTGACCTTTTTCTCTAGTGCACACTGATAATCTTCTCAACGTCATAAAACTGTTTTTTCCAGGAAAAGGAGGGAACAAGCATCAGCAAGCCGAGATCCAAGAGAGTGTGAGTAATGCAAACGGAGATGATCGCCAGATGTATGTTCCCCGTGATCACGTGGACAGAAACAGAGTGGATAGTAATGGATCCAGCTCATCTGGAACAGACGCTGGAGATGAAGTGGCAAACAGAAGGCCATCGTCCCCTGAAATCGATTTGATGTGCCATGAAAAAGAGGCGGAATTCGTGAAAGGTAGCTCACCAACTGGACCAGCAAATATCGGACAAAGCTCACTCCAGAAATCATCCAGTGGAAGTGAATGCAATGAGCTCTATGCAGAACAGGAAAGGATCATCTTGACTAGCTTCCGAGATGTGCTCCATACACTAATCGCTCGTGGAAGCATGAAAGGTACGCTTCTCCACTCCCAAATGTAAATGCTAAGCTTTTAACCGAAAAAAAGAAAGTAAATGTTACTCCTGGACCCTGTAGGAGTGATTATGTTTTTGTTCTCTTACTTATCTACCTAACATAGTGTTAACGAAATCATTCTTCTGTTCTGTCTGGTTTAGAGAGAATGCACCTTCCAGTAGCCAAAAGCAAAGCAGACGAACAACCACTCGGTGCGACTCGCACCAGAAGAGGTGCCAGCGAAACGGGAGATGGCAACATATCATTTGACAATGGAGTTGCCAAACACGCAGTAACTGCTCTGTCCTCGAATGTCCATCTTGCTGAGAAGACTGCTTCTTCACCGATCCAACTTGTGGAGACCAAACAGAGCGAGATCTAACACTAATATCCGAGGTCTCTTGGTAGATAGAGCATGTCTCGCTGCTGTTCTGTTGCTGCTATAATTAAGGGCAGTTTTTGTTAGCCTGTCTCTCGTCCCCATGTAACCTTAGTTGAGCTGATTTTTGTCTCCACCATATCTAATTCTTTGAATTGTTGCAGATGGAGCAACTGTAACGCTGCTAATCCTAGATATTAATGTAAATATCTGAAACTCTTGTTTTACTAGTTAAGGTTTCTCCTTTCCAAGAAACCTTTTTTATCTCTTGAACCCAGGCAGCAGTGGAAGAAGCTTCATGCCTTAAGGTGATGTCACTAGCATAGAAGCAAAAGAAGGACCCAACGTCAGTCCCTTAAAGACGCAGCAAATTTGGCAAGCATTTTATTACGTTAACCATACCGGAAACTTCCTCCCTCTGCCCTGTCCTGCGTGGTTTTAAAAAACGTGGTCCGACCGATTGGACCGTAAATTGGGTACAAGACCGGATCATTTTTAGGCTTTTGATCGGAGTCTGTACTAACCAGACCAAATCCAGTCGGACTGGCCGATTTTGAGGTCCACCCTGACCGTCAAACCTGGTTCGTACAAAAATGGGCAAAATTGACTTTTTTTGGTAATTTTTGATAAAAAAGTTGATTTGACAATTTATAGAGTAATAAATAAATAAGTAGATTTAAAGAGTGGAGAGATAAAAAATAAGTACAAAAATAGATAAAATTGGCTTTTTTGGTAATTTTTGATAAAAAAATTGATTTGACAAGTTTATAGAGTAATAAATAAATAAGTAGATTTATAGAGGGGAGAGATAAAAAATTAAATCTACTTTTTTATGAAAAATAAGTATACTTTTTTTTAATGAAAAATAAGTCTATTTTAACCTATATATATTATTTAAAATATTAAAAAATAAAAATAATTTTAGTCCGACCGACCGCCCCAGAAAACAGTAAAAATTCCGGGTCCTAGCTCCGAACCAGGTTTTAAAACCATGCTGTCCTGTCCTGTCCTTTTATAATTTGTTGATAGTGGTACGATGGTAGCTTTCGCTCCCACCTTCCTCCCCTGACCATTTCCTCGTCCACTACAAGACAAGCTTCAGTTTTACTTTGTTCGAGTTAAATATTAGTTAAATCTATTTATGAATAATTTTACTAATAATATTTTGAATATTTAGAATCGAACTACCGTATCGACATTTTAAATTAGGTACATGATTATTATTTTATTGGAAAAAGTCTACTTTAGTACCCTGTGGTATCGACCAAAATCACTTTAGTACCCTGTGGTAAAAAACCGATCAATCGAGTCATACTTATTCCAATTAACATCAAAAAGGGCCTCGGGCAGCTGCCCGGAGCTGCCCGAACCTACTCGAGCGCTGCCCAAACCTACTCGAGCGCTGCCCAGGCCACGTGGCCAGCCACATCACCAATTTTGATGACGTGGCGCCACGTCACCAATTCTCCTCCTCCTCCGATTTTCCTCCTCCTCCTCCTCCTCCCCTCCTCCTCCTCCTCCTCCTCCGCCTCCTCCTCCTCCGCGTTCCTCCTCCTTCTCCTCCTCCTCCTCCTCCCCTCCTCCTCCTCCTCCTCCTCCTCCCTGCGTCCTCCTCCTCCTCCCCGCGTCCTCCTCCTCCTCCTCCGCGTCCTCTTCCTCCGCGTCCCCCTCCTCCTCCTCCTCTCCTCCTCCTCCCCGCATCCCCCTCCTCCTCCGCGTCCCCCTCCTCCTCCTCCTCTCCTCCTCCTCCCCGCGTCCTCCTCCTCCCCGCGTCCCCCTCCTCCTCCGCCTCCTCCTCCTCCTCCTCCGCGTCCTCCTCCTCCGCGTCCCCCTCCTCCTCCTCTCCTCCTCCTCCCCACGTTGCCCTCCTCCTCCGCCTCCTCCTCCTCCTCCGCGTCCTCCTCCTCCCCGCGTCCTCCTCCTCCCCACGCCCCCCTCCTCCTCCCCACGCCCCCCTCCTCCTCCGCGTCCTCCTCCTCCCCGAGTCCCCCTCCTCCCCCGCGTCCCCCTCCTCCTCTCCTCCTCCTCCCCGCGTCCTCCTCCCCCTCCTCCTCCTCCCCACGTCCTCCTCCTCCTCCTCCCCGCGTCCCCTTCCTCCTCCTCCTCCTCCTCCTCCTCCTCCCCGCCTCCTCCTCCTCCTCTTGGTGACGTGGCGCCACGTCATCAAAATTGGTGACGTGGCTGGCCACGTGGCCCGGGCAGCGCTCGGGTAGGTTCGGGCAGCTCCGGGCAGCTGCCCGAGGCCCTTTTTGATGTTAATTGGAATAAGTATGACTCGATTGATCGGTTTTTTACCACAGGGTACTAAAGTGATTTTGGTCGATACTACAGGATACGAAAGTGGACTTTTCCCTATTTTATTTGTCTCAAGAAATTAGGAAACGACATCGTACAGATAAGAGTAAGATATTAAACAATTTTTTAGAGCTGAACTACAAGGATGCGGGGTCAGTAGTCCGTATCATGCGGATATAAAAGCACTAAGCGCCTCCTCACTCCCACCACCATCGCCACCTCTTTTATCCTCCTCCTCCTCCTCCTCCTCGCTGCCCTTCTCTCACGTGCCCCGTAACCGCCCCCCATAACCGCCGCCGATCGTAATGGCGGACCAGGTACAAGCAGGAGAGAAACTGCGCGGACGAGAGGACGACACCGAGGCGGCGGCGCTTCGTCGCGATTTCCTAAAGGTTCTCCGTGAACGGCGGTCACCTGAAGGTTTGTTTCCGCGCGGATTCTTATACCTATCAACTTAATTATACTCGGTTCCTATATTTCATTTGTTTTATTCAATTTAATTTAATTATTTTTTTAGGTGAAGTTGAACTATCGGTGGAGGAAGCGAAGCCGGTAGAGGAACAGCTGATCCAGGAAGCGTCTCCCCCGATAATCAGCGAGGTGTTGTTTCTTCTTCTTCTTCCTCCAGACTTTTTGTTACATATCTCTCTTTTTCTTATGGTTTTAATTAATTAACAACGCATTTTTTTTTGTTTTGCTATTAATTGAAGGCAATGGCTTCTTGTCCGAAGAAGCAGATCGACAAGGACCAGCTAAAGGAGGAAAACCTTTACTTATTCACCGAGGTGATCATTACGAATTTTTTTAGTCCTTTATCTTTTTTATTGTAAAAAAGCGAAATATGATCAAACGACGACGACGGCGTTTTATAATGGGAGAGAGAATATATGTAGGCGGGAGAGCAAGGGAGAGTGCCGTTACTGATACTGAGCTTGAAAGAGAGGAGTGATGAGGAGAAGAGACCGGCGGTCGTTTTCTTACACAGCACCAACAAGAACAAAGAGTGGTTGCGCCCTTTGCTTGAGGTAACTCAGTTCAGTGGTGAGACGACGGAGTTTTCGAATTTTCGGTTGTTGCGCGCACGCGCGCGCGCGCACACACACACACATATATATAATTCCTTGTTCATTTTGTGGATTGCAGGTGTTGGGATGGCGAGAAATAGGAAAGACTTATTTTCTATTCCTATTCCTATTCATGTCAAGCTTTTGCTCCATCACACAAGAGCT
The DNA here is from genome assembly GCA_963995505.1 of Hypericum androsaemum. Lineage (NCBI taxonomy): Eukaryota > Viridiplantae > Streptophyta > Magnoliopsida > Malpighiales > Hypericaceae > Hypericum > Hypericum androsaemum. The sequence goes on from OZ023190.1 coordinate 17,620,140, forward strand.
TTTCTCCCCTCTATCAGAACGCAACGAGGTGACTACACCTACAACCGTGTTCCTCACTAACCTGTAGGTGTTTCTAGCATTCCTTTCACCCTTCATCACCACCACAGCATCCTTCTCCACCTCCATTAGCCCGCCTACAACATTATAGTTGTACCCACTATAATCCAAGGCTCCTAACGAGATCAAATTCCTCTCCAATTTTGGAACATGCCTAACCCCACACAATTTTCTCTCAACACCATCCCACATCTTAATTCGGATATCACCTATGCCAGCAATTCTACAAGTAGAACCATCACCCATAGTCACCATACCTGAATCAACGAACTTGTAGGTGTCGAACCACCCTCTCTTGGGCGTCATGTGGAAAGAGCAAGCGCTATCCAAAATCCAGGAAACAGAATGCTTTGGACTTACAAAACAGAAAGGAGATCACCATCCGACCCGTCCGAATGTGAGGCCACATTCACGGAACCTGATCCTTTTTCCTCGCGATCCCGAGTTCTTCTTGGACAATCCTTCTTCACGTGCCCTTTTTCTCCGCACTCGAAGCAATTTCCCTTGAACCTCCTTGACCACGACTTGGATCCCTTCCCGTCTTTTGCTCTACTACGATTACCATGGCTACCCCTCACAACCAGCCCTTCCGCTTGTTCATCGCCATTTTTTCTTCTTTGATGAAACCCTAGCAGAGCACTTGTGATATCTTCCAACACCAGGGACTCCTTCCCCCAAGTTAGAGTTGTAACCAAATTTTCGTAGGAGCCAGGTAAAGAATTCAGCAGCAACAATGCCTTGTCTTCTTCCTCGAACTTCACATCAACCTTTCTCAAGTCACTCACAAGTTGACTGAAACCATTAATATGTTGGCTCAAATCCGAGCCCTCATTCATCTTGAGCCCGTACAATCTTTGCTTAAGATAAAGCTTGTTCGACAAAGACTTAGACATATACCTTGCCTCCAATTTCTTCCATACCTCAGCTGGTGACTCCTCATCCATGACGTGATACATCACATCATCCGCCAAGCACAAGCGAATTGTCGCCACCGCCTTGGCCCCCATCTCCTTCCACTCTTGCTCCTCCATCTTCTCGGGCTTCTTCTCCGAGAGCGCGATGACCATCCCTTGTTGCAGGAGGAGATCCTTGACACGCCTTTGCCATAACCCAAAATTCGAAGAACCATTGAACTTCACAAGAGCAACCTTCGCGCCGTCCGTCATCCTCCAACCTAAGCTCTGATACCAATTGTTAGGAATTCAGCAACTAGAGAACAAGATCGCACAAAGAACACGTAACAAGAGAATTACGTGGTTCGGCCTAATGCCTACGTCCACGGTGAGAAAGGAGAACTTTTATTTATGGATCCGAGTCACAAAGCTATACAAAACCTTAGGGTAACATGTCTTTATATAGAGACAAACCCTTGGTGTACAAGTAACCTATCTAGGTCTAATTAGGAGTCCAAAATCTAGTCAGAATAGGAATAGGAATAGGAAATAAGTCTTTCCTATTTCTCGCCATCCCAACAATCTCCACCTTGGCGAGAAATCATCTCGTGGAAGAACCATGAAGCTCCACCCGAACTTCAACAAACTCCACCTTGACAAAACACCGCCCCATGAAGAACCATGAGATCTTGCAAAATCAATCCAACTCCACCGACTCCATCTCGGACCATAGATAACTGCATCAATAAGACCATCTCAACTTTCTCTTCACCTTTTGTTCAATCACTTGGAGCCAGCCCCCAAGCTCGAGCTTCTGAGCTTGCTTGGCCTATTCTCTCCAACCTCCATCGAACTCCAACTAGCAAGTCCACCTGCTGAAGCAAACTTGTGACCAATAGATGCGCTCTCTATTTTTCGGTCAACCCCATGCTCCGCAACCTCGAACTGCTTCTCCGCTGGACCTTCTTGCCTCATACCAATGCTACATGCCATAGCATACAAAGGGCAACCTTTTGTTCCACCAAGTAGAACCCTCGACATGCCACGAACTCTACCGTTCGGCCTTGAGTGAGATACCTGATTCGCCCGTGGTGCTACCAACGGCTTCGTATTCCTCATGCAAAACCTACCCAACACCTTTGACGTGCACGTCCTTTTAGACAACCATGAGATCTTGCAAAATCAATCCAACTCCACCGACTCTATCTCGGAATTCAGCAACTAGAGAACAAGATCGCACAAAGAACACGGAACAAGAGAATTACGTGGTTCGGCCTAATGCCTACATCCACGGGGAGGCCTAATGCCTACATCCACGGGGAGAAAGGAGAACTTTTATTGATGAGTTTCCGAGCCATAAAGCCATACAAAACCTTAGGGTAACATGTCTTTATATAGAGACAAATCCTTGGTGTACAAGTAACCTATCTAGGTCTAATTAGGAGTCCAGAATCTAGTCAGAATAAGAATAGGAATAGGAATAGCAAATAAGTCTTTCCTATTCCTATTCCTATTCTGACTTATTTGCTAGGAATAGGAACTTTTATTTGCTATATATATAAGACTTATTTGCTATTCCTATTCCTATTCCTATTCGCCGGGAATAGGAATAGCAAATAAAAGTTCTCCTTTCTCACCGTGGACGTAGGCATTAGGCCGAACCACGTAATTCTCTTGTTCCGTGTTCTTTGTGCGATCTTGTTCTCTAGTTGCTGAATTCCTAACAGCAGGGATATGCTTCCAGGGGTTACGTGGCTATTGCTATCGACTCTCGTTACCATGGCGAACGCGCTACTACGAAGACTGCATATCAAGATGTCAGCGAGTTTCTTGCTTCTTTTTTGTTGTTGGAGATGGATATGATTGTTGCAGCAGACTTATCCCTGTTTTTCAGTTGCAATTTTCGATATCGGATCTTCTGCACTGACTTATTTTCCGAATGAATCTACTAATTCAATCCTTAACTTTATCCGGTTATGTTATTTGACGTAGGCACTTATTTCGGCATGGAAGAATGGGGTTACAATGCCATTCATCTTTGACACGGTAACTTTGATTTCTCTCCATTATACAATTTTCAGTATTTTGGCTTCCATTCATGCTATAAATGGGTGTTGCTGGTCAGGGACTTGATCAAGCTTGCAGATTATCTTACCACGAGAGAAGATATAGACCACACCAAGATAGGAATTACCGGCGAATCTCTGGGAGGTCGGTTGTACGAAATCATCCTTGAAGATTAATTGCAGCTGGTGGCAGATGTGCTAATGTGGTTTGTCACATGGTTCAGGGATGCATGCGTGGTTTGCTGCTTTCGCTGATACCCGATATGCCGTGGTTGTTCCTATTATCGGTGTGCAGGTTTGTCTGCTGAACTAGAATTTGCTGTAACTACTCTTTTTTCTTGAAGGAATTTGCTGGAACTACTGGCCGCTACTAGTTACTGAATACCAGGTCTCCCGTGGGATGCATTGTAGGGATTCCGCTGGGCCATCGATCACAATATGTGGCAAGGTCGCGTCGACAGCATAAGGTCTGTATTTGAAGGTAAAGACCCCGACATGCCGAGCATCTCGAGCCTAAGCTTCGAGGACCACACCTTCCTTAATAATATTAGCTGCTCCAGGAAAATGCATCATCTCTCGTGCTTTCCAACTGGATCAAGAGCATTGTTTAAGATCTTCATTTACCGTAATACTTGATAGGCTTACCGTGATAATCTGACGTTGGCTTTTGTCTGCATTTCTCTGGATGTGGTGGCTCTGATCGCAATAACCTTTTGATTGCAGAAGCAAGTATTGATTTAGACAAGACTGAAATTGATAACCAAGTTGTAGCTAAGGTACCTCGACCGTTCATTGCCCTACATATCAATCTCTCTTTTTTCTCCTAATTTGGTGGGTTCCATCAAATTGATTCTAATTCTCCCGACCAGGTCTGGGATAGAATTGCTCCAGGTCTGGATTCCAGAATTGATGCACCTCACAGTATTCCAGCAATAGCACCACGCCCGCTCTTGATTCTCAATGGTACAGATGATTTCCCTTTCTGGACACCAGCTAACCCCATCCCCAGTCTTCGTTCGTAATGTTGCAGTTCCGATAGTTGGCACTACCATGTTGATGTTGATTCTGAATAAAATTTGTAGGCGCGGACGATCATCGTTGCCCACTTGGTGGTTTAGAAGAACCAAAATCAAAGGCTTCTGCAGCTTACGACGAGGCAAACTCTCTGGACAATTTCAAGGTATGAGGCACCCCCTTAGCTGATATTGTTGGATCCAATACTTGATGAAGCATAACTTGCTTTGATTTACATGTCAGCTGATTGCTCAACCTGGTATTGGACATCAAATGACTCCGTTGATGGTGATAGAAGCTAGTACTTGGTTTGACAAGTTTTTCCAGCAATGAAGTTCATCCGACAGTCCTTTACCAAATGCAATCCAGATCGCTTTTTAGATCAGATCCAGCAGTTGTCTGCAATAAAAGAACCGAATTCCTCTACATCGAGTAGCTTCGAGTGTATAGAATGGAACCACTGGAACTAAAATGTGCAGCTGCTAATAAAGGTAGTGTATAACCAAAAATTTTGTGCCGCTGTTTGGGGACAAATCACGATCACAAAAATAAAAGCAAAGCGAGAGTGTGTGAAAATGGAGGAAGGACACAACATGAAAGTACCGACTTTTCTAGGGTCAAGAGTTTCCAAGGATCTACATTCACCATCTATCAGCGCATGCTCCTGCCATTTAGCAATCACTCTTTCTTCGGTGTGGCTGTGTTACGTATGAAGAGTCTTATTTAGGAGTCTATTTATCTTTACTAGTATTTTCTATTTTATTAGTAGTATTTTTCAATTCAGTAGTCGAGTCCTAATAGGTATTTTCCTGTTCCGATGTAATTGTTTGGCTATATAATGCCACGATGCCTAGGGTTTATTCAGCCAAGAAATAAAAACAAGTTATTTACATTTATTTAGTTTTATCGTAGTTTATCAAGACGGCGCGAGGATAAAAAGGCAAGAAGCTTTCGAGTCCCACTGTGCACCGCTACAACCTTCGTAGTACTGCTGCTCGTACCAATTTGGTATCAGAGCCACCGCTGTCCGCTGCCATGTCGAGCTCCGGCGACAACTCCGACGACGTCTCCAGCGAGACTGCCGCACTCGCCCAGATCCTAGCAGCCCTGGAGAAGGTCACCGTGGAGATCGGAGGCCTGGGGAAGTGTCTGATGGCCGTTGAAGCAAATCTGAAGGGCAACTTTGGTCAGCCTTCCTTACCGCCGGCGGGACCACTCTCGGAGCAAGCCCATGTGCAGCCAACTCTGCCACCTCTGGTGGCGTCACCCGCCTTCCCGCTGTCGGGAACCAACCCCGAAGCAACCCACTTCTGCCATCGTCGGGACCTCCCCTGACAGAAATCCAAGGTCCGACTTGGACTCCACCACCGACGGCCGCTAATGCCCAGATCTCACCACTGCTATCGGGACCCCCACCGACGGCCGACCATGCCCAGTCCTGGGCTCCTCCCCCGCCGCCAGGACCATGTCCAGCCGGAGTCCAGGCGTCGACTTGGGTTCAGGTGAAGCCACTGCCGCCGGCGGATAATACACCAGCGGGCTCTCACGCGGCTGTTTCGGCGTCTGTGCAAACATCAGCACCTTGGAGGGAAGCTGGCCCACAGCCTGGGACTTATGGGTACCGACCGGGTACCAACTCTGCTGGGGTACGACAGCCGCCGCCTTACGGTGGCAACGGGAACCCGCGTGATTACTCGGGGCATCAACCAGCCGATAATTTTTTCGCAGTCTCGAGATGTTCAAACACCGCCTTATCGGAATAACAATAATGAGCGGGGATATGCTCGAAACACAAATTATTATCCGGAGGAAGGAAGAGAAGATAGAGGCCAATTTTGAAACCCTAATTCGGATTCGTTTAATTCGGACAGGGGAACAGGCGTTCCGAAGTACTACAAATTGGAGTTTCCCAAGTTCGATGGCAAGGAGGACCCCTTAGCGTGGATTAACCAGTGCGAACAATTCTTCCGAAGCCAACGCACAGCAGAGGATGACAAAGTCTATCTAGCCTCGTTCCATATGACTGGCACTGCGCAACAATGGTTCTACCAGTTGGAACGACATTCAGGAACGCCGTCATGGGCAGCTTTTGTCAACTTATGCCACCAAAGATTTGGACCACCATCCCGGAGCAACCTGATGGGCGGGCTAGCCAAATTAACTTGTCAAGGATTGGTAGATCAATACCAGGAGCAATTCCTTGCCCTGATTTGCCGAGTAGATCCCCTCACGACAGCACAAGAAGTCGACCTGTTTATGTTCAGACTTCCCAACCCGCTCCACACTGATGTCGAACTCCAAAATCCAGTCGACCTTCAAGATGCTATGAGCCTGGCCCGAGCCTATGAGCGCCAGACGGGTACTGTTATCCACCGACTACACTTGCCAAGACTATTGCACCCTCGTCGGGAAGCGTCGTGACTGCGAATAACTCGTTGGAACCAACTATCCGTCGTATGTCTCCAACGGAAATAGCTGATCGAGAGCGAAAGGGGTTGTGCTATTATTGCGACGAGAAGTATGTGCTATTATTGCGACGAGAAGTATGTGCTATTATTGCGACGAGAAGTATGTGCGGGGACATCACTGTCAGCGCCTTTTCTACATTGAGGCTGAGGACTGGGTGGATGGGGATGGGACGATCAATGACACCGACGAGCCAGGTTAGCACGCATATTCGGATTGCCAGCTCGAGGACGAGCTGTCTCGCGAAGGTGTGGGAAATGTTACGTATGAAGAGTCTTATTTAGGAGTCTATTTATCTTTACTGGTATTTTCTATTTTATTAGTAGTATTTTTCAATTCAGTAGTCGAGTCCTAATAGGTATTTTCCTATTCCGATGTAATCGTTTGGCTATATAATGCCACGATGCCTAGGGTTTATTCAGCCAAAAAATAAGAACAAGTTATTTACATTTATTTAGTTTTATTGTAGTTTATCAAGATGGCGCGAGGACGAAAAGGCAAGAAGTCTTCGAATCCCACCGCGCACCGCTACAACCTTCGTAGCACCGCTGCTCGTACCAGGCTGCGAGTCTCGTGTACATTCTTGCCATGGAATGATAACCTCTAACATCACCAGACCGTAGAGGATCTCCTATACAAATCCAATGAATACCGAGAAAATAACCTACCAATTGTTACTCGCAATGGAACACTTCATACAGGTAAGCTAATTCCAGAAGCACGCAGAGTGAAAGTCGAGAGAGTTCTGAATTACCTGAATCACAGTTCAAAGGGAGACAGAGATGAGACAAGCTACCTAGTTACTCCAGATGATCTAGTTTGGAATGAAATCATTTTTCAAGCTAAAGGACTCTGCATGGAGAACCCAGAAACCTACAAACACCATGAATACTTCTCGACTTGATATGATTCATCGAGCCGACTTCAAACTGACAAGAAATCCAATCTCATACTTTTTCAACCAACTCCATAAGATCATCCACGGCATCTCAGAAAAGCATACACCAGTTCCCATTTCCTTTCAGCTCGAAGATTCTCAAGCCTGTGGTGACCCCAGTGATCGTTCCGCCCAAAAAATGAACCACAAGTAACGAACTTCCCAATCAACCTACGATCATTACTCAAAGAGAAACCAGATCACCGAAATGCCTACCTTAAAATGAACATTGGGATGAAAGATTTTCGTCAAGAACCGGACTTGCGGAGGTTGCGAAGGATACTGATCGCATCTTTTATGAAATCGATCCCTTTTTACTCTATGTAGAAAAATATGTGGAGCTCCGTATGTCCATAAGATTTGCTTAAATTACTATTTTATTCTTTAGTGCTTTGGAAAAAAATTAGGAAACCAAAGTTTGCTTAAATTAGATCTGAGAATAATTTACACTAACTTATTATAGGCATACATATCGTTCCCTCCCGCCAGTCGTAGAATATTGTTACAAGTTTATTTTAGTACCACGTTTCTGGCAAAGATTTTATAAAGTTTGCAATTTTGGTGTTAAATTTCTATTAAGAGTATTTTTTTTTTCTCGGCTAACTTAAAATCCTCAATTTTGAAGTCTAATCCAAAAATCCCAAATACCCAACTTCGAACCCTAAAACCCCAACATGCAAGCCTAACTAAATTTTATGGGTAAAGAGTGAATTTGAAAAATTAAAAATAAATATACCCAACAAAGTCGTAAGTTCCGATTGAAGGTTTAAGCCATCGAGAAATAGTGCTAAGAAAGGATGGCAAGTCACATGAATTAATTTAATCTGTAGTCTCAATTGCTAGTTCTCTACAAAATGTACATATTTCCCAAGCCAACTCAAAAGCGCCGTTGGAACAGGCTACAGGAAAAGAATATATATTATGATTTGAATTATAAAATGAGAGGAATAAACATAGGTTAGAAATCCCAAGAGGGGGAAGAGAGGGCAAAAATGAAACTCAAAAGAAGATTGGCGAAAACAAATGAGGTATGGAATCTGTCACAAGCTACCGGCGCTGCTTCCGGGCTTCGTTTGCTTGAATTTCGCGATGTCAACGAGATCTCCAAATAGCTTATCTTCGGGTTTTGATGGCCTGCTCGGAGGCACGTAGGATGAAGTAGAGCCCTGGAAAGCAGAGTTTCTCGAGCCACTGTCGTCACTGACAGACAGTCCGTACATGTGCTGTTCCAAGTACTGCGACTGCTGAACGTAGCCAGCTTGGGGCTGGCCGTATCCATAAGCACCTGGTTGGTTGCCATACATTTGTTGAGGATACATTCCAGTCATCTGCCCAACCAGCATTTGTTGAGGGAGCATGCCCATATATTGGCCTCCTTGCATCTGCTGAGGTTGCGTACCAGAAAACTGATTACCGGGCATTAACATAGGTCCACCTGCTATCGGTTGAACATGGGGGCCCAGCATATGAGGTACCTGCGGATGCATGGTTTGAGGGTATTGAGCTGCCAGTGGACTACCACTTTGCATGGTTTGACGGTATTCAACCCCTGCCACTGGACTACCACCATCTGCTTGCTGAGCTTCCCACGGTGGTGGAGGTAGGGAAGCATCATTCTGAGCACCTTTTCAAAATCACAAAAGAAGACAAACAAATAGAAAGAAAAAAAACAGAAGTCACAAAATTTACCGAACAAACAAATTATATAAGTTGCGTTTTATCAATCTTGCAAGGTTTTGGGACTGACAGAATATAACTCTATTGAGAAAATTAGACAACCGCAACTTTTATAATTTATGTGTCTAAGTAGATTCATTACTCTGCATAATCAAGTGCCTGAACCTATGATGTTATGTCTAGACAAGATTCATAAAACGGCATATCATAGAGTTTGACCAAAAACCACTCACCATATACCGGCGAGGAAGGCTGAGGCTGCAATGCTAGCGCTCCATTCCAGGACACTGCACCTTGCATATACTGTGGCTGTGCGAACAGAGGCGATCCAATAGTAGGTGAATTCCCATTAGCAAAAATTCCAGGACTAGAAGACTGGAAATCCGGTGGTTGCTGGAATTGTGGGCTCATTTTATTTAGGTGTCCAGTCATGGGGACAGGCTGTGCATTGACAACATTTGGAGGATTACTGCCATTTGAATACATGTCAGAAAGAACAAGGGCATTTTCTTGCGACGGAGGAGTTGTTGGCTGCGGTTCTCCGACAGGAACCAGAGCAAGAGAAGTTTTGGCGGTGGGAGAGCTATAATCATCACCACTTAACAAGTCTATTTTTGAACTGGCTAATGCAGGAGCAGCGGTTGGACCATTAGATACAGGTGGTGCAGGGAGTAATAACTGGTTGAAAATTGATCCTGTACCAGAACTAGAAGCAGATCTGCAGAACGATTGCATCAAAAAAAAAGTTTTAGCAGAGGAAATCATCCTACAAAATATAATCATGCAGCAAAAGCAATTTAGCGTCATCTCCAGTCTTATGTAGCAGGTAAATTAACACTTATTAAAATATCAAGTATAAATTAGCTTTTACGTAACACGACAACCATTGACAGTCACTTGTAATTGTAAACTACAACATTCAGCACTCTCATGAGTTTCACTGGGAAGCTACAGAAAAGCAGCCAGAAAAGACAAATATACTTTTAGATGAAATGCATGTGCTACTTAAGAAGTTCACTCACTCCCCATCAGGTCTTTTATAATTGTCTCCAGTGTCAACCAGTGGACCATCAACATCAACCAATGCTCCACTAGATTTGGGCTTTGGTTCATCTTTACGACCAACAGTCCCTGAAGCAATGGATTCATGCTTGGCTAGCACTCGTTGCAAGTCATCGTTCAATGCTAGTCCCTGGCAGAGCAAAGATTCATCTCTGTCGATAATGAATGGAAGTCAGCAATTGATGTATATACGTACAAACATTAACAAAGAAAAAGATGCAATATGATACACATTTATCAAAGCTACTAAAAAATTGTCTTGGTGATGTCCAGGTCGCTCAGATCAGCAATGTACCAGTAAACAATAGTTGTGTATGAATATCACCAAGAAAGCCGTGGAACTAAAAAATTATCTGCATAATATACACAGTACAAAACAAACAGTGACCAGCATACAGAATTGTTACTATGGTCAAACCGCAATTCCAAATATCAAAAATCGGTTGATTTTGTTAGCATCAGAAATTCTTAGGACAATTTAATATGGTTTCAGGATAGCAATATTATTATAAACTCCGTTGTACAATGACTTGCCCGATACAAATACAAAAACAAAAAAAACCAGTGCAGCAACAGATAAAAACAAAGAACCCATGGGCACCAAGGAAACAGCGATGATCCAACATGATAAATTGCTACACAAAAGCATTTGAAAATCGTGAGAAGAATGAGAATTACGAAGTTGAATTAACCAAATGAACAACTCTTTGCTTGAATGTATGACATTGTTCCACCAGGTCTGCAATCACGTCCTGCCTAAGGCCCTACAAATCAAATAACAACCAGCAAAAAATAAGCAGAAGGACCAGAACAAAACCTGCAAAAATATGTATAAGTTCGAAATTCAAAAGAGGTGATCCAAAACCATACAAAACTGTTAGTTGTTTGAGTTTTAAACCGGCGTCAATGCCTGGTTCATGTTGAATAGCTTCCAACTACGCAAACCTAATAACAGAATGATAAACTACAAATTCTCTGCAAACGTTTTACCTCTCTGTTATCTGGATCTATTGCATTTAGCATCTCTGAAAGGACTTCCATAATATCCCGTGCATTCTGAATTTCTGTCAAACTAGAACAAAAGAGACTGCAAGAGTTTTAATAAATGCCAAACATCTTCCAAGCATAACTCATCTATTTAAGAGACGAATTTTGAAGCAAAGAGGAAAAGAAACACTGTAGCACCCAAAGACCAAATTGAATCAATTCAATCTTCTATGAACTACTGCAACATCAAGGAATAATGGTAAAGGTTTCAGCACAAATCAGACGAAAAGTTAGAAGGAAGCAGCAACAGTGCAAACAGTTGTAAGATACCTCAAGGTAGGATACTCAGACTCAGTAGAAGTCTCAGCTGCACCTTGAGCGTTGTCGTGATTGCTCAAATTTTGAGGATAAGATGATAAAGGTTGCGTTTGAGGCGGAGTGAATACTGGAGCAGACCTCTCAGATCTCCGGGGGAATACTGCTCCTGCACGCTGAAAATAACATGCCGAAGTTAGTAACTAGTTGGGAAAAAATAAAACAATATGATCAATAATAGATCATATGGCTACCAATATATACTTAGGCTATGGGCATTTTTGTCAAAGGCAAGCCAAGTACCATATGAGAAAATACATACCAGCAACTCTTGGTATGCGGAATAATACTGTGGATATCTCGCTCTGGCTCCACCAAAAGCTTCTTGCCAAGTATCTATTAGAATCAATATCTTCTCTTTAGCATGAAGGTCGGGCTATTAAGGAATCACCATGAGTTAGTCGGTCATTCCACAAGACCTAACCACAAACCTTTCAAGTGCAACGAAAACCAAAACACAACTCTCACCTTTTTCTTCACAATCCTCACCATCTCATGAAGAAGATCTTTCTCTGCAACATGCATACGGACAATGTCTCCACAGTTCTTTACAATAGTTTCCAGCAGCTACAAAAACCACATTGACACCAAAGCCCAAAACCAGACACAGTTCAGCAGAGACACAACACCAAAGTCGCCAAACAACAGCATTCGCCAGGGAAGGTTTCCACTGAAGTGCAATAAGAACGAAGCTCACAGTCAAGGCAAGAAGCTGGACTTTCACATTTCTACTTCCGAGACGCTTCTTTATTCCTTTAACCACATCTTTCGCTTGCCTGATCACACAATCAACCCCAGAAACAACAAATCAGAACCAAACTAGGTCCGAGGTGGTCGTTCAATCCCGAACTACCTACAGTTAACCACCGCATTGTGTTCGCTCTCATCCAACAAAATCACTCAATGTCTACAAGACAAAAGGTCGAACAACTAAGAAAACACCTACGAATCAGCTTCCAGCGATAGATAACCTCGCCCTAGCTAACTAACTCAATCCTAAACGACTTTTTTTCCAGTTTTCTTTTTCTAAAATTATAATAATCCTAGAACAACCGAATCATACAAAAAAAACTACATAAAAGAGCGAAAGCACTTGTTCTAGGTTCCAATCACGATAGGAAATAAATAACCTATATCACTGTTAACCATCAGATCAAACGAGCAGCGAGTAAAGAGATGAGAGAGAGGGATCGGGTGCGGGCGAGCTTACGCGGGGTCGTGGTTGCATATATCGGAGATCTCGATGTTCATCGCCCAATCGGGGCCGATCAACATGTCGCTCGTCGCCCTCTCCACCATCGCATTCACCATCTTCTCCGCCTCTCTCCGCTTCCGCCTTCTCCCCGAACAAAAAAATAATAATTCACTAATTTATTTAACTATTCCACGAAAATTACGAAACCTAGGTCTCCTCTCCCCTCTCTCTCTCTCTCCCCCTAGAGAAAAAGAGAGATTTCTTCCCTCTTTCTGGTGGGGAGGGAGGGGGAAAGATCGAAGGGAGTTCGGTTTCCAATAAATTTAGTGGTTCTTCTTTCTTCTTTTTTTACCCGTCCACGGACGGGGACGCGAATTTGTTCTGGGTTTGATTTGAGGGGTTCGGGTTTAGGACGGGCGCCAGTTAGAGACCGCCACGTGTTATTTGGTGGGGCCCATGAGTGGCCTGCGGCGGGTGTTGCATACTTGCATTTATCCATATTCCTATTTTAATTTACCGTCCGAGTCAGCAATGATTTTGCATGTAACGGCTTATTGTTAGCTGCTGGCGGTGGTGGTGGGACCGCGCCCAATATTTGCAGAGTATATACAACGCCGTTCTCCTTAATGAGTCAAACTCTCTGATTGTTTGGTCAAATGGTTCTCTAAAATGAATGACAATCCCAATAATCCTAACTATTGAATTATTCATGTGTATTACATCACTATTTTATCTGCGTGATGCATCGTTGGTTTTCGATCTAGATACTATTAATCACGTACGTATCCGAATTTAAATTTGAATATTACTAAATTTATCTCTTTGTCCTTCAAATCAATAAAAATAATGATGTGACATGAAGCACGAAATAAATAATTATTGTAAATGAGATTATGGCTTGATTGTCAATTAGGTAAACAGTAGCGGAAAAAACCGAGAGGCCAACTTTGTTCATGGCTTTCTGATACGAAGGTATGTAATTGAGCGACGAGTACATAGTCGCAGGTCAGCAATGACGTTCCTCATGATTCCACCGACGGAACATGCAACTTTGTCCTCTTTTTTGTAGAATGTAAATGATTCAACATAGGATTTAGTTCTTGTGTTTGTAAGCTGTCTAAGGTGAATGTGTCGAGACGATCAGGCGAGTGTTAATGGTACAATCTCGCACCGTATATAGTTAGCTTCACTCCGTTCTTTCTTGCACATTTTGCACCACTTTAAATTTTAATATCGTCTAATGTAATTCTTCAGCAATTGCAAACATGGTGGTCAAATGACATATTGTCGTGGATGACGTAGCCAAAGATGATGGAGTAGTTGGGGTGTTGACCAATATTTTAGTAAAGGCCTACCTAGTTTCTAAAATTAGGAAAAAGTGAAATTGACCATCCCAATTCTCCTGTTTTAGGGAAACCGTTGCCTTCCTCGTCCCTTTCATATTATATGGTGACAAACTTTTTTCCTTGCCAATTCTTTTTATTAGGGAAAAGTCTCAGTTAGTACTTGTAATTTCACAATTTTATGACTGTAGTCTACGTGGTTTCAAATTAAGAATTTAATCCCCTATATTTTATACACTTTTTCCCTGACGGAGTTGGAGGTGGTCTCGAGAACCTTGCAAGCCAAATCGAGCTTGTCAGCGATCCCGCCGTAGGTGTAGCCCTGCTCGATGAACTCGGTTTAGGGTTTTAGGGTTTAAAACCCCGCGGTAGGGAGAGAGAGGGGGGGTTCGGTTAGGGGGAATTTATATTGATTTCAAATTTTGGGTGAGAGAGTAGTTGTGTGCTCACAAAATAAAAGCCCAACCGACTTAATGGGTACCAAAATTGGAAACTGGGCCCAATAATAAACAACTTAAAAGCCCAAGGCTCAAAAGCCAGAGTTCCAATCCACCCTTGCCTCCGACTCGCCTCGTCTCTAAAACACACACGCCACCCACTAAAACCCTAATTCCAATCAATCCTCCATCGCAGCTCTCCCCTTCCCCTCACAGAATGGCGACCCACTACGAGTACGACGACGGGGCGGGCGCCGGGTCCGGGTACGACCCGAACTACGTGCCGGACGCGGTACGGACGTTCGTGGTCCATATGTACAGGCACATAAGGGAGAAGAACGTGTTCGAGACCCACCAGATGTACGAGACGTCGTTCCAGCAGCTGTCGGATCGGCTCTTCAAGGACACCCCGTGGCCCTCCGTCGAAGCCATCGCCCACCACGTCGACAACGACCACGTCTTCTGCCTCCTCTACCGCGAGATGTGGTTCCGCCACCTCTACGCCCGCCTCTCCCCCACCCTCAAGCAGCGGATCGACAGCTGGGACAACTACTGCAACCTCTTTCAGGTACCGTTCGACTTTAACATTAACCCGCCCGCCCCCTTCTCTTTTTAATGCGTTCCGGGGATTTGGTGTTGGCAGGTTGTGGTGCAAGGCGTGGTGAATATGCAGCTGCCGAACCAGTGGCTTTGGGACATGGTCGATGAGTTCGTTTACCAGTTCCAGAGCTTCTGCCAGTACCGTGCCAAGATGAAGAACCGCCCCGAGCAGGAGGTTGCCCTTCTCAAGCAGTTCAATCAGGTATAATGTCGATGATAAGGATGCTTGCTGCTTCTGTCTTGTTGGAATTTGGAAACGACGGGTCGTGGTAGTTGGTAGAATAATTTGTTTGGATTTTGTTGCTACAGGCATGGAGTGTGTACGGGGTGCTTAACTACTTGCAAGCGCTGGTGGAGAAGTCGATGATTGTTCAGATCTTGGAGAGGGAGAAGGAAGGCCTTGAGCAGTTTACTGCTACTGATGGCTATGACTATGATGGTCATGGGAGCAATGTCCTGAAAGTTCTGGGGTACTTCAGTATGGTTGGTTTGTTGCGAGTTCATTGCCTTTTGGGCGACTATCAAACCGGCCTTAAGTGCTTACTTCCAATTGACATCACTCAGCCAGGTGTATTCACCACCATCATAGGAAGCCACATCACCGCCATTTATCATTATGGTTTTGCCAACCTTATGCTGAGGAGGTGCGCTGATCACTTGCTTTATCTGTTTATCTAGGTCCCTTGATTTCTATTTCAGTTTTGAATCTTGTTACTGTCAAATGGATGTCCTATCTTAGATAGGTATCCGTGTTCAGAACATCTGATAGTGTTTTGTGTGCTTTGTGAGTTGTCCATTGTCATGTGGGGGAAATCGTACCATAGGCGCACGAATAAAAGTGGCTGAATAGGAAGCCGACGGCAAGCTCGATCAAGGACACTTCCTTTGTCAATTTTCCCGTTTAGTTTGTTGCTTGAATAAGAGGATTACCTCAATTGTTTAGTCCGTTTCCTTTTCGGTTTGATTTCGTTCCTCTTTAGTTTGTAAGCGTTGGCTATAAATTAAGCCCTCGTACCTAGGTTTGAGTCATCGAATAACAATAAAGAAGTCTCCCTTCTTCTCCTCTTCTGTTCTCTTCCTCTCTCACTCTCGCTGAATTCCAGCGAACACGACGGCGAAGCGAGGCAAGAAGAAGCCTCGGCCTCCTGTCGATCACGGGTACAACCTTCGGGCAGCCCGTGGACCTTCCATCCATAATCTGTAACTGATATGTGTACATCGCATGCATCTGTACTTAGTAGGCACGTATGATCATTTTCCCGTTCCCATTGTCAGAACCTCTCCTGAAACTGAGCATGGTCTGGTTATGTTTGGTCATGTCAGTTGAATTTATCTTTTTTCATTCATGCAAAACATTGATCTTAGTTATCACAGTTCATTCAAGTCTTGATTGATCTTTCTAAGCTAACTAACTACTCTTGGATGCTATTGCAGATATGTGGATGCTATTCGCGAATTCAACAAAATCCTCTTGTACATATACAAGGCCAAACAATATCATCAAGCATCTTTTCAGTATGAGCAAATACTGAAGAAGAATGAGCAGATGTATGCATTGATGGCCATTGCCCTCTCACTATGCCCTCAAACAAAGCTTGTTGACGAGACTGTGAACTCTCAGCTGCGAGAGAAGTATGGTGAAAAGATGATGAGAATGCAGAGATATGATGACGAAGCATTTACTTTGTACGATGAACTCTTCTCATATGCATGTCCTAAGTTCATCACCCCTTCTGCTCCTAGCTACGACGAGCCTCTTGTAAACTATAACCAGGTGTGCCATCAGTTTATTTGTTTATGAGTTACTTGTCGCAGATCTCAATAATTTGGATGCGTTAGAAGCACGCTCTTATGAATTCAAAAACTTTTGAGTTCCAATAGTATTTGAATGCTCCCATCTTCTCATTGATAAAATGAAGACCCTTGCTTGACTTCATTGATTAGATTATCTCGTTGCGTAACAGAAAACCAATTTTCTCTTTTCACCGATCTAACTATTATTTCTCTTGCACCTTTTGCTATTGGATTTTATGACTTGCAGGATGCCTACAGACTACAATTGAAATTGTTTTTGTACGAAGTAAAGCAACAGCAGTTGTTATCCGGTGTTAGAACCTTCTTGAAAGTCTATTCATCCATCTCTGTTGGGAAGCTTGCCAATTACATGGAAGTAGATGAACCCACTCTCAGGTGTATTTCCCATCCTACAAACTTAGCTCTCATATACAGTACACCCCTTTGTTTTGTTTCGAGTGATGCTTGAACCATGTTTTTCCATCATACAGGACTATTTTGATGACATACAAGCATAAGACTCATGTTGTCAATTCAGATGGGAAGATTATCTGTAACGCTGATGTGGACTTCTTTGTGGATGATGTATGTGTTTCTCTCCCGTTCTTTCAATCTGTAATCTGCACGGAAAACTGTCGTTGTTGGCATACATTTTTGTCCTTTGAATGCCAGCTTTAATTGTCTGAAAGTAACTGTATGCATGCTCGTTTCGTCATGCACAAACAACGATGTTACGACAGCAGTCTTTATGTAGTATGTATTTTTTGTTGTTGATAATTCGAAACTGTTGATTCCATATACAGCAAGTTGGCAGGATGCTTGACCTTTTCCTTCTGAGACTCGGTATGCATGTTTTTTAAGAGGCACATTCCTTTGTTGGTAAATCTCTATTTCTTATCTCCAGGACATGATCCAAGTTGTTGAATCTAAACCTGCGAAGAAATACGGCGACTTCTTCTTACGACAGATTGTCAAGGTAATGTCCCTATTCCTATATCATAGTTCATTCATTTCCTGGACAGTCTTTGCATGATCACTGCTTTGTGGTTTCGTTTTTGGCACAGCTTGAAGGAATGATGAATGAGATGGAACAGATAAAGTTGGAGTGACGTCTGTAACTTTTTCGTTTCGAGTTTGTCGGATATTTTCCATCTCTAAATACTTGAGCGAGATTTTGCTTTATGTAGCTCGTCTTTCTAAGATCTATGTCTCCCTCACTGGTTACAATTTCTTTTAGCTACTCCGTTCATCGTTCCGGTAGAAAATTGTTGAGAATTTTAAGGTTATTGCAATTTTTTTTCGTGTCGAGAGCGCTCATACCCTTTCGTAGTTAGAGGGAGAGGACATAGAGGAGGAAGAGGAGAAGAAAAGAGAAGAGGGAGACCTAATTTGACAAAGGAAATGATGACTTCGTTGGTGGTGATGAGTTATGGACTTTGGAGATGATGATTGGGCCCACTAATTCAGTAATTTGTTAACTCGAGGAAATTGGAGTGGGTTGGCTGTCCAGCTGACACGTAGGCATCATGGTCAAACATTAATTTGACCAAGGAACGACGTCGTTGGTGGTGAGTTTGAAGATGGTGGTGGTGGGGCCCACCAATGTGCTGATTTTGGACGAGAGAAGAAAATTGGGGTGGGTTGGCTGTCCACGTGCCAGTAAGCAGCTTGGTATTCCGGTGTGATATATCGAATTTTAGGCGATTTTTATTTGTTAAATTGGGTGAATAACGCTCAATGGAATAAAGGTAAAAAATATTTATTACCATTATAAAAATTTGAACATAATTAAGTAACCATACGTCTTTTACCTCTTGTTTTTTTTTCTGGCAAACCAAAGTAGATTATTCAACGGAAGCCCAAACCTTTGTCATACTTGAAACTATTTGAAGAGATATTGATTGGGAAAGAAAGCCTCACCCTTGGATTGGACATAATTCAAACTTTTTAATGAGAGTAGATCAAGTGGTAAAAAATTCGAATTCAATTTAAAAAATTTTGATTTAAATCTTGCCAATGAAATAATCACTCTAAAAATAAGACCCGATAGAAACTATCTACAAGAGAAAAAAAACTCCCTTTAAAGATGTAAAGAAATGGGACACCGATTAATGATTATCTTTGGTTTGGCCGGCACGAGGCTGCTTCTTTACTTTGGGCTTTGACTGTTAGTTAATGGACATAAAGTGGGCCCCTCTCCCCTACTCCTCTCTCCCCGTATAAAACAAAAAGCAGAAACTCCTGGGAACTTACTCTTCCGTTCCTCTTCCTGTCCCCTTTTAGTTCTCGCAACCAAATTAGAAACAGCAAACAGAACTGTGCCAAGAAGGAAGAGACTAAAAGGCACGCACGTGGCATTCGAACATAGTTTCGATTCCGACCAGTGAGTTAGTTGCTAACGTGCAAAGTCGATAGTACCGAGTTGAGTAATGGGTCGGTGTGGGAGATGTTGCTTAAGGGACTCGATGCGGGTGGTCAACGTGGTCATGCTCTTGTTCGGGATTGGGATGATCGTTTACTCCCTTTGGCTCCAGAAGAAGTGGAACGACGGCGTTTCGGAGCTCTACAACGCCTCTTCCATTCCCAGCCCCTGGTAATTATTAACCACTGACGTTCTTTTAATATTTTTTGAAAGATAGATTTGTACACCAGTGTTTGAAGATAGATTTGTACACTAGTATATGAATTCTGCACCTCCTTGAATTAGTATATTTTTTGTATCGATAGGTTAAATATTATTTGACGACGATTTTTAGTATTAGTTTGAACTTTGCATTACAATCTCAAAATTTTTCTGTTCAATTATTGTTGGTTGATATACACGTCGAAAAAGACATCATTATTAGTGTGGAATTGGTAATTTCGTGGGTTTGGGACTGTTTAGTATTTCGCCACGTGCTTGGACTAATTTAGATGGAACGATGGGAAGAGACCAATCTTCCTTAAACTTCCCTAAAAAAAAATCTTCCTTAAACTTGTGCGAAGAAAGAAGTTGACGTCTTTGTCCACGAAACTGCGAAAACGGAAGGAATAATTGAAGTGACGAAATTGGTCACGAGGAGGTCGGAATCAGTCAATTTATAGTAGCAAGCACAACAATTAAATAAACAAATAAATAAATTTATGGGTTGTGGCTGAGAAGTTATCCACGCAATTAACAGAAGGCAAGACTGTGTATATTGGGCGGTTAAAATTTTGGTATTTTTTAATTCAAGGTTTTGAGTTCGAACGGAGATAATAACAAGAGCCATCTCTGTATGTGTGCTAATGGTGATTGATCCTTGCCTTTGCTTCTCAGGTTTATATACACATGTATAGGAGTGGGAATAGCCGTCTGCTTGAGCACCCTTTCTGGCCATGTGGTAGCCAATTGTATCAGCAACTCCACTCTCTGTATAGTATCCTTGACAATTGGAGAATGATTATTCTTGCTTGATAAAAGGTCTCGAGTTTGATGCTTTTGTTGTCCTAACATCTCGAAATTGAATCAGTTGATATGTTTGGTATAGTTGTATTGAAGTTTCCTTGACCCATGATGTTGCTTTAGTACCTTATCACTCTCACCTGCCTGCTTCTGCTTGAAGTTGCTGTCATCGTGGTCATACTGTTCAAGATAGATTGGGCAACGGTAATGTTTCTGAACTTCGAATCTGAATCCGCGGACCAGAAAAACTAATACTGAAAGTCCAGGGAACTTTGCTTAATGTTCTTCCCCTGCAGAAAATTGCAGCTTACATCGACGAAGGCCACCAGGATTTCAAGAACTTCGTGGCGTTCCACGTAAAAATGTGCCGCAAATTAGCTCTCTTGGTCCTCGTAGCTCAGGTAACGTAATCCGTTCTTAAAACATCGATACAGGTCAGAAACT
Source organism: Hypericum androsaemum (assembly GCA_963995505.1). Lineage (NCBI taxonomy): Eukaryota > Viridiplantae > Streptophyta > Magnoliopsida > Malpighiales > Hypericaceae > Hypericum > Hypericum androsaemum. The sequence continues at coordinate 17,640,911 of OZ023190.1, forward strand.
AAGCTTACATAACAGTTGTTAACTCTCCTTTTCCCGTCGAATTACCTGCAGGTAGCAGTAGTTTTTCTCGGTATCATTCTCTGGGGAGTTGGTACCGAGCAAAGAACACATGCTCAATGTTTCGAGCCGGTTAGCATTGAGAACTTCTCTCATTCCTTTCTGGTTCCGAGTTCTCCGCAACCTCTTATTGGATCCGCGAGTTCTTGTGTAAGATGCGTGAGCTTGAGTGAGCTCCCAAGACGAAGAGGCAGCTTCTTGTCCTTAATAAAAGGCATACTTGCAGACCGGTTTCGAAGAAGAGGGACTAGTGTCAGCTGACCAACTGCGTGCTTCCCAATTCTTTCCTCCCTCCCTTTTCTTTTGTAGAAAGAACATTCTTGACCCAAAAGGTTAGTTGCAGAGAGAATTAATAAACTTTCACTCTCTTGAATGAAGTGATCATTTTTGTTGAAGTGACAATCCGCGCCCGGATTCGTATCATCCGCCTACCGCTGTGGGTTTGACAGTTGAACTTGGCCCAAGCCGAACTTTATGATTTGATGCTTCCTAGGAATCATTCTAGTGAATTGGCAACTTTGTCTTGGTATCTTCCAACTAACATTCCTGTTGAGGCCAACGAAAATAGATAGCTGGACAACGTGGGGATTGATTGGTTCCACCTGCAATTTAGTGCTGGATGCAACTATTAGATTCTGGGAACAATGTTCACTTGGGATACTGGTTGGCTGACTTGGCATAAAAAATCATTCCACCTTAGGTTGTAGTTATAATTCTCTCGTACCAACGAGCACTTTAACGAGTGAGAGAATTGTTGTAGTTTCGTCAAGAAATCTCTATTTCAAGTTATCAAAAACATACTAGTTTTAAATACTTGTTCGAAGAGTCTTACATTGAAATTTTACTCAATCAACATAGATTAATCATTCCAGTAGATGTCCGTATAGCAGATGGTATACCAAAAATATATTTTTCATGTTATAAGCCGTCAAGCTTCTCAGCCAATAAGAAAGTAGCCTAGATGCAGGTGGCAAGAGGGTTGTGTCCTTCACCTAATTTGAAGTTGACAGTTTAGCCAATCAATGAAGAACAAATTTCTAACAAATGGGATAATCAAAGCCAGTGAGATTGTAAATGGCATATAGTCGCAAAATATATTCTCTCTTCAACAAACAAATATAACATCCCAGTTTATCGTTCTATTCGAAAGAGAAAATAAATTAATATCCACTGCTAAATTAGAGTCGTGAAAAAAATGTTGAAATTGATAAATAGTACTTTTTGTAATTTTATCCAAATTTAAATTTAGATTAGTTACCTAAACAAAACTTTATTCCACAAAATTGACCCACTAACGAAGCGAAGAGAGGACCCGCTACAAGGCAACAGTAAGGAGGCCCAAGGCCCAGTCTTGGTAGAGAACCGGATGGATGCTAAAACTCGGCCCACCAGATGAGTTTAGTCAGTGAACTTGTAATAATTGGGATATTTTCTTTTTTTTTTCCTTTGAGAAAAAAATATTTACCGTCGAACAAAGACATCATAATTATCAGCGCTCTCCACTATATTTCAACGAACAGAAAAGCAAATTAAATAAAAATAAAGAATTTCCGTCGTTTAAACAAAAATTTACACCCGTATTTACAGCGAAAGAGCATGATTAGGTATAAGAAAAAAGTCCACGAGGCACGCGTTGACCAAGAATGCGAATAAACAAATCTATGCCTATGCGACCTCGGCTTGCGTGCCCGCGGCTTGTAATGGTATCTCCATCCACCGCTCTCTTATTTAGGTAAAATTTGTCGATAAATGTTTTTCTGTTCGTAATTTTAAATAATTTAAAAAAAATTCAAATATTTGAATTGGAAAAAAGATAATAAATTACTAGTCAATAATTATTATGTTATCTCAAATCCCACTTACCAAGGCAGCAGAAGAAAATAAAAATGGAAATTATATTAGTTAAGTGGGACCCGCGGGATCGTGTTGCGTCAGCTGGATAAGGACCACCGCCATCACTTCCCCCGCCTTCTTTATAAGGAAACACAAAACTTACCAAAACGACACGTAATCGAAAGACTTGAGTGCAAAAACCTCTTAAGCAAAAGGCTTTTTCGTTTTTAGTTTTTTAATTTGAAAGGGATAAACGAGATATGGAAGGGACGAGCGGTCTCCGGAGGATAACCGTTTTGGGAAGGCATCTCGGCGCCGGTGCGGAGGATGTCTCCGGCACCGCGATCTCCGCTTCTCCGACCTCCGCCGGAAACTCCGTCTTCTCTCACGTCGTTCAGGCGCCGGAAGACGCGATCCTCGGGGTATTAATGAATAATAGCTTTTTCTGGTTTATGATCAAGTAACGGTTTCTTACGTTCGGTTTTGTGTTTCGGGGAAAGTAGGTGACGGTGGCGTATAATAAGGATCCGAGTCCAGTGAAGCTCAACTTGGGAGTCGGAGCTTACCGGACCGAGGTTCGTTGATTTCCTCTCCGATCCTCTTCTTTTAGTTTAATTTGATTTTTTTTGTGTGTGCATATATTTATGCCTTGCCGTGGGAAAAGTGGAAAATCGAAGTTGTATAGACTTCAGTTTGTTCCTACGGAGTTCAGTTTGTTTTGTGGGAAATTATTTTCTGGAAAATGATTTTCTGCATTTTTCAATATTTATTTTAAGGCAGCTTCTTTTATGAAACAAACATAGCCTAAATATGGAAAACAGTCTCAAGAAGAGTTTGACTAAGTTATGGATCCAGATTGTTCTCTTCTTTTATGATGATTAAGAACGGGATAACTCGTCATTGGATTGCAGGAAGGGAAGCCTCTTGTTCTGAATGTAGTTAGGAAAGCCGAGCAGCAGCTTATAAATGATCGGTAAGAAATTGTTCTTCATTTTGATTTTGAGTGAGAAGCTCCGGCGGATGCAGTTGTATGCGATCTGTAATGAACTGGATGTTGTGTAGGACGAAAGTGAAGGAGTATCTTCCCATAACTGGATTGGCAGACTTCAATAAATTGAGTGCTAAGCTCATTTTTGGTGATGATAGGTATATCACCCTAAACCATTTACTAAACCTCACTACAGTGGCAGTGAATTCAGCTCCGTGATGCTGAATTATCTCTGATTACTAGCTGTCTTTCTGTCATAATAGCCCCGCTATTAAGGAGAACAGGGTTACTACCGTCCAGTGCTTGTCTGGCACTGGCTCATTGAGGGTTGGAGGTGAATTCTTGGCACGACATTATCACCAGGTAGAGTGATTTTTCTTGATGCAGTTGATTTGTGCCTATTGTTACTCATTGTAAGAATGAGTGTGGAAAAGGTCATAAAATTAACGAGTCATAATGTTTCCATTTTCTTCTTTTTCGTGCAGCGGACAATATATATCCCGCAGCCTACCTGGGGAAACCACACTAAAATTTTCGCTTTGTCTGGGCTGATTGTGAAAACATACCGCTATTATGATCCAGCCACTCGTGGCCTGAACTTCAGAGGTCTGGTACCTTTTCTCTTTAATCAACTATTTTTGCATATATACTTGGAAAAGAACTTATCTTAATATCTCCTTGAAGTTAGTCTGACATCTATCGTTGTTATGTATTTTTCTGCTCGGGCTTGAATGTTGCATTAGGTGCTAATTGTTTTGTCTCAAATGGCATGTGTTTTGCAGAACAGCTTGTTAGGAAATCACCATATATCCTCATACTTATGTGTTTCATGTTGTCATTTTTTATCGTCATTTCTTTGCTAACAGGCATGCTGGAAGATCTTGGTTCTGCCCCATCAGGAGCTGTCATCCTCCTTCATGCATGTGCCCACAACCCAACTGGCGTTGATCCAACTCTTCAGCAGTGGGAACAGATCAGGCAGTTGATTAGATCAAAAAGTTTGTTACCTTTTTTCGACAGTGCATATCAGGTAAACCACTTCGACGTAATGGAAAGCAGCATAGAACAATTAGCCTTCGATTGTCACCAGGAATACAAAATTTAAGGGGTTTCCTTGTCTAAAGTTGATGCTTTGTATGATAGGGGTTTGCAAGTGGAAGCCTTGATACTGATGCCCAGTCTGTCCGCATGTTTGTTGCTGATGGTGGCGAGCTTTTTATGGCCCAGAGTTATGCCAAGAACATGGGGCTCTACGGAGAACGTGTTGGTGCATTGAGCGTTGTATGACTCTGGTGCAACCTATCTTTTGTTTGAAAAATATCAGCATGTTTTTCCATACCGCAGTTTTCTGAATAACTAAATCAGCCTGCTGCAGTTACTTCTCATGCCATGCTTCAGAATCTTGTTCAAATTATATTGTATTTATCAAACAACTTTGTGTTTGTAGGTTTGCAAGACAGCAGATGTTGCAGGCAGGGTTGAGAGCCAACTGAAACTTGTGATCAGGCCTATGTATTCAAACCCTCCCCTCCATGGTGCATCGATCGTAGCTGTAATCTTAAAGGACAGGTAACAATAAATATAGTTCCATGATGCATGATAAGCTGGTTGATCGTTCTTGAGAAAATGATTCCCAGCTTCATTAGATAAAGCACAAACCTCGATTACCTTTCATATTCTACACTTTTCTCTTGAAACATGTGAAGTGAATACTTATGACAGTACAAGTACAGTTTTGTCGCATGCTTTTTAGTTCTTTCAAGGTCTGCATGGTTCGTCTGCAGGAATTTGTACAATGAATGGACCATTGAGTTGAAGGCAATGGCTGACCGTATTATCAGCATGCGCAAACAATTATTTGATGCCTTGCGAGCTAGAGGTTAGCCTTTCTGCAGTTTCCTTTGCCACTATGATCTTGTCCGTACCGTCTCTCTTCGAACAGCAGGACCCTGAGATTCACCTCCATTTCTCCGGCTTGATCGGTGCATTATCCAAAATGCACACGATTTTGGCAACAATATCCGCTGTTGCGCTGCTCTAGATTTACTGTTTTGATTGAATTTGGCAGGAACACCTGGTGACTGGAGTCACATTATCAAACAAATTGGGATGTTCACTTTCACGGGATTAAACTCAAAGCAAGTTGCCTTCATGACCAGAGAGTACCATATCTACATGACATCCGACGGGTAATTAACTCCACCATCCTCACGTTTGTGAAGCACGTTGATCATCTTCAGCGGCTACTCCAATAACATTAGTGTGGTTATTTCATGCAGGAGGATCAGCATGGCCGGCCTGAGCTCGAAGACGGTCCCTCATCTCGCAGATGCAATCCATGCCGCGGTTACTCGCATGGGGTAGAACTGAAGAAACTAGTTGAATTCCTCTTCTTTATCAGTGCTGATTCTTGTATCACAATAATGGTTCCTACCTTATTTATCGGCATAAGTTAAGAGGCAGTCCTTTTAGACAATATTCTCTCATCTGTGACCTCTGTTGGAAAAATTTAACTTGTCCACTAAGCTGGTTTCTCGTGGAGACTTCCAAGTTCCAATGCCCCTTGGGCTTTTAGCGGAAAATTGGTTACTAGATATTACGAGGAAACTAAAAAATAATTATTGATATCTACTGAGTAAATGATTTTTTTTACTGAAAAGAATAAAGTTCCATGTTCGCAGAATTTTTCTCTTAGAGATTTTCGCTTACGTGCAAACTTTTGACGTTCGGACCATTAACAGACGAATATAAAAGACATCGGAAACCGAACAAAATTACATATTCCGCTATTAATTGATTAATTATATGGTATTCTGACAATGATAAATGGGGAAAAGGGCAAAAAGAAGAGCACGAGAGGGTATACATTTACATATTATATGGACTTGGAATTGTTACAAAGATACCTCACCTGCAACCTTTTAACAGTAGAGAAGCAGACGGACTAGATAGGTGCAAGGCACTTGGGGCCATTTTGTTTTGGGGCGCCTTCTCTGGAGATCCACAGTCGCTGAAGTCGAGCATACGACACTCATTCTGCAAAAAAGTGATCCAACAGTCCTATGTCAGTTTATGACCTGCAACAACAAGTAGCAGTTGCCTATTGCAACTCCATACAAATGGAATTCGTCGGCCATACCATGACGTTCGATGTCGATTGAGAATTGTCCGTGATATTGCAGTTCTCTTGGTTGGCGGCGTTCTGATCGTGGGAGCCCCTTTCCTTTGTTGCTGTCTTAGGAGTTTCGATTCCTAAGACCTCCAAAGCGTCAGCATATGCAGCAGCGGTGTGCTCGGTCAACTGCCTCATCAGTGCAAGGGCATCGTAACTTCCATCGGCCGGGCTGAAGTAGCCAATATCCTACCATGAAGTAGATAGTAGTAAGAACAGTCGCCAAAAGAGACTTGGAAAGTAAAAGAGGCAGCAAGAAAGGATCGTTTTTGCCAACCTCGACTGATATCTCTGTGTCAACTCTTGGGCCAGGCAGGAAAGAGTTGAGGAACCAAGGGGACTTCCATCCTGAGGGGGAATCAAAACTCCTTTTCAAAGGTGTTCCGCCGAATCTAGAAGCAAGAAAATGCAGCCAAAAGCACAAGTAAGAGAAGGGGAAGCCACTTAAAATCTAAGAGGATCCCGATTAACCAGCCGAGCAGTGTTGCCAATCCTAGCAGAATTAAACTCACATGCCAAAGTTTTCCGCAGTCTCTGCATTGTTCATCATGCTGTCTAATGGCGCTGTCGAGGAAAGATATTGCGTTGACGTTGCTATGACCGAGAGAACATCTTTTTTCTTCCTACCAGCAGGTGAGGTCACAAGCAGACACGAATTCCCCGATGAGGATTCCGAGACAGATTGTTCTGATAAACTTCCCAAAATTCTGCGGATTAAGTTCTTGGGAGTTCTTGCACTTGAACCAATCATTCTATCTGCTTTTAAAGCGGTATGATTAGGAGAAAATAGAGGAACCTCTTCTAAATTCTCATCGCGGATAACTCCGCAAGGCTGTTGCACAGAGAAAATAAATGGGACCGTCAGTGGCATTTACAACATCATCATGAATGATATAATCAGTCTATAATACCAAGAATGTGGTAGAAAAAGAACGTAAACGTCACCTTTTGGGCACGGGGATTACGATGATCGTTAAGAGTATTGCTATGAGCTGCCACTTGCATTCTGTTGTCCTCAGAATTACAGACATCACGGTCTTTGCCTGATGTTCTATTATCAATAGCAGGATCTCTGTTTTCTTTGTCTTCACTAGAGGATGCATTGCTTCTTCTATCAGATGATGGAGACTCTTGCTGTGTCTTTTGACTGTTAGCCTCATCATTAATGACATCCAACCGAGAAAACTCCTTGCTCAAACTTGAAGTTGGGTCAATCTCCAGCTTCTTGTCATATCTTCTATCAGACAGAGGTGATAACAAATCTCGAGTTCGTTTCTTTGAAATCAAAGGCATGCCCGTGAAAGTCTTCGAAGCACTTCTTAGTACAACATCAAAACAATCATCCCGAGCAGGAGATCCCCATAATCTAAAAGGGCTGATGCAATTCATCGATGACATCGTCAGCTGGCGAAGTCCAAATGGACTATATTCTGGTTGCATGTCTGTGCCTGCTGGAACGAGATCGCAGCTTAGAAAAGGTATGTCCAACTTAGGGAAGCGAGGAGGTTCATAACAAAGAGATCCATGTTCTTCTGCTTGTACCTCTTCCGTTTCTTCTGCAGGGTTTGGTTGCATAACACATGAACCTGAATTAAAACTATTTACCGGAACCAACTTTTCCCCTTTGGTAACATATGGTTCCTGCAGATTTGTGCCAAATGTATCGCCAGGTGCATCATCATTGGCATAGATAAAGCCATCATCTAAATTGGTTGCAACCTCTTGGTTCTGAGTTCCACAAGATTGGTTAACTGACTGATTGGCTAATGAATTATCTCCAGCTGTTAGTAGCATCGGAGTAGACAGGACCGGCTGACGGCATGAAGAACCCGAAGCAGTAGAGGCCGGAGGGCCACAAGATTGGAAGGCAGAAGGTCTGTCAGCTTCAGACAACTCGGTAGAAACTGATTGGGTTGCTGGCGCATTGATGTGTTGGACTGATGTAGACACAAGCGGCTCGCTGCGTGAAGTCCCTTGCCTGCCAGAAGTTGAGGGACAGTAGGACTGTTGTATGGATGAGGGTCCATCATGTTCGATTGTTTTTGCATTAGATGATGGATGGAGCAAGGAATCTGCTGCTTCATCCAATCCGAGCATATTTGATCCCCTCGCAAGATTTCCAGGGGAAAGGGAGCCCGAATTCACTGCTTCCGAGAATAAAATCCTGCAGAATTCTTCATCAGATATGAACATCTGGTCTGGTCTTGCTGCAATTTCACCTACTGAAGATTGAAATGGTGCATTCATCATTTCATTTGTTTCGTTTGAAATAAGGGAATGAGTTGGGGCCGCTGATGGTTCCTGACCCAGTTGCAATGTTGACATGTTGGCCAGCTCCTGTAAATTAACACGATAGTCCATGCTAGTAGAACCGGCATTACTATATGGAAAGTTATTCTGATAAAAGGTGGAGGAGCTGCCAACTTCACATGGTACTTCAGGAACCGAAAAACGGAGGTCCCCAAGAGATGCATAATGCTGTTCTGAACAAGATGCTTGACTGGAGTTTTGCTCATTTCCAAAAGCCGACCCCTCACTGAACTGAAACTTTTCTCTTGCGTGCAAAGCCGGATTCCCAAAGTCAGTTTCCGACTGGGAGCAACCTACACCGGCTGATTCTAGACTGCATTCAGAAACATCCTCCTTTTCTCTACCGAATTTCTTACTTCCATCATCTCCACTGACCTGTAACATTGAGGAAGAAGAAGCAAGGGGTTGACCTTGATGGGCAACAAGAGGCATGGCTGGAAACTGTTCTAACAAACCCGACGCCAAATAAGAATCCAACTTCTTTTTCACAGAGCTGTTCCAGTGGTTTTTTATTGAATTGTCTGACCTGTTAGCACATAGAGGAATGATGTCAACTGTAAAAATCAAGTCCTCAAAGTAATAGAATCGTCAGTTTAAGCAGCTGCAGATATAAGAATCTGAAACATTGAGAAAAGAAGGTGTTTCGCATGAGACTTGTCTAAGGCTATCACAGAAAGCTCTTGCATATAAGAAATTTCTGAACCTTCCAGGTAAGAACTTCGTTAGCTCTGCCCATCTGTTCCCATAAATCTGATGGGCGCGAATCAACGCCACCTCCTCTTCTTGAGTCCATGCCTCTTTGTTTATTGCAGGATTAAGATGATTATGCCACCTAAATAAATAATATGTTAAAGGCCAGTTAAAAGCTCCGAAGTACAATTCATACAACCGATAATAATCAGAAACATGCTGAAACTGTAACACACATATATCTATATCAGCTTGGGAGATTTTAAAAAGGAAGTAACAAATCAGATAACTCAAGCTTTATGATGATTACCTTTCCCTGCACTGCTTTCCAATACGACCAGGTAAATGCTGTGAAATAGTTGACCATTTCTTTGGCCCATACATGTTGACCAGCTCAATTATGGTCTCATCCTCCTGTTGACATGTCAGACAGAAACAGTAAGCATACATCCATAAGAAGAAATTATTAAAATGTAAAAGGAAAAGGAAAATGAACATTGAACTACCTCCTTCGACCATGGGCCTTTAACGAGTTCTGGATTCAGGACTTTCTGCCATCTATGCAGGCATTGTACATCTGTACGGTCCTTGAAACACTCGGCTGCAGACGTTGCAACATCAAACTTAGACTAGCATGCTATGAAAAGTTTGTTGGAGGAAAGGTAGAAAAGTGATTAAACCCGAGACCGGGGTATGTTCCATAAAAAGGATGCACAATCAAGTGTAATGGAAGACCATCCAGTTGATACAATATTGATGACGATGATAGTTTCCAGAAAGTAGTGAAATTTGAACAAAAAAAGGTTCTTCTTTCCCAATTCAATAGCTGTTGTGAACTCACGCACCGATTTTTTTCCAGTTTTTCCCTTTGAAACGCTGAACCGCCTTCCGCAAGGTCTCATCCTAACACAACAAAGAAGGATCAGCCACAGCAATGGAGATTATTTAAGAAAAAAGTACAAAGAAATGGAGGAAAAGAATGCATGTTTACCAAATCGCAATGAGCAGAGACTAAAGTCTCGATCGTAAATTTTAAAACCATCTTAAAGATTGTCTAAATGTGGTCGACCACAATTTGCACCAAAGAAACATATAGGAAATACCAATCTTTTAATCCTTGAAACTTCTGGTACAATAAAATGAAAATTTTATACAACCAACCACATCACAAGATGAAATCGAGCGAGTTAGCATCTAGAAACATCGCAATCAAAGGTCAATGATTTACCTCCTCGGCTGTCCATTGACCCTTTGAGGAACGCCTGGCAGGGCCACTGGTTCTCCTGCAGAAATAAAAAAAAAAATCATACAATCAGAGAAGTTCATGATCACGAATCCCATGTAACGAGCAACACAGCAGCGAAAATGCAAAGAAGCAATAACTAACAACATATTTGTTTGTATCTCCAAATTAAACAGTGGAAAGCACTAAAGCATCCAAGAAGTTTAGCTTTCTTCTGCAACAAAATAATGAAGAGGCAACGAAACGAATGATCTGCGCGATATCAACGACTTACCCGCTGAGTGATCGCGTTCTCTGAACGACATCACTGTTTCCATCTGATGGAGCAGGAGTAGATCTGTCAATTTCCATTCTTCTTCGATAGCGAAGAAACAACGCAGCACACCCCGATCCCAACTTGACAGCAATTCTCTATGGCATATGCCCCCCAAATCATCATAGGCCTTCCCCCTTTAGCGCGCAAATCGAACCTCTCTCTTGGGAGTCAAAACAACAGCCTAAAGGTGCAAACATAACCCAAAGTCAATATCAAAAACCACCCACATACCAAATGGGATCCCTGTCCAAACTCCAAACTAAGAACAATAGTTTCTCCGGCTACAGAACAAAGAACAAACTCTTTACGGAGAAAAAACCGAGGAGAAGCAAACCCCGCGACTTGATTCCCCGAACAATAAAAAGAACCCTAGCACCGACACCACCCAATTGAACAACCTAATCACTCGGACAATCACAAATTACCCGATACCTGACCAGGACAAATCGACAATGACCTAGATTCCAATAAAGCACGAATCTTTTCTTATCCTGGCGGGAGAGGGATCAGCGAACTACTCACCGGAGTAAGCTCTTTTCACCGACACCAAAACGCTGCGCATTGGGGGAGATCGGACTCGTGTCGAACCCGGAAAGCGAGCGGACCACAACGACGATCTTGCGAATGCCACGGACCGAATAACAGAGGCAGAGAGAGAAAGAGAGAGAGCTAAATTCAAACAAGAAGAGGAGGGGGAACGACTGTTTGGTTATCGTTGTTATTTTCAAAACCTATAGCTTGGAGGAAGGCGGGTCCCTCTTTAAATGTTAGATGTGACGTGGACGGTCCAGATCTGACCTGTTTTGAATATCTGCCGTCCGTTTTGGTGGACTTTCTTTTCAAATATGCAACGGGCTTCTTGTTCCTGTCCTGATCTGACGGTTTTGCCCTCTTCTTTTTAGTTCGTTTGGACTTTGGAGCATTCCGTGACTTGTTCCAAGTCGTTTTAGTGGATGGGTAAATATGGAAAAGTTTGGTGTTGGAGTAATTATGTCATCATTGGAAATTATTTGGTATGTAGTTGATTTGGTAGCTGTGTGTGGTAGATTTCTTTTCAAAATATTAAATCTATCTTCTTCTGTTGGGTTAAGTCAAATTCCTTGTTTAAGGGGTAATAAGGAACATGATTTTTTTTTAAATTTATCGGGTTCAAATCTTACTAATAAAATTATAAAAATGATTAAGAAAGACACTCCTAAATAAAATCTGACAATTTCTCGACTATTAATGTCAAATGCAAAACTCTTATATATGGTAACAAATTTCAAAATCTGGTAAGTGGAGTGTAGGATAAATTTCAAAATATAACTAAAAAGCTTTTTAATTCAACAAAATAAAAACTTGCAATGATAAATTTTACTGGACTCTATTCTAAATTAGTTAGCCTAATAGAGTATTGAATCAAATTCCATGTTCTTTCAGAGCATCATTAGGGAAAAAAAGATTTTTTTATGTTTACAAACGCCTTCTAAAATAAAAGAAAATTTCTCTATATTTTATTTGTCGTTAAAATTCTAGAAGGTTTAGACATAAAATTTTGATCTCAGATCTCATTATCTGAAAACGACATCAGAAAAAACTAAAAAGGATAAGGAATGCACTTCCAAGTTGCATCTAATAAAAGAGCTTACAAAATTTTGAAAAGAAAGAACACCAAATTAAAAACATTTTCCTCTTACTGGAGCGCTCATTATTGAAAAATAAAATGATTTACATAAGAAAAAGGTAAATGTCCACTTAAGTTTTTTTGGTTTCAAATTTTGATACACTACTATTGTGTAGTTTCAATTTATTTGACCAGATGATAGAAATTTTTCCTACTTTGCAACCAAGTAACAATTAACTGTGTTAGTTTAATCTTGACATCTACCTGGCACGCCACATCATTTATATTGCCCACGTGACACGTTACATCATTTCTTGAGTTATTAAAACAATCCAAAAGAGATATTTTTACCAACTACCCTATTTTTTCAATGACATTTTTATTTTTATTGTTTCTATTTTTCGCATGATTTTCATACGTGATTTTCACAATATTCTGTGCTAAGGATGAGTTTCAGATATTTTAAATCAAATTATCAGAGTTTTCAATATTCGAATTATTCAAACTAACTTTTTTTTTGGTGTCCGTCCGAATCAGAACTATGAAGAATTCGATTTTTGAAATATAAATATTTTTTCGAATACGGATATGTATAATTCGAAGATTTTGGCGTAATTAAATTTTAATTTTTCTCTTGCCTCAAGTTCCTCACCCTCTTCTACCTTCAGTTCCCTTCTTTGGAAATGGAATCTCAAAACATAAGACCACATTGGAAAGCAAGAACAGAAATAGAAAGAGGGGGAAGAAGAGTAGAACGACACACGAAGCGCCTGGAGTCAGAACGAGGACACGACAAATGAGGGACGAGGACAAGCACGAGCAGTGAGTCGGTGACAAAGATGAGGTTTTGAGGATTTAGGTTTTAGAAATTGAAAAATGAGATGGAATTCGGTGCAAAAATTAGGCTTGTGAGTAAAATTAGAGAAATGTTGTTTAATTGATGATGTGGCGTAATATATTTGACAATTTAATTGATGTAGGATGCCACGTAGGTAAAAGGTAATTGTGTGGCACGACACATTTGTTGTTAATTAAATAAAATTTATGTTACTTAGTCAAATAAAACGAAATCACGGGATAGTGGCGTGTCTGAAGTGGACTTTTACCCAAGACAAATACTTGCACAAAGCCCGGTGCTGGCAGCGTCCCCACACTTCATAAATTTCTACATGCCATAGAAGGTGAATGCATATATTATTATTTTTTTGCAAATTACCCATTACATTAACGTTTTATAAAAAACTCTACTTTAAATCTTACAAAAAAGGAAAAACACATTTCGCTAGAAAATGGAGAAATTGCTCAAATTGTGGCCAGTAAAAGATCATATCCGTCACAAGTTGCAAACTTGTGATCATAAAACAACACTAGTTTCCCCACAAACACACTTCTCCCTCTTCAAATTTTACAGATTTTTCTGCCAAGTTTATTGTTGGTTAACATCAGTAGAATATAGGGATGAGTAGATTATTAATGCCAGCCAAAAATAACTTGGTGCTCGGAGTAACCAATATACTAAGTTTCGGTAGAAGCTTCGCTCCGCGCTGCTTCACATGAAATCCTCTTCCAGCTCCTGCAGGGACTTGTTTCCCGATGCGATGTCTTTGTTCGATGTCATCTTGTCTGAGACCATCAAGCTTTTGTAGCTTCGGATTTCCGCTTGCTTCTCCTTCTCCATCCTGTCCATATCCTCCCGCCGTTTCTGCAAAGAGAAGATTTCAATGGTGGCTCTTACCCTTAACACAGTGATTAACACAAGCAAAATAACAGTTAACTAATCCTGATTATTTTACAAAAGAGACAACACTGAATGAACTCACTTTATCTCTCAACTGAAGCTTTCTCTCTGCTCGCTCTGTTGCATTGACCGCTTCTCTCTCGGCTGAATTGCAGAATGCAAAGAAGCAACAATAGAAGACATGAGGAATGAAGCACTATTTGCAAGCGTTTGTTTAACTCTTTAATACAACTACGGAAAACAGACACAATACATCACACACTTACCCTTCAAATCTGGCTTTCTTTCGACCTTTGTTTTGTTCAATCTATTCACTACCTCATTGATTCGCTTCTCCACCCTAACCTCGCGCACCTGTATGTACCATAGCAAGAATTTCTATAATCATCTACTATTCACACGACAGCAGAATACAAGTTATGAATATACGAACATCAGAAGCAGCAAAAAGTAGTCACTCACATTCTTTGAATTGTGAAAGCCAACTTGCCCAACTTCCATGGATGCAGTTTTCTTCAAGTTGGCCCAGGGAGTGTATACAACGTCAATATTATTCATCTTATTCCCTGCAGTAGCAAAGAAAACACGAATGAACATCAATTACGTTTGGCAGGAGCCATCACCTCATGCCTTTTTTCCCACAGGCAGGCAAATGAAACCAATAAATTTCTTGAGACAGAGAGGTTAAACATGAGAAGCCAGTAAGATGCGTATTGGTACAAGCAGGAAGCCGGTCAACTGATTTGCTAGGTTCTTCAATATGGCATTGAATCATGAAGAAGCAACTGTGGACCTCAAAAAAAAGAAGCTTAAAGACATAAAATCACAAGAACCGATCATACGAACTTCACCTTGGATAGAATTCGCTTTTACAAGCTGTACACAGTCCTCCAACAAGCCTTCGCTAATGTCGTCAATGGTCTGACCCTTGTGCAATCTCACGTAAACGTGAGCAGACGACATCTTGTCGACATGGAACCTGCACAGAAACAAAAGAAAAACAAAGAAACCAGACCCATCATATAGCAACCCGAACGGGCGTCCTCCCCAGCCCGATAAATTCTCCAGCCACGCCCATTCCCTGGCCAAACCCTAATCATCTAACCGTACAAAGAGTCAATCTCTACCTACAAATACCAAAACTTTCGACCCAAAACCGTAAACGACGCCCTAAAAAGCCAAGAATCGAGGAAAAAAGAACGAAATTACGCGAAGTGGGGTAAGATTACCAGACGTCTTCAGGGAAGCCGTACTTGATGAGCTCCTCGTTCTCGAACTTGTCGAGGCCCATGAAGATAGTGTAGTCCCCTGCCTCCGGTCGGGCTTTGAAGTAGAACACCATTTCCTCTCCCTCTCTCCGCCTTGTTTCGACACAATTGAGGTAGGGGAAATTGGGGGTTCTAGGGTTTTCGCTTCAATTGAGAATGATTGTGGGTCGAGAAGGATGATGCGTATATATTCTTCGTCTGTATGTAGTTAATTTTTAATTTTTTTTTAAGGCGTTGTTATTTAATAAATAATAAAAAGAAATTGGAAAACGACGATTGATGGATTCGTTTGCCGACGTGGAGCTGATCGAGCCTGACTAGGCTTCATCCCCACGCTACATTTGTCGTCCAATGTTCTCCTGAAACGACGCCGCTCCGCGCATTTCAAATTAAAACATGTTGCCTTTTTAATTATTTTTTTACTACCGACCCTATTCTGAAGTAATTAATTCTTCCCACTAGTAACTAAGGAAGTAAGTTTCCAACAACAAAAAAAAACCAAGGAAGTAAATTGTTCCCTGCAAAAAAAAAAGTTAGTAAGTTGTCTCCATAAAAGAGCTTTTGATTGATCTCCACATGCGTAGATCAATTTCAACGTTTTAATTTTTTATGAAAATTTCGAGTTCGAATTCAAAAATATATACTGAGAACTTTGCGCTATTTGGTCCAATCTGGCTCAGCACAGGATTTGGTGCAGTTAGTTGTACAAGACAACTAAGTCTTCACTTGTCGGGGTGAAGACCAAGGTAATAGGGGAAAAGTTTAATTTTGGTACTTCTGATTTCGAAATTTTTGAGATAGGTCCTATAATTTAAAAATGACATTTTGAGTCTTATGGTTTATACTTTTTTCTCACTTAGCTCCTCGAGCCAAAGTCAACTCTGAAAGTAGATACGATGTCATTCCTTGAGTGACTTGACTTGCCACGTCGAATTTTTCATCCGGTTGATGACGTGCATTGGCAAGAATAAAAATATCATTTTTATTCCCTTATTTTTAAATAAAATTTGGTTGTTTTAACAGACGTTCGAATTCAGAAAAACACCTAGTAAAAAGGAGAGCATTGGCTATTTGGTTCAATCTGGCTCAGCACTGGATTTGGTCCAGTTAGTTGGACAAGAGAGCTCTTCACTTGTCGGGTTGAAGACCAAAGTGAAAGTGACGGATCGAGCGAGTCCTAGAATCAAACAGAACCACGTTAAACTGGTGGTTCTTCCCAAGTCAGGACTCAAAAAATGGGATTTAAAACAGTATCACTGGCCAAGGAAAAGAAAACCCTCATTGTACACTCATCTTATATCTATCAAATAAGCTAATGGTTTATTTAACTTGTGACCCTCTACGACATCCTAGGAGGAAAAAAGGGGAAAGAATACAACAGAATATTTATGGCCAGACTGATTCACGATCATGGCGAGCCGAACTTGGACAAAGCTGATTGGAACAAGGCCGAAAATTCTTGCGACGTACTCTGATCATCGGCTTTGATGCTTATGTTTGCTTTGGCTGATGATGTGTTGATTTTGCACTCTACAAGATACATGGAAGAATCCTCTGCTTTTTGGGCAAAGAAGAAGAACTTGAGGGTAGGAGGTTGACCGCCCGATGCTATACAGTGGATGGAATGGCCCTGCATATGCCGGAGGAGGGCCTGCGGGTTTGACAATGTTGCAGCTCCTTGGGGACTAAGAGATTGCTCCTGCAACAATGGTTGCATAGCAAGTCAAACAACGGCACAAAATGTGAATCTACGTCCACCTAGTAATAAACACTAGAAGATGAGTGGATACTTAATGTTGTGGTCCAAAGGTATTTCAGATAGAGAACAAGCAAAACTTGGTTCTTATTTTTATTTAGACCATCAAGGTAAATGCATCATATGGAAGTGAAAGTGACAAGTTGGGGCCATGAGCAAAACCTGAGACGCGGATATCGAAAGCTGGCGCCACTTCTGCTGAAAAGTTCCAGGATCTATAACTGCTTTAGGATTGAGCTTCAAAACAGGTGGTGAAGGAGCTGGAGCTGGAGCTGGAACAGGTAATGTAGGTAGAGCTAGACCAAGAAGATCGTCAATGCCTGAGCTAGCCTGTGAACTGGGGGCTGCCATGACAGTGCTTGCAATTGATGGCTCTGGCAGCAGTTGGGAAATTGCTGCAGCGTCATATGAAGAAGCAGCATACACAGTACCATTGTTACCAACACCACTGCTTTCCTCCTTCTCCGAAATACTTAGAAGAAGATCCTTATCATTTGCCTCAACCCTATGAGCTGGAACAACAGTTGAGGTTTCGACTCCAATAGCAAGATTCCCTAGCTCATCAGAAAACTCAAATGGTCCACGATGTTCTTTATCAGTGAACATGTAAGATGGCTGCACGAAAGGATCAGCATTAGTCCACATACTCTATCTACCAACAAATCCATGTTGCATAGAAATGCTATGACCTGAAGTACAAAGATGCCACTAGTATTCAAAAAGCAGAATCATTTATTACCTTCTGGTACACAACAGAGAGGCTATTAAATTCATCGAATATGCGATCTTTAACTTCACTGCTCTGCGTATCAGCAAAGACAGAGACAGCCTGCTTTGGAGGATTCACAACGCGTTCTGCAACTGCTACATCATACCGCAATAACCTGTAGTAGAACAGTGCTCGATCATGCACATCCTGCATAGAGAAACAACAATCAACCAAGCATCCTTTCATGAATTCCAGTTAAACATAGACCAACAGAAGTTGTTCTTCACAAGAAAATGACAAGACCTGGTGAAAGTCAGCAAGACCTGCGGCCAATGCAGCTCCTAATGCTTTCTGGGTCTCAGGGGGTCTCTTGAAAAAGCACTTCATCACAGCAGTCAGAAGATGCAATCGTACCTGCAAATGTGGTAGTATCGGAATCAAATATTCACTTGTCATTTCGTATCTACATGGCTATGTATACGCAAATCCCTTTGTAGCTTTTAAGAGAAAAGGCCAACACTATATTGATGCATGTATCACAGTGTAAAAGGGTCAATTTATCACCTCTGCAGAATGCTCATCATCCCAGTTCTCAATCAAACTCTCTAGAATGTAAGGTGCATCACTCATATCTTGGGAATATTCCCCCAACATCCATATAAGTGCTGCTTTTGCTTTGGGCTCCTGAACATTTTTGCTACTGATATTTCCAACAACAGCAATGCAATCATGACTCCACTGAGGGTATTTCCTAAGCAGATCTTTGACCAGAACCTGCAATCAAGAACCCAAATTAGTATGGCCAAAGTAATGCACTGTAGCCATTTCTTCGTCCATACATGAGAACTAATAGGGCACTGATCAAACCTGCAGTGTTACTATTCTTATAAAAAAAAGCTTTGCAGCAATGATTTATAGTGATACATGTGATTGGAAAAGTTGAAGGCTCACCAGTGCTTCGGCTGTGACATAATCCTTCTCCATTTCCAGAAACTGAAGAAGCCTATCAACAATTGCATTCACATCATATTGCTGAAGTGCTATTTTGCCAACTGCTCGAATTGACTCTCTTGCAATAGGAATATCAACATTGGCAGCATATTCACACAATTCAGTCACTGAAATCAGAGATGATACATTAGCCTCATCATCATGTTAAAAACAATACCAAGGGAATCATGATCTAACAGTGAGACACACCGATCTCATAAGTATTGTTCTCGTTTGCTACGGCAGTCAACATCTCAAGCTTCAGCTTTTTGACATAAGATGGTTCGTTGTATTGGCAGTAGAAGTGTTTGTAGTCTTGTGAAAATATGTATGGTGCACGCATCACCAAAAGGTGTAGGTGGCTTAGAACTGCATATGATTGCTCTGAGCTTCCTGAACTCACTAGGGTGAGCAGAGGGGCTTTGATGCGTTCATAGACCTACATAGTACAATTTCTGACAGTTACTGACAAGAACATTGATGGGAAATGTTATCTTCCAGAATTTCTCAATCCCGAAGTAATCTGTGAAAAGGTTGCATGAACAGCTAGTGGATAGAAAAGTAAACTTCCATAAGAGGAGAGGAAGCCAAACATCCTAAAGGTGATGACCATATCTTGCCATCATCCAGGAGAAAGAAAAGGAAGAAAGCCCCAATTTGATCGCTCATATAGAGAATAATTTGCAAGAGGTTACCTGCTGATGAACATCAGTCATGGACATAGTTAACTGTAAAAACACTTTTACAGTAGCTAAAACAACTGCTCCATTTGCATGTTGAAGTCTATCTTCAAGTAGATTCATCATGTCAAATATCTCATTGCTATCAGCGGGAACATACTTGGTAAGCAATTCAAGCACCAAACACTGCGCCCATTCACTAAATTCCTTGATCCTACAAACAAAACCATTCCAAACGATAAAAATTTCCTTCTAGCGAGCAGAATACGACACAATTCAGCAAGATGCTACAGAACACTATTCATATTTGCCGCACTACAGAACACGAAATTTAAGTGGCCAAGCAATGGCCTGCTTATAGTAGACAGTGGACAAACTAGATGGTATTCAAATGATATCTCATACCGATTCAGAAGGTAATATATAACCTTCTTGCTGATCAGTGTTTCCTTCTCCCTGGCCGCCTCCTCGGAGTTGCTCGCTTCGGCACTCCAAATCTCTTGCAACGCTATCAAACAATTCGCTACAACCTACCACACATGCAAACATAAGAAATCACAACCTGACAGTTCCCATCCCCAAATAGACCAAAACCACACTGAACAAACCTGCGGGTCCTTGTCACTAAGAAACAAATGCTTCAAAATAGAAGGGAAATCCGCATCAACACACGTGGAAGGGGAAATGTGATACAGCTTAAGCACTCCCATAACCGCAACCATCCTCACATAACTATTCCCGTCCTTCAACCCGGACCCCAACGGACCAACCAGATACTCCACGAGGTTCGCCACGCGCAGGGAGCAGAGGCTACGGAGGGCCAGGCCGCGGATCATGGGGTCCTCGTCCTTGCAATCCCTCTGAAGGAAGTTAATCGTAAGCAGGGCCAGGTCCGGGTTGACCTTGGCGTAGTTCCCGACGTAGAGGTAGCACATCTTCTTGAGGACGATATCCGACGTGGCGGAGCACATGACCATCTCGCCGAAGACGGCAGAGACGTCAATCCCTATGGTCATGTAGGAGATGACTTTCTTGAACAGATCGCGCTTCGAGTCATCGGCTCCCGGGGCCCGGCTCCCCGCCAGCTGCCGGAGCTGGGATTTCAGGTCGGAGACCTCGCTTTTCCTGATTGGAGATTTAGGAATTAGGGTTTTGGGGATTCGATTTTTAAACAGAGAAATAAACATAGCGAGAGAGAGAGAGGTTGGGGGAAGTCGTTACCCGGAGGGTTGGGAGGGGGAGGGGGATCGCTGGGACTGAGCCGGAGGAGGCATGGTTGAGTTGATTCCGATCCGCTGCCGTTTCGGGGATCTCTCGGTATTAACTACGACGCCGTGTTGTTGAGATCGAGTGGCGCCTGGAGAGAGATCTGGGCCTTAGCGTGAGAGGAGAGGAGAGGAGACGAGAACCGGGAAGCGGAGTGGATGATCTGGTGTGACACCGATCCAGATTTGTTTGGTGCGGGGATTTTTTTACCTGCTTACGTGTCGGTTTATCATTGGTGGGTCCACATTCCAGATTGGCGAACACGACGTCGTAAGTTTGCAAGTATTTACACAGCCATTCACTAGTTGTTAAACCCAGTTATCATTTCTACTGAGAGCAAAAGCTGCAATTCATAACGCGTTTTACACTTTAGTACATGATATTTTCATAAATTTTACTTTCATAAGATTTCAACTGAAATATTCATTAGGGAATTCAAATCTGGTTTTTTCTAGACCGCTTGGAATCTGATATCATTCCCGACTAATCCAAGTTCGAAGCTTGAGCGAGACTTTTAAAAGGTGACAAAATTCTCACAATAAATACTTAACATTTGTTACATTGTCGAAAGTTCAATCTCAAAACATCTTCTTTATGCTAAAGAAAATAAAACAAAATCCAAGTCTAGCTAACCAGGTCTAGTGTTAAATACTTATTAGTACACCTACCATTCCCTCCGACTCAAATATTGATTAATCGATTTACTGAATTTGGATATTAGAACTTGACTCTTTTTTTCTAGGGTTTTTTATAACTCTTATTAGTTTACACTTTGGTACATGATATTTTTGCAGATTTTTATCTTCAGGGAAACTACCCATCTTCCTCCACCAAAACCACATCCCCCAAAAAATGAACGCACCAAGAATGGCGGCAGCCCACCTCCCAAGACTCCTCCTCTCCACCCTCCTTCTAAGACCCCACAACCTCAGGCCCCCTCGTCTTCTCGCCCCCAAGTCCACCCTCACCACCACCCACAACGGCCCCCTGCTTCTAGAAGAAGACCCGGCGGGTCCTCCTCCGCCGCCGCCGGCGCTCCCTCTCAACAAGCTCTTCGTCCCGCCCGATACGGACCTCCCACTCGACGAGCCGTCCATCACCGCCAGGGTTTTGAGGGGTTCCAACATCGTCCTCAGCAGGTACGCCGGGGACGCCAAGGTGGACCAGGCCGAGTTCGTGAAGAGCAGCGTTGCGACCGAGGATTGCCCCGTCGACGGCCTCCCCGAGCTCGCCCTCGTCGGCCGGTCCAATGTGGGGAAGTCCTCGCTTCTTAATTCCCTCGTCAGGAGGAAGAAGCTCGCCCTCACTTCTAAGAAACCCGGTAAGAGAATGTTCTAGTTTAGTTAGAGGGCTCGAACTATGCGGATGCAGCTGTGTTAAAACTCTTGGCTCGAAGCTAGATTACTCGACCCCCCGTGGTTTCGAGTTTATAGTTAGGTTAATGTTAAGAGGGGAGAAAATAGTGTTGCTAACCATAAAGTGCGAGCTTCTCGGACTCTGTCTCCGAGCTCCTAAATGTGATGTAATTCAGGAGGAGTGTTGTTGAGGTGTGTGCTTTTTGTGTTATGCAGGGAAGACACAGTGCATCAACCATTTTCGGATAAATGATACCTGGTACTTGGTGGATTTGCCTGGTTACGGGTATGTTGTAGGATAGGGATATCTTACTGTTGCAATGTATTCATTTATCCAATTGTAAAGCTCGGGTCGGTTTTGTTGATAAGTGCATTTGCATTGTTGCATGATCCTGTGGTTGATTCCTTTATGAGTCACCGGAATGAATCAGCGGCTCTTATTACTTTTGGGTGAGATTTTGGTTCCTAACAATGTGTCCGGTGTGCTTCTATCCTTGACAGCTACGCGATTGCACCACATGAAGTTAGGACTGATTGGGCCCAGTTTACCAAGGACTATTTTCTGAACCGGTCAACGTTGGTCTCTGTGTTCCTTCTCATAGATGCTAGTATTCCTGCAAAGAAGATTGATCTGGAGTATGCACGTTGGCTTGGTCAGAATCAGGTCGGCCTTCTTTCAGCCTAGAAGGGATACATGGGAAAAAGTGTTATGATATGAATCAGTGTTTACTTTCGAAAGTAGCTGGGTCCTTTTGTGAACTCTAGAGTTTCTTTTTGGTGATCTCATGATAATCTATTTCCTCCTACGAATTATGGTCAGTGATGCTTCTAGTGTTATCCCTGGCTCTTCTTTTCTCTCAATCTAGGAGTCGGGTTGTGTGCATGAACTAAATGGATTGACAGCTACCACCGGACTTGGAGAATCAGTTGTTGTATTCGATTTCCTCTGCATGAACTGGTTTTAATTTTTAAATGAAATATTTCTTCAGAGCTACATTTAAACTGTGGTTTTATTAACAGATCTATTGTTGCACTGCAGATCCCAATGACGATAGTTTTCACCAAATGCGACAAACGGAAGAAGAAAAAAAATGGCGGCAAAAGGCCCGAGGAAAATGTCAATGACTTCCAAGAGTTGATAGGTGGCTTCTTTGAGTCAACACCACCTTGGATTATGACCAGCAGCGTCACCAATCAAGGTCGTGATGAGATACTATTACACATGGCTCAATTGCGCAACTATTGGCTTAAACACTGAGGCTCGAGGAAGATGGAGGTAAGAACGGCCTGCCTGCGTGTATTGTCTAATGCCTAACAGCGCCTTTTGTTCTCAATTAGTGGGATCACTTTTATCCTTTCCCTGCAGAACTGCCAGCCAAATGCCAAGTTTGTCCGAGGGAATGCCGAAAATCGCTTATCAGGCCGAGCCACTGGTCTGTATGCACAAGGGAAGACCCCGCTGTCAAGGTGCATTGTGTTCAAGTGGTGACCGATGTACCCCCGATGCCAATCTGGCATCCGCCGCCACGAGCTATAACTAGTTGCAACGCTTGCATCTGTAGGGAGATTTATTCCCGGTGCCCACTGACGGGACTAAAGACCCTCCATCTCCTTAAAACTTGAAGTAGAAAGCAAGCATCAGTCTCCTGATGAAAGTTATTGTTGATATATTAAGGTTCGGTTTGTTTAGCCGAAAATTATTTTTTCGTTTCAAACAAACAACTTTTTGTGAAATATGTGGCAAGGAATTTTTTCGGGAAAATATTTTTCGGCAAAACAAACAAACGGAACTCTTTGGAAAGAGCAATTGGCCGGTAAGCATTCTCCCAGAGTGAACCGGTCAACGCTTCGTGGTCTTTGCTCTTAACGTAAGACCATAACTTGATTAAAAATCGAAGACAAATTTTGAGAAGAAAATAGAACAAAGTAGAGGACCAGGCAGGGGAGAGGGGTGGTACTAGAAAAACTGAAAGATACGAAGTGACGCTAAAAAAATAAATAGAGACGAAATATAATACGGTGAAAGATTCAATTAGGATTAATGATGGCAATACCCAATAAATAAGGTGAAAGATTCAATTAGGATTAATGATGGCAATACCCCATAAGTAGAAGTTTATATCTATGGTACATGATATAGAATAGTTCATTAGTATAACTTCACTTTGAATTTTAGTTATGATTTAGGTAACTAAAAACCTAGAATCCTTAAAAACTGATGTGTAAAATATTTATTGAAAAGTTTGAGAATATTTAAATATTTTATCTAGCTCGAACCTAGATTATCCAATCTACTAAAAGTTTGGATAAGAAAAAAATATTCAGAAAATTTCGGATTTGACCCAAAATCCAACTGAGGTTTTGAATTTTTTTTTTTGGTTAAGTGGAGGGGCAAGTGCCCCTATATATTAAGATCCATGGCCAATTACATCTTACTTAGTGCAAGGCCTCCTCTCGGCCTCTTGTGAGGTTGCGACCGTCAATCTCGTTAAAACTCTATCACGGAAAAATCCAATGGGAGAAACCCGTGATCTGGAAAGAGTACCTCGGGAAGGAATGTCCCCCTAGACTTTTGGTGTATCGCAAAATTTGGCATTGTACCGTCACTAGCTAGGCTATTCAAATTATTCCTAATCCCAACTATATGTATCTCCCCGGGTGTGGATCCTACCTCCCGACTAGTTCCCCCCTCATCATGGTCCCTATGGTTCACTAGCACATTACGAGGGAAGGATCTGTCTCCCAAATCCTGGATAATCATGCTATGAACATCTTGTGGCTGTTCAATAGCATATTTGGGACCAATGGGTTCCGTGAAACCAATGTTCGCCAGGCGGTTCGCACATCCATTCGCTTTACGATAAATGTGATAGACTCGGACTACCCAATCTCTTTGGAGTAATTTCCGAACCTGGAAAAGTAAAGGATGATCTGACGCTTTGGGGCTTTCCCTGATGAACCCCTCGACAATTCTCGAATCAACCTCCAGCAGGACACGATGGGTCCCCAAACTCCATGCGAGGCAAAGCCTATAATACACTCCCCAAAGCTTAGCGATCACGCTTGTGCATATGCCCACGTTCGCGGTAAACCCACCCAACCACAAACCTTGATCATCTCGAACAAGACCACCTCCAGCGGCCCTACTGGTGGAAGCTCTCATGGCACCATCAGTGTTCAGTTTAGCCCAGCCATGTGGGGGGCGGTCCCACCCAATGAGCCTCTCTTGTCTCTCTAGTTTACTGCTGAGGTTATTTGCAACCTTGAAGGCCTTTTTAATCTCTTCGCACATGTTCAGAATAAAAAACACCGAGTTAGGGGGCGCATCTCACCATCTCCTTAGACCTTGTGGTTTCTCCAAGCCCAGAAGGCATTAATTGCCACCATGAACAGGGTCAACTAATCGTCTGGGGCTCCTAAGTTAAAATCAATCCAACTAGAAAGGCTAGAAGAGAAGAAGGTGGCGGGGTTGAGTCCCGAGTTGTTCAAAAGCATCTTCCAGTGTTTGTTCACACATTCGCAGTCATGGAGGGCATGTAATATCGTCTCTTCCATCTTCCCACAGCACAGGCATTTTCCATCCATCGTCATGTTCTTATTTTTTCGAATACATTAGTGAGGATTTTGCCGTGAGCTGCCAACCACGCAAGCTTTTTCAGTCTTTGTGGGCCAAGCCCACATTTTCTTCCAGTGGGCTACCGTTTGTCCAACTTCCCCTTCCTGGATCAGAGTGTAGGCCGACTTAGTGGTAAACTCCCCATTGTTGGTTCTACCCCATACCATTCGGTCCCGGTCCCTATCAGAGTTTGTGCTTGGCATTCCAGCAATTCGATACAAGGCTGAAGTGGGAAGAAAACTCTAAAATAACTGTAAATTCCAAGATCCATCTGAATTGGCTACATCACAAACTCTCAAGGTCTCCATCGGGGGAGGGAGATGTGACACACAGTAATCTATTTGGCAATAGTCATTTTCGAGCCATGCGTCCTTCCAAAAGTTCGTCGACTCCCCATCCCCAATTTTCCACTGAATGGCTTGGCACATCGTGGGCCACAGGGAAGCCAAAGCCTTTCTATATAGGGAAATGAGCTCCACTACTTATCACAACGGGGGCATGAGTGGTCTGTTTGACATGCTTCGACCATATCACCTGGGACCACAAGGCCTCCCGATCCGTCAGGATTTGCCAAACCAACTTCATGAGTAGGGCTAAGTTCTGGTCTCTAAGCTTCTTGAATCCAAGCCCTCCCATTTTCTTGGAAGAACTAATAGTGTCCCACAAGACCAAATGAGATTTTCTCTTGTCAGCAGTAGAGCCCAAAGGAAAGTGTGTTGGGCCTTCTCAATGTCTTCACAGAGCCCCAAGGGGAGCTTGGTAGACTGCATAGCATAGGAGGGTAGCGACGCTAGCACAGATTGGATCAGCGTGGCACGTCCTGTAAAGGACAGTTGCTCCGCACACCAACCCAAGAGGCGTGACTGAACCCTCTCAAGGATGAAACCATACGTGCACTTAGTTACTCTCTCATGAAGCATGGGCATTCTAAGGTATTTCCCTAGATTTTGGGTGAGGGCAACCCCATGACCCTGGACATCTCCCTTGCAAATCAAAGTGTAACGTTCTTCGACGTGTAAAGTTTTGTCTTTGGTTTGCTAACCTCCTAGCCTGACATATCACAGAAAACATCCAAAGTAGACATTAGTATGTTAGCTTGGTCAAAGGATGCCTCAGCCAACAGGATCAAATCATCAGCAAAGAACACGTGCGATAATCACGCCCCTTGATGAGACAATTTTATAGGCCTCCATTCTTTTGGGTCCACCCTGTATTTGATCATGTGACTAAGTTCCTCAAGGCATAACACAAAGATATAAGGGGAGAGTGGGTCGCCTTGCCATATTCTTCTTGAAGGGTGAAAGGTTGGGGTCATTTTTCCATTTCAGACAACCTGCATGGACGTACCAAAAATACACCTAAGTATCAGAGAGATAAGCATACGAGGAAGGTGTAAGAGTTTGAGGGTCTCCCTGATGATGCTCCAACTGATTCGATCATAGGCCTTGGCTAGGTCCACTTTGAGTGCCATCAGCCCCTTGCCATTGCATTTCTTCTTCATAGTATGGATGGCCTCTTGAGCTATGATAATGTTGCCTGTGAAAGACCTCCCTGGGATAAAGCTATTCTGGTTTTGAGCCACCCACATCGGTATGTAGTGTTGAAGCCAGTTCGCCACTAACTTAGTAATGATCTTGAGAGGAACATTACACAAGCTAATAAGCCTGAAGTCAAGTGGGGTTTGTAGGCAGTCGACCTTAGAGATCAGCACAATAGCAGTTTGGTTGTCTCCTCGGGGTCCCAGTCACCTTGAAAAACCTTTTGGATGTATCCCGCAAGCGTACTCTTGACGGTCTCCCAATTCTTCTAATAGAAATAGGCATGCAATCCATCTAGACTTAGAGCCTTAAAAGGCCCCATGGAAAAGGCAATCTGCCTAAACTCATCGATACTCGAGACCACACCAAGGGCACCAAGTTTAGCCTCTGCGACTCGCAGAAAGAGGTTAGGAAAATTGGGTTCCTAGTGTGGGTCCTCAACAGCCGTAAATAGTCCTACCAGATGCTCAATAAGGATGTCTTTAATTCCTCTCGGTTAGTAATCCAAACATCCTCAGAGTTTTTTAGGGCCTCAATCCTGTAGCATTTTTGGCGGACCACTGTTGAGGCATAAAAATATCGGGTATTACGATCTCTATTGGCGATGTACTCCTTCCTAGCTTTCTGCATCCACAGGATTCCCTCATGTTCAAGGGTACCCTCCAGCTCCTTTCTAAGCTCATGTTCTAGTTGGCTAAGGAAAGGATTTCTTCTCCTTTCTAAAGCCCTTTGGATCACATCCAATCTACGCATAAGATAGTTTTTCCTACCAACGATATTGCCAAAGACATTCCGGTTCTATTCACTGGCCTTTTCAATGAAGCTCCCATACGCCACTGGCAATAGAGCATTTTTATCCCACGCACTCTTCAAGAATTCTGAGAAACGGGGGTCACTCTGCTAAGCAGCTTGGAATCTGATAAGTCTTCTACTACGATTGAACACTTGCACAGGTTCTAATTGGATAAGGAGAGGACAGTGGTCAGATTTCCAGCGTGGAAGATAGACGACTCTCGTATTGAAAAACTGAGTCCTCCAATCCAGATTGGCGAGCCCCCTGTCCAGCCTCTCATATGTCCCTCCCTGAATCTAAGTAAATAACGAGCCCACAAAATATAGGTCCAGGAGGCGGCACCTTTTAATTCGGGATTTGAAGTTAGTGTGTTTGGTGCCTCTGATAGGAGCACACCCCCCCCCCCCCCCCCCAAATTTACCATCGGAGGCCAGAAACACATTGAAGTTGCTAGTCAGTAGCCAGTAGCCAGGGTTCTTGCATGGTAGTCGCCAGACTCTCCAGATTCGCCCATAGCTCTTCGCATATATTAGCCTTCGGGTGACCGTAGACCGCAGTAAAAGACCAGCTAATAGGCTTACCTCTATCCACTTCCAAATGGATAAACTGCTAATCCAGCGTCAAAATGTTAATGAGGATCTTGTGAACATTCCAAAGGACTTAGATACCCCGTGAATGGCCGTTCATTAGTGCCTGCACCATATTAACAAAACCAAGCGACTTAGCAAGTAATAATGCACGTCAACCCGAGATCCAAGTTTTGAGAAGAACGAAAATAGTGGGTCTATAAAGTCTATTCAGTTCCTTAATAGTAGATTTAAATTTAGTACTCGCAGCACCTTGACAATTCTAAATTAAAATCTGCATATGGACTTAAAGAGGGAAAATATAAAACTAAAAGGAGGGAAGCTAAGAGACATAATTAGAGGGTGAGGTTCACTCCATGTATCTATGTTCATAGTCGATTCCTTGTTCATCGGGGGGAGGGGGGGTCGGCTCTTCTATATCATCCAATTGCATGCTAATGGGCTCTGCTCTCGCGTCCTCCTCCATTTTTCGTCAATTGTCTCCACCTGCAAGAATAAGTTCTCCTGGATCGTCTGGTCCATTCCAGAATTTCTCTTGCTGGCTGACACCATTCACCACCTCGTTGCTTTCCTAAATCACTTCTTCCATCTAGGTCTCTGGCACCAGGGATGTCCCTTCGATGGAAAGGGAGGGTGCAGGTGAGGTGTGGGGGAGGTTCGATCGCCCCTGCTCGGGGGGATCCTTCAGGTAATAGACTACATTTTAATAACAAGTTAGGCTAGATTATTTGTTGGTTTATTCTGCTAGGTTTTCTTCTCCTTAGGCTGGGATTTAGACATCTAATTTAGTGAAGGGCCCTTGGAGGGAGCCGCTTTCACTTTAAGGTCATTGGTGGGCTTGCTGGGCCTAGGCCCAGTACTCACAGGAGGCAGAGGCGAGATTTTTAAAATATCTAGAGCCCTATGGGCTTTGGCTTAGGAATTCGCTATTGTTGTACTCGGGCCCTCGTCAGGAATCTTCTGTAAGACTGCAAAAGAAGAAGCTTGGTTAGGAAAATAATCAGAGTTACCTTTCACTTGTACGTTGTTATCTTTTGCCATTCCTGGGAAAGGACCTCCTGTACTTTGATGTTGTTTCATAGTTTTCCTTCCCCGAGGGCATTTTTGAACGGTCATCCAAGCCCCAAATTTGTCTGCTAGTTCTGGCCTGACCAGATTCTTTGCCTTCTTTGTGACCGAAACCTTAGCCTCCGGTGCTTCCTCACCGCTGTCTTTGTTCACCGCTGTGTTACTTGTGCACCCAGTGGTGACGTGCCCGTACCTCCCGCACTTGTAGCAAATAAGGTGGAGGCTTTCGTACTAGAGCCGCTAAATCAGCCCGCACGCTTGAAACTTGGATAACAGTGGTTTAGCAAAGTCTACCTCTACACAGATTCTAGTGAAGGCTCTACCATACACTCTTCTGTTTTGGTGTCAATGCGTATAGGCCTACCAATTCTATGGGCAAGCTTGTGGAGGAACCTAGATTGGTAAAACTTCATACACAGATTAGGAACCCAGACCCAAGCCACCACTTTTGACGTATTATCAGCCGAGGGGTCAAATTTGGGCCTCCATCGTTGCACCATGACGTAGTGATCGGCCACCATCCATGGTCCTTGAGTTAAGATGCGTTGGTACTCATCCTTCGAAGTGGGTTTGACCAGATAGTAATCAAGGCCCAGATCGATCATGTGAAAATCGACAGGCAGCCCCCACAGTTGAGCTAACCGCCTTTTCAGATAAGTGTAGGCCACCCGATGAGCCAGAAGCTTGACTATGATTGTCCTCCACCAGGGGCGTCTCATCTCAGCCTTTTTCGCCTTTGAAAGGGGAATCTTTGGGCAAAAAGGATCTTCGTCCTCCTCGCCCTTAGAATCACTCGACACGAGTTCCTCTTCATCAAAGTCGAAAACCCGGTCGCCTGAGGACATTATCTGGTCATCTAGTTGGCCCACGGTCGCATCTTTGAAGGTGAGCTTCCGGCGACGGACATCCTCTTGAACATCAGTAGCTGGTTGCATTTGGGGGTGGGGTTCCATGTCGTTTTCGAAAAGAAGCTTGGATTTCTTCCCCCCTCGCGGGGGAGTAGGAACATTTGATTTGACGGGATTGGGGTCTCCCAGAAGAGGGGCCTCCATGAGAGCTAGATTCAGGGACCCTAATCTCTCACTGATTCTAGAGAGGATTTTCTATCTCTAAAAGTTAGAGAAAGATAGTGAACTTGCGGCTTGTCTTTTCATCTCTCATTATTAGCTGAGGTTTTGATTGGGTTGGGCTGTGTTGGTTCTTTTGATCTGCCTATTATTTAGTTTGTAAATATTTATAATCAACAACTGCGGGGATAGCTCCGTTGGGAGAGCGTCAGACTGAAGATCTGAAGGTCACGTGTTCGATCCACGTTCACCGCACGTTTATTTTTATGTATGTTGTAGTTTACGTAACATTCCTGAGAATTATCATCATTTGATGAGATCAACTCATATGTTTCACAGCTATTTTATTTTCGCTGACGAACAGCTCTCCCCGCCATCGACATGACATAAACTCGAAATGGATCTCAAAGCTTATGATAGATGTATGCATCAAACGGTTAGGAAGGATCATTAATTTTGCTTCCTGCATGGACCTTAACATTATTTACGAACCCAATTTCTAGCTACCCATTCATAGAATTTGTATGGTCAGGATATATCAGTGACAATGTGTACGTTTTTTTTTTGAGGGATAATGTGTACGTATTCAATAGCAATTATTTTCCGGAAACTCCTAGATGAGCTTGTGGATGGGATGTGTATACACATTAATTAGCAGGACCACATCCAATTAAAATCGTTAATTTATAAGAAGATTTTACCTGGTTAATTAGATAACCAATGGCAAAATCCCATTCCGCGAGCTACAATCTAGCTTTGAATGATTGAATCCACCAACCAACAAACACCGAAATCAATCGATGTCAGAATCAGTCTAATCAATAGATATCAAATTTAAATTATTAAAAACACAATTTAAAAATTTATTAATCAACTTAATAAATATCTGGATAATAATAATACCAACCAAAAATCTAGCTTCGGATTTGATAGTTGGTAGGACAACCACATGATATTTTTTTTTCACTTCAACCTGTAATATAATCAAAGAGAAGAAACTAAAGTGGGAAGACAAGATAGCACCCAAAAAAAAAGTGGGAAGACAAGACAGGTTAATGGTAATTAAGACCCAAAGGGCCCCGTTAAGATGGCCATATAGATCTCATGGGCCACACCAACAACTTAGTTGGAATTTCTCGTGCCTTTAAATATAACTGTTAATATTTATGGAGGTAACCTCAGATTGATGTGCACTGATATGAAGTACAAGTATATATACAGGACACATGACTCAATAACCCCAATACAATGTACATGCAATAACTCTAACTTGGCGGCCAAATATAATACTTGGTGGATAAGTTATTCACTAACCATATTTACTACTCGATAATTATGGTAATATCTAATAGTTCTCCCTCAAGTTAGCGCGTGTAGATCACGAGCGCCGAGCTTGGACATCAAGAATCGGAGACGATCTCACGGGAGAGCTTTTGTTAACTCGTCGGCCAGTTGCAAGTTGGTTGATATTTTCGTGGGGGTGATGCGGCCTCTAACAAACTGTTCTCGAACAACATGACAGTCGATCTCGATGTATTTTGTTCGTTCGTGGAACACATGATTGGCTGCGATATGGCGAGTAGCCTGATTATCACAGTAGAGAGGAATGGGTTGGGAAAACTGTAACCCGAAGTCTGCGAGCAGCCCAAATAACTACATTAGTTCTCTCGTTGTAGTTGCCATGGCGCGGTATTCGGCCTCGGCGAAAGAATGTGAGACTGTTGTTTGCTTCTTGCTCTTCTAGGAGATGGGACTGCCACCAAGTGTGATGACATAGCCAGTGGTGGAGCGTCTTGTAGTCGGACAATTGTCATAGTCAGAATCAACATAAGCTTCCAAATGTAATGGACTCGAGGAAGGATAAAATAGGCCATGTCCTGGCGTGCTCTTAGAGTATCGAAGGAGATGTTTCGCTGCCTGTCAGTGAGGGATGCGAGGGGCCTGTATGAACTGACTAAGAATATTAACATCAAATAAAATATCTGGCCAAGTGACCGTCAAATAGATTAAGCACCCGATGAGATGACGATATTGGTCATCATATAAATTGCCTTCATCTCTAGCAAGATACGTATTCCATAGGGGTAGATATTGGTTTTGCACCTGATGCACCTGCGTCGAACAGGATGTCCAAGGCGTACTTGCATTGCGTCAGGTAGATACCGTGGCCAGATCGCGGGACCTCGATACCAAGAAAGTAACGGAGATAACCCAAGTCCTTGATACAGAATTGATGCAAGAGTAGCATCTTGATATAGCATAATAGGCTTGCATCATTGCCTATCAGGATAACATCGTCCACATAGACTATCAAGAAGGTCGAAGTTGTACTATACATCATAACAAATCGGGAATGATCGGTGGGGGACTGCCGAAAACTAATGGTGAGAAGTGATGCCATTAGTGTGAAGAACCAATTTTGCACAGCTTGTTTAAGCCCGTACAAGGACTTGCAAAGCTTGCATACAAGGTTGTGTTTGCTATGTTGTGGATATCCTTGAGGAATCTGCATATAAACATCCTCAGACAAGTGACCGTATAAGTAGGCATTTTGCACATCGAGTTGAAAAATTGGCCAATTTCGAACAACAACAAATAGATATAAGGACTCGTACGGAGACGAGTTTGGCCAATGGGGCGAATATCTCATGGTAATCAATCCCTTCTACTCGGGAGTATCCCCTGGCCACAAGTCGAGCCTTGTGATGCTCGATAGTCTCATCAGAATGCCGCTTGATCTTGAAGATCCATTTACATGATATAGGGTGTTTACCTAGCGGTAGGGGGTGAGAGTCCATGTGTCATAAAGACACGTGTGTGATCTTCAGGATATAAGGCATTTACCTGGCGCTAGGTGGGGTGTGATCCATTTACATAATATTCAGGATATGATATGCTTTGAGATAATTTCAAGTTGGAAAAAGTACACTTTTAGTACTTGTAGTTTTGCATTTTGACAGATATGATCCTATAGTTTAAAAATGACATTTTGAGTCCTGTGATATGCTCCCTCGTGTCACTTTTAGGCTCGGATGGTTCCCCGAGCCAAAATTCGTTCAGAACTAAAAAATGGCATCGTCCGGCAGCTGAGTTGGCTGCCACATCATAATTTTTTATCCCATTGGCATTGCGAGTTGTCTAAAGTTAAAATATCTATTTCAATCCCCATTTTATTTTATAGTTTTTTAAAAACACCATCTTCTCCCTCTCCATCTTCCTCTTCCTTCTCTTCTCCTCTCTCCCCCATTAAAGGCAAAACCAATAACCCTAAAATGAAATTAAGGTCGAAGAAGAGGGCTTGAAGTTGGCCTTGAGGGTAGCGACGGCGGTGCGGGTGGTCGCAGATAAGGAGTGAGAAATTTTCAACACCCGGTGAAGTGCTCATCGGGGTGGGGAATTTTGATTACCACAGCCCTCGCTGGAGATCTCAGTATCCCCTGCCGAGGCTTCTTGCAAAAATTATCATCGGCTACGGGAACAACAAACAACCTCAGTCAATGCCAACCATGGGATTGGCTCCTAATCCTTAAGTATGTCAACGCCGGCTACCGGAATAACAAATAACCTCAGCACTAATCCCTAGGTATGTCAACGTTGCAGTCAGCACTGCCGACATTGGGATTGGCTCCCCGCAATTAGTGACAACCCAGATCCCATAAACTATAAACCCAGATCGAGATGGGGGAGGAGGAGGTGGGACACGTGGGGGGATCAGAGGGGATCAAGGAGGTGGAGGTTATCCGGTGTGATGACGACAGTGATGGTTATGCTGCGGTGGTGGTGGTTGGAGGCGGGGTCGAGGAGAGGGATGATGTGGCCGGGTGCCGAGAACGGGTGCCACGGTGGTGGTGGTTGGAGGTGAGGTCGAGGTGTGCTTTTATTTTGGGAAAGAGTGACGGTGGTCATTGATGCGAGCTTGGAAAATGGAAGAGGAAAGAGTTTTTTTGTAGTTTTTTTTTAGGAGGGAGGCGAGGTTGAAGAAGAGGAGAGAGGGAGATGAGGGTGTATTTGAAATGATATTATAAAAAAGTAAGAGATTGAAATGATATTAAAATTGGTCCAAGTAAATAATGTTAAGCGGGATAAAAAATTATGATGTGGCAGCTAACTCAGCTGCAAAATGACCCCATTTTTTAGTTCGGAGTCGAATTTGGCTCGGGGAGTCATCCTACATGATTCAAAACTTCATTTTTAAACTACAGGATCATATCTGTCAAAATGTAAAACTACAAGTACTAAAAGTATACTTTTTCCTTTCAAATCTAAGCGATTTTAGTTTGGAGTAATTTTAAGATGGATCATCTTTTAAAAAGTTACTCAACGTGTGTGTTAGTAAAGACACGTTACAATGACATAAGTTCCCTATAATCATTTTATAACATGAGCTGTGGCATGTAATGTCCTTACCCAAAACATTGTACACACAAAGGACATAAGTTGCATTCCCCGAACTTAAATTTCGAAATTCATGATTAACGTTTTTTAGGTAGAACCAATAGTTAACCTAGAACAAAATGGTTAAGTTGATTTAAGCACTTGATGTTACTTTAGACATGTTTATGGGAATCAAAGAACCAAAAAGCCGTCTTTCTTCATTTACTACAAAGATACCAGAACTTTCAATCCCATGAACAACTTATGTTCTGTCTCCGTGGAGAAATGGCGGTGGTCCTGAATTTTACTTGGCACATGAGAGTAAATTTGACAGCAAATTTTGGTTCCTTTTCCCCCAAGGATTTTTTTTCTTTTATAAATGATTTTCCCAGCAACTCATAAGCTTCATCAATTATGCATTGCCTTCATTACCGAACCGGCCATTAACCTTGGAATAAATGTGAAGATAACAAACCTGTAACCGAAAAATTACTGGAAAGGCACCAAAAAGTTTGAAAAACATCGAAAAACCCAAAAAGAAAATTAAAAAAAAAAGTGCTAAACACAAATCAGATATTGCTTTAGGTAAACAGATAGGGATGGCAGAAATACTCATACCCTGAGAGTCGGACCCTACCCTTACCCTACAGGTCTAGGGTATGTTGATTTTCATTGGGTCTAGGGTAGGGTATGGGCATGAGTCCATGTTTAGAAATAGGATATAGGGTAGGGTATGGATCCATAGTAAGACCCTGTGGGTCGGACCCTACCCTTACAATTTTTACCCTATTTTAGACTCTACTCTAATTATACCCTAGTTAAACTTTAATTAGACCGTATTGATAATATATGTAATATACTTTATGGTTAACTTTAACATATTTATTAGGTTATTACACAAACAGCTTAGAAGATGTCGTGAATGATGGATCACTAGAAGTCGACATTATATATTTTTCTTTTGTTGAATTATTTATATACTTCACACTCGAAAAGAAATATCTTGTACTATTGAAATTAAATTACAAAATTTGATATTTGATCAATTTTCTATTAAATGTTGATGTGTAATATAGTAGATGTCTTGAATTTATTTAAATTTTATATAAAAATTAATTTTTGATTAAAAATTATAAAAATTCAGAATATTAAAGGGTCAGACCATGCAGACCATTTAGACCCTAGGTCTCCAAGATGGTAGGGTATAGAAATGGTAGAAATACCCATACCCTGAAAGTCAGACCCTACCCTTACCCTACGGATCTAGGGTATGTTGACTTTGACTGGGTCTAGAGTTGGGTATGGATATGGGTCCATGTTTAGATGTAGGGTCTATGGTAGGGTATGAATCCATAGCTAGACTCTGTGGGTCGGACTCTACCCTTATATTTTTACCCTATTTTATACTCTACACTAATTAAACTCTAGTTAGACCGTATTGATAATATATATAATATACTTTACAGTTAACTATAAGATATTTATTATGTTATTTCACAACTAACTTAGAAGATGTCGTGAATGATGGATCACTAGAAGCCGACATGCTATATTTTTCTTTTGTTGAATTATTTATGTACTTCAAACTCTAAAAAAAAATCTTGGACTATTGAAATTAAATTGCAAATTTGATGTTTCATCAATTTTTTATTGAATGTTGATGTGTAACGTAGTAGATATCATGAATTTATTTAAAATTTATATAAAAATTAATTTTTGATTAATGATTATCAAAATGCAGAACGTTAAAGAGTCAGACCATGCAGACCCTGTAGACCCTGGATCTCCAGGAGGGTATGGTATGAATCTAACAATAAAAAATTTGTAGGGTTGAAGGTAGGGTATGGGTCCATCCAAAAAAACTAGGGTATGTGTAGAGTTCTATCAATATCTTACCCTACAATACCTATTGCCATCCCTAGTAGGGGATGAATCTAACAATAAAAAAATTGTAGTGTCAAGAGTAGAGTATGAGTCTAACTAAAAAAATTAGGATAGGGTCTTACCAATACTCTACCATACCCTACCCATTGTCATCCATACAAACAGATATTGAAACAAACTTACCATCCTCCAACTCTCATTTTTTCTTTCCCCTCTCTAGAAAATCATACCTAATTAAAGAAAAAATAATTGGGAATGTATGTACAAGATGTACAATATGAGGTCTCCTCACAAAATATTACAAAATCAAATCCATCCTCTCCTTTCCCTCTCAATCCCTTCCCCTTCCAAAAGACTTTTACCCACTTACCGAATATCTATTAAACTGACTAATTTTCTCTTTTTCATCTTCTTTGTTACCTTCTCCTTGATTGTAGGAACACCAAATTTAATGTGCCAAAATTGACCCTCCAAGTGGCCTAATCAAACTAATTAGCCCAAAGGAGAAAAAGGGTAAATAATAAATAAATTGGGTCAAAATGATGCTTGTGGAAAAGGTGACCTAGCAAAGGCCATGGTGTGCATAGAATCGTCCTCCCAACATCGGCCAATGTCCTCAGCTATTCTGTTGGCGTCCATTGAAGCACCTAATATTCCTCGCTTTGTGAACCCCACAGCGTACAGTCCACTCGCTCCTTTCCAACCTTTCGGAAATGGCCTTCTTGGGAATCCATCTTTCTGTGAGAACATTTCTCCTTCCTGAACAATTCAGTTTAACGTTATTAGTCCGACTTTAAAATAAGACCCGTTAATGTTTCACATTCAATATTAAAAATTTAAGTAAAAAATGAAGTGTACCTGTAACCAAGATGGTACATTGCTTTTGTAGCCAGTCGCTAAGATTATAGCATCGAAATGCTCCGTTTTGCCGTTGGCAAACTTCACCGCGTGACGTTTTAGCCTCTGGATTGCTGGGCATACCTACAACAAATATCAGCAAGTACCTTCAATAATTAGTTTAATCGAGAGCCAAGTTCATTAAATAGTTTAGTGCAAAAATTAAAAAAATTATGTTTATATTTTTAAATATCTTCGTATGTTAATTTTTTCGTCCCCTGACGTAACTTTTAAATATTTTCATTCAACCGAATAATTCTTTCCGACATTTTTTATCAATTGTCCAATGTGAACCATTTTCGAAACAATTTTCATCGGTTTTTTCAAATACTAAAAGAAAATGCGTGTCAGCATCGTAACTTATAAAAAATCTGAAACCGGGGATAGTTTTGCTTTGAGTGTTATGTCCACTTGGGTATGATTGTATGTGGGGGTAAGTCGAGTTCGTAGTATTATCGGAGATATTATTTTTCTATCGTGGGTTTTTCATAAAGTTTTACATTAATAGAGGCTAAGAATTACTATCGTGTATTTGTATCCGGTTATAAATATGTAATTACATGAAATAAAATAATTTATCAAAAAATTACCTTAATATCTCCGGTCTTAATCTTGGTCAAAGTTCCAACATCCAAGACGGGGGTCTTCCCGGACAAGTTCTTTAGTTGCAACGGACCCAACCGAGGCCGGTCAAGACCTAACCGGGTGGTGTCGCCCAGTGTTAGCCTCGAAACTACCAACAAGAACCGGTCGACGAGTTGTATGGGCAACCACTTGGTTAACCACATCGACAAGCCAAAAGTTGATTGCCCTAGCATCTCCCGTGGTAGAACATGCACCTTCATTTTTAAGCAGCCAATCAGAGAATAGTGAAATGATATGGAAAAGAAAAGCCACCAATTTTGTAAAAAAAAATGATATGGAAAAAGGATTTTTTTACAACTCAAAAAAAGCTCATCGCCCAGAAAAAGCGGATTTCTAGTAGGGAAAAAATAGATTTTTTAAGGGAGGGAACAAATAGATCGTACATACTGATTTGATGGTTGTTAGCCCACATGTTCTTAACTAGTTGCACAATTGGGTGCCTTTTGCTGGAGCCTTTTTTTCCGTAACTAAATTGGTTGTCATTTCAGATATAGATTAATAGAGTAGTAATATATTTTTTTCAACAAATTTGAATACCATCTAGTTGATACTGTCTTTCAACATCATTAGATTGATTAATCGAGATTCAAATAAAAAATTTACTCTTCAAATAAGTATTTAACATTTTTATATTTCTAATATCTCCAATTCGAGATATTTTATTTAAACTATAATGATACTACACTTAAATTGCGACAGCGGTTAACTTTTTTTTTCCAAATATGGGCTAATTCGCACTTACCTCGTAACTATGCCAATATGCCCAGAAGTGTTTTGTTGTATACACTATACAGGAAATTTTTTATTATTGTTACTTGAAAAGAGAGATGCATGATTATGACACAGATACTAATAAGATCCAGAATTGCGCATGCTTAGGAATCCCAAGAAAGTGAAAGATCAAGCAAAGGTTTTTCCCTATTCTTTTTCCTAAAACCAAATGTCTCTCTAATTCTTTGGCCTTTTTCCAGCTTAGAACGAGCTATTGGAAATTGAAGCCACACCACCACAAGCGCAGACAAATTTATTTTATTAATTGATAAAAAAAATCACATGCTTTTAAGAAAACACATGTTATTTGTACCCCCAAAAAATCCAATTATCATTTAACTCAAACTCTCAATTTTTTCGGTGAGGAAATCAAACTCTCCTCTTTAATTCATTAAGATATAGAAAAAAAAACACACATATCATTCTCACACCATAGACAAGAACCTCAAATAAAACACGAAAACATTCCATTCCATGCACTTTTATCCATTAAAGTTGGAAAGGAAGAGAGGAAAACATCAAGCTTATCAAATTTTTTTTACATTGACTACCAAATTCGCATCAACAAAATTTATTAATATAATAAAAACCCACCCGATCTTTTATAAGAAAACGATTCCTTTAACTATATCAATCTTATATACTATGAAAATATTCAAAACACTCAAAAAAATTTCAAAAATTCAAGACTTAACTTACTACTCGAACTAACCTATGAAATTAAAAATTTTAAGAGTGACATGGATAATCACATACCGAATCTCTGACCACAATGGAAGGATGAGCACCATGGTTATACAGATCCAAGCACACTTCCATTCCAGAATTCCCACACCCAACGACCAAAACCCTCTTCCCCCTATACTCCTCCCCGCTCTTGTACATGCTCGTGTGCCTCACGTCCCCGCCGAACTCCGCCAAGCCCTCGATCTCCGGCACCACCGCCTCCGCATTCTCCCCGGTAGCCGCCACCAGCCACCGGCACACGTAGTCCACCTCCTCCTCCCCAACTCCAACTCTGCACCTCACTCTCCACAACCCTAGAACCTGATCATACTCCGCCCTAGCCACGCTCTCGTTGAACCGCGGCTTGATCCCGAACCTCGAGGCGTAGGCCTCCAAGTAGCGGACGAACTGCTGCTTCGTGGGGTACGTCGGGAATTCGCCGGGGAACGCCATGAGAGGGAGCTCGCAGAAGTGTTTAGGCAAGTGGAGGCGCAGGCGATCGTAGGTTTTTAGCTGCCATAGTGAAGCTATGCAGCTGGATCTCTCCAAGACCATGCTTGGTACGCCTCGCTGCTTGAGGCAGGCGGCCACCGCGAGCCCCGACGGCCCCGCCCCAACGATGATCGGGCCGGGGACGAACACGCACCGGGTCGAGGAGGTCTTTGCCACGTTCATTTTGGCGTCCAGGAATATAGGATCATGCACTTGCTTCCCTTGTATTTCTCTCAAGTAGGAGCCCATGTTAATTTATAGTCGGTGCAGTGGATGTCGGATTATAGATTACGGTTGGAATTTGTATAAAGGATAAGGAAGTTTTTGGAGTGATCTCTTCTCTCTCTGAATTATCTAATGGGATCCCTTAATTTTTGCAATGGATTAAGAGCTACCCTCTTACTCTTTTCCAATTTGGATTGGATCTTCTTGTTGCATACTGATATAGAAAATATTGGGACTCTCTGTTTTTTTCAATTAATGGTAACAAGAATGGAGAAGAAAGGAGGATTAATGAGCATTCAAGGAATGAAAGTGAGAGAGAAAGAAGAAGTTTTGTAGAGGGAGAGATGAGAGGTGGTGATGTGTGTTTGTATTTATATTCCCTTTGTTCCAGAAAGAAAATTATATACAGGAAGTGACAATAATGTTATCGTATTCGACTCGGGTAAGATTTTTGAAATTTGTTTGATAATATTTAGATAAGGAACGGGGAAGTAGCGAATCTAACTAAACATTGTCCTATTATCGAGTACCGCTTGAATTGAAGGGGCATTAGATCTCACGGGACATTAATTACTTGATAAAATCCTAACACAAACATTACAATTCTGGTAATTTATGTAGACTTAAATGGTCAGCATGACCGATTACTTAGATTTACGATAAAACTGTTGTATTTTGACTAGACGTTGAGTTTGGATTCTGAAAATTATACCATTAAATTAGTTACACGGTTGGCAATGGGTTGGACCCAAAAAGGGTCGTTCGTGGAGTGTGAATTGTAAACCAAATTTTACAACTCACGTGCACAGAAGAAAGGGACGACATGGATGGAACCTTTGACATGAAATTGTATGCGATGCAGCGAAGTGAAAGACCATAGTGAAAAGTTTTCGGAGTGGAGAATTATAATGTGAGATTCTCACTTATGTGACTTTTATTTTGGTGATTATTTTGTCCCCTTTCAATTTGAGTTGGTGGTAGTACTACCCTATAGTGGTGGTGTTCCCATGTTTGAGGTGATTACAGAAGTCAATTCATTTAATATGTAACATATTTGACTCTAACTTATATTAATTATCATAGTAATATTTGGATATTAGGTGACTAGTACATTTATATATATACAGTATAATCTTCTTTTGTGAGAAATAAAATCTTCTTATAAAAAAAGTGCATCTACATTTTTAGTTTGAATTTGAGGTCTTTAGTTAATTTATAACAACCATTTACTAGTTAGTCCATGCAATATTTATTAAATTACTTACTAGTTGATTATCCGTTTTACTGATTTTTTAAGCAATTTTCTGATTAACGACGCCAATTTTTTCGTTATTTTGATAAATTCAGCATACATTTAATTATTAATTAGTCGTTGTTCGTCGTATCTTAACATTATCACAAACCAATTAATATGCATAAAGTTAGGATATCGAAGATTTTGTTGTTTGTCAGAGGTGGTGTACTTGATTAGGATCTTGTAAAGTCGAGACAAGAGTTAAACTCTTTCTCCGTAAGACGAGATTGCCCCGTATTCAGTGCTCACAGGCTGCGGCAATTGTCTCCAAGATACAACGACTTTGCTGCTTCCAAGATCGTAGCACAACGAATCTCGAAGCTTCGGGCGAACCTTGGATACTTGGAACTTTCTTAGAGAGGAAGAGAGTAGAATGACTATTGCTAATGAATTCTTATGCAATGAGTGTTCGGGGTGATTTGCAAATGAGGGGGGCAGGCCTATTTATAGGCGATGGATGGTTGGAACCTGAAAAGTCACATGCATTTCTGAAGGGGCATGATGTGATCCAAAAAGTTTGTGACTCTTCAGATGTACCCTCCAGGTACCTCTTCGTCCTTGTAGAGTTTTCCAAAGAGTTCGTGACTCTTCGGATGTGCCCATCATGCACTCCAATTTTCTAAAAAGTTCGTGACTTTTCGGACGAAGGAGTGTGAGATTGCATTAATGGAAATTTATTCTAACAACCCCCACATGAATGATGATTAATGCATGCTGACACTTTAAAAAAAATTTGACAAGTTATCATTGCATCGAGAATGGTAGCTTACGACTTTGAACCTTCCCTAGTAAAATGCTATCGGATTTACTTGCTGCTCAGTGAACGCGATGTCTTGAACTGGTCAGCTTTTTATGTAAACCAAGACAATAACATTTACACAATGATATCTCTAATATCCTTTTGTTCTCACGCTGTGTCCGTGGCCATGGACCTTATCTTGGATTCATAAGTATTTTTTTCTATTTGAAGCGGCCTCACTTCACACTTATATAGGTGATCTCATATCAGGAGTATCCTACTATACTCCACATTTATCTGGTATAGGAATTATTAAAAGTGTAGACGCTTAACCTTACCACACCTCTGCAGGGTAGTACTTGGATAGCTTCTGAGAATGAGATGAGTTCCAGGTGATCTTCTGAACCATCCATAACTTAGTTATCTTATTGAACCAAGTTTGTGCGATCTCTACTCATCATGGTTGAGTTACCGCTATGAACGTTCTTTAATATGTGGGTTTTAACCCCATTTCCCTTACTGCATTATACATTTGATCTCTGTTGATTCCTTTCATCAAAGGATCAGCTATGTTATCCTTGAACTTCACATAATCAATGGTTATTACTCCACTTGAGATCAATTGTTTAACAGTGTTATGTCTCCTATGGATATGTCGAGACTTACCATTGTACATAGTACTTTGTGCTCTCCCGATTGCAGACATGCTATCACAATGTATCAATACAGGGGGCACAGGCTTATTCCAATACGGAATATCCTTTAGAAAATTTCTGAGCCATTCAACTTCTTTCCCAGCTTTGTCTAGTGCTATAAACTCTGACTCCATGGTGGATCGAGCTATGCACGTTTATTTAGAGGATTTTCAGGACACAGCTCCTCTACCTATAGTGAACACATAACTATTAGTAGATTTGGAGTCTTTAGTATCCGATATCTAATTTGCATCACTGTATCCTTCCAATACAGCTGAATACCTAGTATAAAGTATGCCATAGTTTATGGTATAT
The DNA here is from genome assembly GCA_963995505.1 of Hypericum androsaemum. Taxonomy (NCBI): domain Eukaryota; kingdom Viridiplantae; phylum Streptophyta; class Magnoliopsida; order Malpighiales; family Hypericaceae; genus Hypericum; species Hypericum androsaemum. Next base: position 17,684,614 of record OZ023190.1, read on the forward strand.
TTTAGATACTTTAGAACCCTTTCCAGAGCTAGCCAGTGGTCTGGTCCTGGATTGCTCGTGAATCTACTAAGCTTGCTAACTGAGTATGCAATATCAGGGCGTGTACAATTTGTTAAGTACATTAGATTCCCAATGATCTTTGCATATTTCAGTTGAGATACTAGGTCACTTCTGTTTTTAGCCAAGTGTAGATTCAGATCTACCGGAGTCTTAGCCGGAGGTTTGTCAAATGCATCAAATTTTTTTAGTATATTCTCAATGTAGTGAGATTGTGACAGGATAATTCCTTCAGTCGTCCTAGAGATTTTAACCCCCAGTATGACGTCAGCTAGACCCATATCTTTCATGTCAAAGTTATTCTTTAATATGTTCTTAGTTTTTACGATAAGATCTTTACTACTTTCCGTGATTAGCATGTCGTCTACATACAGACATATAATTATGTAAGCATCAGGCGTGCCTTTAATGTATACACATTTATCACACTCATTGATCCTAAAGCCATTTGATAACATTGTTCAAATTTTGCATGCCATTGTTTCGGTGCCTATTTCAGCCCGTACAGTGACTTGACCAGCTTGCACACTTTATGTTCTTGTTCGGGGGCAACAAACCCTTCAGGTTGTTCCATATATATTTCCTCTTCCAGTTCTCCATTTAGGAAAGCTGTTTTTACATCCATCTGATGTATCTTGAGGTTATAGAGTGCTGCAACAGCTATGAGCACTCTAATAGATGTGATTCTTATGATCGGCGAATATGTGTCAAAGAAATCATATCCTTCCTTCTGTTTGAACCCTTTAGCTACCAACCGAGCTTTGTACTTATCGATTGATCTATCAGCTTTGTATTTTCTTTTAAGGATTCACTTGCAACCCAAAAGTTTACAACCTGGTGGAAGATCCACGATTTTCTACGTGTGATTTTGCATGATAGATTCTATCTCACTATTGATAGCTTCTTTCCAGAGAGGAATATCCGGACTAGATAATGCCTCTTGGACTATCCCATGTTTATTTTTTAATATGTACGTCAGAAAATCTGGACCAAATATTTTAGCCATTTTGGCCCTCTTACTTCGTCTAGGTTCCTCAGCACCTTGATCAGAGCCTTGTGTAGCTTCATAACTTCTTTTGTTTGAGCTTACTTCTTTTGTTTCCTTTTTAGGAAAGATATTCTTAAAGAATGTTGCATTCTTTGATTCCATGACCATTCCCTCGTTGATTTCAGAGTTTTCAGACTTGTGTACTAGAAATCAGTATGCGCTACTATTGTGGGCATATGCAGTCAACGGTCTTGGGTCCTATTCTCACCTTTTTAGGTGGAGGTATTTCTACCTTGGCTAGGCACCCTCACACTTTAAGGTAACCGTGGGAAGACTTTCTCCCTTTCCATAATTCATATGGAGTTTTGTCCCTTTTTTGTGTGGTAATTTATTTAGAATGTGATTAGCTGATAGCACAGCTTCCCCCCACAAGTTCTGTGGTAAGCCCGAGCTAATCAACATAGCATTCAGCATCTCCTTAAGAGTTCGATTCTTGTGCTCAGCTACGCCGTTTGATTGAGGTGAGTATGGAGCAGTTGTCTGATGAATAATGCCATGTTGTTGGCAGAATTTCTCAAACGAAGCTACATATTCTCCCCCTCTATCACTTCGAATCATTTTGATTTTAGTGCTAAGTTGATTATCAATCTCATTCTCATAACTATTGAAAGCTTCTAGATCTTCGTTTTTTTCTTTTAAGAGGTGTACGTAACAGTACCTCGTGCAATCATCAATAAATGTGATAAAATACTTTTTTCCACCTCTAGTTTGCACTTGTTTCATATCGCATATGTCGGTATGAATTAACTCTAAAGGTGTAGTACTTTTTTTCACTGAATGAAAATGTACTTTAGTCATTTTTGCCTCTACACATACTTCACATTTATTGTTCGGGTCAAACTCTATTTTAGGCAATAAATTTAAACTTACTAACTTTCTTAGTGAGCTCAAATTTACGTGTCCTAATCTATCATGCCATAAGTTAGAACACTCAGCCAAATAAGAAGAATTAACAACTTTATTAGGGCCATTAAAGGCACGTTTGATAGTTATTATATTCATCTTGAAGAGCCCCCTCTTGAGGTAACCCTTTTCTACAAAGGCACCGGCCTTGGTCAAAACAAACCTATCAGCCTCAAATACTAGCTTCATCCCAGCTTTGCTTAACAGTGAACCGGATACTAAATTCTTACGAATGTCTAGGACATGCAGCACATCCTTGAGGGTCAACTCTTTTCCGGAGGTCAGCTTCAGTACCACCTGGCCTAGTCCGACTACGGGAGAAGTTGCGGAGTTACCCATAAATAACTTCTGGCCGTTGATCGCGATATAGGTCGAGAACATCTCCTTGTCTGAGCAGATGTGTCGGGTTGCCCCTGTATCAATGAACCACTCTCTTGGATTATCCACCAGATTGGCTTCAAACACTACGGCAGATAAGTCTAGTTTAGACAGGTCTTCGGCCAGATTTGCCTTCTCACGATCGTCCCTCTTGGGCAGGCGATAATCTTTTGCCACGTGACCGGGCTTGTCGCAGTTGTAGCAATTGCCCTTTGATATTCTTAGCCTTCTTTTGCTTTGGCTCTTGCTTATTCCTGGACTTCTTCCTCTTCTTGCCGGTACCACCTTCGGCGAGGTGTACCTTAGCCTCGGAGTTGGTCCTGCCGGTCTTGACTTCAGACTTTTGGTTGTCTTCCTCGATCCTTAGTCTCACGATCAGGTCTTCCAGCCCCATGTTCTTCCTCTTATGCTTGAGGTAGTTCTTGAAGTCCTTCCACAGAGGGAGTAGCTTCTCGATCAGAGCAGGCACCTGGAAGGATTCGCTGAGTTGCATGCCTTCGGCGTGAATCTTGTGTAGAATTAGTTGCAGCTCTTGGACTTGGTCTATGACCTTCTTGGAGTCCACCATCTGAAAGTCGAGGAATCTTCCGACGATAAATTTCTTCATCCTGGCATCCTCCGTTTTGTACTTCTTCTCTAGGGAGTCTCACAATTCTTTCGCAGTCTTAGTATCTGCATAGATATTGTAGAGGGCGTCGTCTAAGCCATTCAGGACATAATTACAATATAGGAAGTCGTTGTGACTCCATCCATCGAGGGCGTTGATCTTCTGTGGATCATCCTCATTTTCTGCCACCTTCGGAGCCTCTTTCTTCAAGAATCGGACCAGGTTGAGCGTCGTCAGGTAGAACAGCATCTTCTGTTGCCATCTCTTGAACTCAGTACCGTTGAACTTGGCCGGCCTTTCGGCGTGGATAGTTTCTGGGACCGCTGGCACTGGTGCTAAGCTTGTTGATGCCATCTTCAAGTACACAGATCTCGTCTTACGAATGTTGTTTGTCAGAGGTAGTGTACTTGATTAGGATCTTGTAAAGTCGAGGCAAGAGTTAGACTCTTTCTCCGTAAGACGAGATTGCCATGTATTCAGTACTCACGGGCTGCGGCAATTGTCCCCAAGATACAACGACTTTGTTGCTTCCAAGATCGTAGCATAACGAATCTCAAAGCTTCGGGCGAATCTTGGATACTTGGAACTTTCTTAGAGAGGGAGAGAGTAGAACGACTATTGCTAATGAATGCTTATGCAATGAGTGTTCGGGGTGATTTGCAAATGAGGGGGGCAGGCCTATTTATAGGCGATGGAGGGTTGGAACTGAAAAGTCACACGCATTTCTGAAAGGGCATGATGTGATCCAAAAAGTTTGTGACTCTTCAAATGTACCCTCAAGGTACCTCTTCGTCCTTGTAGAGTTTTTCAAAGAGTTCGTGACTCTTCGGATGTGCCCATCGTGCACCCCAAATTTTCAAAAAGTTCGTGATTTTTCGAACGAAGGGGTGTGAGATTATATTAATAGAAATTTATTCCAACAGATTTAGAGTATGATATATGCCGGAATGTGACATGGTAAAAGTTGAACGCTCTTAACTGGTAACCCATTGTAATGTTACATGCAAGTTTGTACAATTTTTTTACAAATTCTGACATAGAAAATCGAAAACAGTAGTTAGGAAAATCTTTGACGTCTAAAACTGCAAGAAGCCAAAAGCTCATGTCCTGTACTCATTTTTTTGAAAGGGATGTCCTGTACTCATTTGCTTGGGTTTTTGCCCAAAATGATGCTACAGTACAACTTTATCCTCAAAATGGTGTTACTAATGAAAAAATTCCGGATATGGTGTTTCTCGCTCCTCAGATCGAAATTTTTTTTCGACCTGGGACCAAAATCGAAATTTTTTTTGACCTGGGACCGAGTACTATAGCAAATAGTGAATTTTTTTGAAAATTTTGTACTGTAGCATTTTTTGAAAATTTTTGTTAGAAATCTAAAAAACTCGAAAAATAGGTCTTACATTCTTCTATTTTTGCAAATTTTTGTATTGTAGTACCATTATTTTTGTTAAAATAATGAAAAATCTAAAAAACTCGAAAAATTGGTCTTAGATTCTTCTTCTATTTTTCAAAATTTTTGTACTATAGCACCATTATTTTTGTTAAAATAATGAACAATCTAAAAAAATTTCGAAAATGGGTCTTACATTCTTCTTCTATTTTTGAAAAAATTTGTACTGTAGTACCATTAATTTTGTTAAAATAATGAAAAATCTAAAAAACTCAAAAAATGGGTCTTAGATTTAAGACCAATTTTCGAGTTTTTTAAATTTTTTATTATCTTAACAAAAATAATGTTGCTACAGTGTACTTACATTATCTTTGTAAGTTTTTTTTTCATTTCCGTTGCCACAGTCGTTTTTTACTATTGCTATAGTACCGTTTACTATTGCTACAGTACGCGTTTCTATTGCTACAGTAAAATAATGGTCCCGGGTCGAAAACATTCTTTCGACTACGGAAGTCAAAAAAAATTTTCGGTTTGGTCCCAGGTCGAAAAAAAATTTCGACCTACGCTCTAAGAAAGGAACACCATTTTGAGAATTTTTTAAACAGTAATACCATATTGGTAAATAAACTTGTATAGTAACACCATATTGGGCAGAAACCCCATTTGCTTGGCCTTTAATATATCAAATCATTAATTTTGTCGAACTAGCAAATTCTCTGCGCCACGTCAATGTTTGTTATTGTATCTATTTAACACTTCATAATATCCTTAATTTGTACGTAGCCTTGTGTCTTTACATTTGCTTATGGTAAAAAAAAATGTCTTTTTATTATTTTTTTTGGTTGATAATTTTTCGTATCCGGTCATTTACTAATTCGATTAATCTAGAGTCCCGTAAAATATTTAAAGCAAGGCAAAGCCCTACCCACTAATTGTTAAAGCATTTCCAATTTCTTCAACTCAATTTTTTTCCAGCCAAAGTAGAAAAACTCACTAACATCTAAGTGTTTGTTTTTTAATTACATTTTACACCAAATAATTATACATGGTAGATATTAAATTTTGGACCACATCCAAGTATTTGTTGGTATATCTAATTATATATTTAAAATAATAAGATAATTAACTTTCTCTCTGATTAATCACACCCTTATTTAAAAGAATTTTTTTAAAGATAAATTTACACTATTTATACACGTGTCATCAGTGATTAAATCATGTATTGACGTCAATTCGTCTAAGGAAAAGATGTTTATTTTAGAAGGATTTACCTCTTGAAAATAAAAATTCAACAGGAATTAGTATAGCTTCCATGTAATATGGCGCAATTAACTCACTGGAGTACACCTTTAGTATTTCTAGTAAAAATTACTGGTTTTAAGAGGGGCTCAGATTCTATGTGGGTTCCCCTTTTCCGTACCAAACAGGACGAGGGCAAAAAGGTCCTTAAAGGGATACACGTGGCAATGTGGAGTGGAAGGAATTATGGGCGCGTGGTCAGAGCCTATTTTTTTAATCTTATCTTTATTCGTATATTATATTGAAACAAAGCAAACTGATATATTATTTAGTTAATTCTTTAATTTTTTATTATAAGTATTAATTAATATTATAGTAACCGGGCATGCCATTTTACGTAACCTGGCATGCCATTTTGAATAACCGGGCGTGACATTTTACGTAACTAGGCATGCAATTTAATCGTAATTAGAACTCTCATTTGATTAATTATAAATTTTTATTAAATATTAACCTGACATGCCATTTGACATAACTTGCGCATGCCAATTTATATAACGTGGGCATGCCATTTGACATAATATGGGAATGCCATTTGACATAATCTGGGTATGCCATTTGATATAACTTGTGCATGTCATTTGACATAATATGGGCTTGTAACTCGGGTAACTATTAATTTCAAATATATTTTTGATATCTTTCTACTCTAAATTTTGAGAAGTTATAAACTACAAAGTTGTAGATATACATCTCAGTTTTGCACATCAACTTGAATTACCTTAATCGGACTCCGGAGTAAGAACTTGTGGTCCCCCAACCAAAATCTATTCTTGTAACTCGATCGACTATTAACTTCAAACATATTTTCGACATCTTTCTACTCCAAATTTGGAGAAGTTATAAACTACAAAGTTGTAGATATATATCTCATCTTCATATAAAAATTTGAATCACTTCAATCGAACTTCGGAGTAAGAACTTATTATCTACTAACCAAAATCTATTCTCATAACTTGATCAACTCTTGACTTCAAACGTATTTTTGACATCCTTCTACTTTGAATTTTGAGAAGTCATAAACTATAAAGTTGTAGATATATATCTCAGCTTCATATGGTAACTTGAATCACCTCAATCGGACTCCAGAGTAAGAACTTGTGGCTCTCTAACCAAAATCTCTTGACCGCTTCTCACCGTCGCCTCTTCTTCACAATCAGACTCTGGTCTGCTCCTCGTCGGTGTCGGAGTAGTGGTCGACGTCGGGCTCGTGGCAACATTATCGGCATCACATCTAGAACCATAAATTTTTAATTAGAGAAAGAGAAATGAGGGAGTAAGAGAGAGAGGTGAAAGGCACAAACAGAAATATAGCAAGGAGGGAGAGAAGAGAGAAAAAGAGGAGGGTGAGTAAAAGACGAAAATGTCTTTACGAATCTGACGCGCGCCTAGTCATCAAGATCAAGGGACCATATTAAATTCCGTTTGGTACGAAAAACCTCTCCCTCTCCGTACCAAATCCGGGCGCTTTTAAGAAAACTATATAAATCTAGAAAAATTTTGAACCAAATTTCCAACAACAACAACAAAGAACAAGCGAAACAGAACCGATAAATTCGTTGATATATTAGGCGATATGGCTGCCGATAATCATGACGAAGTTATAGCAGGGAAGATGATTCTATATTATACATTAATAATTACTAATATTAATAGTGACGCAATAGAGTATATATTTGAAATAGTTTTTTTCGCTACAACGTCAGTGTATCTAAAACTGATTAATTTGAGAAACTTTATAAGGTCTAGGCGATGAGGTCCTGTTTGATTTCATTTTGAATACTAAATTGGGAGTTAGATAGGTTTTATTTTGTAGTTAATTACTTAGATATGCTTCTATCTTGTTTAATTGAGGCTGTAATTGTTTTGGTATAATTATGAGGTATTTTTTTAGAAGTAATATAATTTACTTATAGTTCCCTCGTTTTCGTTTTTGTGGGGGCTCTTCTCGACGTGAAACACGCGAGATTCATCAAAAAGGATCTCATCAACTATGGTGTACAGGGGTATCGTAGTTGGGAGCTTGGTGGGGACGTTATTTCGTCTCGTTTGGCTCGGATGAGGATTTGCGGACGTGGGTCATCAAATTGAAGCCCTTTTCCAAGTCGATCGAGCCTTGGTCTACAAGCTTCCATGCTCCTAATAGAAGTCTTTGGCAATAAATTAGGGGTATTCCTATTCCCCTTCACGTTTGGCCCAGCGCCTTTCTAGAATGGCTGGTCTCTTCTCTGGGTGACTTTAAATCGATGCACAAGCTCACTTCTAGCCGGCAACGTCTAGACGTGGCGTTTGTTCAAATCTCCTCGACCAACTTGGATAAGGTATGCTGCAATTTCAATCTGAGAATTGGTCAGGAGGAATATGTAGTTAGATTGGAGGAAATGTCCGATAATGATGTTGGCGATATTTATGTTTCTAGGTGGGGCTTGGGCTGCAATGTCGATTTTAGTTCCAACCATGCCTATGATGATGTTCAAGATGATCTTTTGAGTTGTGCAAAGGTTGTTCAACATGTTGGTGATCTCTCTGCCTTTGTTGAATGCTCCGTGCTTGAGGGGAACCTTGTGGCTGGTTTGGGATAAGTTGTCCAGCCTCATATTGTTGTTTTAATTGGAATTGAAGTTTTTAGAATTAGGATTCTTTAAGTTTTGATTATTAATAAGAAGATTTGAGTTTGAGAGTTTTTGGTTAAAAGTGGGAAGAAGAAGATGAAGTAGGAGGTAGAAGAAGGTCAAGAGAGAAGGGAAATAGCATTTTTTTTTAGTGGGAGGACATTTTAGTATTTTTAGGTAAATTTTTGCCGGAGAAATTGACATATTCCGGCGTCAGGGACCCAAGAGTTTCTAAAACTAAATTTGGGGGACGTCAGCAAGGATTTTAGAAATACAGGGACCCGAGAGGGAGAGAAACCAAATTACAAAGACCTGAGCATAATTTGTCCTTATTTATAAATTAATGAAGTTTATTTACTTAGAAAAAAATATGAAATTTATGGGCAATAGGGACGGATGTAGTTTAGAAGATGTGGGGGCAGCAATTGCCCCCACACAAAAAAAAATTATGGGTATATATTTAATTAAAAAAAAGTTTGCCCCCGGATATTAACTAGTTTGTCCCCACAATTGAAAAAAAAGATAAAATCGCTTAAGGATAAAATTGACACAACAAAATTTTAAGATATTTTTATTGGCCCACAAACTCCTAAAAGAAAGAACCTATTTGGCCCATCAATCACAATTACTATGTTCTACCAAGAAAAGGCTACCCACCTACGTAAAAATTTTACCCTTAAAAGGTTAAAAGACCAAGATTTTAACTCAAAAAAAAATCTTTCCTCCTCCAAAAGAGAAAGACAATTCAAAAACAGTCAAAAGACTCTTTTTGTTTTCCAAAAGAACTCAGTTTACGATTCACAAAGTTGAGAGTCAACCTATTTAATTTTTTACAGTAATTCAATTTATGTTCTGAGAAAAAAAATTATATTTAGGTTAATTATGATATATTGTAATTACTTGACGTAAGATTATATTCTCATGTCGTAAATTTTTTTTTGTCAATTTCATGAAGTACAAAGCATTTTGCCCCGTAGTATAAATTTTTTGGATCCGTCCCTGTGGGCAATTGCAATTTATTGTAAATAGGAGGATATTAATGTCATAATTTATGTGCAATTGAACTCCAACAACTTCTTTTTCTCTTCAGTATCTATTTTATAATCCGATTCAACTTTATAGAAAAACATAGGAAAGGCCTAAAAAGGTACAATAGCTCCATTAACTTGATGGCTTTATTTGCCCATTTTTTATAGCTTATAGCCCACATGAGATGGAATAGTGGCCATCCTCTACAACACTATAAAAAAATCTTGATACGGCATACAATTAATAAAATTGAAATTTTAAATTAAATTATCTATATCTCGACACTCATTCAATTAAATAATTTTGTAAGGTTAGATTAAAAAAATGACAAAATTTTTTCTAATAAATTTTTAATGTAATTACATTATTACGATTCGAACTCAAAATCAAGTTAAAAATAACTTACGTGTTGAGTGGTGGGCGGTAATTAATGAAATTAAGTAGCAATGCTCATCATTGGCCATAGGAAATGCGATATCGCATGCGAGAACCCCACTTCAACCCCTCAAATGGAATTGTGGACTAATTATAAGCCGATCATCTTTTGTTGTTAGTTTTTACTGTGATTAGATACAATTAAACCCCCAAAAAAATTAAAACAAAAGAATCATGTCGGACAATCCTTAAACTACTCCTTAATAAAGCATATTATAACCTATCAGAAAAACAAAGCATATTATAATGGTAAAGTGAAGTGCATTACGGAAGTAGTAATCAAATTGATCTTTCTAATCATCATAGAAATTAGGTGGGGATGCCGGAAAAGAAAGGGACTAAAGTAAGCATTTTTAAATAGAAATTATTTTAAGTAATAAGAGACTTAGATTCGTTTAAATTTTTTTTGAGTTAAAACCTCACAAAAATAAAAAACTATGTTGAGAAAATCACCCCTAAAATAGGATCTACCAACAATTTTCCAACTCAGTAAAAAAGTAAGCATCTTTGGTCTTTCTGTTATGCCTTTCGCAATAAGTCACTCCAATTCCCATTTATTAATTAATGTGGAAAAATCCAATATTGTCTTCTTGAATTCTATGAAAAAAGGCGTTTAATTTATTACAATTTAATACAAGTTGATGGTATAAATTAGTTGGAGGAACAAAAAGATAAGTTGGGCCAATAAACGTTTAAAAAATTTTCTAGGATAAAATTATTTTTGAAAAAAGTACTTTATTGTTATATATACTTGAGAATAAAATTTAACATTTATATGACTGCATGCCCCACCTATTAAATAAGTTCAAATAATATCTTTTTTGAAACAAAATAACATCATTATATTACATAAGTATTAGTCAAGACATAAGGATCTATTCGACGATTTGAGGTGTTCGGATGTTTCCAAGTTGTCTGGTGCGGCTGCCTGTTCTTGCGGTCAAGAGTTGCATCTAGTTGATGCTGATGCGAGGGCTTCCGATGCGGTCTTATCCGCTGTCGAGTCGGTGGATGTTTGGCTCCAACGAGTCCTATTTGATGCCTCGGATGGGGTAGTAGTTGAGGTGGTCTCGCAGCCTTCTAGGGCACGCAAGTCGATCAACTCGGGCAATTTGATTACTCTGACTCCGACGCGTTCAAGTTGCCGGGAAAGAAGACCCACGGAAAAAGCTCCGCTCTCTTGACGTTCTCGTTGAAGAAAGTGAAAATCAAGTCGCCTAAAAAGCCCAAGTTAGAGTTAAGCCTAGGGTCGATTGTCGATGGCATGGAGGTGCAATACGAGGTTTTGCAAGCGGAACTCACCGCTGAAGCGTGGCGTCTTGCTATAGCAATGTGCCTTTCTTGGGAGGAGGACTCTTGAAAAAAATTTCAAGCGATCAAGGAAACTGCCTGAGGTACAGATCAATTTTGGTCTTACGAACCTCCATAACTTGCTTTGCATATTTGCTTAATTTGGGTGTCCTTGGCTTGGTATATTTTCGGGTCAACTTTTTTGTGACTCTAAAATTTTTTGGTTTTAATTTTTTTGGAGAGACTTTGATATGTATTTTTACTATGATTTGTGTTGATAGACATTATCTAATATTTTTGATGTATTATGTCTTGGTGAACTTTTTGGTGGCACGATATGTGAATTCAAGTTCCCGTTAACGTCAGCTTTTTGGACTTCGTTTAGAAGGGTCTTGTAATATCACGTCAAAAGTGATCAGTGATAAAATCCGCCGTTGGATGTCATTCTAGACAATGGCCCAAATTTTGTTTATTTCAACTGTTGGATGCCTCTTCTAATATAGTCTGTCCTCTCTTTATTTTCTCTCTTTACTTTTATGTTCATATCTATTGTGTCGCGGTGTAATAATTTTTCACAATTTTTCATATTCCGATTTTATATTTGCTACATAAATGTCTGACCATAACTGAATGAAACATTATTATTATATAAAAAATTCAAAATGAACAATGTGTGGTTAGTTAAGTAGTTCCTTAATTCGGCCGTACATATTTTGTAACTCATGGTGTTTTCTCTCTAGGATGTAAATTTTAAGGAGATTAATACACATTTACTTATTAAAATAGGGGAGGCCTAGTTCAACTTTATCAAAATATCCTCCATTCCCAATGGACATCAATGAACAACTGTGTGAATATATCCAAAGGGGAACCAGAATCATTGTGGGTCACTTATAATTATTACCTCCCACGCGTCAAATTAAGGTCTTTGTTTACTTTTAAGAGCGCCATGGCATGCTGTTAAATAATGCTTTAGTCACCAAATATAAAGCTTGATTAGATAGTCGTAGACATGTAACTTTTCCATGAATTCAAAGTAGTAGGAACTTAGACCGTAAAAAAATATAACACACCCGATTTACGTTAAAAATTCTAAGACAGAGAAAAAATAATTGGTAAAGGATATTTAACTATGTGGATCAATTCGGTATCACTAACTTCGAAAAAAGAAATTTTCAAGTCAACTAAACACATAAGATCTACGACACACATATATATATATACATATATATATATATATATATCAACGCCTAATAACATTAATTTGGGTCAAAAGCCCAGATTATTTATTCTAAAACCTTTTAATCTTTGGAGGAAATAGGTCTTCTTAATAGGCTCCGAAAAGTACAAGTGGCTCCACAAATTGCCTGGGGCGATACATTAATAGGCCCAGATCCCTTTAATATTGGGCCGGAAAGGTAGTCAAACCGATCGTGGAAAACATTTCCAAGCTCGGACCACAAGCAACAGAGCCAACGGCATGATCACATCTGGATATTTAGTAGGTTGATTAAATCAAGTTCGAATCAGAATGAACTATAAAGGACAAAAAAAACACCATGCTAAATTTAGCATAAATACGTTCTTGTCCATGGAGACGGCATTGTCAAGTTGGTGCGGGCTGACCAAGGGTGGTATGTGTATAGGAAGGTTTGATTTTTGTTGTTTGGACCTATAACTTGGGGCATTCTATCTACTACTGCACCCGTGAGTGGCTCCTTTGGTCCAAAACTTTATCGGATGTGGGTAACCAAGAATTGAAACTCTTTTGGGATTGTTTTAGAGTTCGATAACTGGTTGTACTCGGGTTAGGCTAAGTTCTTCTGTTTTTTAGCGAGGTTGCTCGCTTTTATTTCTTCTGGCCATTGCTTTTTGGCTGTTTTGTACCTATTTATTTTATTTTAATAAAGCATATTTACCTTAAAAAAATGTTACCAGGGTTGTACTTAATGGGAAAAGATTCCGAGAATTACGCATGCAAGTTGGCTTGGAACAATTTGTTCTTCCAATTGGATACTACTCTCGTTAGAGTTTACTCTAAACCATAGACTATTAGACACTTAGATTTCTAATCTTTGCAATGACCACGTTGAGAAAACAAATTTGTCCACCGACGATATCCATAAATCCACTTCTTTTCTTTATAATGACCGATTTGACATAGACACGAAGTTTGGGATAGTTCAGTTCTCAACCCCAAATATTCACGTGACCATAATCTCTCTCATTTTTTGGTCAGAGTCCATCTGGTATTTTATTAGATCGACTCTTTCTTCGGCAACGATGCTAATTTGATGTACAAAAATTGAGAATAATTTAACGTGCAATCAAATAGTATAGTGAAAAAGTAGAGTTGTTAAACCTGAAGATTGAAACAAAAAAACTCAAGCACTCGATTGTTTCTTGCGTGAAAATAAAAGGTTGCGATACAAGAAAAAGGAAAAGAGATTGCAAGAATCAAGAGAACGAAAAAATTTAAAGAGATAAGTTGTGGTTCGAATATTTTTCGCATAATCGGTGTACGAGTATTAATACTAAACCCCGTCCTCGATGCATGAAAGCAGCGTTTATATGTGTAGGACGTCGCTACTAGAAGCTCGTAATCATGGAAGGAGCAACCACTACTAACCTCATAAATAAGGTAGTTGTTTGCTTTCCTTAAAAAAAGGGGTAGTTGTTTGTTTATTCGTTGCGATGCAAGAAGTCGACGCAATTAAAGATGGTTCCATGTCAGTTGGAAAAAAAACAAAAAACATGGTTTCATTTCCCATTGTCAGTTCTCCTCAGGGTTCAGTGATTTATCAGAAATAGTACAAGATGCTCTCTAGCTAGGCTACTTCTAACGCAAGGAAACGACGGATCCAATATAAATTTTCCACTGATTAGGCTCAACACTTTCCCCTTGCTTCTCACCAGTACCGAGTCGACACTTCGCATTTAAGTAGAGGACGAAATCTTGTTTGCATATTTCCGACGTGGAATTAGACCATCGTAACCATTCTTACACCCGAAAGAGAAATTTCTCGATAATTTCCCTTGCATCTCACCAGTCCCAACTAGACAATTTGCATTGAAGTAGAAGTGACAGTGGCAGGTGAGGCTATTAAAATAAAGGACGTTGTAGGTGTCGTGCAACCACCCGACCTTTAATTACGTGCAAGTCTAAACGACCAACACTTGGCTATAAAACAAACCAAACCCACTTGCCAATTCCCACCATTCAAGCCTACGTACGTAGTATTTCTCCTCTTGGTCTTAGAAACATGAAGCTTCTCCATCTCCATTGCACACTTGCTCTTGTCGCTGTAAGTTTCATTTATACCCCTCTCGGAACAATAATTCAGTATGTTACTAAATAATGTTATAGTGTTTCGAAACTTATGTGCACCAACTAGCACTTAGATCAGTTGATACGAGAATTGTTCTATCTTGAACAAGAAATCTCAGGAGTAACGTAATTGCTGCATTTGGTGCAGGTAGCATTAGTGGCAAGCCATGCTGACTTATCACCTGAAAGCTACTGGGAGTCGGTTCTTCCCAATACCCCAATGCCAAAAGCTGTTAGGGATCTTCTACATTCAGGTCCGTATCCGTCATTTTATTAGCTCCAGGTGAGTCTTGCATTATTGTCGATGACGAGCTTTTGACTCAACTGTGTGGTGAAATGCAGACTCAGGGGAGGAGAAAAGCACATATGTTGGTGTTGGGAAGGGTGGAGTAGATGTCGATGCGGGGAGAGGAAAGCCTGGAGGCACCTCCGTAGACGTCGGAAAAGGCGGTGTCGGCGTCAGCGCCGGGAAGCCGGGGAAGAGAACCAATGTTGGAGTTGGAAAAGGAGGAGTAATTGTGAGCACAGGAGGCAAGGGCGGCAGGCCGGTTTATGTTGGTGTGACGCCAGGTCCAAATCCGTTTGACTACGAATATGCAGCAACTGAAACGCAACTGCATAATGATCCCGATGTAGCCCTCTTTTTCTTGGAAAAAGACTTGCACTCTGGCCGAAGTATTGATTTACATTTCACCGAGAAATCAGACGGCGCAGCTTTTCTACCGCGCCAAGTTGCCAAGTCGGTACCATTCTCGTCGGACAAGTTGCCGGAAATCTACAGCCAATACTCGGTGAAACCCAAGTCACTGGAATCCGAGATAATCAACAACACTATCAAGCAATGTGAGAGCTCTGGAATCCGAGGAGAGGAGAAGTACTGCGCGACTTCCCTGGAGTCGATGATCGACTTCAGTACTCGCAAGCTCGGAAAGAGTGTCCGTGCTTTCTCGACAGAGGTGGAAGGGGAAGCCAAGCTGCAGAAGTATAGAATTCTGCAGTGGCGGGTAAAGAAGGAGCCGGGTCACAAATTTGTCGCATGCCACAAGCAGAACTACCCCTACGCGGTGTTCTCTTGCCACACATCACAGAGCACGGAGGTGTACACGGTTCCTCTCAAGGGCGCTGATGGAACAAGGGTTGAAGCAGTGGCTGTCTGCCACACTAACACATCAGCCTGGAACCCGAAGCATGTCGCCTTCCAGATTCTCAAGGTTAACCCTGGAACAGTCCCTATCTGCCATTTCCTTCCTCAGGATCACATTGTTTGGGCACCGAATCAGACTTGTGCCTAAGAAGTCGAACCATAAATTCTGTGCTACACAATGATTGTACTATAACTTGAACTTCTCCATGTATTATTATGAGCATTTGGACTGATAGTATGCACTATGTAGCTTATGCACATCGTTCAATTATCGATACACGATCCGAAGTCTTAATCTTTCCTTCAAGTCCTCATCCTTGAACATGGGCTCAGAGCCCACATTGGGCATAGATCTCTGCTGTCCAATGACCTGCCGGTATAAATGCCACAACAACCACAAGTCCATCTGTCTTAGCCATGTGGTTGTGTCATCAAAACTTAACTTGTTGCACAAGCACACAATCGCGTTGGCCTAGCTTCACAAGAAACAATCCATAGATTCACCTCACAAATAAAGGGAAGACCAATGCCACCACCACAATATGTGAAGTTTGCCCAAACAATCGCAGAATGCCACTGATACATTTGATATTGATGAAATGCTTAGCGAGCTGGATCCTCCACCTGACGGGGCAAGCTAGTCAGCTTTCACCTTCATCAAGCTGCCAGCTAACTGTTAGAGGCCAGATTTATGATGCCAAAAAAATTGGATGGAAACAAGTAAAGGTGGCTGCATCTGCTGCATATAATCTGACTAACCCTTTTCTGCAGTAAGATGCAACAGCTTCACGAGGCCAGGACGCAACACCAGGAAATGTAGTTCTGAAAGACTTTTATCTTTTCAGCAGCTTCATCCACACTGCAGTCCAAAAAATAAATAAATAAGGAACAGCTGATACACGTATCAGAAATGGTCCTTGGTGATTTACTTACTTGAAGCATTTTGCAGCTTTCTCCACTATTTGATTCTACATTGCCTTCACCGGAAGCATAAGGAAGCTTCGTCGGCGTCGACTTTGCTCATCACCAACCCGACAGCACACAGGTTGGAGCTGTTATTAGAAGTCTCTTAAAGAGATAACTGCCAGTCTTGCCCATTACAGCTGACATAACCAATAAATGGCATGTAAGATTCGTATCGGGAACAGCGAATACAACATACCATGTGAAGTTCATCTATACCAATTTCTGATAAACGAGCCTCTTCCAGCAACCTATTGATTGAAGATTTTGCCTTTTCTGTGGCACCAAAATAACTTCGGACATGCTTGCAAAGTGGTTCTAGCAAGCCTTCCAAGTGTTCCGCCTGGACCAACGAGGAAAGGTTATGGATCATGCAAATACATCGCACAGAAAGGAAAAATATCTGTTAATCAAGACCAAAAGCATAAAAGAACCTTCTCTGCGCATATCGACACATAGGGAAGCACGAGCAGTGGGGTCTTTCCGGTTGATATTATCCTCCGCTGCATCGAAATCTCCGCTACGAAGCTTTTCCCCGCACTGCAAAAAAGAATGACACATGTATATTAACAATTAATTCGATTTTTTCCAATCGTTAATTTATTGTTAAGTTTATTATCAATAACAACCTAGTACGTAGTGAGTGTTGATTAAAAAACAAACATTTGGTAATATAATTTGTGTCAATAATTATTTGTGTCGGAAGTTTATTGTCCGATTCGATGTTAATTCCATTGCGTGACTGCGACTCTGATTCTAAAATTTGAATTAACGACCCACTAGACGAACTGAATTAAAGCCTCGTTATATGAACTTAGCTCTATATTCTTTGTTACGAATCGATTTAATACTATTTGGAAGCTTTATTTTTTTTACCATCTATGTTCGATATCTATATGACCGACTAATTTATATTCGAGTCGATAATTTTTTTTAAAAAGTAAAATTTTATAACAATTATTTTATAATGTGGCTTTTTGAAAATTTTAAGTTTTCTGTTGAGAATTTCAAAATTTTAAATTAAAGGCCCTTAATTAAGTTAGAATAATTTTATTGTATTTGATTTAATTGCGTAGCTTTATATTCGTCTTGCCAGGTGATCAAGCACCGATCATTAATTAATTGATCTTTCCCTTTTCAATTCTACCTTCCTCTCATTTATTTTGGGACTGGATTCAGTCCTCAAAAAAAATATCCAGTATGGTCCTGGATGGTTAAGAACATAGATATTATTGTCATTTGGTCTTATGGCTTTTGGATCCATGCGCCTCACCTTTGGTCCCTGGACCCATGTGCTTCAACGTCACCTTTTTTATTTGAAAAAAGGAAAAGCTTTTTTTTTTGAGAGAAAACCAGCATATATTAAGATTCCGAAATTAAGTTGGAAAATTCGTATACAAAAGAACATCTAGCTCCAAGGGATGGAAACTAGACCAATCCGAAGCAAGAGAACCTAGCCTACATTGCCTGCAAACCCAATCAACAACTTGGTTTTGCAGCCTACCAACAAGACTAATAGTACAAAGAGGAAGCAAGCGTAAATCTTCTCTAAGATCAGACACCAATGTATCGAGCTGCCATAGAACAACTGGGTGTGGATCGACCAAGAAGATGAAAGCTAGCCTACAATCAGTCTCAATAGTAGACACCAACTGCGAAAAATTCGAAGTGATAAGCTTGAGCGCAGCTTGGATAGCAAGGATTTCCGCTTCCAACGGAGAGGAAGCCATGACAAACGATGCCTGACCTTCAACAAGAAGGCCTACAGAGTTTCTGACAACTGTAGCAATTCCAGATGGGACTGAAGTTCCAATCCAAGATGCGTCGCAGTTGAATTTCAAGGCTCCAAGTTCGGGAGCAATCCATGAAGTTGAAATCGAACTATTTTCAACCAAAGAAACTAGTCCAGTACCTGTTAACTGCAAAAAAGGAAAAGCTATGCAGGGACAAAATGTGACGCATTTTTCAAACAATTTTTTTATTATTATAATTATCTAATTTTTAGTATAAGTAGTTTTAAATATTATAAAATTGGTAAACTATTTGATATAATAGGTTTAAATATTATGAAATTGATAAACTATTTGATATAATCAGATAAATCATTTGATATAACCAAGTAAATTATTTGATATAATCGGGTAAACTAATTGTACATATATTTGATTTAATTCATAGAAAAAAATTACAATTAATATTATCAAATTAATTTTTTAACACAACTTACTATTTGACATAATCGGGTAAACAATTGGATATTAATGGGTAAATAATTGGATATAATCGGGTGAACCATTTGATATAACCGGGTAAATCATTTGATATAACAGGGTAAACTATTGTATATAACTGGGTAAACCATTGGATATCATCGGGTAAACCATTGGTTATCACTGGATAAACCATTGGATATTGCCAGGTAAACTATTGGATATTATCGGATAAATCATTTGATATAACCGGATAGACCATTTGATTAACAGTGCAAATCATTCGATCATAATAATGCAAACCATTCAATCATAATAGAAAACTTTTCGATCATGACATAACAAACTATTTTATCGTAATAGTGAAAACCATTTGAACGAAACAGTGTAAAACATTCGATCATAACAGTGCAAACTATTTTATTGTAACAATGAAAACCATTTGATATAAATCGAGCAGACTATTTTAACATAAATAGATAAATAATTTAACATAATTGGATAGATCATTTAACATAACTAGACCATTTAACATGGTGTCCATTACACCCAAAAAATCACAAGAATCAACAATTCAACCAAAAAACACATAAACCAAAATCACTCCGTTCCCCAACATCGACAGTATCGAAGAACAAATTTGTATCCATGAAAATCCATCATCCTCATTCTTTTCTCCCACAAAACTTCAAAAATCGACCTTCTTGCACATTAGCACAGGATGATGCCCATTTTCATTAACAAGCCTCGGTAGCTCGAAATTGTCATTAGCACCACAAGTGGCAATGCTTATATCATCTAAAGAACCAACTAAAGAATCATCAACTTTTCCCAGTACCCTTTCAAATTTGTCCCACCAAAAGCTCCTCGAGGCCGAGACCAGATTCAAGAAAATCTCTGGGACTAAGTTCCTTCCTCATCCCCCACTCTTGGAGGCGCAAGTGCAGCGAGCTGCGATCAAGAAATGGACGGCCTGGATCAGAGTCGGAGTCATCGTCGACCACAACGTCGAAGAGAGGGAGAGCTCATCTGTGTAGTCGTCGACCACGGCGTCGGACTTGTAGTCGGACTCTGAAATATGGACCGTCGTCCGCTCCCGCCGCACCGCTCAAGTTGCCTGAATCTCCCGCACCACTGTCATCCACCGTAGTCCCTCAGAAGCCATTTTCGGCCATCGTTCAACCTAGGGTTTCACGAGGAGGAAGCCGATGCCCGTACACACCGTATTATCACCGTCGCCGCCATAATCCCGATGTCGAGCGAACCCCCGGAGTCCTTGTCTTGGCTGCATCCCACCGCCATCCCGCCGCCAGAGTCCCGACGCCTCGCCTCCATGTACAGACAGATCCTGAGGGACCTAGCCTTGAGGTCTTCATCCGCAGAAGCCTCCTTTCTACTCCATGAACCCTCCGCATCTTCCTCGAGTCGGGATCCGCATCGGAGTGAGCAGCTGAAAGCGACGAGGTCTTCCAGGCGGACAAAATCGTCCCGGCCTTGCATCCCTAAAAATCCCCTAAACCATTTTCATGGCAAAAATTTGGGGATTTTTATTTTGAATTTTTTCCACCCTTTCTCTCTCTCCATTCCACGAGCCTAAAAATTTAGTAGAAATGGGTTCTTAATAGGGTTAAAAAGACAACATTACCCTGCCTCTTTATCGACCATCCGATCAGCACAAATTTTTTAAAAAACCCATCCAACAGCCCACATAAATCCCAGGCCCGTTCTGGTACGAAATGTACGTCCAAGCCTGAATCCTTTCCCATTTATTCTTATATTTTCTTAGTTTTTAATATGCCTCGTTACTCATATGGAAATCCACGAAACTGGCCACTCCAACGTAAAAAAAATTTCCATTTTCTATATGTGATAATTTTCAAATATATTCTCACCCTAAATTATATTATTTTAAAAACTGTGGTCCGACTGGCAGTTTGACTGGTCGGACCACTGCCCAAGACCAAACTGGGTCATTTTTTGCATAAAATCTGGCAAGTGGTCCGACCGGCTAAAATATGGTCGGACTATCCGGTCAGGTATTTCCGGGTGACCCGGTTCGCCCGGATCAGAAAATTTTTTGTTTATTTTTTCCATTTATCAGATTTAATTTAGAAACAAAACCTCAACTTCCACGCTCGGAGCGTATACATCACTTTTGGATCACAACAAACTTATTTTTTTAACAATTTTTGATAATATGTCAACTAAGTTAAACGAATTGGAATAATATGTCGAACAAGAAATCTTGCATAATCATCTTTTTGTACTTATAGACTTGTTTAATTCATGTTTGAAGACTTTGTTTGGATAAATTGTATAACAAAATTGCTAAATAAGTGAATTTATTTAGTATTTTATCATTTTTTATGCTAAATTAAATTTATTAAACCTAATTTAATAATATTAATATAGAGTAGAAGTTTTGGTCAGACTGGCGGTCCGACTGGGTGAACCAAAAATTTTGAAAATTCTGGGTCGCCTTCCGGGTCGGTTTTAAAAATATTGCTAATATAGGAACGGCTTTTAGATTAAAAAAACTCAAAAAATTTGGAGAAAATACTCACAAGTCCAAGTTTAATATAATGTTCTCCCATCTTCAAAAAATTAGTCTATGAATTTTGAAAAATTTAACTCATTAGCCCTTGGAATCAATTTCTATCTCAAATACTATCAAAGATTACTCAAATATCCCTACCACAATTTAAAACTCAAAAATTACCATAAAACATACTCCCCACATTTAAAAACACACCTACCCCATCTAACAGATAAAATTGGCTACCAATAAATTAAAATAAAAAATTGGGTGTTATACAAACAAATAAAAGAAAAGAGGAAGAAGACAAAGAACAAGCAAAAACAAAATACAACAAATTTCTGTAAATAAGGAAAAATTCATGTTTGCTCAAAATAATAGACCATAAAGTATAACATTTTTACTGAGCTATCAAATAAAGAACGAGAAATAAACATTGTTAACTTATAAAGAGATTTTAATGCGAAGATATAACATAATCAAAAATATCAAGATAGTAAATTTATCGAATCAACAAGAAAAAATAACGCATAAAATTAACCCAATAAGTGGGATAGGAAGAAATTTAATTTTGTTTTGATTTAGGGTTAATTGATTAGGTTGGATAGCGTGGGTGATGGTATACATAGATTTTTTTTTGTTTCTTTTGATGGGAAGAGTGAATTTTTTTTAAGTGTGTGTGGGTTTAGTATGTTATATGGTGATTTTAGAGATTTAAAATGAAGAAGGGGTATTTTGGTCATTCTATATGATATTTAACAGTTTGGGCAATTATTTTCCCCTCTTTTATTTCAATGAACTCGATTAGGATTCTTAAATAAAATTAATCAATTTCCCGTCAATTCATGATCAATTCCGCCGATTCTTAATTTCTGATAACATGTGTGCCATAAAAGTAGAGACAAGCAAAGAATTAGGGCAAAATGTAATGCGTAAAATAAAGGTGTTAATAGACTAACCAAACAAGCCCTTATAAGACCACCCGCAGCAGCGTTTGCTCGCGCAGGTGGTTTTAATATTATTTAAAAAAATAGGAATAAAAATCAAATAGGCACTTCTACCTACACAAAAAGTTCAATTAACATCTTCTACTAAAAATTGATCTATTTAACCCCGTACATATCAAAACGAATCAAATAACACCTTGAGACCAATTTTTTAATGATCGGTGACACATCACCGTATTACGTGGCATTCAACTCATCAATTTATACCACATAAATATTAATAAAGTAGGGTCCACTTCTTTCAATTATCTCTTCTTCTTCCCAACCCATCACTCTAGACCTTCTCCACTCAATATTATCACAATAATCAAATTTCCAAAATAATCAAAACTCAGATTCAATGTCATCTCTAATTTCTCAAAGAACCAAACTTTTCCAGAATCTTACAAACTCAGATTCAAAGTCATCTCTAATTCAGAGAAAACCCACTAAAAAGAATGACAACTGACAAGCAGCAATGCATGAGACAGAAATTCCCAAACGACACCCACAGTTTCATCCTCCACCCTTTTTCACTTCTCTTTAGATTTTGTTGGTTTTGGATTAAAGATATGAATTTATCTTCCTCTCAGTTTGGGTCGATGGTCTTAATGAAAATTGGCATCTACAGCCAAAAATCTAGATTAACAGCAAAAAAAATTATCCACATCATCGTTCCACAGACGGAAGAAAACCCATGACAAATCAATTAAAACGGATTTGGAGTTAGAGAGCGAGGGATAGTCAGGGACTCTGAAGTCCGAACGGCCATGAAACCTGACAACCCTAATGATTCTGATAATATTGAGTGGAGAAGGTCTAAAATGATGGATTGAGAAGAAGAAGAGATGGTTGAAAGAAGTGGACTCCATTTTATTAATATTTATGTGGTATAAATTGATGAGTTGGATGTCATGTAATATGGTGATGTGTAACCGATCACCGAAAAATTAGTCTCAAGGTGTTATTTGGTCCGTTTTACGAGTACAAGGTGTTAAATGGACCAAATTTTAATAGAGGGTGTTAATTGAACTTTTTGTATAAGTAGAAGGATCTATTTAACCTTTATTCCAAAAAATAATTGAAAAGAAAAAGGGGGTGAGCGGCCGAGCGGTGCTAGTCACCCGAATGTCGCTCGCGAGTGTTTGTTTGGCCACGTTGGCCTTTTTTTTATACTTATTTATCTATTTAGTTCCACTTGGCATAATATTATTCGTAAAAAATAAATTTTTCCGGATAATATTTGTGTGGTTATAAAAAAAAAGTTATCTTTAATAAAATTAATTTTTTTTTAATATCTATAAAAAATAGAGCCAAATATTCACATATTTTGATTCACAATTTGTATTCTAACTTTTAACATTATTAAATCGTTCGAATATTAATTTCAAAAATATTTTTGACATTCTTGCGCTTCAAATTTGGAGAAGTTATAAACTAAAAAGTTTTTAGATATATATCCCACCTTCACAAAGCAACTTGAATCAACTCAATCGGACTCCGGAATAAGAAGTTGTGGCTCCCAAATCGAAATTCGTACTCGTAAGTCGCTCGACTATTGACTTCAAATATATTTTTGACGTTCTTACACTTCGAATTTGGAGAAGTCATAAACTAAAAAGTTATAGATATATATTCTAACTTCACAAAACAACTTAAATCAACTCAATTGGACTCGAAAATAAAAAGTTGTGGTTCCCAAATCAAAATTCGTACTCGTAACTCGCTCGACTATTGACTTCAAACATATTTTTGTCATTCTTACGTTTCAAATTTGGAGAAGTCATAAACTAAAAAGTTGTAGATATATATCTCATCTTCACAAAGATTTTTGAATCAACTCAATCGGACTCCGGAATAAGAAGTTGTGGCTTCCAAATTGAAACTCATACTCGTAACTCGCTCGACTATTGACTTCAAACATAATTTTGACATTCTTACACTTCGAATTTGGAGAAGTCATAAACTAAAAAGTTGTAGATATATCCTTCGCAAAATAATTTGAATCAACTCAATCAGATTCTTAAATAAAAAGTTGTGATTCCTAAATCAAAATTCGTACTCGTAATTTATATATAAATAAAAAAGATAGTAGATAATATATGAATGAAATGGAAACATCTTAATTTCTATATAATTTTGTAGTCAGTTCGTAATCTTAATTTTATTACTTTATTGTAATTTTTTTTCTTATTGTAATTACGGAATAATCATTATCATATATTCATTACAATTTATATATAAACAAAATAATAGATAATATGTGAATGAGAGAAAAATTAATTATTTATTCTGCTGTGGGTAGGAAAATATGTAATTGGATTGAATTGAGTTGGATTGGGTATAGATGAAAAAAAAATTAACTATTTATTCTGTGAATTATTGTTGTTGTGGGTAGTCTAAATATCTCTGGTTAGATTTTTTTGTTGTTGTTGGAAATATCCCCAGTTGGATAGCCTGTAATCCCTAAAAAAAAAAAAGATAGCCTGTAAAGAGAGAGCCTGTTGCTACCGGCAGACAACTCCCCACCCACCCACGCCCTCTCTCTCCCCCCTCCCCACTAAATAGGTTCTATAAATTCGCGCGCCAATAAAGAAATCGCGACTCCTAGATTACCCCCATTCCGCCCCGACCACCGTTTTTCTTAAAAAATATCGCTAGGGTTTTCGGTTTCCACCGCCTCCGGGAAATCGGCGTACAAAGCTAATCGGCGCCTTCTTCCGCTCTCTCCTTGCTCATCGTACACTGAGTAGGCAGTAATCGCTGAGCTTTTGGTGTTTGGTTTGGTTCCCCCCTCTCGGTTAATCGAGGCTCGGTTTCCTCGTCCTCGACTTCGACCTGATAATCGCAGGTTTTCCTCTCTTCCTCGTAGGTTTCACCCGTCAATTTCCCGGTTTATATTTTCATTGCTATCTTCGAGTTGTCGAAATTTGCGTATGTTTCCTTTCCTTTTCTACGGTTTGAAGTATTTTATTAGGTTTTTATGAATCTGGATATTCTCTGAAGAATTTCGGCGATATTTCTGGTTCTGTGTTATGATCTTTGATTTAACTTACTGATTTATTGACTTTGTTATGAATTATGTTAAGAAGAATTGAGATAATGAATTAAGAGAAGAAGAGAGGATGAGAAAATAGAGAGAGAAGAGAGAAAGAAGTACAGAAGAGGGAGAGATATAACCTATGAGAATAGAATTAATAATTCATTGCCTGTTGTTCTTCACGTTACAGACTAATATATATACTAAACAAAATATTTCAACTTCTACAACAGTTTCCGACATAATGAGTAATAGATAATTACCAATGTAACTCCTAATGGATAATGGTAACTAAATAAATACCAGTGGATAATGATTTTAGTAACTTCCAATGCCACGTCACGAGCTTACTCGTCTTGGATCGTAACATTCTGTTCTATTTGTTCACTGGACTTTGTTCTGTAGGTGCTTATAGTATGGTAGAGCCGGACCAGTCCGAGATCATTGAGTTCAAATGGGGAAAGAAGAAAGGCAAGGGTGGGAAAAAGAAGGACGTACAGTTTTACGAGTCCTTCACATGGGACGGTGTGGATTACAGTCTCTACGACTCAGTCTATATGTTTGATGAAACCGGGGTTGAGCCACACATAGGAATACTCATCAAGATATGGGAGCTTCCTGATGACTCCAAGAGGGTGAAGACCTTGTGGTTTTTTCGTCCCTGCGAAATTTCAAAGTTCATTGGGGATGCTAAATTTGTTGAGAACGAGTTACTATTGGCTTCAGGGGAAGGTGTTGGCCTTACCAATATCAATCCTTTGGTAATCATATTTCTCCTAAATCTTTTATCTATTTGCAGCAAGGGGTGCATTTGTTTACACCTCTGATTTAGATGTTGTGCTTATTCTTGGTGCTGGTTGTACTGTTTAGTGTTTCCGATCCCCCTTAGATTGCTTCCAGATTTCCAATTATTGCCTGGACTCTAGAGTAGCAATTCCTGACTTCTGATTTCATAGAAGCTTTTGTCTCAATTATGGCTTTTAAGATTTCTCTTGCCAACTGCATCTATCAATGGTCTACCTTTTTCATGAATCAGGAAGCAATTGCTGGAAAATGCATTGTCGTATCCACTTCAAGAGATGGTAAAATCCAAGTAACATCAAAGAACAAGCTTCAAGGGGCTGACTTTGTATTTTATCGTACATTTGATGTTGGTCATCGCACTATTCTGGAGCACGCAGATGAGATAATAGCTGGAATTGACGGTAAGTCATCCTTAAGATCGAAAGAGTTGTTATTTGTTGCTTTCTTCTCTTTCCAACTCTTTTGTATCTTTAACTTTAGTCTAGATCCCCACATCTATTTTTATTAACTGTGCAGTTAAGTTTTTGTTGAGTCGGATGCATAGTCAAGAATCTTGTACCATTCAAAAACTTGATTCAAACGAGAAAGGTTTCAAGGAGATATCTGTAGCTATTGATGAAACCAACAAAATAGATGTATATGGGAATGATGTGGTTATGCATAAGACAAGCGCCTCCTCACAATCTCCTCATCTTGGGGAAAAGACGCCCAAGATTCAACGTGATGATGGTGGAAAATTAGTTGTCACTGCTAGGCCTAATGAAACAAATGAACGCGTTGGTTTTGAAACCGCTAAAAGTTCCATCAAGGAAAATGTTGCGATCAAACATCCAAGGGTCGCCTTGGTTGCAGATAATCCCCAAAAGCCTACATCTAGTTCAGATGTAGATAGGGTATATCATCGCAAACATGCAAGCATGACCAATGATTTGATAAGTTCGAAGTTAAAAGATAAGATTGGTTCGAGTTCCAAAGTAAATTGCTCAGGAGTAAGCCATGAAAAGAACGACAGGATCAAAGAAAGATCAGAGAAGGTAACTCATGATTTGAGTAGTGGGGATGCTAAAGTTGTTGCGCGAGGTACCAAGCATGAAAGAGATTCTCAAGGATTTGATGGTGGCCCGTCCAAGAAGCCAAAGCTTGATGAGAATCCCTCTACATTTATTGGACGCGCGACATCAAAGCCATCTCTTGAGCAAGCTTCAAAGAAGGGTCTTAACTCTGGAAATATTCCATTGAGACTGGAACCGCCCAAGAAGCCAAAGCTTGATGAGAAGCTCTCTACATTAGCGAGACACAAGACATCAAAGCCATCTCTTGAGCAAGCTTCAAATAAGGGTCTAAACGCTGGAAATGACCCACAGAGACCGGAAGTTGTAAGTTGTCGTTGATAATTCTTCTATTGATTATCCATGCCATGGATTGGTGCATGCTTTCTTTGGCCTTGGTTGTGGTATATAATTCCAAACCTTGGCGCTCTTTCAACATTGTCCGTCAATCGTATTTTTGTGGCTTTCTCATGAGTTATTATTACAGACTTTGTAGTTATTAGCACACTAAATGATACATTTCGACCTTAATGGTGACAAT
The DNA here is from genome assembly GCA_963995505.1 of Hypericum androsaemum. NCBI lineage: Eukaryota > Viridiplantae > Streptophyta > Magnoliopsida > Malpighiales > Hypericaceae > Hypericum > Hypericum androsaemum. The sequence continues at coordinate 17,712,266 of OZ023190.1, forward strand.
GAAAGAATGAATGAAAGCTCACCTTTTGGCGGGGTCTTGTTGTGAGCTGGGTCATGTTATTGTTCTCGAGCATTTTGAATGAGCTTGAACTAGGCTATCTCGTTCGTATGAATATCAATGAATGATGGGTGGAAGTTAGATTCTGCAGGATATCAAGATAGAGGTAAGAAGTGTTTTAACTTGCAAAGGGTTCTTAAGGCATAGATGCAAGGCATATATGTGGACATGGATAATGAAGTGAAAAATTATTATCCTTTTAGTCGATGCTACATCATTATTGCTAATTGTACATCAATTATTTTCATCAATTATGATGTTTGTAGCAAATCTAAAGTCTCTTGATGAAGATATACTAGGGTAAATATAAGTTTATGTGACTTTTTATTGTATGTGGAACCTTAACTATCGTTGTGTAAAATTTGATTTGGTGTAGAAAAATAAATGTTTGTGCTTTTTTGTTGACTTCACATTTTTTTCCATTATGCAGGATAAAAGCAAATGGTTCAAACTTGTGAGTATCTTTATCTTAAGTTGCTTTATTTTAATATTCTAATTACATGGACAATTTTTTATTTCATTTTGTATAAGGTTTGAACTTTGGCTTTGGCAAATACTAATGTTTTTCCTCACACTATGGTTGTGTTAATATTTATCTTCAATTTTGGCTAGTAGAGATGCCAAAACCCATCTTTGGCTTGCCTTTGACTAGCTTGTGTGTTGGTTAGAGGTGAGGTGGGTCATTATTAGGTTAAGAGTTAGCATCGAATGCTTGATGGCAATAGCAACACCTGTCTCTTAACTAATTGTTTTAGTGGATTCAATTCACCATATAAGTTCATATGCTAGTTTATTGTGCCTATGCACATCATAGCCATCCACCATGTAATGCTTGATGGCAATATTAACTAATTGTTTTATGTGGATCGAATTCACCATATAAGTTCATGAGCTAGCTTATTGTGCCTATGCACATCATAGGCATTCACCTTCCTCTATCCAAAAACCTTAAGGCAATGAGTAGGTGGATCTCCTGTACTTGTAAATCAGCCTAACCCACTCGCAGCTTCTGATGTGGGATTCTCTTCAACACGTCCTCTCAAACAAAGCCCATTGGGTTGAAGTTTGCACGGACTTAACCATTGCTTCTCGTGCTTTCAACGTGGTTTGTGCAAGCACAACGGGCTATGGGTCTCGTTAGAGCATTTGGATACCATAAAGGAATTTCCATATCCTACCCAAGGCAATGAGTAGGTGGATCTTCTGCACTTATAAACTAGCCCAACCCATCCGATGCGAGATTCTCTCCAACCCAAGATTCAATTCCTGGAAGGTGTAACATTGGTCTAAAAATTTACTTCTGAAAAATCCTAGTTTTAGGTGGTATTTGCCAACTAGGGATTGGATGGATGTGGTTGACAACCCTACCTATAAAATATTGCTTTTTGGCAAATCAAATTTTAATTTTTTTTGTGGAACTCGATATTATTTAGGTATCATTGTTTTACCAACTATCAAATTTAGTTTATCAGCTATGCCAAAGGGTCTAACTCTCTTTGCGGTATTTTTCATAGTTATATTTTGGCTCTTCATTTTGCTTTTTAAGCTTGATGTGCAAGCTGGTATATTGATGATGCCATTTTCACTAGTGGGATGAGTGAGTAGATTGATATTTGCTTCGATCAGCATCAACTTTATTATCATAAACTTTCGAGTTTTATCTGGTTGATCTTAAGTCGCATGATTTGTTGCTGTTAGCCATGGGGTGAAAGGTTGCGTATGGAGCATGAACGAGGGAAAGTCATTTTGCTACAAAATTTGGATCCATCTTTCAGCTCAAGTGAAGTGGAGGTAAACTAATTATTTTATAATGCAGTTTCTGTTAAAAAGCTTGGTTTATGTACTTCTCCCCTGTGTGGATGTGTTTAATTATGCATGTATACATTGCTTTGTCCAATGTTGTTGGAAGATCTACCCGAAATTGGATAAGTTTAAATTGCAGCTATTTATGTTGGATGAAAATGAAAATAATCTTTGCATTATTTGCATTACCATCCAGGAGGTGATTCAGAAGGCTTTTAAGCTAAGTTGCTCTGCAAAAATGATCCAGCGGACTGCATTCTCAAGTCCAAATTATGGTATGCAGGGAAGTTACTGTGCAGTTCAATTTTTATGGCTATGTTGACAAGATTCGCTATTCACTTTTCACCTTTAAATGTATGCAGGTCAGGCTTTTGCCATTTTTAACACAAGGCAAGTAGCAGAGATGGTGGTTACAAAATTAGACAAAGGCTGCTTAATGTTGCCAAATGGAAGGTATGGACACCCTAATTTGTAAAGCTACATTAAATGGGTGGGGACTCTAAATTGGTTTGAGAAAAGTGGGCCATGGTTTATCCGAATGTGAAGTCAGCCTCTTTTGGTGAAGAAGTGAGAATTTCCTTCCCAACTGGAAGAATTAGTATAGTTTTATGGTCCATTTAAGATGTATACTATCTAGAGTACTTTTCGTAAGTTCTGATTTGTGCTCATGCTATTTTCTGGCATATGGGAAAGTTTACTAAAACTCTTGGGTGTGCAAAGCAAACCCACAAAACTGCCAATCAAAGTTTTGCCTATTTCACGTCTAGTCGTCTCCATCAAAATTCTGGGGTCTGATTCTATAACTGGAGCAGCGAAAGTTCCGAAATTTGGTTACTATCTTGTATGGTTCCCTTCTAAGGACAAATTGCTATTTTGTATCGATTGCAGTACTATGAGTTTTTTGCATTTGAAATTACTGAGAGAAAGTACCTGTACATTAATATTGACGCTGATATCATGAATTGAACAGCAAGGTAATGGAAGGAAGGCGTTTTAGTTCCTTTGAATTGCTTCTGGATATTCAAGCATCTTTAGTTGGATGCTTGTCTTAAATAACCTTTTGTTGAAATGAGATCTTTACCTCTGGCTATAATTTTGGCGACACATATACAGTAAACATTTTTTTTTGTCGGGCTTAAACATCTTGTTTGGCCATTTTGCGAACATGACAAAAACTGTCCATTTGGCCTCATAGTTGGTTTAGAGTTCTTGTCTACTGTATTTGATCATTATGAGCTCTTATGTTCATCTTCTTGTTATTTTCCGGTGTGAAAAGATTATTTTGCAGACTGAAATATCAATAATTGCCATAGAGAAATCAAGATTCATATTGGTTTTTTGTTTATTTGTATCCACAGGCCTCTGGTTGCCACTTTTTCAACTCCTTGTTTCCCAACTGCGCCAAAGACACTTCGTGGTCATCTTGTAATTGATAAGCGAAAGCACCAAATGCAGCGTGAGATGGTATGTTTGATAGACCCTTATATTTATCCATGTCTGGCATTTGGGGAGGGCTTTTTTTAAGGGCTTTGGTGTGCGTTTTTCTTCTTTCTTTATTGGTTGGTCTTTCAATATCAACAGCCATTTGGTATATAATATTGGAGTACGTGGTTGGTTCCCTTCTCTTTTTTTGCTCCACTTAGGCAGAATCTTTTTTTTTTATATGTAGAAAGAAGCAGTATCTACCTCTCATTGTTCCCAGCCCAACACGATTGAGTATGACATGGCAATTGAATGGCGACTGCTTGCAGAAAGATCTGATCTAGAATGGAAATCATTACACAAGGTACTAAACATCTCTTGTTGTATCTTCGCTTGGTATTCATGCATTGTGTTATGTTCTTGTTTGGATGTGTTATTTTTCAATCTGTCCTATGGATAATTGTTCGTGATTTTTTTTACTGTAGCTACAAGGGAACGAGCTGAGAAATCTCAAGGCGGCATTGAAATTCAAATAGGATGTAAATTCCCTCTCTTTTCTATCAGCAGCTAACCTGCCATATCCCGGATAACCTCATCGATCGGGATAACTTCATCGATTCTGCCATGACTGGTGAGTTGCTTTGGTCAGTAAATATTTTGGCCAAGCCTTTTTCTCTGTAGGCTCTTTTGGTGCTCGAGCAAACTATCCACATCCAATGAGGTTATCTATTGGCTTCAACTCTTAGCATTTTGCCTAGTGAAGTTCTATGGGGGATAAATTTTAGGAGTCTTGGAACTTCTAAACTCAAGTATGATATTACTTTCCTAATTTGCGGTTTAATTAAGTTGTGTCGAATTGTCACGATCCTGACTGAATGTCGGTGAGTGATGCTATGGCCCAAACTTTAAATCAACAAACACATCGTGTCTAGCATGACCGAAAAAGATTCAAGTCCTTCGAATCCTCGGAAGGATCTCTAGGACTGCTGAGTTGCGAATCCAAATTCAATTACATATAGGAAACAAACATGAATTGTAAGTCGGGACTAGATGAAGTCGCAGACAAACTAGTGTCTGTGTTAATCCGATACGAACCCCGCAATTTTTTGCGTTGAACTTTAATAAAATTCACTTTGGTCCTACTCTCCGAAATTAGCTTGGAATCAACCTGTTAAGCTGTGACTTGAAACGTTCTGTGAATGCTTGTAATTTGTCAAATTGGCACTGGAGAATGCGACTGCCTTTAACCGGGGCTTCGGTCGCTGGTTCGTCACAAACTTCTTTCAACTTTTGGCTCTGGGCAGGCGTTAGCCCCCATGCTTTGCCTATGCAACAACTATAGCTTGTGTTGGCCAACGAGCGGTATTTGTTGCCTAACGCAGGGGAGGCTCGTGATTGTGACATTGCCAATGTGGTGCATCGCCATCTGTTTCAAGGCATAATATTTTGGCTCTCGTGTCTTGAGCTTCATCTTATGGAACATACGTATTTGCCCATAACACGATTACTAGAGGTTTGACGAGCAAAAGTTTCGGTGCAGAGTATTTTCAAGAGCGCTTGCGGAGAAGCAAAACAAGCATGATTGCAGTCACTTGAACAGACTCATGCCGAACTTTGGTTCTTCGGACTTGGCATACAAGGAACACATACTAAACAAATAGAATATGTTCACACTACCTTGTTTAGCCATTCGAAACTAATAGATCGAAGTTGTGGCTCGGAGTTGTCTTCGTCGTGCTAGTGACGGGGAACTCGTGCAATCGATGGAGTCGCAATTGTTACTCCAATGTAGCTACTCTATCTAGGATTCGGCTTACCCCGTCTTTAAAGGCTTGTATTGTGTTACATGGGTATTCTACAATGCCAGTCGTCGGCGAAATGGATTCGCGGCTGGGATCCGAAGGTACATACATGCTTTTCCTTTGTCACATCTGATATTGGAACCAGTTGTTCCCCACAAGAAACATCACAGGGGGTGGCGGCCAGTGGCCACGACGTTAGATGGCAGGGTGTGTTGTGATCCTAGTTCTAATATATCATGCAAATTGCATCAGCTGTGTGTGCTCGGTATCACTGTACTAACTGATTACTTGGTGTCGGAGAACTATAAGATAGCAGCACTATTGGATTAAGGTGAAAGAGAAACTTTTGTTCGGTACCAAATTAGATTGTTGTATAGAATTCCAGGACTGTTTGTGGAAATAATACACAATTAGGAGGCGATAGATACTGGCTTTTCCAGGGTTGTAACTGTAAATTCCCTGCCGAACGACGCCCAACACGTCGACGACAACAATGAAAGTCGAGGAGTCCTAGCTGAGTAGGCCCCAGAGGAACAAGGTTGACTGATGATCGCTCCTATACTACAAAACGACACTGTATAGCCTCAAAGATATGTGACCGTTGTAAATTAAACAAGCCTCTCCCCCTTTTCTCCTAGCTATAACCCAACTTATATATTCGGGTAAAAATGATTTACTCATCTACTAATCTATCTTAACCAAAAAATCTCTGAGTTTGATTCTTTGAGAATGAGTTAAATAGTTCTTGACAGAGTTTTGTCATTTTTTAAAGGTCTCACCTAGCTGAAGTTTGGATTAGCCGGTCCAGACGATGTCCGGATACCAAGTGTATAAAAAAATAGATTTTAAGAGGTCCCCTACTAAGCACTCAACCAAGGATGTTGTTGTAGTTTAACCAAAATATTTCGAGTAGGGTCAATCAAAGACGTCGTTCTAGCTTAACCAAAAAGTATTTAGCTTAACCAAGGATGAGTTAAATACTTGTTGAGAGAGCTTAGTCACTTTTTAAAGGTCTCACCTAGCTTGAAATTAGATTAGCTGTCCAATCCAAGTCTATAAAAAAATAGATTTCCAGCTGTTCAGCTACCAAGATTCAAATTTAGGATTGATATAAATTAATAACCGTAAGACAAATATTCGGTTTAAATAATTATACAAATGTGGTCACCTTAATTTCATCATACACAAATTCAATTTCCTTTTTAATAGGAAGCTTTTAGTTACACAATAATTGAAATAACCATTGAACCTATGACACAGGGACACTCATTTTCCAAGCAAATACCGTCCCGCCCAGACACAAAACCACCCTCTCTCTCTCTCTTTCTCTCATGCTACTGTTTTGGACAAATTGGTGGCGTGGGAGAAGAAGCTTAATGATGAAGTAAATGTACGTTGTGATTTCTAGTGCAGTTTTGTACATTCGTTGTTGCATGGTATGATGATGTTGAGTTTCAATATCTGTTACAAGTGCGAGCTGAGTTAGGTATCTAGCTAGCTAGTCCTTTTATGTGGTTCGAGGTGGCACGTTCGCTTTTGATCTGTCTATTGGTTAACCTCAGAAAGTTGTTCCGCGCTGATCAGCAAGGTGAACATACGAAGTTCGAGTACAAAAGAAGCGTGCTGAATCATTTGTTGACATGCATTCATCGGATTCGAATGTTTCAGCAGTCGTGTTGATGGGTTGTTGCTGAGCTCTTTTGTGCGTTGCGTTGTTGCTTGTATTCAGGATCTTACTAATTGCTGCAAGTTTTCATAATGTTGCAGCATGGCGAAAATCCGGACTAGCCAGATCAAGATTGTTACCGATATCAAGTCGCTCACGATGTGAAGGACACAACTGTTGGGTATGGAGACTTCGTACTATACGGAGTTACTGTTTACGCGTTGAATATACGGAGTTACTGTTCACATGTTGACTTTTCACTGTTCACATGTTGACTGGGTACTATTCATCCGCGGCCAGAAATGTGATTTCTGGTGGACGATTTTGCCCCTGGCGACACCAAATAGTCCTAGGCTGTGGGCACTATAAATACCCACCTCTCAGTCACTATTCCTGTATCTTCTTCCTTGTGTAGAGAGAGAGAGAGAGACAGAGAGAGAAGAGGAGAGATAAACACCATTGTTGAGCGAGTGAAGCTCTAGAGTGTAGATCGAGCTTGATATAGTGAAATCTCCTGGCTTGGTACGCCCCCGGACGTAGATCGGTTTAGATCGAACCGGGTGACCAAATTTTTGTGTCGTATTCTTGTGTGCGTGAGTTTCCTTTGTGTTTGTCATCGATCTCTAGCTCCGGTATTGTTCGTGTGGTGTTTGGGGCCCTCATGTTTCCCAACAACAACTAAGTACCATCTCGAGCGGACAAAGCAACTGCACAAAGTTGTCCGAGATTGGAATTCTCAGTTCGAGAAGATGGTGACCTAACAGAAGCAATACACTCGGACACTTAATAGCTGATTCTTCTCTGCTATACCAACTTCTCTTCTCTAGATTGGAAGTTGGAGATGCGGTTCTTCTCCACTCCCACGGAAAATGTTGTTTGTTGGTTTCCAAATCTGTTGATCACGACATTACACTATATTAAGTTCATAATTGCAATACGAATCTAGATGTTGAGGGTGGCCGATACCTTGGGTTGCATTTGGGAAGGTGAAGTGCCTCAGGTTGTTAAGGATATCCGAAACACTGCCAAAGATAAGGAGCAATAAAAATAAAATAAAAATTCAAACTTTCATTATTATGATTATCTTGGTGGTTTTTGTTGCCAATTTAATTGGAATTTCGGTGTTCTAGGCAGATATATGGTGGAATTTATGCTTAAATAACTGTAATCACAATTTTTATTATGATTCATGTTTATGTAGCATCTTAGATATCTAGGCTATGTACTTTAAGTACTGATGATGTAGTTACCTTGTAATTATTTTGGAGGTTTCAGATTAATACAAATTTAACAAACTCTTAACAACAAACCTACTAATCACCTCTTTAAAATGATATGTTCTCCGATTTTAATTTAAACCGGATAAATTAATAAGATACTATTTTTAGAAATAAATTTATATAAATCTATAGTCTCGTCAATTATTAATTGTGTGATATTACAAACGGACACATCGTTAATTAACTATTTTATTGGACTTTTCGTTACCGGGCCGCGAAAGAAAAGAAATTAGGCAGAGAGCCGTGGGATTTCTTTCTTTAAATTCTTCTTGGCCAGTCTCCGAATTTGGAAACCGCCAAATAGAAAGCCCGGGAAAAATAACCGTCAAATAAAACAATTATCCAACGGAGATTTCTTCTCCAACAGAGATCAGCCGTTTCCCGCCGATCGAGCCGTGGCTAACAAGAGTAAAGCTCAAAGAAAGAGAGTAGAGATCAGCCATTTCCCTTCGATCGAGCTCCGTCTAACACGAGTAAAGCTCAAAGAAAGAGAGTTGTTCTTTTCTTTGCTTGTTTTCCTTTTCTCGAGTTCGGAAATGGAGAAAGCGGAAAGTAGTAGGAAGGCGGAGAACGAGGACGAGGGAATCCAGAGACGGCCGGAGGTCAGTTCCGCCATTTTCCTCTTCCTTTAATTTAACGTTTATTTTTTTTCCCCGCTTCTTGGAGTTATATATTTTGTCTTTGGTTGAACCGGAAGGTTGCGGAGCCGCCGCCGATGAGAAGAGACGGCCCCGACGGGCGCTACGTGTACGTACTCGGAGAGAACCTAACTCCAAGATGTGAGATCTTCTTTTTATTATTATTTTTAAATTCATTTTTTCGAGTTATTTCTATGTCCCGTGGCTTATTATCCTTGTACCGTTGGTTCATTGTTCCTTGACAGATCAAATTCTTGGCACACTTGGTAAAGGTTAGCCGCTGGCGATGTTATAAAACTGAATTAAGTCGGATGCCGTGCGACTCAGCGAATTGCTAGTGTTGCAGGCGCGTGGGGCGATGTTCTCGAGTGTTGGGACCGTCAGGAGCGGGAGTCCGTGGCGATCAAGGTTATGAAGAGCACAAGAAGTCCCATAGGATCAAATCACGAGATCTCTGTACTTCAGCACCTTCCTAGGAACGGTGAATCTAGCTCCCGGTAGGTGTGATGCCTTGTGTTTCTTTTTAGGTTTCTCTGTATCTGTTTTTTTCCACAATTCTTATTCTTCTGAGCACATTATGCAGCTACTATGTGCAGATTCGTGATTGTTTTGATTACCAGAATCACAAATGCATTGTAAGTATCTGAACCGCGCTTTTTCTGAAAATCTAATTTGTTTGCATTTTGTTCTTTGTTGGTCGGAACATCTGATCGCTCGCTTCACACAGCGACCGAGTTTTTGTGCTTCTGTCAGTTGTAGTTGATGATATCTCTCTGAGTTGAATTTAGTTACAAACTGACAGCTACGCAGAAGCCTTGCCTTTGAATACATTCGTTGTTGTTTTATCAGGTGTTTGAGAAGCTTGGACCAAGCTTACATGATCTGCTAAAGAAAAATAATTCCTCTCCGGTTCCGGTGGATCTTGTTCGGGTATTCGGACGTCAGCTTTTGGAATCTGTAGCATGTGAGTTGGAATGGAACTTCCGTTTTATCCTGATCAACAAACTTTCCTCTTCCTCTGTAATTTTGGATATTTTCTTTGGTTTCTGTATCCGGCAGATCTGCATGATTTAGGCTTAATTCACACTGATCTGAAGCCGGAGAATATACTCCTTGTATCTCCTGATTATGTAGAGATTCCAGCCTGGCAGGTAGTTAGCCCTACCATTATGTAAGTTATGGTTCTTAGTTTTGCAATGACCTTGAGCACGATGGTAGGAAATTAATGATGTGGTGCAGAGGCGTTCTATGTTCAGGTACTGGCCAAAATCAAGTCTCATCAAGGTCATTGACTTTAGCGCTACTGTGTTCGATCATGATCGGGTTCAGATTCAGCACCGTAACCCTGTCGCCACCACAAGAGATTTCAGAGCGCCTGAGATTATCCTCGGTGAGTGGTCATGCTCTCGCAAGAGGAAATTGCATAATGCAAGCAACCGAGGGGAGGTTTGCTCTGTCTATTGTGTGCTTCAACTTTACTGGTTAATTTCTCACCTGCAGTGTTATACATTCGCCACAGGTTTAGGTTGGACTTGTCCCTGTGATCTATGGAGCGTCGGTTGCATCCTTGCTGAGTTATGCACGGTTAGTTAGTCCTGTCAGTGTCTAGAGCTTTCGAAATTAATCGGTTTGGTTCCTGAAATTTTTCATCTGTGTCAAGGGTCGAGCATTGTTTCAGACGGTCGATGACTTGGACTTGGAGCATCTGGCAATGTATGAGAGGGTATTAGGTCATCTTCCTCAGCACATGACTCAAAGGGCAGCGTAAGTATCTCAAAGTGGTTGCCAACTTTTTAATCTCCTTGTTGTATTCATATTGATTGTTACCCGTCCATCATGCCATCTGGAATTTTGCAGCCGGGGGACCGAGAAATATTTCGGGCCAGGATCGAGACTGAAATGGCCTGAAGGAGCCTCTTCTTGGGCCAATATCAGAGCTGTGAACAAGCACGAACCCCTTGAGGTTAGTTTTCCGTTCCTCCTCGAATTGCTTCTGGCCTGATATTTCTCCTCGGAATTCCACGGCCGAGGAGTGTGCAACGTCCTGATCATTGGTCATGGTCATGGCCATGCAGGAACGGGTGTCGCGTCATATGCCAAGCAACATAAGTTCAATACTGATTGATCTGCTGAAGGGTCTTCTGAGATACGACCCATCGGAACGTTTAACTGCTCGACAAGCTCTGCAACATCCGTTTATTAGGTATCCTCCTTGAAGGAAGCCATTCAAGCCCTGGACTGGAACATCCGTTCACTGATTGAACTCAAGTCTTTTCCCCAAATCTCTTTTGCGTCCGTGAAAGTACTCTCTACTGATCTTCTTTTGGACGAAAGCGTTATGGTACAAGTACCAGATATCTGTTCCAAGACAAACAAATAGAAGTTGTCATAGAGCAGCTGTGCTAGTACGATTCTCTTGAAGTTCAGATTAACTGAACTGGTAGCTTTTTTTTCGATAATAACTGAACGTGAGGCAAAACTCTCCCAAGAAGTGTTGCGTTCTCAATAACTCGAACTCGAACACTGATGCGGAAAGTAAAAACAGCGGCGTTCCGTAAGGGAAATACTAACGAGGGCTTGGAAAATATACCGAGTTCTATCAGTGAACGGATGTTCCAGTCCAGGGCTTGTATTCATTCCATCAAGGGGGATTCCTAACAAACGAATGCTCTAGAGCTTGTCGAGCAGTTAAACGTCCCGATGAGTCGTATTTCAGACGACCTTTTAACATATCAATAAGACTAAAACGAGGAAAGGCTAAATCGCTAATGTCGTAAAGCATAAGTTTTCTAATATCCGATGGAGGAGCCTCCGTAGGTCTACTGGTTTAGGAAAAAATTACCAGCACAACGATAGGCTTCACGATAGAGAGATTTAGAAACAGTGAATTTTGACCTATCGATATAACCTTCCACTAGCTTAGAGTCGGTTTCGAGGAGGGGAGTGTGTATAAGTAGAGCCGTAGAGGAGGGTGTCGCGTGGCTTCCACGCTAGACTCTTCACGCTAAGTCTCCACAAATGGATAATAATGAGCCAAATCAAATCAGATTTGGATCCGTAAATCCAGATTAAATTTAGTTTACTTAACCCAAGACTTAAAAAGTCCAAATCCCTTATCTTTTATACCAATTCCTAGTTGTTATGTTTTTAGTTTCGGGTCAGAGGCATTATATCTAATCTAATGAGATAATTTTGATTGCTAATATATACTTTTAAATAAATAAATATATATATAAATCTGGATATTATAGATGTAGTATATGTTCTTAGTACACTACTGGACCCAATAGAACAAACGGGCCGAGGAAGTAAGTGGGCTTTGGTCCAAGCCCACTCAACGGTACGAGTCCAACTATAAACCGCCTTATATAAATGCCGTAGAAAAATAACCGTCATCCGTTAAAAGCAAAAAAGAACCTACAGAGTTCTCGGACGGCCGAACGGGGAGCTTTTTCTTCTCTTTTTTTGGTGGGAAGCTTTTTCTTCTCTTCTCTTCTCTTACAGAGATCGGCAACATCTGGTAGCTCCGGCTAACACGATTAAGAGCTTAAAGAGAGAGAGAGAGAGAGTTAGTTCTTTTCTCGAGTTTATAAATGAAAGAAGCGGAAGGTCGGAGGAAGGCGGACGACGAGGAAGTCGTCCGGAAACGGCCTCGTCTTGGTCGAGACGAGGAGTCGTCCGCGCCGGAGGTGAGTTCCTTCATTTCCTCTCCCTTTCTTTAACCTTTGTTTACTCTTTGTTAGAATTTCCAAAGTAGGAGGAACTAAAATAAGATTTGGTAAATGTCTATTACATGTTTTCAAAACGTCAAGATGAGAAATGATTTTCATTTTTTGATGATGAAATGGAATTGATCTTCCTAAAGAATTGACCTCCAACAAGCTATTAGTATTTTTCCCCCCGCTTCTCAGAGATATTTTGTCTTTGGTAGGACCGGAAGGTTTCGACGGGGAGGCTCCTATCGCCCCCGAGGAGGGACGATGATGACCAAGGGCATTACGTGTATAAACTCGGAGAAAACCTAACTCCGAGATGTGAGTTATTTTAATTTTTTATTTGTTTTTTTGGCTATATTCTAGGAGTTATAAGGGACGTGTGTGCTTCGTCCTTATCTGTATACCGTTTATTATCTATTGACAGATAAAATTCTGAGCAAACTGGGTGAAGGTTAGCTGCAAAGTCACATGCGATGTTAAAAATTTAGTGTGGATTCCGCTTGTGCAATTCAGCGAATTGCTAGTGTTGTAGGCACCTTTGGCCGGGTTCTCGAGTGTTGGGACCGTCAGGGACGGGAGTACGTGGCGGTTAAGGTTGTGAGGAGCGTGAGCAAGTATCGTGATGCAGCAAGGATTGAGCTCAATATACTCCAGCATCTTGCTAAGAGCCGTGAAGCTAGCTCTCGGTACTTGCCTTACGTTTCAACTCTTCTGCTTGGTTTCTCTGCATCCTTTTCTTGTGCTCAATATGTTTTGTGCGCTTTTATGCAGCTGTGTGCAGATTCGTGATTGGTTTGATTACCGGAATCACATATGCATTGTAAGTATCTGAACTCTGGGTTTGTATATATCTAATTTGTTTACATTTGGTTCTTTGTTAGTTAGAGTTTGATGCAGTTGCCAAAAACTGAAAGATGCTGAAAGTCCTGGCTTGCAACCGCCAACAAACTTATCCTGTTATATAACAATTAATACATCGATTTCTGCTATTATATTTTGTGTAAAGTTTATTTTTGTTAGTTGTTGAACTTATCAATCATTGTGCATCTAGTCGCTGTGAAGTGGAAAGATTTTCCTGCTTCTGGCATTGTAATTGATACCCCTCTGAGTTGAATTTAGTTGCGAACTGACATCTAAACAGAAACCTTGCCTTTGAATGCATTCCTTGGTGTTATCAGGTGTTTGAGAAGCTTGGACCAAGTTTGTATGATATTCTAAAGAGAAATAAGTACTCACCATTTCCTGTGGACCTTGTTCGAGAATTTGGACGTCAGCTTTTGGAATCTGTAGCATGTGTGTTAGAACTCTGTTTAATCAGTTCTTTTATCCTGATAAAATACCCAAGCTTATGCTTCCTGGCTTTTTTTTGTTTCAGAAGGGGCAGACTATCATTACTTTTCCTCTTTTTTCATGTGTAATTTTGTTTATTTCCTTGGTTTTCATATCTGGCAGATATGCATGATTTAAGCTTAATTCACACTGATCTGAAGCCGGAAAATATACTCCTTGTATCTCCAGATTATGTAAAGCTCCCATCCTGCAAGGTAGTTGGTCTACAACATTGTCATCCTTAGTTTTGCAATGTCCTTGTTTATGATGGTTGGAAATGTGTGATGTGGTGCAGAGGAGTTCTTTGGAAGAAATGCAGTTTAGGTATCTGCCAAAATCAAGTGCCATTAAGCTCATTGACTTTGGCAGTTCCATCTTTGAGCATCAGCACCATAGCTCTGTTGTCTGCACAAGACATTACAGAGCGCCTGAGATTATTCTTGGTAAGTGGCCATGTCCTGTTAGATGGAAACTGCCCATGTCTTTTGCAAATCCAGTGTGTTGCTACTGTCTAGAGTAAAAGTTTTTTATGCTAATATGCACGCTGTAGGGCTGGCATTCGCTTAGAAGTTTCTAAGTGTTTAATTATGAGTAAAAACTGGTTTATTTCTGATGTTGAAAGATAGCATACTAGTTTTCCTTATGTTTCGATTTCCCATGGAGGCACTTGTCTGCTAATATCCACATGTACCACTTTGATGGCCAATCCTTAATTGCTTCTGACCATTGATGGTTCATTGCTAAGCCATTGTTTAACCGTTAAGGTCAAGCCACGTGTTAGTAAACTTTTCAGAGATGTGCTTTGACTACATTGCAATTCCAAACCTTCTGTGAAAGATAACGTTTAGTGTTGATTTGTTATTTGTTTCGAAACTCCGGGGTGTAGATTGGGTTGTGAAATAATTATTTAAAGTTCGAAGTCATTTGTTTAATATCAGTTAGATAAGGCGAGGCAACAAGTAGCAGGGGGGGAGTTTGCCGTGTCCACTCCATGCTTCTACTTCGCTGCTTTCAATATTCTGGAGGATCTCTTGGAACTAATTGCATTTTGGCGTTACTCGTTAATTTCTCACATGTCGTTCACTTTCTCTACAGGTTTGGGCTGGACTTATCCCTGTGACCTATGGAGTGTCGGTTGCATCCTTGTCGAGTTGTGCACGGTTAGTCCTGCCTGTGTCGAGAGCACAAGGAACCTTGAAATTTGTGGGGTTCTTTCTGAAATGTTGTTGTTGTGTCAAGGGTCAACAATTGTTTGCGACGCACGAGAACTTGGAGCATCTAGCAATGATGGAAAGGGTATTAGGTCATCTTCCCGAACACATGACTCAAGGAGCCACGTAAGTGCCTCAAATTTGTTGGAAACTTTGTAATCTAGTTGTTACTATTCGGAAATTGGCCTATTGCTATTAGGTGGGACATATTCATTTTGATTGTTACTCATACATTATGCCATTTGGTATTTGAAGCCGGGGCGCGGAGAAATATTTCAGGAGAGGATCGAGACTGAATTGGCCAGAAGGAGCTTCTTGTAGAGACAGTATCAGAGCCGTGAAAAAGCTTGATCGCCTTGAGGTTTAATTTTCCTATCGTATAGATCTCTCCTGTTTCTTTCTCAAATTGCTTCTGGTCCTTGATATCTCCTTGAAATTCATTCTATGACCGAGGAATGCAACGTACTAATTAATTATCATGATGATGGTCATGGCTATGCAGGAATTGGTGTCACGTCACGTCCAAAGCTCCAAAAGTTCACTGATTGATCTGCTGTACGGTCTTCTGAGGTATGATCCGTCGGAGCGTTTAACTGCTCGACAAGCCCTGGAGCATCCGTTTTTCAAAAATCCCTCAATGAGTTAGATCAGGAATTTAGTTCATGATTAATCATGCGTAGCATTGACCCTATTACCGGCATAATGAATGGAATTGGTGATTTTGATACACTCCTGTCTGTTACCTGAGTGGAACTTGTGCGACTGCTCGCTCTAGAGAGCACACAGACCGCTCCGTCGATCAACACACAAAAACGTGGAAGATTCAAGGAAGATGGTCATGAAAGTCTTAATTGCATCATTTCTTATCATTGTTCTAACTAAGCGTTAATTAGAGATAATTGAGTTATTTTACCTCGATTTGGGATTTTGGCCAAAAGCCATATATTGCTATTGCTGCTACAGCCAGAATACACTGGTCTGAGGAGTCAATTGTATGATGCATCAAGCAAGAAAACATGGATCTATCAAGCAGAAACGTACGTTGCTTCAGCATTTCGCCAGCCCCCAAATCGCTATAATTATTCAGCTACCCCCGAATCAATTGTATTATGTTCAGGTCCAATCTTCAAACTCAACTCTTCCCACAGAGTTCATCCCACTTCCATAGTATGTAAAAAAGACTCGTCTTTTCTGCAGGATTTCTCAGCAGACACGAGAGTCTCTAGACTAGTTGCCTAAACTGCTGTCTGGAAGCTGTTGTAGCTCCGAATACATTCAAACGAAACTGACACAGCCTACAAACGAATAAAGGCCGGAGTATCCTATATCACAGATCCTGGATCCATACGGCATGTACCGGCACATGAACAACATTCCATCCGAACTCAGATTCTAACGTTTCCAGCTATAAAGGAGCAAGTGTAAAAGCAAAATTGGTAGTCTTGTTCAGCTCTATCAGGACTCGTCCGTGTCAAATTTTACCAAACGAACAAACGAAACAGCTGCTTAACCCCAGTAGACGGATAGACCGCAGACGACAATAGCTGCATATACACTAAAATCCAGCAGTAAAGCATCCATTGCCTCGCGCAGAACAAGAGTCGCTTCCAAAGCTTTGCCAGCTTGCTCAACCCAATCGATTTCACCGTCTGCAGGGATCTTAGCCGGTCCTCTAGACGGCCGCTCGCTTTTCCTCTGGTCGCCTATAAGAATCCGAGCAACCACGAGCGTGACATTGGTCAGCAACACCATCCAAAACGGCCTGAAACTCATGATGCCCTTCATCAGAAAGGAGCCTAGCAATGGCAACCCCCAATTGGACAAGACAACCGCGACGGCTATGGCTACGGTACACAAGCGACGGGACTCCTCCGTCTCAGAAATAGCACAAGTGATCTCGCCCGCAGTCATGCGTATATTCACCCGTCTCCCAGCCCCCGGACCACGCGCATCCGGCCTCTGCTCCACCTCCTCCGCAACCTTGGGCATTGAAGGTTGGAAACCGCGGCTCGGCTCTGGCTCTTCTTCCACGATGCCTCCATCATCATCGGAAACCGAATCTCCGCCAGTCTTCTCATCAGGCGGAACTGCACAGAGAGCACAAATCAACGGTGGTAACAATTTCAGCAAAAAAACCCTAAACATCAAATTACATATCAAATACGAGTCGCAGGTTCGGAGACAGGGAAGGGGAGAACTCACGGGAGGATTGGATTGGAGGAGCGGCGGCCGGAGGAGGAGGAGGAGAGACGTCGGAGTCGGAGGGGTTTATGGCTCGGATCTGACCGGTGATGAGAGCCAGACGATCGGCTCCCCGGTCCACGATCTTCCTCCGCCGCGTTTCTCGGCTTGCCATCTAATCTAATCTACTGCTTGTCTTCTATTCTGTTTTAGCCCTAATTTATCCCACTATCCTAGTTAGAAATCTTCCTCTTCCATTAAAAGAGTTAAAAACCCATATATAATATTCAAGTATTATATATTTTGGTAAACAAATGTTTATTATATCAGTGTTTAATGTTCTTTTTATGGTTTTTTGCTAGGAAAATTCGAGTAGTTGTCTATTTCTCGAATTATGCTACCACATTTTATTAGTTTTCCATGTAATTGAACTTCCACTTTTAAATTACAGTCACTCGCAAAACAATATTTAGCGCGAATAATCTTTTTCTGTATTATTTCTATGTAACTTCAGACTAAAAAGTTATACTCTCTCCATATTACCGAAAACTGCGTTGGTTATATAATTTTGGCAATATTTTTATTTTACAATGTTGTAAATATAACTATCGAGTCTTAATTTGCATGGTTTTAAAACCCGGCCCGGAGCTACGACCCAGAATTCTTACCGTTTTCTGGGTCGGCCGGTCGGACCGGTCGTACAAAAAATATTTTTATTTTAAAATATTTTAAATAATATATATATGTAGGTTAAAATATAATTATTTTTCATAAAAAAGTAGACTTAATTTTTTATCTCTCCACTCTATAAATCTACTTATTTATTTATTTATTACTTTATAAACTTTTTAAATCAATTTTTTTTCCTCGAAAATCACCAAAAAAAAGTCAATTTTGCTCATTTTTGTACTAACCGGATTCGACCGGTCAGGGTGGACCTCAAAATCGGCCGGTCCGACCGGATTTGGTCTGGTTAGTACAGACCCCAGTCAAAAGCCTATACACGACCCGGTCTTGTGCCTGTTTTGCGGTCCAACCGGTCGGACCGCATTTTTTAAAGCCATGTTAATTTGACAACCACATAAAACTTGACCCACCGCAAAAGCAGATTTGGTTGTTTCCGGTTACTTATCAAATAATTAAGGGCAAATAATTCTCAGGTTTTTGGTTGTGTTGTAATTACGATTTTGGTCTCTGTTATTCAAAAAATTATTCAGCCGTCCATGTTCTTTGTTAAAATGTTGGTCTCGGGTCACTCGATGACGTAGTAGTCATTTTTTAATGGAAATGACTTATATACCCTCATAAAAAATTAAAAAACTAATTTCTCTCTCCTTCCCTCCCTTCTCTCTCTTCCCTCTCCAGCCAACCCTCTGCTTCTTCCGGCAACCGCAAACCTTCAATGTCCTTCAACTTCAATAGAGAAATGGACTGCGAGGCACAAATCTAAACCAAAATCCATGAACCCAGACCGTCTTCAACCTCGGACCACCAACCTCGTAACGCCTTCAACCTTTCCGACCACCTTGAACCTCTCCGTCGGCAATAATCCAGGACAACCATCTCTATCTCTGTAAGTGAACGCTTACCCCTTTAACCTCTCCCACAAGGTCGAGCTCACTTAGGATAAAGGAGATGGTGGTGGGCTTGGCTGTCGGACGGAGTACCGGGGACGAATTCCCTAGCACGGCCATGAACGGTGGTCTACTCCGGCGACAATCTCACCGTCTTCCTGGATCTGAAGAATCTCACCTCCGATTCCAGAAGGTTTTTTCCTTCAATTTCTTCCAATTTGTTTCAATTGAAGCCACAAGAAGCTTTGTTCCTTCACCGAATTCCTGGTGTTCTCATGTTTCAATTGAAGTTGGAAATCTTAAAAAACCAACATGCTCGGTCTTCCTCGTGATGGCGAATGATTCAGGGAAAACCCAGAAGAAAAACATGAAGATTAAGAGAGAACACAAGTTGGTAAACTGGGATTGAATCGAAATCGAGATTGAATTGGAATTGAGTCATCACAGAAGATAACCCTTGCATCTGGTTTCGTGGTTTCGAGGAAGAGGAGATTGAAATGAGATTTCATCGCCGGATCCCGTGGTGGGGCTGGGCCGCGGTAGTAGCTCGTCGGAGGAGGAGGTGCGAAGAAGAAAGACAACTAGAGGTATATATGTCTTTTTAAGATATAATAATAATAAGGGATAAGTTCATATTAGTACCCCATAGTTTTATCCTTTTCGCTTGGAGTACCATGTGGTTTCAAATTGGTAGTTTAGTACCATGTGGTTGACCACCAATTATCAGGGCAGGTCCAAGGCAGCTGCCCGTCGAAACCCGCTCGAAACGTCGTCGTTTTGAGACCACGTGGAAGACACGTAGCGATGAGGTGGCAAGGCAAAAATTTTCAAAATGGTCCTAATTTTTTATGAAATAACCTTTATATCCTTACAATTAAAACTCTAGTCTCTCTCCTCCCCCTCTCGTCTCAGTCCTCTTCGCCCCCCTCGTCTCTTCTCTGAGATGAACATTGAATCCTTCAACCCATTTAATATTTCAGAACCTTTATACCCAATAAGCTGCCGTGACCCAGTTGTTCGAATCAGAGATATAAGAGGACCCAACAATTTTAAGAGGATTATTTCAAGAGGTTAAAGGTTTAAGTGGAAGTACATGGACCTCGCCCTCCTCGACGCCGTCGCCCTCCTTGATGTTATCTCGTTCCCCGCCCTCTACGAGATGAAGTGGAAGTACATGGACCTCACTAAGAACAAGGTCACATGTGCTCCCTTTGGCGGCCCGATCGCCATCATCTGTGACGTCACCAAGACCGTCCAGCTCCAGGGTGGGTCCACCCAGCGAAAATACCCCATCTTCAACTCCGATGGCGTCCTCCTCTCTGATGTCGTCTGGCAGAACCCCGACGGTTGCCTCGTTGGTCTCTCCTAGACCGAGGATCAAACCCTAGCCTGTGTTATCCAGGACGGCACCGTTTATCCCAGCGAAACCCCATTTGCTCAAAACCGGTGTCGAGATCGAGGAGGCGTAGGGCTGGCAGGAGACGGCGTCGATGGTTGTGTTGCATCTCGTCGACTGATTGAATTAGGGTTCGATTGATTGAATTGGGTTTTGATTGAATTAGGTTTTTAATTTAAATGATTTTAGTTCTATTATTTTTTGCTTGATTAATTTCAGTTTTGGAAGTGATTCATAAGCTGATTAAGTAATTTTAGTAATTTTAGTTTAAGTAATTACAGAGGGGAGGAGGAAGAGGAAGAAGAAGAGGAGGAGGAGGAGTGTACGGAGATAGAGGAAGATTGGTGATTAGGGACTGAATAGGTAATTTACCACGGTCCACGTCAGCTTTAACTTAAAAAGTCGGGCGCCATGTATCTTCCACGTGGTCTCAAAATGATGACATTTTGGGTGGGTTTCGACGGGCAGCTGCCTTGGACCTGCCCTGATAATTGGTGGTCAATCACAGGGTACTAAACTACCAATTTAAAATCACATGGTACTCCAGGCAAAAAGGGTGAAACTATAGGGTACTAAAATGCACTTATCCCTAATAATAATAATGAGTGCTAATGTTAGTCAGGGACCTGAGATCAACATTTTAACAAAGAGCAGAGATGGTAAAATATTTTTTTAAAAGCGGAAACTTTATCTGTAATTATGACATAGATGTGGACCTGAGGACAGTTTGTCACTATAAAAAAATTCTGTCATTATTATCATAGTTTTTAAAAAGTGGTCCGACCTGTGGTCTGATCGATCAGACTACGAATCAGACACAAACCCCGGGTCAGAATAGGTGGCAAGGACGCCAACCTTACCAACCGGATGGAATCCGATCCGACCGGGTGAGTTGGTCAATTTTTTGACTTAGACCATCCAGTCTGACCAGATTTTGCCCAACTCAAACCAATTTTTTTAAAAAAATCAGATTCGAACTCGATTTTTCAAAATCAACACAAAATAAACTAAATCAACATAGAAAATTATGCTAGAGATGAACTAAATTGACCAATAAATAGAGAATATAGGTTTTTAAATGTATACTTTACTCTATATATATATATATATCCAGTCCGACCGGCCAGACCGATTGACCCAAAAGTCGGACCAAAATCTGAGTCAATCTCCGTGTCGTTTTTGAAAACTATGTTTACTATAAGTATCTCGCTCTAAATTTAACTTGGTCCACTATAGCAACGGATCCTCCTTGGCGGTTCAGCTTCTACGCTACCTTCTCATGAATTCCAACCATATGAAAAACACAAAGGAACCCAGAGGAAGTAACCGCCACACGAACTCAAAAGATGATGATCCTCCCAATATCCATAAATCTGACCTAGAGTGAGGAGGAGGAAGAAGAAGAAGATAACCGCTCGATGGACAGGAAAACGGAGACCCTGTCGCCGGCGAGTTGAAGGTGCTGGGGAAGCTGCTAGAGCTTGACGAGTCGAAGTTAATCGACTAATTTAAGTTAGAGTCGGGTAAGACTTTTGAACGGTGGCAAAATTCAAAAGAATACCGAGTCAACTCAAAAGAATCATCATCCACAACAAATTAATGGCCACTTGCTGTTAGGATAAGTTAGTATACAAAAGCCAGTACAATAAATTTGCCATATATCCACCTATAAACGATATACTAGTTGCACGTAGTCAACTTCATTATCTCCCTCTTCCAAAAAAAAATTCATTATCTTCATCCAATAAATATACGTTTTTTTTCCTTTGCCTATGTATTCTCTATATCGCTACCGTTTTGAAAGGGATATTATTATTTTTACAAGTGTTTCAACTTCGGAGGGTTAACTATGATTACAAGGTGCGCATGCGGATTGGAAGTTGGTTTTCTTTATACTTGGTCAATCGATTGTGTGAGCTGAAAAGGAGCTCTGGTCCTTCTCCTGGACACTTCATAGAGCATCTCACCAGCTTCTAAGTTGTTGAATTGCTTTGTGCGTCCTTTATCCCATTTGTTCATCCGGATTTCTATTATTTAATATTTTCAAAAGGTATATTGTATTAAAAACTTCAAGAAAGTTTGAGCATACACCTTGACTTTTCATTATTTAATTTAAAAGCTGATGCCAGGTGTAATGTCCTACTTGGTATTTGTCGAGATTTTTTTAAAACCAATGTTTTAAAAAATGACAGACCGGAGAACAAACTGAATTTTCCTCCGTTTTTTGGTGTCAGTCTAAAAGCTTTTTAAGATAATTCTATTACTAATTAGGGAAAAGTCCACTTTAGTACCCTGTGGTATCGACCAAAATCACTTTAGTACCCTGTGGTAAAAAACCGATCAATCGAGTCATACTTATTCCAATTAACATCAAAAAGGGCCTCGGGCAGCTGCCCGGAGCTGCCCGAACCTACCCGAGCGCTGCCCGGGCCACGTGGCCAGCCACGTCACCAATTTTGATGACGTGGCGCCACGTCACCAATTCTCCTCCTCCTCCGATTTTCCTCCTCCTCCTCCTCCGATTTTCCTCCTCCTCCTCCTCCTCCTCCTCTCCTCCTCCTCCCCGCATCCCCCTCCTCCTCTGCGTCCTCCTCCTCCTCCTCCTTCGCATCCTCCTCCTCCGCGTCCCCCTCCTCCTCCTCTCCTCCTCCTCCCCACGTTGCCCTCCTCCTCCACGTCCTCCTCCTCCCCACGCCCCCCTCCTCCTCCGCGTCCTCCTCCTCCCCGCGTCCCCCTCCTCCCCTGGGTCCCCCTCCTCCTCCCCGCGTCCCCCTCCTCCTCTCCTCCTCCTCCCCGCGTCCTCCTCCCCCTCCTCCTCTCCTCCTCCTCCCCGCGTCCTCCTCCTCCTCCTCCCCGCGTCCCCCCCCCCTCCTCCTCCTCCTCCTCCTCCTCTTGGTGACGTGGCGCCACGTCATCAAAATTGGTGACGTGGCTGGCCACGTGGCCCGGGCAGCGCTTGGGTAGGTTCGGGCAGCTCTGGGCAGCTGCCCGAGGCCCTTTTTGATGTTAATTGGAATAAGTATGACTCGATTGATCGGTTTTTTACCACAGGGTACTAAAGTGATTTTGGTCGATACCACAGGGTACGAAAGTGGACTTTTCCCTACTAATTATATAGAGTAAAAAAATTATTTTAAATATCTTCTAATTTTGTTGCAAAGTTTATCGTATTAAGATCATAATTTAATTTTTTTAATCTGACAAAACCTTTAACTTTAATTTTTAGTCGGTTGGATTTTTTTTTTGAAAAGGTATATATATTTAACCATTGAAAATGAAAAGTACAAAGTAAATAAAACGGATGGTTACACATGCAGTAGCCAAAGCGCAAAATACTTAGAGTGTACGATCCATATCCGTGGACACCCAATACATAGGAGATGTTCAATCCCGTTGTGAGAAAAACTTCTTGAAAAAAACCCAACAACAGGGAAAAACAGCATCATCAAAAGCATTGCAAACCCACAAAAAAAATTAACTAGTTGGATATGGACCAAGCAACTCAATCGAGTGAACTCACTAGTCTAACTAGTTAGAACATCGACAAGGGTGTTGACCACCGGTACTTTGAGTTTTGGTAAAAATAAACTAGTTGCGACTTTTTTAATACAATGCTTGAAACCATTAAGTAATATTAATTTGGATTTGAGCCAATTAGTATTACACAATACCATGTATTGGTTGATTGTTCAAGGGGTAACCAAACATGAAACTTGCACCGACGGTTGAAAACTTGCACCGACGGTTGAAGTAGTCGTTATTCCCCACGACTATCTAGTCTATTTTAATTAACAGCCCAAACAAATAAGGAAACAATTCTTCTTTCCCATCTGATATAGATATGGCCTTAAATACATGCCACCGTCGCCTCCCAGAGAACGTCGATATATTATAATCAAATGAATCCCCGATTTTACATGGCAGCAGATTTTTCGCATCTGGACCCGAAAAGTCAACGCTCATTAGGACGTGCAAGCTTAGTTTGGCCCAAAATCAAAGACGAGATTTGGTTAGATAAAATGGTCTACCTAATTATGATTCAATAGTTTACTCAGTTATGATATAATGGTCTACCTAATTATGATAAAATGGTTTCACGAGTTATATTTAAGGGTCCACTCGGTATGATAAAATAGTCTACTCAGTTATGATTCAATAGTCTACCCAGTTATGATACAATGATCTAACCCGTTATGATAAAATGATCTACCAAATAGATATCCAGGACCATCCCGGCTTCCAAGACCAAATCTGGTCCCTCCAAAATCAGCCATTTATTGCAAAGAATTAATTTAATTCTAACTTATTAGTCAATTAATATCGCCATCAATTTAGCACACATCACGTATTATAATATGGTTATATAATGCTCTTACCATATACGTAAATTCATTATTTAGGAAAATTATGCGAACCCGTGAAACCTAAAAAAGAATCAATGAACGTGAATCTAATTATTATATAAAGCCTCTTCCTCTCCCCCTCTCCATCTAAACTAGAGTACAGTCGAAAAAATTAGTTCACCAACAATATGTCAAGGACAGAAACGAGGTCGCCTCTTCCATTGCTGTTTCGGAGGTCAAGCCATGAGATGTTGCAGAATCTAGCCACGGTCTCCAGCAGCCTTTTGCCTGCTTTTGGAACCGTGATCGATGAGAGTCACTTGAAGCTCAAGAAATATGTTATTGCTCCCTATGATCGTAGATATCGGTACGTACTTTCCTTCCGCCATCATAGTTCCTCGGTTTAGGTTACCACATCACATCGATAATTGTCAATTAGGCTTGTTTATTATGATTATGATGATTTTCGTGGCGAAAAATTTTACTATATGATTTGATATATTTCATTATTAGTATTTCAACAATTTTTAGTACTATAACTTTGCCATTCTTGTTATGATGTGACCACCATAAAACTAAGGCTTTTAGAGCCGCTTCCTATGAACCTTGTGATCTTTTTTGCATTTATCTATTTCATCGTGATTTCCTTCCAAATTAGAGCTTGCCTTGTAGAAGCCTATATAGGCACTCCTAGGCACAATATATGGAATGGACTCAATTCTAATTAATGTCGCGAAAGAGAGTTAATATAATTTCTTGCCATATTTTTTTTATAAGTTAATTACTTGCCATATTTATTCAAACATCCATGTGCCATTTATGCTTGAAGAAATATTTTTTCTCAGTATGAATTATTGATTAGTTGCCTTTGAGGACTATATCAAGTGGCAAAAGATAGGATGAGGAAATTGATTTGTATTCTAGGACCACGGTCGAAAGGAGATATCTGCTTATAAAAGAATAGTTAATTATATCTTATCACCACCGCTAATCTTTTCTTAAATAATGCAAGTGTTTTATTATTTGTGTCACTTCATGTTGATAATAATTAGTCAGATCCATAATTTAGCTAGGGGTCAACTGGTCCAAGTCCCAATACACCCCATTCCAAAAATAAACCGAATATTAAGCAATCAATCATGCATAAAATATTGAATAATGCATAGACCCTACGTTGATTTCTAATGCGACGTATATGATATTATTGTGTATTATTGTGTGTTGACTTGTCAAAGATTTAGTAGTTTTTTCCCAAATTTATTATGTCGCCCATGTTCAATGTCAAGTTAACAACTTTCAAATGGATGATTTTCATTTGCTAAAGCGGACGAAAATTTAATTTGTTTTTTTCTCTAGACGAAGGGATCTTCGTTGAACTTGGAAAAGCTTTCATTTTCTGTGTTGATTTTATGGAAGAAAGTGACTCCGAAACACACTATCGTGATCTAAGCAAATCATCATTTCGATTATACGTGACTACCATAAAATTACTCGTATCCGTAAATACAGGTGGTGGCAAACTTTCCTGGTGATTTTGGTGGTATACTCGGCGTGGGCTTCGCCTTTTGAGCTAGCTTTCAAGAGAGCGGCAAACGGGGGGCTTGTCCCCGTTGATCTGGTCGTCGACGCCTTCTTCGCCGCGGACATCGTCCTCACTTTTTTTGTCGCTTATTTGGACAAATCAACCTATCTTCTCGTTGATGATCACAGGAAAATTGCCACCAGGTACTTTTTTTCCCATCCTCTTTTCCTTTCATTCCCGTGAATCGTTGAACAAAGTGTAAAGATTATTGGTACTCGAACCACCGAAAGTAAATCAATTGATGATGTGTTGTCATAGCAGAAATCAAACTAGTAATATAATCATGCTAAAATTTGGTAGAAAAAAGATCACTTCCTGGCTAATACATTAAGTTGTTTTTTAATCTTAGTAAGTACATTTTCTATTAAAGAAAACATATTATTCCATAATTTGTTTGTGTGATAACCCGTAAATGATATGTACTATCTGAAATACCGTAAGTGATTTGATTTGTACTATCCATACCAATAAGGTGCACCTTCTTTTTCGGCACACATCCTGAGAGAACTTGGCCGGGATTAGGATCAGGATGAGTGACTTCCTGGAAAGTTTTTCAGGATGCGTGCGAGTGAGCACAAAACACGCTGAAAAAGACCCGTGTTGGTCTGTGGAGACAGTCTATCGGATCACGGGACGTTACAGTTTGGTCCCAGACAATATTTTTCGACAAACCTAACATAGCTTTAATGAAAAATTGGGTCGTAGACCGGGAATGAATCTTTTCCTTTCACAATGATTAAACATATTTGAAATATTAATCATATTCTAAGCCATTATCGTTTCTCTCTGATAAATGCTACCTGCCAATTTTTGATTTATATTCTAATGAAAATTTCACGGATGAAACATGCCATGTTTTTTTCATATAAAAAACCTACTCTATATAGCCATGAGATTATAAGTCATTTTATTTTATAAGTTGAATAAATTAATTTTCTGTGTTACCCTAAACTTGTCAGGTATATCACAAGAATATGGTTCCCAATGGACTTGGCCTCAACAATTCCATTTCAGATCATTTACAGAATTTTCGTAGGCAAATCACGAAGCGGAGGGGACTTCTTTGGCTTCCTCAACTTGCTTAGGCTCTGGCGACTTAGACGTGTTAGTGAACTATTCAAGAGGTATACACATGATTTTCGAACCTGAATTATTCTGCCCGATAAGATCAGATATTTACACGAGGTGGTTTAACAAATTTTCTTTCCTGCAGGTTGGAAAAAGACACTCGCTTCAGCTACTTCTTGACAAGGTTGTGCAAATTGATGTGTGTAAGTATTATTTCCTATGTATAACAATTCAAATTTTCCAATAACATGTTTCTTGTGTATTATTGGTAGTCATTGACTCATTGTAATATCTACCTTATTATATAACATTTACTCGAATTCAATTGAAAAACTAAATAATTATGAGTTTGAAAATATGAGTAAGCGAATGTTTTACTACTTATACAAACTGCAACCTGAAAATTTAATTTTACTATGATCACAACATAGATATGACTTGAAATATTTAACGATAACGATTCCGATATCAATGCAGGTGACAATATTCGCCGTACATTCGGCCGGATGCTTCTTCTACTGGCTGGCGGACCACCACCACACTGCAAGTGAGACATGGATCGGAGCCAAGGTTGAAGACTTCAAGCTGAGAAGCATCTGGTGGGGCTACACTTACTCGATCTACTGGTCCATTGTCACTCTCACGACCGTTGGCTACGGTGACTTGTACGCGGTGAACACCGGCGAGAAGGCCTTCAACATGTTCTACATGCTCTTCAACATCGGACTCACTGCTTACATCATCGGAAACATGACCAACCTCGTCGTCCACGCTGCCGTTCAGACGTTTTTCATGGTAAGAACAACGACATAGTGCGTGTCTAGATACTAGACGGTTTCAACAACAGCAAAAATAACATATATTTGCTACTATGTCTCACTTTGTCTTGAATCATTGAATCAACAGAGAGATGCAATAAATGAGATACTACGGTATGCAAGCAAGAACAGGCTTCCTGAAGGGCTCAAAGAGCAAATGTTGGCACACATGCAGCTCAAGTTCAGAACAGCAGAGTTGAAGCAGGAGGAGGTGTTGGAGGACTTGCCGAAGGCGATCCGATCTAGCATTGCTCAGCATCTCTTTCGAACCACCGTCGCCAACGCTTACCTCTTCAAAGGAGTTTCTGAGGACCTCATCACCCAGTTGGTAGTTGATCTATCCTCTTTACAATTAATCTAACATGTGTTTGCCAAGGCCTCAGGATTTATGGAACTTATTGGCTTTGTTCAGGTTTATGAGATGAAGGCAGAGTACTATCCTCCAAAGGTGGAAATAATCTTACAGAATGAGATTCCCACGGATTTCTACATCCTGGTATCCGGATCAGTGGTATGTCATCTTCCATTATTCCGTGTCCCAAATTTACCCCGGAAGTTAAGCAGTAACGACTAATCTATATTCGAATTTCAGGACGTGCTCGTTCACAAGAATGGGACAGAGCAGTTCCTATCCAAATTAGGAGCTACAAATATGGCAGGAGAGATTGGTGTGGTATTCAACATCCCACAGCCGTATACGGTGAGGACCAAGAGACTCTCTCAGGTGATCAGGATGAGCCACCACCATTTCAAGCAAATGGTGCAACCTCACAGTGAAGATGGAAAGATAATTATTTCCAACTTCCTTCAGGTATTTGCATGCCTCCTACCCGTCTTATCCGGTCTTCGATAAGCGCACGGACGACGACGGAGACTAACATCGTACATTGTTTCGTTCAGTACGTGAAGAGCTTGACACCTGAGCTTCAGGCAGAAGTGCCTTTTCCTCTAGACATGCTAGAAGAAGAATTTGGAGAGGTTTGTCGATCTTTAAAGTCTCACTTTTTAATTTGTTTGAATCTCGTTACAATTAAAACAGACTCCCACCGAAATAGATAGAAATTGCAGATGAATTTCATGAACAGCGAAAGAAATTTAATTTTTTAAAAATTAATTTGTATTTTATTTGAAATTTTCTATGAAATGGACTCATATAATTTGCTTGTCGCAGCAAGTACAAGTAAATTCGGAACGACACAATCTGAACACACATTTTGACAAGGATGCAACTACAGAAGGTAACTAATTATATATATAGATGATATCTACACATTTATCTGCGTGTGTGCGTACGTATATATTTCGTATATATATTTCTTTGATTGTAGTCTTTGGTCGGAAAAAGGAGCTAGCTTTATACATATACATGTCTATTTTTATTACCAGAAAAATGGAGCAAATTACAAGATACACTCCCCGTACGAGTGATAATCCATGGACATCATCCAAGTCAAACTCCCGAAGGAGAGGCAGCAGGGAAGCTCGTATATTTGCCTGAGTCGGTGGGGGAGCTTTTAAATCTAGCAGGTATAATCTAATAATTAATTAATTAAAATGTCTCGAATATTTTTTAGATATATTAATTGGAATAATGAGTTGTGTGATTTATATGTATATATTTATGGGCTTAGAGAAGAAGTTTGAGAAACGAGGAAGCAGCATTCTGATGAAGGATGGCTCACAAGTTGAAGACTTGGCTGCTTTGAGAGACGAAGATCACTTGTTTATTCTGCAGAGTTGACACGTATAATTCCACTGCCTGTAATATATATGTTCGAGGGACAAATTCGTATCAATATGAATATTAGGGATCGTGATAATTGATAGGATTCGGAATCAGCGAGACTACTAAAAAGGACGGTTCAATATTTTTCATACGCCATTTTTTATAGACATTGGGGCGGACATACTCTAAGATAGAGTAGACCTGTTAATACGCCCAACTTACATTTTTCTTAGATTCATATCCCGATTTCAGGATCTGGATTTGATCCACGGATCCTTTAAGTATAAACTATCTATTGAAGTTAAAATAAAATCTAGGATTTATTCCATGAGTTCGATCAATATGTATTAAAAGAATAATTTAACAGCTCAAACATCTTATTCTAACTAAATTCTAAAACAGACTAATAATACAAGACAGGGACGTGCAGCGACGGTGAAGACGAAGAAATGGAGAGAGAGAGAGATTTAGCGACAGTAAGAAACCAAAAATAAGTTGGGTAAGGGATATAAAAACACAAATCACAATATATAATTAAAACTACACGATGCATACTTAAAATATTTGCCAAAATTCAGGATAAAATATCGGTTTAAACCTGTCTAAAAATTCAATTGATTTTGGACTCATCGAAACAAGATCCGGTTTAGTTTCCATCCTGATGGAAATATATTGACCTTACCAATAATATTAACACCCCATTCTTTACATCAAATAGATACAAAACCAACATTGCCCGTGAAACAAACAATGATCAATATTCAATTACCACCTTGTAGCTCATAATAAACACACCTTTCACGAATTAGCAATTCTCTATCGCCCGACAAGTTGTCGACTTTGAGTATCCAACCCCTTATAAAAGCCAACATATATGTAAGCCCCTCTCTCTCTCTCTCTCTCTCTGTCTCTCTCTCTCCATCTACCTCTGAAGAAGAGTAGAGCGCCGGTAAAAAAAGATGTCGGAGACAAGGTCGGTAGTTCCGTTGCTCCGTCGGAGGTCGAGCCATGAGAAGTTGGCTTCGGTGTCGAGCAGCCTTTTGCCTGCTTTTGGAACGGTCGTCGATGAGGCTCACTTGCACCTCAGAAATCACGTTATTGCTCCTTATGATCGTCGATACCGGTACAAAACTTCCCGCCCTCTTATATAATCGTGACCTAATTCCTATGAGTAATTTTCTCGTGTACTTTCGTATCGAGCTACAATATTTAAATCATTTATTTTTCAGTAAATAAATTGGGTATGCCTAATTTAATAATTACATTATTCGGGACGTTTAGAAGAAAAAAATCATTCTGTAAAGGTCATTTATTTGTAGTGGAATTGGATCTGGGTACTGCAAGATAAAATTAAACAACCACGAGCTAAGAAACAGCACGTTGGATAGACATCTGGAAGAGCTTCGATAAGGTTGAAGCTGCGACGTGATTATTTTTTTAAAATTGAGTGGCAATATATAAATATAAATATAAAATAATTAT
Organism: Hypericum androsaemum; assembly: GCA_963995505.1. NCBI lineage: Eukaryota > Viridiplantae > Streptophyta > Magnoliopsida > Malpighiales > Hypericaceae > Hypericum > Hypericum androsaemum. The sequence goes on from OZ023190.1 coordinate 17,743,360, forward strand.
ATTTTAAATAAATATCATATTCATCATCAGCCTCCTAAATGAAGATCTTTATAACTCATCATTGTAATGTCTAAGTACTAGGTGTGGAATCCTGGCTTTTGAAGTTGCAGCTATTGGTCTTAGTCACAAAATCAATCTTAATCACGATACACTGAATCCTCAAATAATTTAAAATAATCATTTTTTAAGTTCGAATAACTTTTTAATAATATTTATTAACTTCGTGAAATTTAAATTCAAGAACAAATTTTATTATTACTTGAACGGACTCAAGTAATCAATCATGCATAAATATTAACGAAGGCATAGGCCTACGTTAATTTCTAATGCAATTATATATTATTATTGTGCTGACCTGTCAATGATTTAGTAGGTTTTCAGAATTTATTATAATAAAAATTATAAAGCTCGTGTAGTTAGACATTATATACTTTCGAATACCAAAAGATTTCATAATCAACTTTGATTATATGTCCGTTTGAGCTGGCTTTATGTTTGTTCCAATTGAACCTTTTCCCTAAAAGTGTCGGGCATTTTTCATTTTGATAAAAAAATTGAAATGTGTCTTTTTTCATTTGCTGAAGTGGCCAGGTTTAATTGGAAAATTACTATTAGATCCCCAATGTTTGACGGAAATTACAAATACATGTGAATTTGAAATGCAGGTGGTGGGAAACGTTCCTGGTGGGATTGGTAGTATACTCGGCGTGGGCTTCGCCTTTCGAGCTGGCTTTCAAGAAAGCCGCGAAGGGGGCACTCCTCCCCGTTGATCTGGTCGTCGACGCCTTCTTCGCGGCCGACATCGTCCTCACTTTCTTTGTTGCTTATTTGGACCAATCTACCTATCTTCTCGTTGATGATCACAAGAAAATTGCCACCAGGTATATACCTTCACTTGTGATTTCAATATTTTTTTTTTGGCGAACTTCGAACATTTTTTAGTACTATTCAAATAATCCATATTGTTTTTTATTTGTTAGATACATGACAAGAATATGGTTCCCAATGGACGTAGCTTCAACAATTCCATTTCAAACCATATACAGAATTTTGGTAGGCAAATCAGGAAGCAGGGAGGATGAGGACTTCTTTGTCTTCCTCAACTTGCTTAGGCTTTGGCGACTTAGACGTGTTACTGAACTATTCAAGAGGTATATTTATATATGATTTAATTTAGGACCCACACATATTAATATCTTACTATATAAAAAAATCTTCTTTTTATGTAGTTTGGTGCCACACCGTTAAAATGTCAAAATTATCCCAAATCTCAAAATCCAAAATCATAAACCTTAAACCCCCAAACATTAAATCCCAAACCCCAAAGCTTAAACCCGAACCCGAAACTTGAAATCCAAAATTCGAAACTAAACTCCAAAACCCCAAACCTTAAACCCCAAACCTTAAACCGCAAATCGCAAACCTCAAACACCAAAACCCTAAACCCTAAAACAAATTCCAAACCCGAACCGAAACCGAAATCCCAAACCCCAAACTCCAAACCCCAAACCCCAAACTCCAAACCCTTAAATCCCTTAAATCCTAAACCACAAATCTCAAACCCTCGAACCCAAATCCTAAAACCTAAAACCCTAAAACTATAAACCCTAAAATTCTAAACCCTAAATCCTAAATGATTGCCTGACCTGTGAGAACCAGCAGATTAGTTTATAAAGTTATCGGGCTCTCCTCTGGTCTATTGATCGGGGGACTCCACCCCTTGGACTACCTAGGATGTAGGATCAGCGGGGGTAGGTCGTAGGGATTTCGTTGTACTCTTTTTTTTTTATGAAGTTTTTTTTTCCGCCAAAAAAACCCTAAACCCTTTGTTGGTTTTGAAACAGAACGATATTCGGACCGCACATGCATTTTTGCTAGTATAAATATAAAGTAAACCAACAAATTCCTTTTCCTGCAGGCTAGAGAAAGACACTCGCTTCAGCTACTTCTTCACAAGGTTGTGCAAATTAATGTGTGTAAGTATCATCACCTATATAAAAATTCAAATTTTCCAATAAAAACTTTCTTGTATATCTTTTTCTCATTGGTAGTCATTGTAATATATGCTTTATAATATATCAATTACTAAAATTCAATTGAAAATCTGAATAATGGAAGTTGAGTGTTTTACGACTTATACCAATTTTTGTTGGAAAATTTTACGATGATCACGACATAGATATCGATTTTGAATATTTGATCATTAACAAGCTAGTGCAGGTAACAATATTCGCGGTACACTCGGCTGGATGCTTCTTCTACTGGTTGGCAGCTAACCACCACAAATCAAGTGAGACATGGATCGGTGCCAAGGTTGAAGACTTCAAGCAGAGAAGCATCTGGTGGGGCTACACTTACTCGATCTACTGGTCCATTGTCACTCTCACGACTGTTGGCTACGGTGACTTGTACGCAGTGAACACTGGCGAGAAGGTCTTCACCATGTTCTACATGCTCTTCAACATCGGACTCTCTGCTTATATCATCGGAAACATGACCAATCTCGTCGTCCACGCTGCAAATCGCACGTTCTTCATGGTAATAATATGCAAGTTTCGTCGTTAAAAAAAAGTGTGTATATGCTACTATATCTCACTTTGTCCTGAATTTGAAATCAACAGAGAGATGCAATAACTGAGATACTAAAGTTTGCAAGAAAGAAGAGGCTACCAGAAGGGCTCAAGGAGCAAATGCTGGCACACATGCAGCTCAAGTTCAGAACAGCAGAGTTAAAGCAGGAGCTGGTGTTAGAGGACTTGCCTAAGGCGATCCGATCCAGCATTGCTCAGCATCTCTTTCGATCCACCGTCGCCAACGCGTACCTCTTCAAAGGAGTTTCTGAGGACCTTATCACCCAGTTGGTACTTCAACTATTCTCTTTACCATTAAGCGAAGTTGCGGTTGCCAAGGCCTTCGGGACGTATGAGACTTCTTGGATTATGCAGGTTTATGAGATGAAATCAGAGTATTATCCTCCAAAGGTGGAAATAATATTGCAAAATGAGATTCCCACAGATTTCTACATCCTGGTATCTGGATCAGTGGTATGCCACCTTTCCATACATCTGTGTCCCAAATTTATCCCGGAAGTTAAGCAGTATCGACTAATCCATATTTGAATTTCAGGACGTGTTCGTGCACAAGAATGGGACAGAGCAGGTAGAGTTAGTACTTAACTCATAACCTTGATATTCAATAAAACGTGAACCCTGCCCGTTGTCATTCCTACTTCGAAGTTAAGCCAAGCTGATCGCGACTTTGCAGTTCTTATCCGAATTAGGGGATACAGATATGGTAGGAGAAATTGGAGTCATATTCAACATCCCACAACCATATGTGGTAAGGACCAAGAAACTTTCTCAGGTGATCAGGATGAGCCATCACCATTTCAAGCAAATGGTGCAACCTCAAAGTCAAGATGGCAAGATAATTATATCCAACTTCATTAAGGTCTAATTATCAATTCTTATCATCTATGAACTTATAACTAATGCATGGACAAAAATTTTGTGCCCGTGGTGCTACCGACGGTACTCTTTTCTTAGTGCGATATTTTTTCAAGGAGTTTGACCATAACAGGATTTTGAAAAGGCCGGCGGTCACGTGATTACAAATTCTTTTTCCGACATAAATATTTATAAAGAAAATTTAACGTATTAAAAAAACGACTGAATGGACAACGGAGACTAACATCGGCCATGTTCCTTGCAGCATGCGAAGAGCTTAACACCGAAACTGCTGGCTGAAGTACCTTTTTCTGTTGAAATGCTGGGAGGAGAAGATGAAGAGGTTTGTCAATCTTCAACCAATATAATAATATAATTGATCAATGAAGACTAAACCAAGTTCTGAAATTGCTTGTTGCAGCTTATACCAGTAAATTACGAACAACAAAATGTTAAAGTACGTTTTGGTAAGGATGCAGCAACTACACAAGGTAAATACATCTATTATCCGATATTCACGATATCGACTAATCCAAATTTGAGTTCAACTAGTGAAAAACTCTCTAACAACGGCATGGTCAAGACTCGAACTCGTGACTTTGTTAAAGCTAGAACATGTCAAAGTGTTTGGTGTTGTGTTTGTTTATTGGGACACGAAAAGAGAGATTCTATGCTAAATATTTGCAGGAAGTGCACCAGAAAAATGGAGCACGTTACAAGATACATGTCCCGTGAGAGTGGTAATTCATGGGCACCATCCAAATCAAACTCCGGAAGGAGAGGCAACAGGGAAGCTCGTATATTTGCCCGACTCGGTGGGAGAGCTTTTAAATCTAGCAGGTATAATCTAATAATTAATTTATTACTTAAAATGTTTCGAATTTTTTTCAGATATATTAATTGGAAGCGAGCATGTAGTATATATTTTTCCGTCTCTCAATATTGAGAATATGGGTGTAGAGAGGAAGTTTGGGAAACGAGGAAGCAGCATTCTGATGAAAGATGGCTCACAAGTGGAAGACTTGGCTGCTTTGAGACACGACGATCACTTGTTTGTTGTTCCTAAAAATTGAATCCGCTTGGTACGTAATGTTAACATTTTTATATTTTCTACGGCATTAATCTCTTTGGCAGGTTTTTTAATACCAGATAAAATATTGTTGAATTTTATTTAAGAGGTGGTATTCTCAATGATGTCTTTTTCATTTATAATCTCGAACCGGACATTTTATTCAGAAAATTAAAATCATTTATCATTTCGCTTTCAATTGAAGAAAACGTGATCCATCTATTTGAATTGGATTAGGTAAACTATAGTTAAGTATCGTAATATCATTGATTGTTATAACTAGCAAATGTATTTCCCAGGATTGTGATGTTTCTCTTCTGAAAGATTAATGGCCTCTTCTTCGTTGGTTGTGGCGTTGTGCTCTTTTGGATTTTACTTTTCTACCCTTTTCGAATCCGTGGTTTGGAATTTTTCCGGAGCGCACAAATATATCGGTCTGGTTCACCTAACCTAAAGTTCAATTTTTATATGTTTAATATCTGGCCGAAATTTTTAAAAAATATACGAAATGGAATAACAACAGCTTTTCTTTTTCAAGGGTAGTCAATCTCCGTGAAATAAAAAAATAGATAATATAGTTTTATTTTCAATAAAAGAAAGAATTTTTTGCAAAATTGTGGAATTTAGCAAATTCCGATATTGTAATTGTAAGATCGTCGTTCGTTATAAGGCTCTCATTAAAATTAGAGCATGTGACTGTAACTTGGAGCATTTGACATGATCGGAACAAGTTAATATTCGACGAAAAATAATCGGAAGTGAACATGGTGATAAATAGGGCACTTTTTCAAACACGCGAATGGCTTATTTGGTCAAACTCGATTGAGGACTACACGGACAAGACTTGCTTTTATTTTTGGAATCACTGTCAAATTATCCCACATTTTTGCTCTCAACTTGTTGGGCAATACTCAACGCAATTGCACAAAATATACAAATTCCAAAATTAATATTGTAATTAAACAAGTGCTTTTTTTGAATTAAAGTTTCCCATTTTCAATCAACAACATGGAGATTTATAGGACATACACGAACGCATACTTCACAAACAATACATTTATCAAATTCAAAATAGATTCAACCGCGAAATTAGTCGGAGTCATTAATTTGGTTTCATTTGGCTGTTGGTAGGATCTGTATTTTGAGGGTCTTCTTGCTGTTGTTGCCTGCACTGGCTCAACGGCCTTGTAACTATCTTTTTTTTATTAATACAATTCTACTTATAAAAAAACAAGTTCTACTTTCTCTCAATGTTCTGGGCGATACTATAGCATTTATCTTCCTCAACTATAAAAATAATATCAAAATTTTTATTCGTTTTCTGAGATTGAATCAACACTTTTAATTTACCCACAAAAAATTAAATTTATCATTTTGGTTGATATAGTATTCGAACAAACAATCGAACAACTAATTTTAAAGTTGAATTAGATAGTTTTTTTGAAAAATAGTAAAATTTTCACAATAAATATTTAAAATCAATGTATTGCCAAATACTAGAACTCAAAATCTTTTGAATAACACTAGTTGATATTAGAATCTGTTGTTAAATTAAAAATATCTTTAAATGTTTACTGAGATTGAATCAACACTTTTTAATTTACATTTGAAAAGTTAAATCTATCTTTTGGTTGATTTTGTCAACCGAATAATATAAAATTTGAGCCTAACAATTATTTAACATTATTATGTTAAAAAAATTGAATTCGAAATATCTTTATTAAATTTTTGGTAGAAAGATATCTTTGTTAAATTAAAACCAGATATTTTACCGCATCTTGTAAATAGGATATCGATTTCATTATCAATTTACCTCAGTTTTTTTATGTTTCCCGTTTAGTTAAAAAAGTCGGCTAATTATTTGGCATCTCGATAACGAATTCTGATCCCTTTCGATGTTTAGCACTTATGGGGTCTGGATTGGGCACGGAATGCTCAGATTCCGAACCGTTCGGAATGAAGACACGCGGGGACTTTTTTGCAAACGCGTTAAAATACGGGAACCAAAATGAAAAAAAAACACAATATCACATAACTGTGCATGCCACTATCACATAACTGCGCATGCCAGTGTGACCTTTTTGCAAAAATGCTAAAATATGGGGGACCAAAATATAAAAAAAACTACGCGCGCCATTATCATCAACGGGGACTTGCCACTGTCAAAAATACACATGCCATTATCACATAACTGCGCTTGCCATTATCACATAACTGCACTTGCCATTATCACATAACTACGCTTGCCACTGCGGTCCCCTTTCACTCCAAACCGTACGGAATCGATTCCTTCACTCCGTGCTCAATCCACTCCCGCACTTATGCCCCTCATCAATAATAATAAAAAAATATTTTTACATTATTTTATAAGCCAACTCGATTGAAATTTGAAAAGCATGTATTCCACTGTAGATAGAGCTGCTCTCTACATATATAATATGTAAATTTAAGGCCAATGGTTTATACTTCCTCATCATCTAAGTAACAGAATTAAACTTCAAGAAAGCAAATCACTCTATTTGTTTGTTTCTCTCAAGCAACTCAACAATGGTGGTTCCAGTAGGGTACATGTTCCTACCCTCGGACGAGCAGCTGCTCGGATTTTTCTTGAGGAACAGGGTCACCAAAGAAGCTTTCACCAACCCTCCCATGATCTACCACTGCGACCTCTACGGAAAGGATGAGCCTTGGCAGGTCTGGGCCAAGCACCGGCCATCTACGAGGGGTTGTTCCAAGGGGGCACCGTTGATGACTATTTCGACCTTTACTTCTATTTATCCCATGCAAATTACGGAATCTTAATTAGATGGAGCATTGACCGATATCTATAATAATCATTCTGCCATTAATGTTCAGAATAATCAAGTGACGTATGATCATCAGACATTCGGTAATTAATTTACTGAGATAGGAATGATTTGTCTTAGTTAGGCGAAACTTCAATTTAATACCGTATGGTCTGATTTTTTATTTCTTAATCTTTTCTTACTTTTTTCGAGCAGTTTTTTTTTCGAGCAATAATCTTTTCTTACTTCAATACCACTACGTGGTTACAAATTGTAACAGGCGACAAGAGTTTTCTTGTTTGATACTCTTGTTAACATTTTTTAACTTTTTAGTCACAGTGAGCAATGTAGTCATGGTCAAACTCATTTTTTTAGTCCTAGTGAGCAATTTGCAAAATTAGACGTTAATGTCATCCCCATTTTTCGAAACAACTCTAGAAAAATACTAGTTGAACAATCAGCACTATATTCGTACATCTTGATTACAAATCAAAATCTTTTACATTTAAACTAACATTCATTGGTAATCGGTTAGCATTTTGATATAATTCATGTGTGTAACGTCTACTTGAGTTATGCGATTGATAACTTTCATTGTCCCAATGAAATGATGAAAACTAGTGACTTTTCTAACAAACCGGTGAATGACGATTTCCCACGGAAGTTGTGCTATGTCGTTGTTACTTAACCCTCCTTTCTTTGCATTGTAACACCTAGACTAACGGTCTGTAACTTCTAGGCACACACATGATATGGATACAACTTCAAAATTAGAGTATGAGTAAGGTGACACCAATATTCTACACTATTCTACCCATTGTCATCCCTAGGAGAATCGTGTCAGCAAATCGAATCATATTACTAAACCGCTACAATATTATGTTAGAATTTCATAGCATTGATATTTATCGAGATGATCTCAAGTGAGTTGTTCATCCACATTGTACTAAACAACTTTTTTGATAATATTTAGAAGCTTTTTTTTTTTGCCAAAGGTAAATTCGTTTAACTCCAAGTAATTCCAAATAGGAAAACCCCTGGATGCAATAACTACACCAGGAGTGGAGCAACGACCCTACCAATTTTTATTATTAAATTCATACCCAACTCTCATGGAGAACCAGAGTCTATAGGGTCAGACTCTTTAACATTCTATTTTTTTTAGGGTCGATAGTAGGGTATAAAAAATAGAACGTTAAAGGAATATAAAATTTTAATAAATTTAAAACGATTACTACATTCCACATCAACATTCAATAGAAAGTTATAAAACTATCAATTTTTTAATTTAATTTAAATGGTACAAGATTCTTCCTTTCAAGTTTAGTACAAAGACAATTCAACAAAAGAAAAATATAGAAAGTCGGTTTCTAGTGACCCATCATTCACGACATCTTTTAAACTGACTTTGTAATAACATAATAAATATGTTAAAATTAATCATAAAGTGTATAATAATAAGGTCTAACTAGGATATAATCAAAGTAGAATCTAAAGTATAGTAAAAAGATAAGAGTATAAACATAAACTCATGTCCATACCCTAGACCCGATCAAAGTCAACAACTCAATCAAAATCAACATACCTAAAGTGCAACCCAAAGTATATATATTTCTTACGTGGATTGAACTGAATGTTAACCCTGTGAACCCATGGACCACTGCCTTCATCACTACCGTACATTATATTTGGCGGTGGAGAAATCACAAAATTTGGGGCGAGGGTGACGCACGGCCTACCGACCCATTTGCCTTTCTTTGTAGCAGGTACAACGAGATTGAGAAGGCCTGGACTAGTGCGGAGAGAATGACAACCAAACCACAAAGGAAGGAAGTCTTGATCGGATGGGAAAGGCCGCCGGTGGAATGGGCCAAACTTAATACCGATGGAGCACGTAGAGCATCCTCAACAAAGGCGACAATGGCAACTGGTTGAAAGGATTTACCAGCAATTTGGGTTCCTGTTCTAGCAACGTGGCCAAATTATGGGAGTCCTTAAAGGGCTTGAGCTAGCTTGGAGCTTGGGGCTTAAGCGAGTAATTCTGGAAACTGACTCCAGTGTTGTTGCCGCGGCCTTGAACTCCAACGGAAACCCAAACCCCACATGGCCCACTATCCTCTTGGATGAATCTGTCCAGGTCCTGGGAGGTGAAGCACATCTACAGAGAAGCGAATTCTAGCGCCGATTGGTTGGCGAATTTAGGCTTCACGATGGATGACGTTAGGGTGTCATGTTCTAGACAACCCCCAACCTTTGGGTCTCTTTACCCTACTTTGTAGGGATATCAGCGATGTCGCGTTTCCGCGATCTATCTTACTATAATAAAATAAAGAGAAATTTTTTTTTAGTTTGATCCAACAACGTGAAAATGTCAATACTACTCTTCTCAAAATTCTCAATGGGACAGATGGGAGAGACGTACTTGCTGGGAACCTCATATAAATTTCCGTACACGTTGTACTGCACGTAACGCCCCTCATGGCTCAACACCCCTTTGACTTTGCAGCCTCCCCCGCCGTCCGGCGTCGTCGTTTCTTTGTTGCTGCTGCTCCCGCTCGCCATTTCTTTCTCCTTCTTCACCTTCTCTCTTGGGACTTGGTTGCTTCTTACCTTTTAAGAAGTTTGGTTATCGTGTGAAAGTGGTTGGAGCCCGTGATACGGAGACGACCTTTTCCTTCAATGTCTCTTTTTTTTTCTTTCCTTTTTTTTTGGTTTTTGTTTTGTTCGTAGGGAACCAGCCTCTGTCTCTTCTTCCTTTTTTATTGGTATGGGATGGTAACTTGGTCAATTTCTCTGCATTCAAATTGTCTCTTCAAAGTGACAAAATAAATCACTTTTTTATAAGCGTGATATATGTATATATTATATATATTGGTTTTCTTTATTTTTTTAAACATATTGCATGACAGATCTTATTTACTATTTAGGGGTTATTTTAAAAAATCGTTCTTAAAATTGAATATTTCTTTAACTTATCATTTGAATTAATTTAGATCAATGAATTGGATTTTTTTCATATTGAGGAGGGGATATGAATTTTTTTAATCATTTTTAAAATTTTTCCAGGTTCAGTAATTATAATAAAGAAATTAAACTCTGGAAGTGTAGTTTTCTATTTATTACCGGTGGTTTACTTTCATTGGACCCAAATTTTTTATTAATTATTTCTTTTCAAAAAAAATTTATCATCGATCAATGAGACAAAAAAAGTTTGTAATTTAATTTTTTAACAAATTCACCATAGTTTCTTTTTTCTTCCTTTTTCTCACTCTTCTAAACATATCATTCCTTTCTAATTTAAATTTTGTCGATCGATAAAATCTAATGTATTTAAATTTTGATTAATAGTTGTTAGTAGTTAAATAGAAGAAATTATTTTCTACTTCAAGAATGGAATCAAATTCCCCTCCAGAAAATTAAATTAAATTAAATTTAGTACATTAGAAACATGGAGTATGAAATGACTTTTTTTGGGACATTATGAAACGACTTTTTTAAAGGATTGCTAACATTTTTTAAGTAAGGATTACTAATATTAAACGAATTGAAGAGTAATTGGCGTGGGATCGGAGCCAGATGTCGATGCAGTCCAAGTGGAAGGGGTGGGAGTAGGCCGAGAAAGTCTTCACGTAGTCGTTCTCTTCGAACTCTAGCAAGCACATGACACGGTCTCGCAGAATGGCTTCATTCAACAGCAGATTGTAGAGGGAGAGAGGGATCGTCTTGATGACGGAGTCATCGAGCCCATAGAGGGAGTACAGGTGGAAGCCAGCGGCCCCATTGGGGGAGGAATAGTCTAACGTGAGGAGAGGCGAGTCCAGGTTAGAGAACGTGGTAGAGTAGAACAGTAGGAAGACCGCAGCCACAATGACAACTATAGCAATGAGCGGCGGACTGAAGTCCACGCCCGAGATGCCGACATTGCTTGATGGTGGAGCAAATTGACCGACAGATGACGAGGACATTGTCGGTGTGGTCGTAGACGTAGGACCCATAATTGAGACGGAGAAGGAGAAGGAGAAGGGAAGTGAGCTCCGGCCATCACATATATATTTTATCCCTTTTTGCCTATTTAAATCGATGGAGTGATCCTCAGTGAGAATTCCGCAGTAAGAGAGTATCCATCCATAGAATGCCATTGAACTCACCAGAGAATCTTAAGATGTTGTATAAGATGATGCGCAAGTACATACCGGTACGTATGTATTTTTTATTCACGATCAAGAAAACACAAAGACAAATAATTAAAAATACCACTATTTATTTGCATAAACATATATTCAGTCACGTGCAGTTGTATGTTACCCTTTCAAGAGGTATTTTAAGTAAGAACACTAAGGTGTTAGTCAATAGAGATGATATTGCTTATAAAGTTGAAATATTTACAAAAAAAATGTCATTTACAAAGAAGTTCTTATGACATCTTAGGTAAATAAATAAAAATAGTATAAGTAAATATGTAAGAGAGCATCTTATTCATGTACAATTAAAAAATAATAATAAACAATATATTTTCCAGATTTTAAAATAAAACGATACTCGCATCGCGCGTACATTTTTTCTAGTTGTAACGAACACCTAGTTATTTAATCTACGGGCCCTTGCCCCTCCAGTTTAACCCAAAAAAAATAGTATATATATTTCTGATATCTCTAGATCGTCAAAAAAGTAAATCAAGCGGCGAAAGACGATATTGAACCAAAAAGCAGGAAATGAGCTTTCAATTCTACCCCCAACACAATGGAGGAGCTCTCCCCTTGGCGAAAGTGGCGATTTCGGGCCCCACGCTGGCCTCCCTCATCCAACGGATCTTTTCCTCCCTCGGCCACGTGGACGGCCTCCTCTTCGGCCACGTAACCCTCTCCTCCTCTCCCGCCCTAACCGACGATGACTCATCCTCTTCCGTTCCCACCATAACTGCCTTCACATGCCCTAGCTCCTCTTCCTCGACCACCTCCTTGTTGAGGAAATTACCCACTTTTCATGGACCCAAGCAACGCAAGCGAAAATACACATATGAGCAAACCACGATACCACGAGAAGCACAACGCACAAAGCACAAGGAGGGACACAAAAATTTGGTTATCCGGTTCGATCTACAACGATCTACATCCGGGGGCTTCCAAACCATGAGAGATTCCACTATATCACGCTCGAGCTTCACTCGCTCTCACAATAGTGGATGCCTTCACTCAGCTCACTCTCTCCTCCTCTTCTCACCCGAGGCTACCTACACTCTTGGGAGCTCTCACTTTTGGCAAAATCCTAGGCTTGGGCTCTACCCACTCTTCGGACAAACTCTTCTTCCCTCAGAGAGCACCACCTCCTTCACTCGGAGTGGCTAACCCTTCTCTTGGCAAGGCCCTTCACTCGTGCTCTACCCACATGTTGGACAACTGTCCTTCACTCGGAGAGTACTACCTCCTTCACTCGGAGTGGCTAACCCTTCTTCTTGGGTTTGTCCTTCACTTGGAGTTCTTCTTCTCCTCCTCCTTCACTTGGAGGCAACCTTTCTTCTTAGGTCTTCTTCTTCTCCTTCACTCGGAGGCAACCCTTCACTTGAGTTGGGTGCCTTTGGAACACACTTCTTCTTCTCTTTCTCCTCCTTCACTTGGAGGAGTGGGCTCTTGGCCTCTCCTTCACTTGAAGAGCCTTTCTCTTTCCTCCCTCTTCTCTCTTTCTCTTTAAAGAAGTGGGCAACACTTTTGCCAACCCTTCTTGGAGGCCATGGAGGGGTATTTATAGTGCCCACAACCTAGGCAACTATTTGGGGGTCGGGAGGGGTATTTTGGTCCAAGTTTGGCATTTTTTCGGACCCGACTGACGATCGCCAGTGGCCTGACGCAGAAGTCCCTGGAATGGGGTACTGGCGATCGCCAGTGTACTTGCGCCCACAAGTACCCACTGGCGCCCGCCAGGCGCTCCAAGCCATCACTTGCCCCACTCCGCTTCGTCTTCACTCGACTTCGCCTCTTGAATCCGATGCCACCCCGATCAACCTCAAGGCTCTTCACTCGAGCCACACGACCCTCGGTTGTCCTCAACGTCTTCACTCGACTCTTGACTCGATTGATTCTCCGAGTGTCCCCAGATTCCGAACCCAATCGATCGACTCTCGGACCATCCTCATTGCTCTTCACTCGAGCCACCCGAATACTTCACTCGTATGCAGGCTCCATACCCAACACTCCTCTCCCCCGACCGACAACTCCTCGGATGGTTCTCCGGCCTCCGGTGGTCCACCCTACGCGCGAGTTCGCCTGACTCTCACTCCCTTTCAACTCCCTCTATCCGGTCCCGATCCCGCCTTGCGTGTTCCTGCTGCTCTCGACTCTCTTGCACGACCAGGTCATCCACACGCACAACTACCGCGCGTACCGGTGCTGTCCGGCCCTCGAGGCTCGGCACATGGACGTGGTCAACATCGGGCCGGAGTTCAGGAGACACTATGGGTCCTTTGGACCGGTCAATTCGGGTTTCTTCCCAGGCTTGGGGTGCGAGCCGAGGGGCTCTCCTCAGTGAAGAATGTGGACACGAAAGACAAGGAGGAGGTAGACCAGTTCAAGCTAGGCTTTTTTGTTCAGGACTTGAAGCGTTTGGTAGGGCCTGAGGCCTCGGATTATACGCTGAGGTTGCAGGATTTGTATGAGAAGATGTTAGACAAAGTCGAGGTCTTGGCCAGGGATGTGGAGAGTACCAATGCCAGGTATAGCCACCACGTCTTAGTTCGGGTGGTAGTCGCTTAGACCTGTGGGATATCATACAACTTTGTGGTTAATTGGTGGACCTCAAAATGAGGTTGTTTCGGGTTGGTGCCGAGTCGTGTAGTTTCTAGACTAAGCAGCTTTGTGGGTGATTAGTTAGGGGTGTTGTTAGATCCTTGAGGCGTTAGGTTTGGTTGTGTCGGTTAGTTTGAAGTAGGGACTAATGGTTATTTTTTCCTCTTTGCTGGAAAATGTCATTTCTTTTCAGGAGGGTTACAATAGAAAGTTAAGATACAGGATGATTGCCAGGGGCGGACTTGAATTTTCAGGTGTCCAGGGTTATCTTCATTTCGTTTTAACATCACAGGCGAGCAGGATTAGGTTTCGATGTTATGTCCGTTTGACTATCATAGTACTGTTGTGAAATCTATCTTTGATTGATGGTTTTCTTTTGAGAATTGAGACGGCCTACCTAGCATAAAAAAAAGGTTCTTAAAGAGTATTATTATTCTCTTTCGACTTTTTCATCTCGTACATGATGAAATCCTCGGAAGCGAATTAGAGAAATAGTACCCAAGATGACTCCGCCCATTTATTAGTCCGACAGTACCCCAAGAAGAAAGAAATACCATTGACGCCTATATGTCAGTCAAGTCAGCTGAACTCTGTTACATCTGTTAACTTATGGTCTAAAGTCTAAACCATGTCATCTAAGACTATTCTTCTCCAAAAATCTCGCTGAAATGCCAACTATGGCCATTAACGTACCCCATCCCATTATTACTGAGGCATGGAAGCCCTCGGACGGGTACTAATACTATACAACTGAGAAGAACTAACACACTGCTCGGTCAGTGAAGTTAATTAATCAGAAAATCTGAAACTCCAATCCCGATCCCGGGAGAGCTGGCTATAAACATTATCATATTCAATTCCCTAAGGTATGGAAGCAAGTTAATTCCTGTATTGGATATAAACGATCAGAACAAATACAATAATCTATCTCCCTTTGCTATATCTCTATTGGCAACCAGCGTATCTCACACGTTTTAGGTTTTTGGTATTACTTATTTCACGTGACACTATTTTGATCAAAAATCCATCTAGGGAATACTTGTTTGAGAGGACTTCTTGCAATCCATGTGTCATGCCAAAAGAACGTGTCGAACCCATCCCTAATTTTTTTTAATAGAATTAACCCATCCCTAATCGAGATGCCCGTTGTCAAACACGGTCGGTCTGATTGCGCTGCAACCATAGATTCCATAAAATAGATGCTAGCACGGTGGGCCCCATCTTCCTTCCATCAGAAAGCACCCGGTTGAACCCCAAACACACTCACCAACTTGTTCCAGATTGTCGAAATTTATCCTGTCAGTTTTAGTACTTTTCACGCTAGCCCCACTAAGCACCCCATTTATAGCGCACACAGGATTTCATAACACATAACTTTAAGTTGATATTTCCTATAACATATATTTAACCCTAATTTATTCAATAAAAAGGGTTTTTTAGTTTGAGGCTCCTCGACAAAATAACAAGCCTTGCCGATAGTAACCCATCAAACATTAAGTATTTTTATCATTGTGTCCAAGTGGATATAGATATAAATGTGAGTATATTATTTTGGTAGTTTATATTAAAATTGTTTTGTAAGTCAATAATTATAATCGTAATTCTGGCAGATCCGACGAGTTCCGAATCAGACAGGTGTAAGTTAAAAGAGGAAACGTATGACGTATCTAACTTTTTTCTTTTTTGAGAAGGAATATCTAACTTTTCGGGAGAACCATCCATTTCAATTAGGAAAGTTATTTATAACCACAATAATAATACGCATATATTTTATTTTAGAGAGATCCCCAAGAGATTTGGGCCTTATTTTTTGCTTTCCGTGCCCCACAAGCTATAATATATTTCCTCCTTCAATTAGGAAAGCTCTCTCCATATAACTACAAATAATTGGTGTTTGTTTATATCAGCACATAAGTACCGACCCTAGACCCTGTTGTATTCGGTAGGAAAAAAACCTCTCGCCCTCCTCCGTCTCTCACTGTATCTCAGTAGAACAGAGGACTAAAGCTGCTGGATTTGGATTTTCAAGGCGGGAAGGTAAACTGTTTCGCCCCCTATCTGTGTGTTTACTTTTCCTTTTTCACAGCAAGTCTTGGTGGTTTTTTTTCTTTTCCCGTTTTGGATTGGCAATTGAATTATTATATGCATATCAATTAATATAAACCCTATTTCGATAGCCTCCTTTTTCTTATTGATTTGATTTCAACCATCCTATATTTTTTGTGAATTAATTTGGTATTTAATTGACTCTATTTTTGTCAAATCCGTCTATAATTATTATATGCATGTCAATGAATCCAAAGGGTACTTTACTTTCTTATTGATTTGATTTCAACCCAATTATTTGGTATTTAATTGTCGCTGTTTGCTGTCAAATCTGTCTACAATTTTTAGGTCATTTTATGTAGTTTGCTGCGTAAATTGGGACAGAAGGAGATTTCTTTAAGCAACTAAGTTCTATTTCAATTACAACTTGAAACTTAGTTGCACAGGTATTCATAATATTTGAAGAGAGACACACAATTACATAGACGGAATTCTCGTATAATCAGAAACCCTCTCCCTAGGGCCCTGTTCTCCATTCGGTGAAGCGAAAATAAGCAAGAAACCCCTCCTTCTCCTTTCTCATTAAAACAGAGGATCAAGGTTAGTCTTGGTGGTTCTTTTCTTTTATACCCTTAATTATTGAATTGATTTCAAACCATTTTAGATTTTGCGCAAATTAATTATGTATGTAATTGACGTTGTTTTTGGCTCTTGCTGTCCAATCTGTCTATAATGTTAGGCTATTTTATATAAATTGGGACAGTAGGAGATCATTGAATGAATAGCTTTTTCTTCAAGCGACTAAGTTTTATTTCGATTTACAACTTCAAATTGTTCGCACAGGTTTCTTCTACATGAATACTTTTGGAAAAAGAAGCACAACTGTTATTAGATATGAGCTCCACCGATTCCCATCTCCCAAATCGGATCCATGGATCTTTTATTCGCATGGAAAACGTAACCGTTCACATACTTTCTACTCATTGTCGGAAAGGAAAGTCCACAACAAATGTTTAAAGGAGATGCTTGATGCTGATATACTATGCTCTTTGCACGGTTGGTTGATATTATCTAATCAAAATGATCATCGAAGTTTACGGCTGTTCAATCCTGTTTCCATGGCAACAATTCACCTACCTCTCTTTTTAAGACCTTGTTATTATCATTTTGGTGTTCTCTCATGTGATCCAAATAATCCAAATTGCACTGTCATGCTGATTAATCTCTTTCGAGGGAAGGCAACTTATTACTTCTGCAGGCCTGGTGATAATGTTTGGAGTGAACAACATTTGGAACAGGAAGTCAACAAAATACGTGCTGTTGGTTGCTTTAAGGGTCATATATGTATCTTTACTCATTTCGAGAAGATTTACTTACTAGGTGCAAATCCTCCGTATTTGACTTTAACAAACTTGGGAGTCGACAACATAATACCTTGTTATCCAGGACACAATGGGAAACTTCGAGACTATTTGGTGGAATCTGATGGCGAATTATTCGTAATTCAGAAATATGATCTTCGTGTAGATGCCTATGATTTTGTGGTTTGCAAGTTGGATATCAGTGGCAAGAACAAGAGATTTGTGATGGTTGATGATCTAGGAGGCCGAGCATTCTTTTTATCATCTTTTAGTTCGGGAATCTCATGCTCTGTTGAAAATAATGGCATCAAAGCAAACACAATTTATTTTACCCAACCTGCCAACCCATGTATCTATTCATTTGACTTGCAGAACAAAGTCATAACTTTCTCATTGCCATGCCCAAATGTGAAGAGAAACTTAGTTCAAGCTGAATGGATTTTGCCTCTGTCTCCAAATGCACCATGCAAACTTGATTGCAAAGTAGACATTATTGTCCCTCTGCAGGTAATCATCGTCTTGTTCATCTAATTGTTCGGTTATGATATGTTATATGTTAGTATAACTATATTGTGTATATATATAACTATCTATATTCGTTTTTTATGCCTTTGATATTAGCCAATTCTACTTCTATCATTAAAATTTATGTCTCCCAGTGACATGTTATTTGTCTCTAAAAATAATAGAGCTAACCCTTTCCAAAAGAGACTGTCTTGCTATAAACCAGCGAGGTAGCTCATGGATACATTATACTTGTATTCTTGTTCGTATCATAAGTAGAATCTAGTTTATAACATGTAACAAGAAGCATTTTTAAGTTTCTATGAAAATTTTCCTTATCAGTTAAAATGTCATGTTATGTTCAGATAAAAAAGTCCACGATGGAGCAACCCTCAATTAGCAAATCTGTTGGAAAAGATTGGTTCCGACTTCCTGATACTACTGCTAATTCAGTTGCAGAGAAGTTTTCCAATAGATTCATCGGTAGAGATTGGTCTGAGTTACCACACGATGCGCTAATTTCAATTGCGAAAAAGTTATCATGTGTAAGTTGTGCTCGTGCAGCTACAGTGTGCAAGAGTTGGAGATCAGTTATCACATGGGCTCCAAAGAAATTATTGGGTTGTCCAATATTCTTGTACATGCCATCCTCGTCAAATGAAGTATTCCATTTCATTTCTAACGGTAGGTATAATGTGCCTATGCTAGAAAATTCTAAAGTTTTGAATATCCAACACGCTAAATATGGTTGGTTACTTATGACCCGTGGTGAGGAGAACATATTCTTCCTCAATCCTCTCACAACAGAAAAAATTGAGATTCCTGGTTTGCCTGATGTCAAAGTCCGTGGCTTGTGCTTCACATCATTGCCAACTTCATCCAACTGTAGTATTCTTGGAATATATGATTGCATGCCATGCTATTTAGTCTACCATATATGCCGAGGAGAGAAGGAATGGACAAAAGTTGAGATTCCGGAATCTAATGTTGGTGACTATGAACTTATCCCGTACAGCAATCCTGTCTTCCATAACGGGGTATTCTATTGGATCTGAAGTTGCGGCAACCTTTGTGCTTATGATCCAAGTAAAAGAGAGGTGGAATTTCTTGTTGAGCCACGGAGTGCTTGCAAGTATGTGCACATGAGCTACTTGTTCGAAAGTGAAGAAAAGTTGATGTCAGTGTGGGTTGGAAGATATGGAAAATGGGTTAGAGTTTATGAGTTGGATGAGGCATCTATGGCATGGAAAAAAGTCAACACTCTTGACAATAAAGTAGTTTTCTTAAGTCGCAACTCAAGCCTAGTCATAAATTGTCTTGAAATGCCAGGTTTCGAAGACATGATATTCTTTAACAGATTTACCGACGATAATAAACCACTTTTGTATTCTCTGAAGACTAGTGAACTCGGAGTGTATGATAGTGGTCATCAAGTAATTCGGGATTTTTGTGACATTCCAGAATATCAGCTTAAAAGTGCATGGATTAAGCCCAACATCAAACAACACAATATTCGAAAATTAAATTGGTATGATGTGGTATTTAACATTAGTGAACTTTTTGTAACACGTTGATGTGGTGGTCTATTTGTATGATGCTCATTGTTGTCTCAGGTTGCAAGGAATCCGAATACTTTTCCTTTCTTGTTTGCATTGCCCGAAACCTTCTTCAAAATCCACACATACATCTTGAGGCTTATGCAAGTCTTAGTTGGTGATTTTTACTTATTCCCACTATATTCATGGTTGTATAAATGAAATTTGGAATCAACGTGACTTTTAAAACATTATTGCAAATCATAATAAGTTCACATTTTTGCAAATCTTGATGTAAGATGAAATTGGTTAATGAGTACAGCTTAGTTACTAATGTCTAGTTTCTGATATTTTTTAAATCAAATTGATTTGTTCCTCTATCCAAATTGACATTTTTGCAATAAAATACCAAAAATATCCCCATTTCTAAAGTTAATAATTGTCACATGATAAAAACGAAAAATATATTTTCTCCAAACCCACTCATCTCTTTAATAAAAAAACATTTCATAAGAAAAATCCAAATCTTAACAGCGTAATCATCGGTGTCTGATTTATTGTTGCTATTATACCCGAAGCTAACAAACTGTTAATTTGTGCATTTGTGAAACTAAAAGACTTGGCACAAAGTGTTGGGCAGGATACAAACGAATTAATCAAAATATCTCGAGTTCGAGTATTTAAAATTTAATAATGATAAATATTTCATAATATAATTTTGGAAAAAAGTTTATTTTAGTACCCTGTGGTATCACGGATTCTCACTTATGTACCTTGTGGTTTAAAACGCATAGAATAGGTCCAACTTGTTTCAACTTTTATCAAAAATAGGTCCCGGGCAGCCCGGGTATCTGCCCGCAATTTTTTTTTTCAAAATGACGTAGTTTTGACGCCTACGTGGACATCCATCTCAACATTTTAGCATCTACATAGCATATGATGTGGCAGGTGGAATTTTTTCAAAATGATCCTTAAATGTTTATAAACACTCAAAAAAACCCCTACATCTTCTTCCCCTCTCCACCTCTCTCCTTCCTCTCCGGCAAGCAAACCCAGAATCTCACCTAAATGCAACAGGGAAAATAACAAAAGCATCCATTTAAATAAATATATAGAAGGTAAAAAATCCCGTTGAAACCACAGTCAAACGACATGGAGGATTCACGCAAGGTCCCCACCATCGAGGAAATCGACCAGGAGCAAACCCTAACCGTCCCCGCCATCGTCGTTACCGTCAACGGCACACTCAAAATACCAACCACCTCACCCGCCCGGCCACTCCCCGGTGACCCGTCCTCCCCGCCGAGGAGGCGCTGCCGCTGGTCATCCACCAGCGACTTCATCGTCGACCGCCGTCCAGAGCTTTCGCGTGTCTCGGTCCGTGAGGTAGGTGATACCGATTGCCAAACTCCCCGCTGCCCAGCGTGTACTTGTCCGTGATACGGGAGAACGGGACCGGGCCCTTGAACTGTCGCGCCTTCCCGGACACAGACATGGTACCGAAAATCGGCTCTGGGTAACCCGACAAGGCCAATGGCGGAGTGAGGGCAGATCCGGTGGCGGGGGAGCCGGAAGGGGGCGTCCTCGATGGCGGAGGGCCTCCGGTGGTGGCGCTAGTACTCTCTCCCCACTCTTCTTCCATCCCGCCAATGCTATGGCTCATATTCTTCTCCACTTTTACTATAATCAATTTTTTGGAGTTGAATTTGTGAGATTTTTTTGATTTTATTAAAAGCCGCTCATAAAAACTTGTTGACAGACAAGGGGGGAGAGAGAAGAAGAGAATGAGAGAGAGGAGAGAATTAGAGAGTTCTTAAAAAATGTATAAAATGGGGATTGTTTTGATAATTTTTTATATGCCATGTCATCATCAATTTATACCAGCTTGGTTGTCACATAGAACACGAAGTGGCGTCGTTTCAAAAAAAATCTCGGGTAGTTATTCGGGCTGTCCGGGACCTATTTTTGATAAAAATTGAAATAAGTTGAATATATTTTATGTGTTTTATACCACATAATAGTCAAATGAGAATTCGCAATATTACAGAGTACTAAAATAAATTTTTCCTTATAATATTTTACACTCATCAAATCTGAATTAAATGGTGAAGTGGGCGATCGATATCATCACTATCAATCAAAAAAGTGGTGGGCCGGATTCCCGAAAATGGGCCTGAACATGGAGTGGGAATAATGCCCTCTTATATTATATAGATATGGTCTGTTTATGTGAATTGGAAAAATAAACAGTATATTACAATGTTTCCTAATTCCCTCACAAATGGAATTTTTCGGTACTTGTGGTGGTACCAACTAGCACGTGTGACCTTGAAAAAAGTTGAAGCAACCCTATATCTTAGTTGAATTAATTATGAAAGGTATAATTTCATTTACTCTTTGTGTCTGGTAGATGTGTAGCAACTTAAACACTGAATAAAAATTATGAATTTTTAAAATTTTGAACTAGGTACTTCCGAATTCCATTATTGCTGACTTTCAAAAAGAAATTCCATCATTGCTCAAAAGCCAGCATCTATGTTTTTAACTCTTTAAATTACTTATTTGTTGGCAGAGAAAAGGGGAAAGGAGACTATTAATCCTTTTTGGTGCAGAGATATGCTATGTGAGACACTTTTTTTTTCTGACATTGTAATCATACTCTTTCTAATGATGTCTTAACTCATTTTAATTACTTTGTTTTCAAATATTAGAACACTTCAGTCACATGTCGTTATAAATGTGCTAGTTGGTTTTAACAAATTGGTCCCAACTGAACCAAGTACTTGATTCACATGGAAAATTTTCAATCAACGGCTAGCAAAACTTTAATAAGACGACGATCAAGATTTGGTCCACCAAACTTTTGTTTCCCTAAAAAAAAGTTTTGTTTTTATTTTTCTTTTGAGCAATCAAATCGAATGCACTTTTTTCACCCAGGACCCAAAATTGCCCCTTTCCGTCCAAAAGCCACGTGTCCCAGTACTCCACGTGGCACTGTCCCCAATAATTCGCAGAACGAATACATCAAGAAGAAACAATAAAAAAAGGGAAAACAATATCAGTCGTCCGATTAGTTTTTTTTTGCCATGAGGAATCTTCCATCTTTGGCCGTCGGATTGAGTACACGCGTAGAGATCCGAAGGGAGCACACCAAAACCATGAAAGCTTTTTTGAGGAAAAAACCATGAAAGCTGAGTAACCACGAGACAACAAAAGATAATAGGGAAAAGTCCACTTTCGTACCCTGTAGTATCGACCAAAATCACTTTAGTACCCTGTGGTAAAAAACCGATCAATCGAGTCATACTTATTCCAATTAACATCAAAAAGGGCCTCGGGCAGCTGCCCGGAGCTGCCCGAACCTACCCGAGCGCTGCCCGGGCCACGTGGCCAGCCACGTCACCAATTTTGATGACGTGGCGCCACGTCACCAAGAGGAGGAGGAGGAGGAGGAGGGGGACGCGGGGAGGAGGAGGAGGAGGAGGAGGACGCGGGGAGGAGGAGGAGAGGAGGAGGGGGAGGAGGACGCGGGGAGGAGGAGGAGAGGAGGAGGGGGACGCGGGGGAGGAGGGGAACGCGGGGAGGAGGAGGACGCGGAGGAGGAGGGGGGCGTGGGGAGGAGGAGGACGCGGGGAGGAGGAGGACGCGGAGGAGGAGGGCAACGTGGGGAGGAGGAGGAGAGGAGGAGGAGGGGGACGCGGAGGAGGAGGACACGGAGGAGGAGGAGGAGAGGAGGAGGAGGAGGAGGAGGAGGGGGATGCGGAGGAGGAGGAGGAGGACGCGGGGAGGAGGAGAAGGAGGAGGAGGACGCGGGGAGGAGGAGGAGGAGGAGGAGGAGGAACGCGGAGGAGGAGGAGGCGGAGGAGGAGGAGGCGGAGGAGGAGGAGGAGAATTGGTGACGTGGCGCCACGTCATCAAAATTGGTGACGTGGCTGGCCACGTGGCCCGGACAGCGCTCGGGTAGGTTCGGGCAGCTCCGGGCAGCTGCCCGAGGCCCTTTTTTATGTTAATTGGAATAAATATGACTCGATTGATCAGTTTTTTACCACATGGTACTAAAGTGATTTTGGTCGATACCACAGGATACTAAAGTGGACTTTTCCCAAGATAATATTATTCGAGTCCTTATGAATGTAACAAGATTAAATATTTTTTAGAATAGCTTTGATATTTTTCAGAAGTCTCCCACGGTTCGAATTTGTAACAATTTTTCTAGTAAACTCGGATATTAAATGGCGTAAATTAAAAAAAGAGGACAAAAGCTGGAAATTAGAAAAGGGCAAATATATTGGCGGAGAATGATGAGGTTCTTAACCGGGGTTGGGTAGTTAACCCGATGACGTGGCGGCTTGAAAGGGACCCCGCGGTCGATCACTTTATTTATTTGACCGTTGACTCGCTCTTTAAGGACCTCAGACTTTACGTTGGGTAATATTATCCAAGTTTATGTTTTAGTTTACAAATTAAACATAAAATTAAATTTTAGTTAGAAGAATTATTTTATTATCTAAGATTCAATTTAGATTAATTTTATTGAAAGGTAAATTTTATCACCATGATTATAATTGTTAGGATTAGAACCATGAAAATTCTTGAACTAATACATTCATTGTGCCGCTAGGCTAAATTCTTTTTGACGATTTAGGTTAATTTAAATTAATCAACCTATACATATTTAAATGCTAGTTAGTATTGATAAAATTTAATATTATCAGTTTTATGAAGTGAAAGGACATGGACGTATAAATAAAATATGTTCACAGATTGTTCCTTATGTAAGCAACCACAAAAGAGTTGATCGGCTACGATCCGAATCTAAGAATTGGCTGAAGACGATAGCTCTAATATTATAAATATTTCCCTTCGATTAAGACCCATGGTAAAATATTCCAATGTTTCGTTGCGAGGAACCATGTCGATACATTTGATGAGCAATTGCCAAAAAATGTTGAGAAGTTGAGAAAGTTTCGGGGTTTAAATTTTGGCAAGTATAATATACTCATGGTTTGCAATTTACCATTCAGAAAAACATTTGATGAGCAAGTCAAACAATGTAAAGATGGTCTGTTTGTTACGTCAATTTGTTAAATGATATTTATTCTTATCAACTATATAAGAGGTATTTTTTTAATATACAGTAGATAACTAACGTTTATAAAACTATGTTAATGACTGCAATGTCAAAGTTAAGAACAACAAGTTTGTCGCATAAAATAATTTAGTATCAAAACTTTTATCAGATTCACAGTAATTAAAATCCGGCATCAGAGCGGATAAATTTTATAGTCATTTGTAATTGCACAATCCTTTTTGAAAGCACAAAAGATGATACAAGTTCGTACAAATTTAACTCCATGGAATTCGTTTAGAAGAACGTGTTGAAAAATTTCAATGTGAAATTAGAAAATTTGTTGGGCCGAGTTCATAAATATGATAAATCAACATACTCATCGACTCTCTTTTTTATAAGTAACATACTCATTGACTTAAAAATTACAACATGATACGACAATGGGTTGAATTCTTAACTTTGTTGTTGCTGATACGATCCCATATCACGTGATGGATTTAACGCGTAATTAATGAGTAATTATATATTAAACATGTCTAATTAACAAACTAATTCGTTAATAATAAATCATTTACTTGTTGAAGCAAGAGGTCCACAGCTTCGGGTCCACAATGTCTTCGTGCCAGTCGAATTACGATCACGTTATAACAGATTCGTAATTAATTTTCACGAGATTTTCTCTATTGAAAATCTGTTCAAAACTTAAGGACTATTCCAGAGTTTTTCTTTCTTATTGAGTGGTTGTGGGCAAACTTTTAGATTGGTTCAGACTGATTTCCCTTTTTATAGGAAAATCCGGACAACCAAAGCGCGCCACGTGGGCTGCCACGTGGCACTTCTATGCCGCATGTCCGTCATGTGGCATGCCGCATGTCCGTCACGTGGCATGCCACATGTCCGTCACGTGGCATGCCACGTTGCACTTCGGACTGCATGTCCGCCACGCGGCATGCCACGTGGCACTTCGGACCCCATGGCTGCCACGTGGACACTTCGGGCCGTATGTCCGCCACGTGACATGCCGCGCGGCAAAGCTACCCCCTAGCTTTGCCACGTGGGCCGCCAACTTTGGCGGCAATTGCGTCAGCGCCACGTCACGCTGACGTGCCGCCTACGTGGCACCGTGCCGGCACAATAATAATTGCCTGATTGGGCCTTTAGGTCCAACATGGAACAAACAAACACATAAATAATGTAATCGCACTGAACAACAAATTTATTTCTTAAATTTTGTGTCGGACATTCTAATATTTGTTAAACTATTACATTTTTTTAAACTAATTAGTATGTGACTCATTGGATCGACTAATCTAATTTCGAGCCAGGTAGAATTTTTAAAAGTGGCAAAGTTTATTCGTTAAACTACTACATGTATATCTAGCAACTTTATAGGTTCGTCCAACCTATAAAAAAAACCGATGGTACATGAATTTATAATTTATCCACTGAAACAGACCTAATCCACGGAAAAAGTTTAAGAGGAAACATAACTAATCCAAAAATGGGTTCTGCCAAAAATAAACTAATCCAAAATGGGGAGACGAGAGGGCAGATGAGTCATTTAGAACAAGAGGAGAGGTGTAACATCGTTAAGTCAGACAGACGGGGAGTTAATGGCCGTGACCGTTTGTCAGTTTCAATAAAAGCCATTTAAACGGGGGTCGTCAGTTTTGTCGTGTTGTGAGGAGATGTTTCCCGAAGGGAAAGTGGATAGACCAATAACTCCCCCCTCTGTTCCCTTCTCACGCTCTGTTCCCTTTTGTTTTTTATTGCCACGTCAGCACTTGGGTTTATAATTTGGGAAAATTACTCTTAAGTCCTCAGATTTGTTTAAATATACTCAAAAATCCATCCTGTTTACAAAATACATTCCGACATCCCTCTAGTTTACTTTTATTATACTTTCGGGTCCCTAAATGAGTTTTTCTTTTTTTGTCATTGAAATGACAAAAATATCCTTAAAAAAGAAAAACAAAAAATTTTGCTTACATCATCTCTTCTTCTCCGATGGTTCAACAAATCAGATAACAACGGGTAAATAATCACAATAAAAAAATCCAGAATCAAAATCGAACAGAATCCATACGCCAAAGTTCGAACCCGTCATTGCTGCTCCTTAGCTTCTCCCTCGCCAGATCTGTCCTCGAGAACCTCATCTCCCTCGCCAACAACAACCTCCGTGTCCAAGTGGTGGCGCGGCTTAAGGACGGCGGTGGTTCAACCTCACCACCACCGGTCCCTCCACTACCACACGATCCAAGCCACTCCCAGGGAGTTGACGCCGCTAAAAAAATTGACGCCATGGGCCCAAACTCCCAACGGCGTCGCGAGACCAAGAACGAGGGAGCTGCAGTCCAAATCCCTCTTCTCCGACGTCGTTTTCCCCTTTCTCGACGATCGCAAGGAAGGTCGATGCGATCAGGTTGGGCTTCGTTAGCATCCTGTTGGTGATACTTCTCTTCATCCTGTAGGCTCTCATCGACTGTTTCCATCCCTTAGAAACAAAAAAATCGACGGCGAGATCCACGAGATCTCTCTCTTTCAGTGAAAATCGTCTGTCGCTCTCCTTCCCATCTGGGTCTTTCTCCTTTGAGTGATTTCGACAAGTTGGGGATATTAGTGAGGATTTGGCCGACGCATCGAAGATGCGGAGGTGGCCAAAGGCGTCGCCGAATATGAGGTTCTGGGGGAGGGCGGGGCGAAGAAGGCGAGGGCGGTGACGGAACGAGGGAGTACGCCGAGGAGAGATCAGGTACGAGAGAGAAGGAGAGGTTTTTAATTGATTTTAGAAGATGATTGAGATGGGTTATTGATTTTTCATGAAGAAGAAGAAGAGATGAAAAAATGAAAAAAAGAGCTGCTAACGTGCGCTAGGGACCCGAAAGTATAATAAAAATAAACTAGAGGGACGTCGAAATGTATTTTGTGAACAGGAAGAACTTTTGAGTCTATTTAAGCAAACCTGAACGACTTTAGAGTAATTTTCTCTTATAATTTTGGCAGGTAAAGTACCAGTTATTTACATTTATACTTACCATTTACTTACCCACGGTAAAACCTAGCTCCGTTGAATCGGATGATATTCGGAAATTGGTCCAAATAATCAACGTCGCACGTAATCTTTTGGAATTTAATGCAATCGGCAATATGATTTTGGTTTAGAACTATTCGGATAATACCGACTAATTTATATTCGAGTCGGATGAGACTCTTGAAAAATGACAAAATTCGTTTAACAATTATTTAACATTGTTATATT
Source organism: Hypericum androsaemum (assembly GCA_963995505.1). Taxonomy (NCBI): domain Eukaryota; kingdom Viridiplantae; phylum Streptophyta; class Magnoliopsida; order Malpighiales; family Hypericaceae; genus Hypericum; species Hypericum androsaemum. Next base: position 17,771,216 of record OZ023190.1, read on the forward strand.
TTTAATGGATCGAACTCGAAATCTCATTGTTAAATTAAAAAAATATTAAAATCAGTTGATTTAATAGCAGTAACATAATACACCAAATTAATAATTAATAAAAAATACAATAAAATCTAAGAAAAAATAGAACTCTCTGTTATAAATCAAAGACATACTGAAATGTAAAAGATACCGAGTCCTATTTTTTTTTTGACCAAACCGAGTCATATTTGACTAGAGCAAAATTTTGGTATTTTAAGATGTGCATTAGGAAGAAAGAATGGGAATCACTGCAATCATTAAACTATTAAATAAAGTCATTGCATCGCAAAAAGCAAATCTAAGTGAAACTACTTTGTTTTAGTTTCCCCGGAAAGAAAAAGGCAAAAGGGTAAGAAAGTGGGGGTAAGAAAGATGTACTTAGAGTCTGGAGGGTGGTAGACGGGCAAATTTCCCAATAAACACTTGCGAAGCCATGAATCAATCAGTTTTTTAGTTTGAGTTTATGAAAATTTAACACCATTAAATATGACAAAATTTTATTACTTTCTGAAAATATTATCCGATTTGAACTGAATTAATCAATTTAGTGAGCAGACGGATTATAAACCAAACAAAAACAAATCTATGGGCAAAAGGGTAAATGCATAGAGAGAGAGAGAGAGTATTACTGTGTGTGGAGTAGTATTTCAGAAGCTCACTGCTCTGCTGATTTTGAGGAAACAGAGGGAGAGGGAGACTTGGAACTGGAAGTAACCAAACCCTTAAATCTTTACTGCATTTGGGTCTTCTCCTCTGTTCTTCCCCTCTGTCTGGATCAAAGAAAATTAGTACTAATCTGATTATATAAAAAAAACAAGTGCAAGAAGAAGGAAGAAGAAGCCAAGCCAGGTGGGCATCTTTTTTCCATTCTATCTTTGATTTTTTTCTTCAAGAAAGAATGTTAAGAAAAAAAGAAGCAAGCTTTTTGCTTGGGTTCTCTTGCTTTTCTTTTCTTGGGCTCTCCTTGTCTGAGCTAGTTTCTGATCACTGTCCAATCAATTAAAAGTTTAGGGCTTTGATGCTTGTGGAGATGTATCTAAAGGATTTTAGGTTCAAGATTTGACCTTTTTTTCTTTTCACCCCCAATGGAGCATTCTGGGTTTTTGTTGGAGCCCAAATATATATATGTTCTTAAAAATCTGGTCTTTCTCTTGCAGGGTATTAAAGTTAGCATCTTTGGTGTGTGTGTCCAAGAAGGGGCACTGTGTGGGGGTGGGGGTGGTGATGTTGAGGAAGAGAACCAGGTCGGTCGAGAAAGATCATCATCAACAACAACATCCCCAAATCACCGGACACTTCTTGGCAATGCCTGGTTCTGGTCCTGAGGGTAGCGCCTTTTTAAGCGTGCCTCGCCTTTTTGTTGGGTTTAATCCCATGGGAGGATTATCGGATTGTGACTCTGTTCGAAGCCCGAAATCTCCTCTGGATGTTAAGCTGTTCTCAGGTTTAGGAAGTCCTTATAGATCCCCTAGGTCACCACAACCTAAGAGATGGGATTGTAGTAAAGTGGGCTTAAGCATTCTAGATTCTCTTGATGATGATGATGATGCTTCCGTGGTACCCGGAAAGGTTATCCGGTCATCTGGTAGCAAGAACATTCTTTTTGGGGTGCCGGAGAAGAGTACGACTTTAGACCTCAAACCCGACACCTATTCATCCGAGACTGCAAAGTCTCTGCCTAGAAATTTTGCTGTTTTTCCTCGTATCCTTACGAAATCACCTCTTCAGAAGGGCTGTTCTGATGTTATTTTTGAGATTGAAGAAGCCCCATTTGATTCTGAGCGCTTTGGGGGCACTCGATCTAGCTCGTTTGATTCTTGCAGGCAGTTTTCAACCCTTTCAGGTTTGGCTTACCAGGCTGAACATCCTAGTTCCGGGATTTTCCACATGAGTGATGAAACTAGCCAAGTGAACGCTCAAAAGCCGAATGGTTTAGCCAGTGAAAGTATGACTTTGACCACAATGTCAGCTGTCTCCAGCAATGGATTTGTTGGGTCTCTCTCTGCTAGCGACATAGAGCTCTCTGAGGATTATACGTGTATAATTTCGCATGGTCCCAACCCCAAGACAACTCATATCTATGGTGACTGTATTTTGGAATGTCGCCCTAACAACACGAGTGAATTTGGAAAGAATAGCACCGATGTGGATGTTGGGTTATTCGAGACTACGCCATGCTCATTGATTCCGGCTCCATGTTCCTCTGATGGTTTCTTGAGGTTTTGTCATTACTGCAAGAAGAAGCTCAAGGAAGGAGAGGATATCTATATATACAGGTTACCATCCTTTTAGTGGCACATTGTGTTTTGCCGAATGATTTAAGGCCTCCTCTTTCAGATACCGATCATCTGCTTTTGTATGTGCAGGGGTGAGAAATCGTTTTGCACTCTAGCTTGTCGCTCCCAGGAGATTATGATCGATGAGGTACTAGAGGAAGACACTGACACAGCCCGCGAGGACTTGTCGAAAATCGATAATAGTGACTACCTTTTTGGATCTGGCATCTTTGATGCTCCGTAATGAACGAATCATAAACTCGTAGCCGGCCGGCGTGGCTGTTATCATCAACGGAGGTGTTGCGAAGAGAGACTCTTGATCATCTGTTTCCTAAGAGCTGTTTGGTGTGCATCTATTAGCAGCCATGGATGATCATTTTGTATATTGTTTCTCTAGCAGCTCCCTGTGATCGTGTATGGTTATTGCAGCTGGCTGTCTCACACTTTTAAGTACCAAATCTTACATTCTCATAAATCATTACCTATGTAACTCTGGTTGTAGCTTATCTTTAGCTACCCAGTTCAATTGTTCCAAGTTTTAACCCCGTTGCTGCGAAAATGACCTTTTTCATTGTATAATCTCGCAGCTGAACCATATTTTTTAACTGAAAATGATATGGTTTTACCCATACCTTTCTATATTGTCCTCTGCAACTGATTTGATCACGGTAATTGTACAATTCGCGTTTATTTAGACAAAAACATTCTAGTCCATTTTAGACCCATATAAATTCCTTACTTCACATGCGTACGACGGAAGATCAAAAGCTGGTTGCCAAGTTCTTGTCATTCCTGTACTCTTGCATACAAGTACATGCACGATCCAGATCCAGCCTACTCATGTGTACTCTCATGCGGAATGGATGCAAGCAGTAAGGGACTTAGATTCAGTTAAGGAAATTTTTTGTATTCAAATTTTACGAATTTAAAGACGCCATTGAAAGAGTCGCCTTGCTGACAGATAAATACACCAAAAAAGATGCAGACAAATTGCTCTATACGTTCATCACCTGTTTGTATACAAGGGACGGGTTGTTTCTTGAGTTTTCCCCTCCTCGTCTTACCTTAGATACTTAATTTCCACATAAATGATCAATAACTTTCTGTCCGTCTGTTTATTCACACTCCCATTTGGCACCGGCAAGTTCCGTTGTTTATCTGCTTCCCCACCATCTTTACCTTGCTAACTGAACTTGTAATCACCAATAGTCTTTGCAAGAACAACAACCGTCTCTGAACCGATGAAATCTGTGGTTGTCTCTGATGACGATTTCTCTTCCGTAGGCTCGAGATACGGACTCCATAAGCGAGTGGCAATCTGTGCAGGTCTTGACAGCATTGATGACCCGGATAGGAGAGTTTCCCTTGTTGCTTATGAGAGCAAATGCGGTAGCTAACCTTTCGCTATGGTGAGATGCACTGTCCGGTAGTTGATGCCGCGAAAACCTTTTGTCGAACTCCTCCAACATGGAGAAATCTTCTTTAGATCGAGGGATTGAGAAATCCCTGGAAGTAAACTCGTGAAGAACTCCATCCAGCTCTATCAGACTTAGACCGGGTTGCCTCCTGATGCCTCCTTTCTCGTGCAGGTTCAATCTGACTCTATTAACACCGTCCATTCTACCAGCATTTGCATATATGTTGGCAAGCAACATATGAGCTTCATCATTTGTTGAGTCAATCTTCATCAGGTGCTTGAATGCGTACTCTGCTGATTCAATATCTTGCTGGCTTCGACCCGCTCCCAGTACGGAACTCCATATGGATACATCAGGTTTCATTGGCATACTCTGAATGAACTTGATCGCTTCTTCTAGGTGTCCGCCTCGACCTAAGAGATCAACAATACACCTGTAATGCTGGATCTTTGGTATAATGTTGTACTCAGTTCTCATCTTGTCCATGTATTGGTAACCCTCAGCGACAAAACCTCCGTGGCTACAGGCCGAGAGCAGTGCAATAAATGTGACATGGTCTGGTTTTACCCCTTCTCCCTCCATTTCCAGGAAGAGATTGATTGCTTCCGGTGCATGGCCCTCCATTGCATATGCAGCTAGCTATCATAGCAGTCCAAACAAATGCATTCTTGTTGGCGATTTTGCGGAACACTTTCAGAGCTAAATCAACGTACCCGCACTTCCCGTACATGTCGATTAGAGCAGTCCCCAACATGCAATCTACAGAAATCTGATCCCATGACTCAAAGCCCCAACTCGAGCACATACGGAGAGTAGACTGGTTAAAGTAAACTTGTCAGGTTTCATATTTGAGCTCTGCATCTCACCGAAAATCTGTAACGATTCTCTGAACATGCCATGCTTGGAGAAAAAGTTCACCATGGTGTTCCAAGAAACGGTATCTTTTTCAGGGATGCTAGCGAAGAACCTTCTTGCCGCACTAACATTGCCTTTTGGGCAGATTCCAACAAGCAACGAGTTCCATGATACTACACTTTTACAAGGCAAATGCTTGAACACCAGATTAGCTTCGCTAAGTTCCCGACATTTTGCATAGACGTCCAACAAGGCATTCCCGAGAAAGCCGTCCAATGCCATTCCACAGGTCACAATTAGGCCATGAATAGCCCTACCTAAATCATAATCTTCCGCATGAGCACAAGCTGAAAGTGCTGTCACAAGAGCAACCTCGTCCACAGAGACGTTTTCAGACCTCATCATCCTAAACAGCTCCAAACTATCCGGATAGCGTCCTTCCCGAACATAACCAGACATCATAGCCGTCCAAGATACAAGGTTCTTCTCTTCCATCTGGTCAAACAATTGTCTGGCCTCATCTATCCTACCAGCCTTCACTTGCCCGCTAACCATTGCAATCGACAAAACAACATCACCCTTCACATCAGCGTATCCACCCGCAACCCTCTGCGCTCGGTCCAATTCTCCGCACTTGACGTAAATGTCGACCAAGCAACTCAGCAAACTGCCACTCACCTGCAGCTCATTCTTTTCAATATAAAGCTGCAACCTTTGCCCCATTCCCAAGTCCCTCCTCAACTTGGTACAAGCAGAAACCAATCCAATCATGGTCACCTCGTCCGGCCGAACCCCACCATCGGCCACCATCTCGTCGAACAAGCTCAACACCTCCCTACACATCCCCGCCGAAACATAACAAGACATCATCGTGTTCCAAGTGACAACATCTCTCTCAGCCATTCTATCAAACAGCTGGCGCACTCCCTCCACCCTCCCACACCTAGAGTAAAACCCCATCAAATTATTCCCTAATGAACTGATCCCTCCCAGCCCAGATTTCAAAATCCTCCCATGAACCTCCCCTCCCCGTTCCAGAGCAAGACACCTCGAGCAAGCACGAATCAAAAGCTTGAAACTTGGAATTTTCAAAGCCACACCCAAAGAAACCATGCAGCCATAAGTTGCGAAAACATCTTCAAAGCGGCCACCTTTGGTTTGGCCATCCAAAAGGGTATTCGAAACGGTGTCGTCTTGTCGGGTTAGGTAACCGCACATTCGGTGGGCGTATCCGAGGTTTCCGGCCGAGGTTAAGAACCCGAACACGCGGTATTGCAGGTGGCGGTCCAAGATGAGGTTGGTTGTGATCAGATGGGCCTGGATAGGGGAGAATTGTCTGAGGTTCGAGCAGGAGCTGAGGGAGTCTTTAATGGAAGCTACGGAGGAGGAAATGGTGGAGAAGAGGGAGGCCGGCGGGGGAAGTTGCCGCCATTTTTGTGGATGGTAGCCGTTAGTTCCCGCCGTTTTAGATTGAATTACTTGTCGTGATCGGCTAATACGAAATGACGCTTATGCCCTTCCGGACATTTCAAGGCCTCGAACTCGAAGCTCTAGCTACATTTTGCAGTAGCTAGCAGCATTGGGATAATGGATGGTCCAAGTAGTGTTACACATACAACAACAGATGGAGTGCATTGGGACTGGGAAGGGTAAAAAGGGAAATATGTTCATCTTGTTAACATTACATAAAATGTGAACTTCCGCGGGACATGGCCATTGCCATTCTGAGGTCTTAAAACTGCAGTCTATATGATTACAGTAGTTACTGGAGATATTCGGATCGGCTGGCGATTCGAAGCTGTATTATCTGATCCGAAAACCGAAGATCGCAACACCTGGGAGGGACCCTACTTGATGCTATCCGAAAGGGTTGCCTCCATTTGCAGGACCTTGTGGTGAGTATCCACTGTGAGACATGTTGAACGAGTTAAAAGAAGGTGCTGCATTGCCGGCAAATCCACCCGGTCCTTGTGGTCTACAAAACGAGGTACAATATTCATGCGGAAGACAATAGAATCGAATGCGTAGATAGCTTCGAGCTCTGCAGTTGCGTTAAAACTCGGCTAGGAGAGCTTTGCAAATGAGTTTCAGTTGCATAGAACTAGTTACTGGATGAAAATGTGCTAATATCATGCAGGTTAAGTAATGGTTTCTCGTGAAAAGGAATCCGGTTTCGTACGAATTCTGGTCACCGTGCTCTTCTTGGAGTCAGCGGGTTTGAAGGAGCATTTACCTAGAATGTGGCATGTTCACATATGGTTGCTGTCCCGTGTATCCACCTGAAATATTGACATCAAAGTTAGGAGTAAGTGTGGATTTCTCAGAAGTTGAAGAAGCATGAGACTTGAACTTGCCAGACGCAAAGGGTGAAGTGTAGGGAGTGGACTGGGGCAGTATGGCTGTTGCTGCTTGAGGTCTCATCAACCCTGAAGAATCTATGTTACCGCCCGTGGTAGGGAACGCCATTCCTAGGGCCACCGGATCAGGGAGAGCTCCGCGGAAACTATCCAGGGAAGGGAACTGCATGAAGGTAACACATGATCAACACATTTTCTACAGTTTACAGTAACCGACAAGATATAATCTAGGTAGAAGAAACAGAACAAAGCAGCCCGGTAGGTGCTACGTGAACAAGCTCCCTGTATGCGGGTTTGATCGAAACAAAGGCAATTCACAAGCTGAAGAAAGAGCACCGTTCACTCACCTGTGAAGCTTGCGACGGAGTTGGTTCATCGCCGAAATCAAAAGGGTTAGATGATCTTGGCTGGCTGGCATATGCTACCCCAGGCTGCAAAAAAGAAGCCATTTGGCAGGAGAATCGATATGCATTCGGAGAATGGTTAATCGAGAACTGTTCTGCTAGGTGATACAGTGCAAGAGATACCATGGCAGTAGGATGATACTGCATGCCAAATCCCGCGGCATAGGAAGGACCAGTTGGCCAGCCTGGAACAGGTCTGGAAGCTGGCAAGTAGCCAGCGAAAAGGTCCTGGAGCAAACAAAAGAGATGATCAGATATTGTTATTAGAAACATCTATCTGGATTTCTGTCAAGGAAATCACCTGTGGAAGTTCCTTTCTTCCAAGATTCTCTGTTTGTGGCTTAACTGCAGTATCTTGACCCACTTTTGAGTCCTCTTTAGGTGATTGTCCAACTTGAGCACTAGAAATTCCTTGAAAATGCTCATTGGGATTTTGTGAGAGGAAGTTATTTGCTGACGACGACGAAGGAGAATCAAAACTATCAAGCAATGAGTTTTTCACAGGTGCGGTGTTCTGCACTGATTGCCTATCTGGAGCAGATGAAACCCTGTTGGGAAGCATCTGTATTCCATGCTGCGTTGTGTGTGTCCTTGAATCATCGGTTATCGCAGACATCTGTCTCGCGGGTAGATTTATTGGTGGCTGCTGGTCTGAAGGGTTGTCGGTCCTAGCAGCTTGTTCTGAGGCATCAACACCATATGTTAATGCCAACATCTGCCCAGGAGGTGCAGACAGCGGTCCGCCATTTGATTGTTCGCTGTCTGCAGATGTTGTTGTATGAACACCATAACCACTAGTTATTGTTGGCACCTTCACTGATGGCTTAGTTTCCATTACAGGTCCTGCAGGTTCAACAAATGGAGCTGCTAACTCAAACATCAAAAACTCTACGGTATTTCGTTGTGGTGCCCGCGGTGTCAAAGACTGAGAGGGAAATTTTCCATCACTAGACTTCTCATTCTCCTGCTGTACAGCGGACGAACCGCCAGCGGGATTCGATTCTGTGTTAAACTCTATGATACTATTTTCAGGCTTATTTTTTGGTTCTGCTGGAGTAGATGCAGCAGGATCCTCATAACCAGAGACATTGATACCTTTCCGTCCGGTTTCTTCAGATTCCTTCCCAACCTGCAAAGGTAAGGATTTCTCCCCCAGAATTTGTTTCAGAGGACGAACAGCTGGCAAGCCAGGCTGAGCAGTGTTACTTTGAGGGTCAGGTGATCTGCTCCCCTGTCCACTTTCTCTATGTGACAACCTACTGATGTCAAATACCCTGCTGCTTCGGCTGTCTTCATCTCTAAACCTGTCATCAACGACTTCAAACCGGGGTGTATGTCTCCTCAAGCTTACATGCCTCGGACTTTCTTTCACAGAACGGGGGCTATTTCTCTCCTCAAAGTAGTATTCGAGTGTTCTTTCATGCTTTCCATGTCTGTCCTCATAATTTGGACTCTGAGACCCGCTGCGGAATGCACCAAGCTGTCTAGCATCAAAAGATTCTTGCATGTCATTCTGTGGACACAGATACATCAGAAAGTGAACAACACATACAAGCATAGCAACGAAAGCACAAAAAAGTTTGATAGAGAGAGAGGCTCTTCAGTGAACTCACCAGTCTAATCCTTGGGGATCTTTCTTGACTTCTCTCGCCCGTGTACTTCCTATCGACGTACACGTTCTTCACAAATTCTCTGTGTCTGTTAATATTGCTGAGACCAAGAAAGAAGATGATGAGCAGATGACAGGTGAATTTCCTAACATGAATACAGAGAATAGCCCATCAACCTGCAATCAGGAAACGAATGCCGGTGCTGATCCCATTCCTTGAAATAGATTTGCCTCGCTCTCTGAAACGGCAAACTTAGTGAGGTCACACCCTGCAAAGAATGTTTCGAAGGACGAAGGCAAGGTCAGCAGTTGTTGAATAGGAGTTGTAACCTCATTGCCTCCAGCTTGCAGAGCAGAAACCTCTTCTGCATTGAATTTCGCCATTGACACTGACTTAACACGATGCATGAACTCTCGGCTGCGCTCACAGAAAGCAAGGTTAGCCTTGAAACTCCATGACAATTAGTAAGACCGAAGATGGAAGCCTATAAGAATGTTATATCCATCAGCAATACTTACTGTGCTCCGCTGCAGTTGGTACATACGAACGTCCAAAACGTCGTGCAAACGTATTGAGGTCCCTACGAAAGACCAAACGTGCATTAGACCTTGATCCATATACGATAAGCATGATGAGAAGAAAGATGATGATCAAAACCAGTTTCTGAAACAGATATCAGCAGGACTAATGCTCTTCGATATCAGATTCTACCAGAAACCAACAAGAGAGCAAACTATAAGCTTTCAATCATAATCAACATTAACGCATTATGACCAAAGATGGAACCAGTTGGATCTCGATTCGCGACGGCAAAACCAGCTAACGCCTTGTACGTTATATTTTTCTCCCTCAACTTTTCGAATCATTCATCTTATTCCGACTCCCTGTTTCGTCTTTCTTCTCTGTCTTACGTAACAGAATTGCATGGATGCCGTGGAGATCATCAATGGCTATTAAAAGGGAACCTAGCAGGGGGAAAACTCAACAACAGAAGGAAAGAAATGGGAAAGACCGATGAAGAGAGACATACCAAACTGTTGCAATTGAGGCATCTCCGATTCTCGGGTAGCTTGAGAAGACCACGGATGGTCCTCTCGAGCCTCTCCTCCTCCTCCTTGTCCTTCTTCGTCATCTTTACAAGCTATTCTATCCAAACACAAAAAGCAATCATAAAAGGTATAAAATGTGGATGAGCATGCAACTTATCGCTTCGAGATTGATACGAAACTGAGAGGCGGCCAGTGCGAGGAAGGCGATGACGAAAGGAGGGTGGGGCCCGAGACGTCCCCACACCCGGAGGTGGTTTTGGTTAGAGGCGGAGGATGTTCATGTTCAAGGAAAAGAGAGTTTTATGTCTTTCCAGGCAAGAAGAAATCTGTGGAGGGAAGAGCTGGGCCCCGGTAAAAACGGTTATGGCCGTTATGCCTTTCCGTTGATTCGGGGTTTCTATGGGCCTTGGGCTGTAATTGTCGCGATGGGCCCTGGGCCCATGATAAGAGAGCATCTTTTTTTTTGGGGAAAGAGAGAGAGCATCTTAAAGATGGCCTATAAGAGCATGGCCGATTCCGAATATTCGGATAGACTAATCCAATTTCGAGTCGGATAAAACCACGAATTAGACAACTCCATCTTGTGTCTCATTAAAAGCAGGATTTGACACAATCAGACATGAGCAAAATTGGGCAGCAAGAAGGGAGAACACATCAGAATCCTCTAAAATCTACCTCTAATGAATTGCTCTGAGATTTAATAAGCTAGCTACTTACAGAAATTTTCTTCCCACTAGAGAGAGCATTCTGGTGGATTACATATCTAACTAACTAGTGGATGCTAACAATCATTCTGGCATGATTAGAAGTGCAACTGGTAGGGAACTGCATTATTTTTTGCCACCATGATTACTGAGAGAGAGAAAGAAAAGGATAAAAATCTGTACAAGATCAGCAGCCAAAATTCCACAAACCCCCTTCACCGGCAGCACTGCTGGGATAGAAACCTAGTCAGTAGAAAAACCTTTAACTGCCCCCGCCCGGCCGACGGACAGCAGGAGAATCTTCTTCTTCCTCCTCCCCAAGCCATGGCCCTCTCCTTTCCTTAAAAGGCCCCAAGTGTGTAACCAATGGTTACTAGACAAATTTACTCGTCTTGGGCGGCACTCGTGTTTCCAGTAAACACAGGGTAATGTCAGTGACTGGAATCATCGAAAGTGAAGAGATGGGCAAACCGAAGAGACTGGCAAAGTCTTCACTTATCCCAAAAAGAACTTCTCTTTATCCATCGCTATTTACATCCTCGGAAGAAGCTTTCATTGATTCAGCAGTCATCAGAGCACCTACAGCTTTATGAATTGCCAAATCTGCTCTATATAGCAATCTCTGAGCCCTTTCTCTTTTAAGCTCAGCCAAGTTAACTGCATGTTGAGCTGCGCCAGAAGCACCACGTAACCTGAATTCATCAAGATCAGGACCATCAAGTTGTTCCAGGATGTGCTTTGACCCATCATAGTATGGCCGCTGCCTTGGCGAATCAAAATAATCCATGTCCAACCAGTGGTACCCATTTCTGTCGTCAAACATTCTTTGGTTGCAAGAAGAAACCATGAGACTGTCGTTAAAAGAAGCAAACTTCCTTGACTTACTTCTTTGAAGTTTATGAAGATGATTCCTGTCAAACCTATCACCATTCGAGACCCCAGTACCAGCAGCATTCCAAGGTGAAATCACTCTTGGCGACACCTGAGGATATGGTGATTCCTCAAGTAACTCATAGGAATATCTTTCGTCCCAAAATGCAAAGCCATTTGCTCTCCTCCCTGGAGGCAACAAACAGAGCCGGATCAAGCACAGATCTTGTTTAAATAATTGGTTAAAAAAGAGGAAGGAAGGACATAGAATGGCTTAAGAAAGTACCATTATAATGAAAGCCATCATGATCTCCACTGAAAGAGTTGCTTTGCCCAGCAACAGAAATTTTCCTATGTGATCGTTGTTTTGAACCTTTGTTGGGCAGTTCTAGCCCCCGGGGTTTCAAACAGAAAGCAAACATCAGAGGCTTCTCAACTAAAGCAGCCTTCTCATATCGGCCATTTAACATGATACCATTGTTTTTGGTCAATGCTAGCTCCCACTCCTTCACTTCTTGATGATACTTTTCCCAAAGTGGCGGCTGTGCAAAAAGCAAACCCAAGAATTCATTTAAGGTCAAAAGAGAGAACCTCATGTAAAAGCAAATGCATAGAAGTTACACATAAGCACAACAAGAAACAAACACGTGAAATTATAATATACACTCGATCCCCAAAACCGACACAACTGCGCTAACTTGTGCAATGAGCTAGCAAAACACCCACCACCACCCCAAAGAGACCATCAACAAGCATCATGTAAAAGTAGGAAGAAGGCTGCAAGGAGTGCACCCTTTAAAACTACATAAGTTAACCTCATTATATCGCATTTGAACCTTTTGGTGAATATTTAAGATTTGAATATATACCAGTATACTTCCTGGGAGCTTTACCATTGTCTAACTAAAGTAGATTTATTCATCATAAATAGTTGAATTTCTGTTCATTTACAGATCTACCTCAGAAGAAAAGAAGATCCTAGAAAGTACACTGCACATAACCCTTATAAAACCTGTGACCTTTTCCCTCTTCCATTACAGACAAAAGGCATGTTCACAATTCAAAACTTAGGTCAGATATCACTACCATCCATTTCGTTTTCCCTTGAAATTTTGATCAATGATGACAAATCACAAGAATTGGGGATAACAAGTCAGGAGAGTGATATTCATGAAAAGCTAAGACCATCTTTGATCTGACCAAAATGAGCAGTCAGCTTTCGATGAATGAAGCACATATCAAACACATAAAAGAAACCAGAAGGTACCTGAAGGTGACGGAGTAAAGGCATTCCCTTCCCTTGCCTCTTCTGCTGCCAATACTCGTGGATGCTTTTAGTTACTTCAATGGACGCAACTCCAGCCATGAAATCTTCTATCTCATCTGTTGTAAGCTGGTCACGCTGCTGGGAGTATGCCACTTTCTCAAACTTGTCCATAATCTTTTCAAACATGTCCCAAGGAATCCTGCTCTCAGCTCCAGATGAAGTACATGTTCTCAATACCCATTCCTCGTCATCGCTATCCATGTCATACAGCACCTTTGAAGGATTCAAAGCCATCTCCACATCTGTTTCAACCTGCCTGAAATACTTCAAACTTCGGAAAAATGGCACTTCCACTCCATTCTCATCATCTTCGATCAAGCGGACCCCAGGAATAGGAATATTTTTTACTGATGCAGCCCGGATGTTCCTATTGTGGCATTCTTCATGCAACTCTTTGAACAGAGCCCACTGACTCCTATCAGTGAATTCCAACACCCAGTCCTTCCCTCCTTTCCACATCATAGCATGTGTATACCGGTTGGTCGAACCAGGCTGTAGAAATTGATGTGCCTTGTACGAGAACTTCGTGGACCCAGAGACTTTAACTGCTAGCTTCCACTCATTATGATTGAAGAGCTGAAGGACAACTTGTGCTCCACATTCTCTCCATCCTCTATCACCAAGCGTTACTAGTACATTTGCACCACATGACAGCGACTCCAAGTTTCTCTCGGGACCTTTAGAGCCATCATGCAGCTTCTTATCATGGAGGGTCCGAATTCTTTTGTGAGGAAGCCCTTTCGAATGATGGCTTTTATTCTTTGAGCCATTATCAAAGCCACCTACGGGTAGCGTGTAAGAAACCTGTGTACGTCGCTTCTTAGGCCCAGTGGTAAAGTTATTCTGCAGAAACTCACCCCTGGTGTCTGACCACCCATGGGAAAGGGAACCAAAGGATGCAGAATTATTTCTATTCCTATGCCATGTGCTTCTTCGAGCAGTGGGGTTGGGGCTGGGTATAATGCCACCACTCATATTCCAAGACCAGTCAGCATCTGGCTGAGCTCCATCAAACTTATCGCCACCAGTTCCAAGTTTCTCAAATGAGGGAACATCAATGGTGATTCCGTCCTGATAATGAGGCACACAGTCAGGCTTACTTCCGTTACCAAACGCCTGTGGCAACAAATCAGCCTTCTCTGTCTCTTCATTTCTGCATTGCTGTTTGAGGGTGGGGACATTGGAATCAACAGCCAATTTTGAAGGACAGCTTATCATGGCTGGGGCAGCATAAGTTTCAGCATTTCCAATACCACTTCGGCGCATTCCAAAGGACCTTACTCCTGCCGGCTGGCAGCCATCAACTACTTTAAACTCGGATAATTTGAACGATGAAGATCTGTCAACATCAGAATCCTTCAATAGATCCTTAATCACATGGTCATATTTTCCTTCTGCACCCTTATCAGAGCAATCCTTCATAATAGAGCAGGCATCTGCTAGCAAATTACCACACTCTTCCGTACAATCTGTCACACGACAGTTCTGAAAGCTTATATGGTTCATGCTACATTCCATAAGCAGCTTAAGGTGCAATCCCAGAAACAAAGTAGGTACAGCGGTAAATGAAAGTGCAGATAGAGGGAATCTTTGGCCCAGATCAAAAGCAGAAGACCGAATGGCATTTACACGAATAGTTTCTCTTGAAATATTCATGAGACCAAGACCCTGCTTAGACTTCTTCTGCAGCCCCTGGTTAACATGAATTTTCATCAAATAAATAATCTAAAGACAGCATCCTTGTGAGTTAGCTAATAAACTCAGTGCGCCAAATATAGGTATAAAGGGAAAGATAAAGAACTATTGTTTAATGAAATACAAGAAAGATATAATTGCAGATCATTGACAAAATCCAAATCATATCGTATATTTCAAAACGAAAGTGTTGATTCCTCCACGACCTCTGAAACGGCCACTGTTAATGTTAACATGAAAAAGAAACAAAAACATAGAAAAAAGTACCTTGGTTGCAAATGAATTTTCTAAAACAGAAGACTTAATCAACTGACAACTTCCATTTTTAAGTACCTTCAGATTATCATAAGTGCATTCTGACACAGGCAGTTGCTGGAAGAGAAAGCAGTGTTTTCTGAGCTTTTTGTCTAGGTTCATCCACTTGGCATTCTCCACCACATAAAAGTTGCAGAAAGAAAAAACAAGTTGCTTCCTGCAATCCTGAATGCAAGAGAACTTAAACCGAAAAGATGTTTCTGGAACTACCAAGTCATCACACTTTTGTTGCTCCTTGCATTGAAATGCAGCCAGGACCAGAAACAAAAATGCAACGACGTGCTTCAAAGATCCTTCAAACACAAAACACCTCAAGCCAACTATGTTATCAACAAACAGCATCTCTAGGTGAACCCTTGGCCACAAAGATATCAGCGTACCATACTGAAGAAGAGAAGCGGCGTGGAATAACCCAAAATTCTCTCTGCCAGATGAATAATTGGGAAAAGACGTCAGTGCGAAACTTAACTTGAATTTTAAATCTCTGGACTCCATCAACGGGATATTCAGTTCCAACCATCCAGCACTGGAGGTTGACCAAAAAGCTTCAGTGGCATCCATGCTTCCCAAAGACCCACCCACGTCCAATTTTGATGAAAAAATATCGTATTCTTCTATCACTTCATGGGAAACAACAGGAGTAAAAGCACCAAAATTTGGAACGTGAGGGGACCCATGTTTGGCTTTAGCCATATGATAGAGAGCGCCTCTAATCTTGTGAAACCGCTTCCTGTGATAAACAAGGATCTTTTTGTCTTCTGCACAGTTACTAGTCTCCGTGACAAATGCCTCTCTCCTTTGAGCTGCAACTTGGTCATAAACACACAATTCTCTATCATCCTGGTAAAAGGGCGGTCTATCAAGACGATTGCCACCATTAGCAGCTTCTTCTGAGATCAATTTAGGGATGACAGATAGATGAGATCTTTTCTCCTTTTTCTTCAAGGCCTGTAGTGGAGAGTCTGGAGACGGGTTGGCTTTGGCAGCTGAGCGAGCCAGCCACGATATAATTGGCTCGGCGTCAACATCATTCCCCAAACGGCTGTCATTTTCTGAGGTCAACGCTCTCTTCTTTCTTTCACTAACCTTCGGTTTTCCGCTTCCCTCATCCACGTGCTTCCTTCTAGTTCCCAACCTTTTACGGTTGGCCCTTCCAGGAACTTCACTGGGGAACAGCAACAATTTAAATCTCTCGTTCCGAAGATCAACCCATTCTTCATCTCGGTCATCATAGTTGATGTGGTGGAGCTTTCTCTCATCATCATAATTGTCGACATGGCCAGAATACCACGTTTTATCCAAGGGCCAAAAAATCTTAATCCTTCGGTTCAGTGCCCAATATGCATCCATGTCACCAAAAATTCTATAATAGTTGCGCCGTACTTTTGATTTTCCCTCCTTGTCTTGATTCCTTGGTCTCGATGCCCTATTCCCAGAACCAAAAGTGGAGCCTTTACTGAGTTTCCTGCCAGAAGATAAATTAATAGACGTGCCATTTCCTGGGGATTCATTGCCATTTAAAAACTCAGTACAGCCCGGGTCAAACCGAGATGATAACATCATAGCTGCATTCTCTTTAAGGTTCTCCTCATCCTCTTCTCGCAAATCACCAGGGACCTGAAAAGAAGTATCAGCTGGTGGCTGGGCCTCTGCTGCGACACTCTCAAAAACAGGCACCGCCTTCTTCCTCTTCCTACTACGCTTCCTAAATGAGGTTTTCAAAAGGGGATCAACATTATTTTCAACTGTGTGCTCAGATCCAGAGTTTTTCAGGACATAATCATTACATTTCCCTGCAGAATCACTAACTTGGGCATCTTCCGTGGAATGCCTATCTGAATTCACTTCACAGTTCCCATGTTCTTTTGGAGCCTCAACATCAGCATTTTGCTTCACTTCAACCTTTGGAGACTCTGCCTTTTGCCCCTCATCTTCACCAGCCAACCGACCCACAATGTCAATATCACCCACATCCTTTACCGGCTTCACCACAACACCACACGTCTCGACTTTCCTCCTACCCACAAAGTCCCGTTTGCGTCTAGGTACATTAGCAACACCGTCACTCAAACCTTTCAAAATGCAACTAAACCCACCATTCCCATCCCCATTCTGCCCCTGGCTGGGACCAGACTTGCGGTCCATGGAATCATGCGACGACATACTAAAACAGCCATTGTACACTTCCTCCAAACTCTTACTCCCATTCCGGCTAAGAAACTTGAAACTACTAACAGACACCGCTCTCCGACTCTTCTTCCTCTCGGGCCTCTTCTCATCACTGCCACCGACTACACCGCCTTTCCTCTTACTACGCGGCTTGGAATCCATGTTACTGTACAAGCTCTTAAGATCCAAGGATCTCGATTTCTTAGGAATCTCCACTCCATGAGGACCCTCTGGCCTAATTTCCATCCAAATTCTCTCAAACCAAACACATCTGTACCCAATTTAAACCAAAAAAACAACTTAAATCTCCTCTAAACTTACAATAAAGAAAAAATACCTAAAAATTCAAGAACTAACGAAATTCTCGAGGGAGAAAATTTAACAAAACAAGAAACGAAAAAAAAATCTAACCGTACCAGAGTTCAAATGCGCGGGACGCGAAGATCTTCCGCATCTGTCATGAATCCTGATATCCACGTCTCGAATTGATTACTGGTAGATTTAATTGAATTCGTCACGCGATTTGAGTTTTTCCCCCTTTTTCCCAATCGGGGAGAAACGAAGGAGCTAGGGTTTCTTTGGTATTTCAGAAGAAGGGGGATTTTGATTTAAAAAAATAATAATTCCGGGGTTGTTTGATTTTGGGGAAATCGGGAGTTTTTTTCTCACTAACCGGCTTCGTGATTTGACACGTGGTGGATCCGAGAGCCCTTGAACTTAGAAACCGTGATGGAGATTGGGTTCCCCTGCTCCAGCCCCCAGCGTTGATAACATGGACCCATGCGTTCGGGGATATCGATGATACGATGGACAGTTGAGATCGGATAGTGGCGACGTGGACGATTGTTATTGGGTGGCGGGCGTGGGAGGTATATAGGGAGGAAGTGGACCAAGTGGTAAGAGCCTGGAAGGGAAACTTAAAAGATTATTGAAAATTTTGCATGTTTAGAGACGGGGAAATGACCCGGAGATTGTGTTGAATTTTCGAAGATGCCATTAAGGAAACGAGAAAGAAATACAAACTTCAAGTGTTTCAAATTTCAATACTTTATTTATAGTTGTGTAACTTTTATTATACGTAGAGTATATATTAAAATATAACTAATTATTAAATATATACAAGAAAAGAAATAAATGTATTCAAATAAATGATAAAATTAGTGTTTAATAATCTATTTGTAAACAGGAGCCATAAATTTTTTATGATGTTTATCTGTAAAAAAAATCAAATGCATTTAAAAATATATTTAGTGTTTAACTAATAGATTTGTATATAAAATAAATTATAGACTGCTGTGCAACAAACATAAGGTTAAATTTTTTTTGATTAAACAAACTAAAGAAAAGTTATTGAATGGCAGGAGGACTATTAATTTTTGTCCAATGCCGGATAACTTTTTAATATAAGAATTATGAGCTACTTTGCATAGTAAAATCGATGGACGTTAACAGACTATGGTATTTCATTATTTTGTTGTAAAAGATACTCATAAAATATATTAGAGCTATACAATATATTTTTGTAGGTTTTGTTATTATACTTTAGTTAAAGTTCAAATAAATCGTTGTTTAATACATTTTTTATGTGCTTTCTAGTGAGGAGATAGAAGACTAGATAGTAAAATATGCAATTAATTGGAAATCTTAACAAATCGCACGTGGAGGTAATTTTAGAAGTGAGACCTAAATAATTAGAGAAAAAATAACTTTATTATAACTTAATTTATTGTTTTCGTGCACAACTAAGAACTTTAAGAAAAGATCAAACAATTCAAATTTTATATAACCTTTTTTTGTCTATGAACTAATTTTTAATACACGAATAATTCTCACTAAATTTTATTGATAGCATTTTTATTGATTTACAATAAAGGGATGATACATAGAAATAGTACAATTAATATGTTATAGTTAACACGAGTTCATTTCAAAAAAATATCATGCACGGATACTCGTAATAAAATATAGGAAAAAGTCCACTTTAGTACCCTGTGGTATCGCAAAAAATCAAGTCAGTACCATGTAGTTTAAAATGTATCAATTGAGTTATACTTATTCCAATTAACATCAATTAGAGGCCCGGGCAGCTGCCCGGACCTGCCCGAATCTACCTGACCCCTGCCCGAACTACGTGGCGCCACGTGGAGAGGAGGAGGAGGAGGACGCGGGGAGGAGGAGGAGGAGGACGCGGGGAGGAGGAGGAGGAGGAGGACGCGGGGAGGAGGAGGAGGAGGAGGAGGACGCGGGGAGGAGGAGGAGGAGGAGGAGGAGGAGGACGCGGGGGGAGGAGGAGGAGGAGGACGCGGGGAGGAGGAGGAGGAGGACACGGGGGGAGGAGGAGGAGGAGGAGGAGGACGCGGGGGGAGGAGGAGGAGGAGGAGGAGGAGGAGGAGGGAAGGAGATGGATGTCCACGTGGCGCCACGTCATCAAAATTTGGTGACGTGGCTGGCCACGTAGTTCGGGCAGGGGTCGGGTAGATTCGGGCAGGTCCGGGCAGCTACCCGGGCCTCTAATTGATGTTAATTGGAATAAGTATGACTCAATTGATACGTTTTAAACTACAGGGTACTGACTTGATTTTTCACGATACCACAGGGTATTAAAGTGGACTTTTCCCTAAAATATAACTTGACGTATCAAAGTGTAATAATCATTTCAATTGGAGATCACACATATTGAAAAAGCGAATCCAACCCTATAAAATCCCTACTCTCTCCTCGTGGTTGCTCCCGTTCCTATTTCGTCATCTCTAAAACATCAAAAGTAATGATTCCTCCTTTCTCTATCTTCTGCTCTGTTAGATCTAGATCTTCAATACTTTTTAACCATAAATCTCCAATTCATCTCATACGTTTTATGTATTTTAAATCATAAAATCATATGTAAAAATTGGTTAAATCATATATTTGAAAGTGAAGTTTTTCTATTTTGTTAACTTTTATTTGAAGAGATATGAAATGATTAAAAAAATACGATATCTGATATTTTTAACTAGTAGATAATAAATTAGGAGTAGATTGACCATCTTCTTGTTTGATAAAATGAGTAGATTACAAGTAGTTTAGAAACAGTTTCTAATATCAAAGGGTTGGGTAATTTATTTTTGTTGTAAACAATAAAATGATTTTTTGACGCAGACACAAACGTGTTGCACGGCAAAGACATATGGTTTTATGGTAAACCTTAGATTGTAATATCAAAATAATCAACTGAATAATACGTCCAACTAGATGGCCTTATAAAGAGCCACAAAAGTCCGACTCCTAACAAGAGTAAAATACTAATACTGACCTAATTAACTAGTCGAGCCCAAACACGACTCTTGGAGTCCAAACACGGCTCTTTTATTAACTGAAGCAAACTAATAGAACTAAAATAGCTAAACATCGGGTTGCAAGCGTGGCATCCGATCATGCTTATCGAGGAACATGAGTGCAGCTTCATCGCCATCATTCTCCCCTTCCTCAAAACGATTCGCCCTCGAATCGACAACAGCTTCATCTCCATCACTGTCACCAACGAAAGGAACCAAATGCTTGACGTTGAACACATCGGAGGTACGAAGGTGACTTGGTAAACTGAGACGGTAGGAATTAGGATTAATCTTCTCGACGATCTCCAAATGGCCAACCTTGCGGGAAGAGAGCTTGTTATATTCATGTGCTGGGAACCTGTCCTTAGTGAGCACAGCCCACACAAAGTCGCCCACCTCATACTGCATGTCACGACGGTGTACATCAGCCATGCACTTGTAACGGGCGTTTGCCTCCTGGAGGCGGGACCGAGTCATAGCATGCACCTGCACCAAATCCGAAATCATGTCGGCGGCCTGCTTATGGATCGGAGCAGCTGCTGGGAGCGCTAGAAGGTCGACCGAATTGCGGGGAACAACTGCATACATAATTTGAAATGGACACAGCCCCGTGCTTCGATTCAAAGCCACGTTATGAGCAAATTCTGCCTGGCTGAGTTTGGAGTCCCAAGAATGAATATTATCGCCCACCAAAATCGGAGAAGGTTGCCAAGAGAACGATTGACGACTTCCATTTGCCCATCGGTCTGGGGAGATAGGCGCTGCTGAAATGAAGTTTCGTCCGAGCCATCCGCCACAAAGAACGCCAGGAGTGACTTACAAAATGAGTGTCATGATCAGAGATAATAGAAGTCGACAAACCATGGAGACGATACACTTCCTGAACGAATAGTTGTGCAACATGCACTGCATCCGTGGTGCGCTTACAGGGAATAAATGCACCATTTTTGAGAATCGATCAACGACTACAAAAATTGAGTCATGACCCCGTTGTGTCCGAGGAAGGCCAAGAACAAAATCTATATTTATTGCCGCCCAAGACTACGATGGAACTAGGAGCGGTCAGTAGAGGCCAGCGTTGGTGGTGGTGCCTTTGGATAAATGGCACACGCGACAACGGAGCACAAAGCGTGCAACTTACTTGCGAGTCTCAATGAAAGACCAGCTCAGCTGTTCTTAGGGGTGAGCCAAAAACTCGTAAAACTGCCAAACCGACCAACCGCCAAACCGACTGACCGATAAAATTCAAACTGCAGCTCCAATCGGTGTCGTGGTGCGATTTCAAATTGACACCGAATTGGTGCAGTTTGGTTTCGGTGTTGGTTTGAAACTACATCGACCGACTGCGAAACCACAATTATGTATGTATGTATGTATGTACGTACGTACGTACGTATGTATGTATGTATGTATGTATGTATGTATGTATGTATGTATGTATGTATGTATGTATGTATGTATAATAGCCGAGGATGTTCTCTTGATGTATGTATGTATGTATCATCATGTAGCCGAGAATTGGGCTTTTTTTTCAAATTGGCGAGTATGATTGTGTGAAAAAGGCTTCTTTCCAAATTTGGGCCCACTAAATGAGCTTAACAAAATGGGCCCAATTCTTTCAGTGCAAACCGCACCATGAAACTGCAAAACCATCAAACCGCACCACCACGAATTTCTTAGACACCGCCACACCGACGGTGCAAATTTTCACGAAACCAAAAGTGCGGTTCGGTGTGAATTTTCCCCCTAGCTGTTCTATCTCTTCCAACATAACCCGTCGAGTGGACTTTCGCGATGAGACGGTCCCGTAAACTGCACTCGAGAACACACAATTGTACCCCCTTGAATAGAAATCTGTCAATACAAGTGTAAGAGGTATGATTGTCGGACGAGGCAGCCGTATAAATGGGACCAAAGAAAGTGTCGACGGGGTATAAATCTCGAAAATACTCGAACCCAACCACCGCGACCCTCATATCTGCCAATAAATAAGCTCGTCGACTTAGAGCATCTGAAACCCGATTAGAAGCTCCCGATTGGTGTTTAAGAACAAAGGTGAATTGTTGGAGCAAGGCGGACCACTTAGCATGCCGTGCAGATACTGAATCTTGAGTAGCAAGATGTTTCAAAGCTTCATAGTTAGTGTACAGGATAAATTCCCGCTGAAATAAATAATGCCTCCAATGTTGCACTGCTTGGACGACAAGGAAAAATTCGACGTCGTATGTGCTATAACGTTTACGAGCACCAGATAACTTCTCATTAAAAAAGATGACTGGGAGGCCAGCCTGACTCTACACGGTGCCAATTCTGAGTTTCGAGGCATCACAATGGAGCTCGAATGGTGTCTCAAAATTGGGAAGAACCAAAATAGGTGCCTGGATGAACTTTTGTTTGATAAGTTGAAAAGCCTCCTCCGCATCTGAACCCCATGAGAATGACTTGCCATGCATCGTATCAGTAATAGGTTCCATTAGGGAACTAAAATGGGGAATAAAATGCATGTAAAAAGAGGCCAAACAATGGAAACTCCGCGCTTCTGTCATGGTGCGGGGGGTCGGCCAGTCCAGTAAAGCTGCCACTTTTGAATTGTCGATGCTTATGCCTTCCGCAGAAATTTGATAACCGAGGAAAAGAATTGAATTGATCAGGAATTGACAATTTACAGGTGCCGCAAAGAATTGCTCCGACCGTAGGATCTACAACACGACGAGAAGATGTGATAAATGATCATCCCGAGTTTTGCTGTAAATGAGGATGTCGTCAAAGTATACAACCACACATGTCCCAATTAAAGGTTGAAAGGACTGGTTCATCACTCGCATAAAAGTACTGGGCACATTTGACAAGCCAAAAGGCATCACCAACCATTCATGAAGACCCTCACAAGTCTTAAATAAGGTTTTCCAATCGTCGTCGGGGCGTATTCGGATTTGATGATACCCACTCTTGAGGTCTAGCTTACTGAATATAGTTGACCCACTCAATTGGTCCAGGATATCATCCAGGCGTGGTATGGGAAATCGATACCGAACTGTGATTTTATTCGGCTGTCCACACACATCCTCCACGCTCCATCTTTCTTAAGGATGAGTAACACAACACATCACATAGACTCAAACTCTCCCTGGCATGTCTTTTTCGTAGTAATTCTTCCACCTAATGTCTCAATTCTTCATATTTCGTTAGGCGCATCCTGTAGTGAGGACGGTTTGGCAATGATGCTCCCAGGATCAAATCTATTTGATGTTAAATATCCTGTAGAGGAGGAAGGCAAGATGGCAAATCCGTTGGGAATACATTCGCAAATTCAGCTAAGATAGGTGCAATCTGAGGCAGAGGGTCACGCAAATCAGCAATAGCATGGCCGACCAGCATTAGGGCAAATATGACATCACAAAGGGCCTGCATAAAAGCACCATGGCAAAGAAATAAGACTTTTGCATCGGGAGGGTGTGTTGGTGTAGGCGGAAGAGATGGCAAAAGAACCAACTGGCGACCAGAGAACATGAAGGAATAGGTATTTCTTCAACTATTGTGTAAAACTCCCATGTCAAACTGCCATGGCCTATCCAATAGTAGATGGCAAGCGTTCATAGGGACCATATCACACCAAACGGTATCCTCGTACCTGTCACCAATAAAGAACTCACCAAAACTCGACGATCAACTGTAATGTTATTCCCTCGTCGAAGCCATGCCAAATTAATGCTGCGGATGGGACTCGGAAGGAAGAGCCAATTTGGCGACTGCGTCCACCGCTATCACATTCTCACAAGAGCCGAAATCAATGATAAAGCGACAAATCTTACCGCTGATGGTACAAGTGGATTCAAATAAATTCGGACACTGAACTTCATTATCTACAACGCGTGGCGACAAGCACGCACGACGTAGTACCAGTGCAGTGCCCACATATCCTTCAAGATACGTAGGTCCCGAGTCCTCAACGACCTCATCAAAGATCAGAGGAGAGTCAAACGCACCATCGTCACCCCCATTCATTAGTAATCGGAGGGGTCCATAGTTTGGGGGTCTGCGGCTTGGGGGTCCAACCATCATGGCTTGGGGGTCCGACGGTCCGGGGCTCCATGGTCAGATTGTCCGGGGGTCCGGTGGTCTAGTTGTCCAGGGTCTGTGGTCCGGTGGTCCAGGGTCTGTGGTTCGATGGTCCATGGTCCGGTTGGTTTTTGATTTTTGGTGTTTTGTTCAAAGGTTGAAGAATGTGAATTTTTTTATTTTTTGTTTAAGGGTAATTTGGTCATTTCCATGACCAAAAATGAAAAAAGAGCCGTCAGGGACTCGAGAGTCTCTAAAACTAAAATTCGGGGACGTGAGGAATGATTTTGGAAATGCAGGGACCCCAGAGGGAGGGACGCCAAGCTATAGAAACCTGAGTGTAATTTTCCCCAAAAAATCCATACAAGAATGTACAGATAAAATTGTAAACTGAATGTATCAAACTGTAATAATCCTTCCAATGGAGACCATATCTTACTATAATAATGTAAACCCTCTTTTTTGGTCTGCCGCGTGGAAATGTCGATACTACCCTTCTCCAACCTTTCAACTCTTAACCAAAAAAATAGACGATCTAGCCGCAGAGGCTGGGGTTGGAGCAGAAGGAGGAGGTGCCGAAGCGAAGGAGCGCGGGGGAGACGGGGACGGGACCGGAGAATTTATTGTGAGAGACGTTGAAGGCTGCAAGTGAGGACTGATTGAAAGCGGGGAGGGAGCCGGCGAAGCGATTGAACCGGAGAACGAGGGTGGTGAGGCGGCGGAGAGAGAGTATGGAGGCGGGGAGGTTGCCGGAGAGGCGGTTATAAGAGAGGTCTAGGGTTTTAAGTCGGTGGATGGAGACGAGAGATGACGGGATGGAGAAAATAAAGTTGTTATGGTCGAGGAAGAGGGCCTTTAGGTTGGTGAGGGAGGAAAGGTCCGGGATGGTCCCGGAGAGGGAAAGGTTCTGGAGGCTGAGGACGTGGAGCTGGTCGAGGAGCGAGACCGTGTTGGGCGCGGCGACGACGTTTAGGAGGAGATTCTGGAGGACGAGCTTCGTGACGCGATGGTTAGGGGAGAATTGGACACCGGCCCATGTGCACTAGCTGGCGGAGGCGTTGGCAGAGTAAGGGAGGGAGTCGGTGAGGTCTGGCTTTGGAAAGAACAAAAAAAGAAAAGGAAGAGATGAAGAGGGGGAAGAAGACGGGGAAAAAGAAAATTAAAAAAAGGAAATAGGAAAAAACAATATAATAATAAAAGATTTTTTTGGATAGAAAAATAATAAAAGATGGGTGGCTAGAAACTTTCTGTACTTATGTAATTAATTTATATTTTATAGACGGTAAAAGTTCATTTTAGTATTCTATAGTTTTACATTTTTAAATTTAATATTATGTTGTTTGATATTTTCTGTTTCGGCGATTGATTTCTTAAATTAACAATTTTGGTGACTTTTTTTTACAGAGTTAGTTTAACTTTCATGTTAGCGTCATATCATAGTTCTTTCTATTAGGTTGCGTTGATGTGACAAACTAAAAATTTAATTTCAACCATAATTAAAAAAAATCTCTTACCCCTTTCAATATGAGTTATTTTGGTTTCAATTTGAGATTTTAGTGCTGCAAAATTTTGGATTTGAAAGTTTTTTAGATTTTGGTTTGTTTTTAGTTTGCCACGTCAATACCACCTAGGATAGAAATATGACGCGTTGTTTATGTGGAAATATCATGTGGGACAACTTAGCCCTGGTTAAAAAATTATCACCAAAAGTCTGAACGATTATAAAAAAAATATCATGTACAAAGAAGTTCTTATGACGTCTAAGGTAAATAAAAAAGAAAATAATGTAATTAAACATGTAACAGTTAAAAAAATAAATAAACGATTTATTTTGTAGGTTTTGAAACAAATGACACTCGCATCGCGCGTGCATATTTACTAGTAAAATATAAATCCAACCCTATAAATTCTCCACGGTGTCCCTATTTCGTTATCCCTAATAGTAATAACCCTACCTTAGTTGTTATTATTTCCTGCTCCCACATCCCAATTCCCAATCCTTTCTACCCTTATCTAAACCTAAATCCCCAATTTGTCCGATCCTTTGTTCCTATTATCTCAAACCCTAACCATCCCTAAAGGTCGCTATTCAGTATTTAGTTGTGAAGAAGATAATTTCCCGAGTCTTTGTTTTCCTTCGATTTGGGTGAGAGATGGTAGGAGGAGGGGGAAGGAGGGACGAGGGATCCCTAGTGATCAACAACACGAACGTGTTTGCGGCGCTCGATTCGCGGAGGAAGAAGAAGAAGAAGGACGTTTCGAAGAGTGGAAAGGGCTCGTCGAGGGTCAAGGAGGAGGAGCCGCCTGCACCCGAAGTGTTCTGGACCCCGGCCCCCATTATCAACAAGTCCTGGGCGGATGTTGATGACGAGGATGACGATGACTACTTCTCCTCGACTGCTCCCCCGCCTCCCGTGGCCGCCTGGAGGGCCGATGAGGCTCGGGATGAGAAGGCCCCTCTTGAGGTGAGGACCTCCGTTTTTCTGGGAAATGCTTAGTAGGGCGTTCTTGTGCTGTTAATGATGTTGATATTTGTTTGTTGTTCTGTTTTGTTCGTTACGAATGTAAGAGTGATTGGTGAGAGTGAGAATTATGAGCTAGCCTAGCTGGTAATGACGTTAATCCTCATGATGTGTTTTGTTTGTTACTTTCCGCTGATCGCAATACATTCATGTCTTAAATGAACCAGTTTGGATAAATCGCCTGTTCTTAGTTTGCACCTGATTTGTCGATTGAGGTTGAGCGAATTGAATGTGTTTGATCATTTGACGTCGGATTAACTCTATTACTTGCCTTTGTTGTGAGGAAGTCGGTTTGTGTGTTTGGTACTTGTTTGGTATTAGCTGCTAGTTGTCTTTACCTTATCTTGCTGGGGTAATGTCGATTTAGGGAGGGTTCACAAATTCAGATCCAATTGAGGTTTGCATTGATGTCTGTACTTATTTATGGTTTAGTATCCAGCACGCTTGGATTATCGTTGGAGGCATATTGGTTTCCACGAGCTTTGTAATATCATCTATAATTTTTGTGATGACAGGAAAGTGAGAGCGAGGATGACATATTAGATGAAGGAGATGATGATGTGGATGAAGATCAGGACCATGAACCAGAGATTCAAGTTCATCCGGAGCCAGTTGTCCAGAAGCCTCCTGAAGCTCCATTAGCAGCTAAGGAGACTGAAAGACAGCTGTCTAAGAAGGAAAGGAAGAAGAAGGAACTTGCTGAACTTGAGGCACTTCTTGCTGATTTTGCAGTTGCGCAGAAAGATGGCAATGGTGAAGATGAGGCACTGGGTATTAATAGAGCGCGATGCTTCCTCTTCTGTCTTGTGTTTTAAAGTGCACATTGACTTTTCTCGTGTTCTTTTATTCTTCACATAGTCATCCTTACTTTGCTGAAAAGCCCCCCTTTTTTCTCCTTGATGCACATAAATACTCTCTAACATCTCACTAGTTTTAGCTCCCTACTTGATACCTGCTGTTTTCACTTATTTCTGCTCTTTGTTTATTCATTGAGTTCTTTTTAGATTGATGGCTGCATCTTTTTGGAGCTAGTTTTAGCTGTAATGTAATGGTCTGTGAATCATTCAGAAGAATTTCTCTGTTTGCATTTACAGTGACTGCACAAGAGAGGAAGGATGGAGAGCCCGATGGTGAGGGAGAAAAGAAGGATAATGCACCTGGGGAGTCCAAAACTGCCAAAAAGAAGAAAAAGAAGGATAAGGCCTCTAAAGAGGTGCAGATTCAGCCCATAACATCAGAAGTCACCAACGAGCCAGATGAGGCTATTGCATCTGAAACATTGGAGGAAGAGGGATCTACGATTGATGTGAAAGAGAAGCTAAAGAGAATGGCATCTTCAAAGAAGAAGAAATCGAGCAAGGAGATGGATGCTGCTGCCAGAGCTGCTGCTCAAGAGGCTGCTGCAAGAAGTGCAAGGCTTGCTGCAGCAAAGAAGAAAGAGAAGAACCATTACAACCAGCAGCCTGTGCGGTAAACTGCCCTTTCCTATTGGCGCGTGCGCGCATATGACCATGTATTTCATGTTGTTCATATGAGGATGGGAAATAGACTATGGGTTTGTCGAGGATGACATCTTCTTGTTTTGCCCGGAATTATAGACGAGGTACTCCTTTCTGGTTTGGATACCGTTGTGCTCTGCTGTCATGGTAAAATAGTCTTACAGTTTTGTTAGTTAAAACATTCTTCCGTCGGTAACAAACTGTGAATTATGTAGTCGTTGAGACTTCCAACTGGTGGGTTTAAGACCTTGTTCTTTGATGGTTTTACATATACTTTTGACGTCCTCAGTTTTTCCTGTTACGGTTGATTTTTTCACATAAGTTGTGCTAGTCGGAATAGGCTCCCAGGCCGCCGATGATGGCACATTCTTTCTCGCCAATGCCGCTGATGTAAAACTTTGGCACGGTGGTTCACGGTGACCGTTTATCCTTGAAATTGCTGAACGAAAACCTTCGGAAAGTATTGGGAGCAACCGGGACTCTATAATTGCTGGAATCTTCTTGTATTCGTGAGAACTGCGTGGAACCGTCATTTGAACTTTGTAGTTAACTGGACCCGTTCGGGACATCGCGGTTGCGGTCTGATTAGTGACAAACACAGGCGTCGCTGTCGGATTAGCCGGTCACGTTTTTTAAAACATTGAATATAACATGGCAATAGCCTACCTTGCCTTTTGTATAATGTAAATATTTGGTCCTTTTCCGTTTATTATTTTAGCAACCAGGTCCAGACCAACATATTTACTTGGTTTCATTGCCCCTCTTGTCTACAGCATTATGAGTTGAACAATTTTTTGGGGGAAGTTCAAACAATTTTGCATTGCCCATTCCCCCATCAAAGCTATTAATAGTGATAAACACTTTCCATAATTAGCCATTGTACATATTGGGAGGAGTTAAAAAAAATCATGGTCATTAATCTTTTATAAATTTTAGTCCAGAGTTACTAATCTATTTTTTATTTTTTATGGTCATTCATCTATATTAAATTATTTTGTACGGTCATTATGACTAATTTTGAAATTGTAAAATTTCTAAGACTTCCCAAATTTGTTTTCTCTCTCGCCTTTTACTTCCTCCCTTCTCTCACATTTCGAAATTAAAATTTTGATTCGCCAAATAATTCAATGAATTGACGAATTTAAGATACGGATTCATGTTCGATTCGTTCAAGGGCGAATTCGAAAATAAATTTTGGTTCATATGAGTCGGTTCGAATCTGAATCGAATTTTTAACGAATCGAATTGAATTCGAATAAAATTTAACTCATCACTCACATGAGCTTAGTACAGGGATTGTGATAAGGTGGAGGAGGAATCGAAACGTTGCGTTTTGGACCTTAGCAACTAAATCGTTCCATCATCAATCACAGGAGCTTCTCTTAAAAAAAATCACTCACAGGAGCTGTGTCAAAAAAAATTGGATTCTTTCTTTTTTTCTTCAAGTTTTGGCTGTCCGAAATTTATTTATTTATTTTCGGAGGGGAAACTTGTTCGCGGGGATTTTATTCTTCCTCCTCATCCAGTAGGAAGAATAGGGGAGAGGTGCTGAGGGAGAACCAGCTCGTACGAACCAAAATTTATATTCGAATTCGTCCTTCAATGAATCGAACATAAATTCATATCTTAAATTCGTCAATTTATCGAATTATTCGGCGAATGAAAATTTCAATTTCTAAATGAGAGAAATGAGGAAGTAAAAGACGAGAGAAAAAAAAAGTTCACGATATTTTATAAATTTTACAATTTCAAAATTAATCATAATGACCATACAATAGTGACTTAATATAAATGAGTGATTATAAAAAGACAAAAAAATAGATTAATCATCATGGACTAAAATTTATAAAAAATTAATAATTGAATATTGGTGAAAACATACCATATCACCGAACCATAAAATTCGCTTCAGAAGTTAGAACCGTGTGGTTTGACACTTTTCATCCAAAGTACTCTATAGTTTTAAAATATGTCAATTAGAAGGCGAAGATTTTTCTTATTAAAACCCGGATGCCATCTGATCAATTTTTTCGATTGAAAATACCGACCTCCTCTTATAAAATTAAAAACAGAGCGTTCTATAAAAACAAAATTTTTGAAAAAGGAAAAATAGAAAATTATAATCGCCAGAATGAAAACGAAAAAAAAAAAGAGTTGCCCTTCAGGAAACTGCAAAATTGATTCCTGGTTAAAATGCAGCAATCAAACCAAAGGTTACATATCCTTCAACCTTTGCACTCCTCATCCTTTAGTTGATGTGAATGCTTATCACCAAAATCTCCATGGATCCTTGAACGGAGGTACGTATTCGCTCGTCGGAGGGAGGAGGCGAAACGATGCCACGGTTTTCTCTAGGAATGGCCCCATCTGGTACGCAAAGGAACCGAGCTATTATCAAGTCATATAAGAATGAATGCTAGTGGGGAGAAGTAAGGAGAGACAGACCTTATCCCACTCTTTGTTTAGAGTTGAAGCACTTAAAGAGTATAAATAACCTGCAAACAAAGAGTTAATGTGTTTCAGATTTCCAGAATTGAAGATGCGGATGATCCAGCAACGTAACCCGGTAGAGGTTATCGAGGCCCTCCAACAAGTTAAAAGAGTGAAGCATCATACCATCACGCTCAACCGTTGAAGCAATGTAGCGCCTAAAGATGCTTGATTCCTGAGCCTGCGAAGAGATCAAAGGTCTTGACATGTTAGCATTGGATTATAAAGATCAGGAATTACATAGAAGGGAAATGCACGTACTATTCTGGTGGGAGACTTGCGAACAAGGTATTCATAATACCAATACGGTTCGCCATCAATCTAAAGATTAGAGTGGAAGTTAGACACCCGAAAGCGATACCAATCCTTAGAATGTGGAGTGGCTTGATGCAACTAGAATATTTCAAAGCTTACATTGCTAGAATGTGCATCCAGAACAGAACTCTCAGACAAACGCTGGCTCGAGGTGACTCGCTGTAGAGACAAGATCAGCATTTAAATCAACTAGATAAACTGCCTTTTAAAAGAAACAAGTTCCAAGAAGTTTCAAGGTTTTCGTGTTTGGTGACAAATCAACCAAGCCAGTAGCCCATAGAATAAACCATATAACCCACAGAGCACAAATGACCAGAAACCATATTTTCCTGGCGTGAAGACTGGTTTTTGTATTTGAATGGTAAATGAGGTGAATAGATTATTACTACAAAAGTCAGCAGCAATGTTACCAGAGCAGACTTGTAAGACAACACAGAGTCAGCGACATCTTTTGCGTTCCATGTACTCTTATCCTTGGATTTTATGAACGTGGAGTTCGGGGGACCTACCTGAAACAATGAACCAATATCACACAAGTCTTGAATAAATGAGTGCAAAGGAAACCATGAGCAGCAAGCAAATGAGTCTACAGATTTGCTACCGAAACAGAAATGATGAGATTATCGACAAGGTCAACACGCTCGGACACAATTCGGAGGCGTGCATCAGCTGTTTGAACAAGTTTAAACCAACTCAGAATCGACTATTGATCAGGGATGTTCCAGCACAAAAATAGACTGGAGCAAAAGGTAGTCATAATAATTACAGATGGAACTAAAAACATGTGCTTACGGGACAATGGCGGAGCAGATGAATATCGTTCTGGCTTTCTGGATTCCACCCTAAAACCAACAATAACAAACAGAGTTCACCCCTCTCAAGTTTCTGGATACAGTTGGCAATGAGGAAGAAACCATGTGAGATAACCGAATCAACGGCGCACATAAACTTCAAAGTCAAAATCCAGAAATATGGTCCCCTCAACCTATTCTACATACAGCTCCATCAACATGTTCCAGGCACTGAGCTCGTTACACAAAGAAACTAATAATACAACAAAAACATATGACCACTGAAAAGGACTGGCACAACCGAAGTAGACTAGAATAGTGGGAGAAGGAAACAAGAACGCGAACCATTTAAAGAGTAACTTCTTAGAAGGCAACCCCACTGGGTATGAATAAGTGTACGCATTTATCTCATCAACCACAGCAGCCATCTTTAGGCCATCCTCCTCAGCAAGTACACCTGCAACGAAGAAGAATGCAGCCACTTTTATTTAACCTATACTAACCACAAAGTCAAGACATTACATAACACCAAACAAAGATTAACCCATGTCCAAAAAAACTAAAAAAAGTGAAACCTGCAAGAAAGAACAATGCAGCCACTTTTAATCTATAGTAACACCTAAGCTACCCTCCACCCTGAAAAACAAAGCGAAGACAACACCAATAGAAGTTGGTCTAAGGGAGTCTTGGATTTAAGCCTCCCGGACGAACGTAAAAGACACCATTAGGAGAGCCACCCCTATTTTTACTATGATATCACCAACCAGAGCTGAGCCCATGTCTAAGAAGACTAAAAAAGTGAAAAGAAATGAAAAAGATTACATTTTTTGTCAACAGCAAGGCAATCAATCACCTGAAGAGGAAGTGGGGATGAGCAGAGTTAGAGAGGAAGAAGAGAGACCAAACATGAGCAAGTCCCTCCTCCAAACGCCACGTGGCGGAACCGACTCGGCGGGTTGGGGTTCCCGTTGAGCAGCATTAGGGGGCAGCCGAGGTCTGCACTTCTGGGTGACTAGTGTGGCTCTTGTCAGGTTCCTGGGAAATAAATATAAATATTAAAAAAAAAAACCAAAACCGCCCCCACTTTGTTAAGCTTATTACGAACGTACCCCCCCACCACACCCAAAGACCCAGTTTTTATAGAGAGAGAGGGAGGAGAAGGTGTGTACCGGAAGGGAGAGCAGTGAAGTGGCGGAGGAGGAGAAGAAGGGAGCAGGGACAAGTCTAGAAGCGTAGGCGCCATCCTCTCTCTACCTTGTAGAGAGTTCACCGCCTCATCCACTTTGTAATTACGGGTAATGATATGAGCAGAGTTCTATGTTTGCTACCGGTCGTCTGGTGCGAGGGGTACCGTTTGTGCGGGAAACGACCCACCCCACGTTCCCAATTGGAGAGCAGTTACTCAAAAACTTATGGTATAAATACTTTGTAGTTTTACGCTTTATCACTCTATTGTTACGTGGTTTCAAAATGTTCATGGTGAGTTACAAATATTTATTTTATTGATACTCCACCATTTTAATATTTTTTTGGGACAGAAATACTTCAAATGTTGTAAGAATCGATAAACTAAAGTGAGAACTTTATAAAGTCTGAGGGAGTAAAGGGTAATTTTTTATTTTAGGATAACTTAGGGCGGATTAGGGTTTTTAGCCTTGAAAGCCTATATAAATAGGCATGTAGGCAATCCTTGTTGTCACCGAAAATAACACCCACGAAATTCCCTCTCGCTGTGAAGGTGAGGAGCAAAATCTGACTTGGGAGGAGGTGCCAGGATAGGACGAGACCTTCCGGGAATCACGGGGCGAGGAGGGTAAGTTACTAACACCATTTTTTCTCTTAAATTCGATCGGGCGACTCTTGTTTTAAGCCACGTGTTTGCCTCTTTAACAAAAGGCGGAGAGGACAAATTAGTGTGGGGGCGAGTTGGATTCGAAGTGGTCCCGGACGGATCGTTGAATTAGGCGCGTGAAGGTTTAAGGATTTAGGAGCGACATCAGGTAAGTAGAAATTGTGTTACCTCGTAGATCGAGGAGTTTAGGCTTCCTGAGATAATTCACCTCTCAGTCTGGAATACGTATGGCTTGAGTTCGAAATCTGGCTTAAGTCGATCCCTTTACTTCTAATAATATGTGATGATACTGCCGATTTCTCGAAGTCCTGATCTGTATTATTTTGAAACCGTAATGTTTCTGTCCGAATTGTGATTGCGTAAAATTCTAGTTGTGCATACTTATATCCAAAACTCGAATTCTGATAAGTTCCATTATGCTATGATATGTAGTCGGTTAAGATAGTTGGTTAGGGTAGTCAGATAGGGTAGTCGGTTAGGGGATACTCTCGTGGATATGTTATGCTCCAAAATTCTGATTTGTTTAGTTGGCTAGATAGTCAGATATGGGATCTTTTCAGTTTGCAAGGTGAAATTATTTTTCTGTATTTCGTTTAGTTTGCTTCGTTCCACTTACTGAGTTAATCAACTCACCCTAGATGTATGTATTTCAGATCATTCAGGTGGGGTCCAGGATCAGGAGTAAAGTAATTCATCTGCATGCACCATCACGGTTTTCTGCCAAATAATAAAAACTCTCAAAATTTCAACTTTCAGTATTTATTCTGATTTCTGAATATTTGAATCTTTATGGATGTTTTGGATTTTTATTTTGGATAATCGTTTCATTACGTAATAAAAGTCTGAGGCCTTTCAGGGTAATTAATATCTCGGGCATTTGTCGCTTCTATTTTTGGGTCGCAAAAAATATTTGATATCAGAGCAACCTCGGCTTGTCCGGTGTGGTTCGGGAATCGAACGCATCGAAAGACGAGGGATTCTAGGGCTCACTGATTCTTCCACGACGAGAATGTCATGTATTTAAGGAGGGGTGAATATGATACCCCGTAAATGATATGTAATGTCTGAAATATTTAAGTGATTTGATTTGACTATCCATATCAACAAGGTGCACCTTCTTTTCTACACACATCCTGAGAGAACTCCAGGGTTAAACGCGTTTTGCCGGGAGTAGGATCAGGATGGGTGACCTCCTGGAAAATTTTCTGGAATGCGTGTAAGTAAGGACAAAACACCTTGAAAAAGACCCGTGTTGGTCTGTGGAGACAGTCGGTCGAATCACGGGGCATTACGAATATAGTTATATTAAAAATTACAAATAAATCAAGAAAAGATGAACAAATACTGCAAGAGTGGGAGAATGTATTTTTTATGATTTGTTTTGACGAATAAATTTTAACAATTTTTTTTCTGATTATACTTAGGAGAATTTTTCCTAAACAATTATTGGGAAAAGTTTATTTTAGTAAACAGTGATATTGCCAAAAATTACTTTAGTTACCTGTGATTAAAAAAATCCATCAATCGAGTCAAAACTCACCCAATTTACATCACTTAGGTCCACCGGCAGCTGCCCGAACTTGCCCGGACCTGCCCGGCCAACTGGACCAACCACGTCATCAAATTTGAACCCTGAACTTTGAACCCTGAACCCTGAACCCGAAACCCAAAACCCAAAACCCCAACCCCGAAACCCCAAACCCTAACCCCTAAAACCCTAAACCCTAAACCCTAAACCCCTAAACCTGTAACCCTGAAACCCCGAAACTCGAAATCCCAAATCCAAAACCCCAAACTTGAAACCCAAAACCCCAAACCCAAGACCCTGAACCCAGAACCCTAAACCCTAATCTCGAAACCCAAAACCCGAAATCCGAAACCCAAAACTTGAAATCCAAAACCTGAAACCCTAACCCAAAACCCCAACCCAAAATCCCAACCCCCAAACCCCAAATCCAAAACCCTAAACCAGAAATCCAAAACCCGAAACCCAAAAACCCTAAACCCTAAAATCATAAAACCCTAAACCCCAAAACCCGTAACCCCAAAACCCTAAAACCTGAAACCCGAAACCCAAAACCCAAAACCCAAAACCCCAGACCCCGACCCCAAACCTCGAACCCCAAAACTCTGAGTCCCAAAATCCCGAACCCCGAACACCCAAAACCCCCCAAACCCCTAAAATCCTAAACCCCAAACCCTAAAACCCAAACCCGCAACACGTAACTTGCAACCCCGAACCCCGTACCCTGAAACCTGAAATCCAAACCCCAAAACCTAAAACTCAAAACCCAAACCCCGAAATCCTGAACCCCGAACCCCGAACCCCAAAACCCAAACCCCAACCTCCAAACCCCGAACCCTGACCCCGACCCAAACTCCCGACCCCAAACCCCGACCCACAAACCCTAAACCCCAAACCTCAAACCCCAACCTAAACCCCGAACCCCGACCTCCGAACCCCAAACCCCGACCCTGAACCCCAAACCCCAAAACTCTAAACCCCAAACTCTAAACCTTAAACCTCAAACCCTAAACCCCAGACCGAGACCCTAAACCCTAAACTCTAAATCCCAGACCCTAGACCCAGACCCCAGACCCCAGACTCCAGATTCAAAACTTGAAACCAAGAATCTGAAATACGAAACCCCAAACCTCAAACTCCAAACCCTAGAATTCGAAACCCAAAATACAAAACCCCAAACCTTGAACCCCAAACCCTAAACCCCAAACCCCAGACCCTGGACCCCGAACCCCGAACCCCGGGACCCCGAACTCTGGACTCCGGACCCTAGACCATGGACCCCGAACCCCAAACTCCAGACCCCGAACTCCAAACCCCAAACCCTATGAACTCTGCTTACCTGAACCGCCTCTCTTGGGACATCTTATTCAGCCCTGTTAGCTATTTTGATGTTCTTAGGGATCGCCTCCACAGCTCTGAAGATGTTATGCCTCAGGCTCATGTCAGATCTTCTATTATAAAAGGTTTTTGTCACTACTTCTCAGATTTCAGTATGTCCTCACGACTCCTGATCGGGGAGGACTCGACTGCTAACTTTTGGCTGGACAACTGGCTTGGCTATGTGATAGCAGATTGCATTGAGGTTCCAGACCACCTCTGCCATCTATGTATTTTCCCTATCTCTGATTACTTATCTGACGATTGCTGGCTCATTCAGCCAAACTTTCTGGAAGCTTACCCCAACATTATAGAAGACATGTGGAGCTACACTCTCGACCCCTTGGGCAGTGACCGCACCATCTAGATTCATTCCCCCGATGGTCGCCTCTCTTCCAAGGTGGCCTATGAGCACCTCTGACCTTCCTTCCCTTCAGTCAGCTGGGGAAACTGGATTTGGGCTCGCTTCATCCCGCCTCGTCGTTCCTCTCTGATATGGCGAGCCATTCACGGCTCTCTCCCCATGGTGGAGGCTCTTCGTAAACGTGGTTTCATTGGTTCGTTGATCTGTTTCCTTTGCATGTCGAAAGGGGAACACCTGGATCATCTTCTTGTGGGCTGTCCCTTCTCTATTTCCATCTGGAGGAAATTCTTCAAAAATGTTCACTTTGCGTGGTTGGAATGCACTAGCTTTAAAGAACTCATTATTTGTGTGATGCAGTTTCGTAGAAGTCCTCAGTTAGTTTCGTTATGACAGGTTGTCATTGTGACTTGTGCTTGGGCCATTTGGTCAGAGCAAAATAGGAGGATTTTTAATGGGATTGGTCACAGGGTGAACACTGTGCTATGGTTATTAGGAACTTGATTGAAGAGACTGAGGTCCTCGACGTGGGACACTCTTTTGGATCTCAGGAGGAACAAGATATCTTGAGATCCCTTCCGGTTTCCCTTCGTCCAGGCCGTGAAAGAGGTCAGATGGCTTTGCCCGCCTCTAGGGTGGACGAAATGTAATACTGATGGCAGCACAATGGGGGCTCCTGGTCCCATCTCCGCCACTGAGGGTTTTTGGCAACCACCGTGGTTTTGTGCTTGGATATTTTATGCAACATTTGGACTCGGGTTTTTCCTTCAAAGTGGAATTGATTGCTGCTATATTTGCCATTGAGTTTGCATATCAAAGAGGCTGGCATCAGCTCTGGTTGGAGACGGACTCTACGTATCTCCTTTACCTTTTTCAGGATACTGACGCTGAAGTCCCCTGGCGCTTCAGGAGTCGCTGGCTCCAGATGCGTTGCTTACTGGAGACCATGATTTTTAGAGTTTCTCACATTTTTTGTGAAGGCAATGCTGCTGTGGATGCTTTGACGAAGATTCAAGTGAACGGTTGGTGGGTGAACTTTCCAGACTCCATCCTTCGCTCCATTGAGCGGGACCTCTCGGAGACTTCTTACTTCTACTTTATTTCTTGATGCTCTGGATTTGTTTGGGCCGGTGAGGTCCTTCTGTTTTTGTTCACCCCTCAGGACCCTCCATTTTGTGGATGTGGCTTGAGGCGGGTGGTTGGCACTTTTTTCTGCCTCTCGACCCCCCACTTTGTGGGCGTGGCCTGAGGTTGGTGCATGTTCCTCTGTCTGACTCAATTTTTCCTTTCTATTTAAG
Source organism: Hypericum androsaemum (assembly GCA_963995505.1). Classification (NCBI taxonomy): domain Eukaryota; kingdom Viridiplantae; phylum Streptophyta; class Magnoliopsida; order Malpighiales; family Hypericaceae; genus Hypericum; species Hypericum androsaemum. The sequence continues at coordinate 17,809,692 of OZ023190.1, forward strand.
TGGTCTTTGTGTGAAAAAAAAATCCCATAAAGCCCCAAGCCCCAAATCCCAAACCCCAATCCCCAAAACCCCAAACCCCGAACCCGAAACCTGAAACCCCGAACCCAAAACCCCAAACCCAAAATCCCAAACCCCAAATCCAAAACCCTAAATCCCAAACCCCAAACCCAAAACCCAAAACTCCAAACCCCAAACCCCAAATCCTAAAAACCTGAAACCCGAACCTGAACCCCGACCCCCTAACCCCGACCCTGCATCCCAAACCCCGAACCCCGACCCCGAAATCCAAACCCAAACCCGAACCCCAAACCCTAAACTCTGAAACCCTAAACCCCAAAACCCCAAACCCGAAACTCCCAACCCCGAACCCGAACCTCGAAACCCGAAACTCCAAACCCCGAACCCCCCAACCCCGATTCCCCCAACCTGCAAACTCCCAACCCCAAACTCCAGACCCTAAACCACAAACCCCAAATCCCTAAACCCCAAACCCAGGTGTTGGTCAAGCTTACTGGTTTCACGTGGATAATAACCTTGATCAACAATACAGCCCGACGGTAAGAACTCATTCCCACCCGCCGACTTTAAAATAAAATGAGATAATTACATACAAGACCTCAGGGTGTAGTTAAATAGACTCTGAGGACCATGTAGTTTCCCTATTAATTGCCGAGCCCCTGTAGTTTGGCTACTATTATACATTCCGGTCCCTGTAGCCAGAATCGATAATTTTTCTAGCAAACTCCCCACCTGAAATATCTAAAATGTCCCTGAAAAATAAAAACTGTATGATTCCTTGGTTTTATTATAGTGGATTCCCTTGTTCATCGAATTTGACCTTGAGAGTTTGATTGAAGTGGATTCCTTGGTTTCAAAGATTTCAGTTAAGTAAAACAGTGTTCATCGACAACTCTTATTCAACCATACCCAGAAATAGCTTTTGGTTCCATCTCAGATCTGGGTTTTAGATCTGAGTTTGATTGAAGTGGATTCCTTGGTTTCAAAAATGGAACCAATGAACCCCAGCGATCTGGGTTCTCCGACGAATCGCGCCGCTTCTCCTTCCTCCAAAAATGACTCCATCTAGGTCGTGCAAGAGGCGGCTGACCCACTAGTCCACAATGATTTGGAGGAGGCACGAGGGCTTCCTTTTCTCTGCGGGAGCTTGAACTTGTCTTTGTGAAATGGTCTCTTAAGAGGGTTAATGTTTTAGTTTATTGAGATCGATTGCTTTCTGGTTAGTGGCATCCCGAGCCCCGACGATTTCGTCGGTCCAACACCGTATCAATTCATGTTCGACCGGCTTGGTGTTAGGGTTCCAACGCTTCTCATATCCCCTTGAATAAAGCTTGGGACGGTGGTTAACGGGCCATCAGGGCCAAAACCACATCGGGGTGTGAGCATTCCTCAGTTGCGGCCACCATCAAGGCCTTCGATTTGGTCTTTGTTTCTTGCTTGGTCTGTGACAATTAGTTAATTTGTTGGTGTTATGATTTGATTTCACTTGATGACATCTTTGAAAAAAAATTATGGATTTCTTGGGAAACGGCGAGTCGAAGTTCGCCAGAGACGAAGGATTTTTTTTTATTTTTCAGGGGCATTTTAGACATTTTAGGTGGGGAATTTGCCGAAAAAATTGCCGATTCTAACTACAGGGACCGGAATATATAATAGTAGCCAAACTACAGGGGCTCAGCAATTAGTAAGAAAACTATAAGGTTCTCAGTATCTATTTGACTATACCTTGAGATCCTGCATGTAATTATCTCAAATAAATAGATACCCAGTCCACTAGTATTGCAATCTCCTCAACATGTTTCTTCCGTGCACTGCCCGAGCATGGACCCCAACGAAACCCAGTAAATTTTATTTAAAAAATTTCAGCTAATGTACCTTATTGACCACTTAATTAATATTCTTCTGGTCATCTTCTATTAGTGTAAGAACTCTTCGGGGGCTGATGTTTCCTTGCCAATTCCTCGATTTATTCCACCCCGACACTCGAGCTGGGTCTTAATAACAAACCAAATCCATGTCATGTCTAGTCCACCTCTCTCTCCGTATATATATATAAGCCTTCAGTCCTCTCAATCTCATCAAAACCAAACAAGTCAGTTAATCTTAAAGTTGTCTTCTGCCTCTCCTACATTGCTATTAGGGATGGCAATTAGATCCTTACCCTGAGGGTCTACCCTGATCCAGACCCGAAGGGTCCAAGATCCGTTGACTTTGACCGGGTCGGGACCCTGATCCTGCCCGGATCCTGATATTTTAAAAGGATAAGGGCATGGATATGGATCTATAGGATCCTGCCCTGATCCTACCCGAATTTTTTAAATTAATATAATATATATTAATTATTAGACATAATACCAAATTCTCAATTTTTTTGGTAGATAAATATTCTTTATTAAAACAAAAGTTCAAAACAGAGCAAGCGAAAAAAGAAAGACAAGATACATGGTCCCGGTATTTACATCGGTTTCAATCTCACCCCCGACCAAAACGTTCCCTCAATCTCAAGAGGTGAAGAAGAGGGACCTATAAATCTTTGTAAACAATCAAGAAAGTGAGCAGCGATTGATTGTGAATGATCGAGGCATTCGTCCAAAAGACCCACTCTTGGGCATGAAAGAGCACAGAATTCAAGAGAAGCTCATTATCGCACCTCGCCTCATTGAAGATAATACAATTACGAAGCAACCACATGCCTCAAGTAATAGCAGTGAAAATCACGAACCAAATTCTCAATTTTAATTTACCCAACTTCATCTTTTTTTTATTTGGTTGTTTGATTTCTTTGTATTGATATGTTTAATGAATAAAAATATCTCATTGCTATTTGAAAACTATCAAAAGATAATTTAATTTTTTTGAATTAAATATTTTATAAAAAATACGGACCCGCGGGTCGCCCTGATCCTACCCGATTTTTTAGGACCCAGATCCTGCCCGAATCCTTATTTTTAAAGAGGATAAGGGTAAGGATCTGGATCGACCATTTAAAAAGAGGGTAAGGATCTGGGTCCTATGGATCCTACCCGGATCCTGCCCATTGCCATCCCTAATTGCTATCACTCTCTCTCTCTCTCTATCTGATCTACGCGACAATACCAATGGCGGGTAGCTGTTTGATCGATCTAAGCTTCGACCCCGACGGCGCTCTAACCATTCCGAACGTGAATCTTAGTCCAGGGAGTGAAGCCCCTTCTTCGCCATTTGCTTTTATCGACGAGTTCATGCCTCATTTCCCGGCAGTCAGCCGTCGGTCTCCTGTCTTGGTGGCTGATCTGCCGTCGGTTCGGATGATCCCGGGCGCAACGGACAACGACGTGTGTTCCATATGCATGGAAGATTTCGTCGGCGATCGGACGGCTAAGCGAGTTCCGTGCGGCCGCGTGTACCACGGAGATTGCATCTCCTCCTGGCTCTCCCACTCGGATTCTTGTCCCCTCTGTCGCACCACCGTTTCCTCCTCCCCGTCGGGGCATTAATTCAGGGGATATTTAATAATTGTATGGATTAATTGATTCTTTGGTTAGATTAATGTGCAATTCCTCCTCCAGTAGCGGGACGTTCTGTCAATCGGGGAAGGTTTAGCTTCATTGTGTTGACCTCCCTCCCTCGATTGATTTCCCCGCGAAATAATTTTATTTGTATTGACAAATGGGTGTTGAGTTAGAAAGTCGTTGCTTTATTAGTCATCTTGCTTTGTGTAACACCGAATGAGTTTTTATAATTAGATTTTGCGAAGAGTATTTATTATCTATCTATAACATAAATATGATTTCATTTATTCAACAATTCAAATCTCAATATATTATAGCAAATCTCCCTATAAAGATGTTCTTTTTCCACCGCAATTTTTTCTTTTACTAAGATCGACGGTTGCAAATTCGAAATAAGAAATTTTATGTTAAGCAGAATATAAATTTTATTAATACTTACCAAAAAACCATATCACAAGTCACTAAGTTGCTACAAGTTCTGGAATACAAAAGACATGGGGGAGTTTTCACCAAATCCGGACTGATAAGATCATTTAGAGAACCTGCAATAAATTGTTGCAAGAAAGCCTTCACAATCTTATCCATCCCACTAGACAACAACAAAAAAACACACATCACAAAGTCATCTTATCGTTTACTTTTCTCCACATGAACCCTCAAGAAAAAAAAAACCACATTACAATTTCGTGACCTCTTACTTATAAAAAAATTTGGTGACCTCTCGGAGGAGACAAGGGCAAAGGTAAGGTAGTATTCCTTAGCCAGAGTTGACTTTGACTCGTTGGTTGGTATATTGCATGGATACAGACTCTACTGAGATGAGTCAAAAGGTTAGGGAATATATTATGTTACACACGCCGTCAATTCGGGGCTACAAGTTGTCACTGGTCTTGTCGGATCATAGACAGATGATTAGGCCATATTTTGGATTTACTACGGAGACCCACTATACATCGTCGTTCGTATTTTTCACCGTAGGATCGGCAATTTTTTTTGAAGTTCTTTCATGTTGAAATCTTTGTATTTAATAAAAATATATATATTTTATAATAAAATTTTTACATTAGTAAACAAATTCATTACACTTTTAATTAATGTTGTGATAATCTCAACAAGTCATTGTGCACAATAGATTGAATCATTGGTGGTTGGAACATCCAATGGACAAGTTTATTAGACCATCTACGATGCTCACCATGTCTAACCGGTCACCAAAAAATAATTTATTTATTTCTCATCCACTCACAACCCAACCAAACATCTTACTACTCACACTAGTGATTTAGTTTAACCCGTTCACCGAATAAACAATTATTTTTTCTCTCATCCATGTATTATCTGTTATCAATTTATGTTTCACATATAAATTATAATAAATGTACAAAATTATGTGTCCATAATTATAACAAGTAAAAAATTACAATAAATTAACAAAATTAATATTATAAAAGTTAACACAAAATACAAAGAAATAAATCAAGCTACAAATGGATGCTTGAAATGATAAATCAAGATACAAGACTACGATTATTTGGACAATCTCATGAATTGGGAAAAGATTGAGAATTAAAATAAGATTGAAATGGTTGATAATTTTGATCCATAATTGAAATAATATACTTAAGGAATATAAAGAGATTATATAGTAAGAAAAGAGAAATATTTAGATTGTGTATCAAAATATGTTAATATTGTGCTATATTTATAAAGAATTGAAAAAAAATACTATTTTTATTTTTAGTTTTATTAAAAATAACTTTAATTTTTATAGCCACACAAATTGTATCAACATGTATCTATTTCAACGAATAGTATTGGGTGAGAATAAATTGAAAAAATTAAATGGCCAACCGATCGATGGACTGGCCGAATCGGTAAATGCAAATTGGAGCCATTTCCATTTTCTTTTTTAATTGTTATTTTGGACGCTTCCCACGACCGATTATGTAACATACATGGACTTGGATGTAATAGGTGGATAGTCAGAGAATTATTCTGTAATTGATCATCTAGGTATAAATAGTGGATAAGTGGAATACTGAGAGCATTCTTGACATTTGTTAAAACTACTCTCTAAAGGAAACAGACGTTCCTTTCTCCTTCCCTTTCTCTACATATCTTTTCCCCCTTTCTTTCCCCTTTTCTGATTAGGGTTCTTTGATCCTTTTTAATCAAGATCATTACAGATTGATTTCGGTCACGGATGGGAGTGATCTTAAATCGGCTGATCGAAGACAAGTTGACTAGTTTGATGATCTCCACTGAAACAATTGGAACAACTTGTCAACCTCTCTTTAAGAAACTTGTCAAACTCTCTCACCTGCCAACATCATTTTCTCTTAGCGAACCCTCGATTTTTAAGGTCGGTAACTGTACTACGTACTGAAGGCGGGGTAAAAAAATTATGGCCTTGAACACCGAAGCTTTCTAATTCCTCATCCAATCCCGAAATTATGTACACGTTTTTTTTTAGATTACAATTCTTAACTAATGATCACTAATTTCCAGCCAGATCTCGTAGTTTATGGTGTGCACCAACATTTCCAAACTCTCATTTATGTCGCACACATCTTGAAGAAATTTTAAGATTTAACGTGTTTGACCTATAGTAGACCGGATGAATGACCTCCTAGAAAATTGGATATGATAATAATTCATGAACCTTGGATCGAATATGTTCTGACCCAAATTGTTCGGCGCCATTGTTTTAAAAACCTAGTCAGACCTTGAGAAGAAACTAATACTGTGTTATTTTATTCAAAAATTCGAAAAACGGTTGGAGCTATGATCAACGTCGCCTCACCCGGTTAGACAAGACGTTCTAGATCAAAGTGCTCAAATTTGATATTGCTTATGAAAAAAGAATATTTTTCTGAATCTTGGTAGTTTAAAAGTGACTATTACACTTTTGATACTTAATGATAAATTATGGAATTAACTTAGAGAATATGTAGAATTATTTCATACTTAATATTAAATATAATTAAAACAAAATACTTCTATATAAAAATTGACATTCTTTGGAATTAACTTACAGTTTCTGTTGTGATTGGTGTTTATGTTGTACCTTTGATAATTTGGCGTTGTACTTTAGGTACTATCGATGTAATTATCATGTAATTATTTTTGGTGATTTTGGGATTATTAATACAAATTCAACTTATAAAAAAAATTGAAAAACAAAAAAAATTCGGATTACCTTTCGATTCGTTTTAAAACCCATCGTTCAGCACCTGTTCTCATATCATGGAAATTGAGACACCTTTTGCGAGCTAAATCGTAACATGAAAAGGCACAAATTTGAATGTTGGACACATAAATAATCCAATTTCGATATATAATATTCGGAATAATGCGCACACATATAGCAGTGTACCTGTTGGAAATAAGATCGAAAATTTTCATCATCGGGATACTTTCCTTTCATCGACAGGATTCTTTCCTTTTCTGCAGCAATTACGGTCATTCTTCTGCTGCATTTCTGGACTCGAGATTGCTGCAACAATTGATGGCGTGATTCAATGATTATCCTACTCAACATTCCATCCTTATTCCCTGAGATTGCTATGTAATTAGTTTGTGTAATTAGCCGTTGGAGCAATTATAGTCTTAGCTGTTAGTTGTATCAATTAGGATCAATTAGGGTCATAATTTATACTAATTCATCCTTAAGTAGGATCAATTAGTATAAATAGCTTGTCATGATCTGGTTCGTTCATCACATTAATTCCAAACCTGTTTGATATCAGTACCAGCATTCAGCACGTGTCCCCAACAATTTGCCGCGAAAAGCAACTATTCTTCTGCCACCACCTTGAACCTAACGGGCCCCCACCACATATGCGGTTAAAAAGCGAGCGAAACGACGCCGCCCCGGGCCCGCCTAGAGATGGTATAAATAGACCACCCCCGCAATTCCCCCATCCACCAACGGGAATCACGGAAACTACCGGCGGAGGCGGAGAAGAAGCAGCCGGAGGCGCCGTGTCGGTGCTCAACTGCGTCGACCTCTCCGACCCCGACCTCACCCGCTCCTTCTCCTCCCTTAAACAGGTGACCCCTTACTTCCTCCGTCTATCGGATTCTTTCCGTTAAGGCTGACTTGTAATATTCCGGCAAATTAACTGGCGCGGGTATTGTAATAAAGGCGTGTTTGGACTGCGGGTTTTTCTACGTGGTGAACCACGGGATAAGTGAGGAGTTGATGGCGGAGGTGTTCTCCCAGAGCCGGAAGTTGTTCGAGTTGCCGGTGGAGGAGGAGATGAGAGTCCTCAGGAACGATAAGCACCGAGGCTACACCCCCGTCCTCGACCCCGACCACCAGCTCCTCGGTTTGTCCTTTTCTCCTCCCTTCGCCTTTTCCTCTCTTTTTTCCTTTTGTTTATTCAATGTTTAATTTTAATTTGATTGTTTCTCTTAGTAGGAGATTACAAGGAGGGGGTATTACATTGGAGTGGAAGGCGATCCTGATACCGATAAACCGTTTTACGGCCCCAATGTCTGGCCCGCCGAAGGTGATTTAATTGATTTCGTGGTTTGTTTAGTTGTTTGTTTGAGGCTTTAGTGACTGGAGGCTGTTGCTTGTTTTGAGGAAATAGAGGTTTTGCCTGGGTGGAGGTAGACAAGGCTCTGTGAGTGTTCCAGGAAACCCTTTTGTTTTTCGGTTCTTGTTGCTTGTGCTTGTTCCTCCGAAAGCTGATTCGAGTAGGAACTTTGGAATGTATAGAGGGGTAGGGAGGGCGGTGGCTCGGATTATTGCTCTGGCGCTTGATTTGGAGGCTAATTTCTTTGATTGTCCTGACATGTTCGGCGAGCCTATTGCTGCTATGCGGTTGCTGCATTACGCAGGTCTGGTTCTTTCTGCTAAGAATGTACTGTGGAGTGGATAGTTTGTTATGACATGGATATTTATTGTTGTATGGTGGTTGTCGTGTTGATCAGGACATGTTTCTGATCCTTCCAAGGGAAAATATGGAGCTGGAGAGCATTCTGCCTATGTTTTGATTACCCTCCTAGCGACAGATGATGTGTACGGCCTTCAAGTATGACATCCGTTAAACTAGTTCATGCAACTCTTTTTCACTCTGTGTCCTGGGAGCCTTCCGATCAGTGTTATGATTTTTTCAATCTGGCAGATATGCAAAGACAAGGAAGCTAAACCCCAAATATGGGAGTATGTAGCACCAATGAGAGGGTGAGAATGTGCGGCCTTTTACTTTCGTGTTTTTTCTTGATAGATTGAACTGCCTCTATATCTAACAAAAAATGGCCTCTATCTGTTATCATAATTTCCACAATGGGTGATGACTGCGCGTGTATCCTCCTGTGGGCTAATCCTGAACAGAGCATTCGTTGTGAATCTTGGCGACATGCTGGAACGATTGAGCAACTGTATTTTCAAGTACTGTATCTTCCCGTGCCATCCCGTTGTCAACTTTTTTTTTCTTACATTTGAGATTGATATAGGAATGCCATGTCAAGTGAAATCTTGCCAATTTAGTGAAAGTTGTACTTATGATCTTGACTAGTTTCCCTTGTAATGAGACTTAGTTTTGCTCCTTGATGCCGCAGGTCCACACTCCACAGAGTTTTAGGGAATGGGCAGGATCGATATTCTGTAAGGACTCCACCAGCTTCCTATGTGGCCCTTTTTTCCTGTCTTGTCATTTCAATCTCAAAATTTTACTAATGCTATTTGTCTTTAGAGATATTTTTTGTTCCGTATATCATGTGAAAAGATGACGATGGCCATCTTTGCGTTTTTCATGTCGGGAAATAAGCAATGGTGTTTTTGTCAACACCACTTGCTGTTTCTGATGTTTATTTACTTGATCTTTCTTAATACCAGTGCAGGTATATAACAATTTATAACTATCATCTCGTTTTCTTTTGTCTTGGCCAGATTGCTTTCTTTGTTGAACCCAGTCATGATTGTCTTGTTGAATGCTTGCCAACTTGCAAATCAGAGACGAATCCTCCCAAGTAAGTTTGGTGCATTACGCAGGTCTGGTTCTTTCTGCTAAGAATGTACTGTGGAGTGGATAGTTTGTTATGACATGGATATTTATTGTTGTATGGTGGTTGTCGTGTTGATCAGGACACGTTTCTGATCCTTCCAAGGGAAAATATGGAGCTGGAGCGCATTCTGCCTATGTTTTGATTACCCTCCTAGCGACAGATGATGTGTACGGCCTTCAAGTATGACATCCGTTAAACTAGTTCATGCAACTCTTTTTCACTCTGTGTCCTGGGAGCCTTCCGATCAGTGTTATGATTTTTTCAATCTGGCAGATATGCAAAGACAAGGAAGCTAAACCCCAAATATGGGAGTATGTAGCACCAATGAGAGGGTGAGAATGTGCGGCCTTTTACTTTCGTGTTTTTTCTTGATAGATTGAACTGCCTCTATATCTAACAAAAAATGGCCTCTATCTGTTATCATAATTTCCACAATGGGTGATGACTGCGCGTGTATCCTCCTGTGGGCTAATCCTGAACAGAGCATTCATTGTGAATCTTGGCGACATGCTGGAACGATTGAGCAACTGTATTTTCAAGTACTGTATCTTCCCGTGCCATCCCGTTGTCAACTTTTTTTTTCTTACATTTGAGATTGATATAGGAATGCCATGTCAAGTGAAATCTTGCCAATTTAGTGAAAGTTGTACTTGTGATCCTGACTAGTTTCCCTTGTAATGAGACTTAGTTTTGCTCCTTGATGCCGCAGGTCCACACTCCACAGAGTTTTAGGGAATGGGCAGGATCGATATTCTGTAAGGACTCCACCAGCTTCCTATGTGGCCCTTTTTTCCTATCTTGTCATTTCAATCTCAAAATTTTACGAATGCTATTTGTCTTTAGAGATATTTTTTGTTCCGTATATCATGTGAAAAGATGACGATGGCCATCTTTGCGTTTTTCATGTCGGGAAATAAGCAATGGTGTTTTTGTCAACACCACTTGCTGTTTCTGATGTTTATTTACTTGATCTTTCTTAATACCAGTGCAGGTATATAACAATTTATAACTATCATCTCGTTTTCTTTTGTCTTGGCCAGATTGCTTTCTTTGTTGAACCCAGTCATGATTGTCTTGTTGAATGCTTGCCAACTTGCAAATCAGAGACGAATCCTCCCAAGTAAGTTTGGTGCCTTTTCTTATGCAAAATGGCTGTTGTTTTTTCAAGCGGAATGGCCTTCCCATGCTTTCAAAAATAAATCCCAAGGTTAACACTTAATCAACTTGGATTTCGCCTGAGATCCATGCAATATCCTATGCATACTCCGACGGGAAAAGAGTGGGCAGAACCGTCGATCAACTGCTTAAAATCATATAATACCATCATTCTCATCTAAACCAACGGCACAAGGACACTCATGCTGATCTCAGTGTATACAACCAGCAGCAAACAAGATGTGCCAAAATTGGGATCTAGCTGCTGACAGATTGGCGATTGCAGTAATCGTATGCATGTATATACTCGTCTTAAATATTTATCTAGCTATAGATTAATTTGGTTACCCCTTGGAGAAAAAGAAGAAGAAGAAGAATAATGTAGGTCCTCTCTGGTTAATTTTATTTAATTTTTTCCCTTATGTATCAGTGTAGGCAAAGTTATTAAAATTTCTTCCATCGAAAAAAAATGCCGCTGAAGGAGGTGGGTAAATGAGTTTATGCCCAGACATAGCACAAGAGCACTTGCACATTTTCGCACATGTTGTGTGCCCGATGATGGTCTTGGTAGCTGTTGTGTAGTCATTGGCACAAGGAAGAAGCACATATGTTCCGCTCATTTTGTTTTTTCCTCGACCCGCCAGTGGTTCGTTAAAAAGGAACCGGGGAAAGGGAAATTGCTGACGTAACATTGAATTTGCAAGCCACAAGTTTCTTTACTATGTATCCATCCTTCATAATCTACGACGTCGTTCGCATAGGTTGTTCGACTGCAATATGTATATCCGGTGTACTTCTTTTGTATTCCTTTCTCTACCCCTAATAATCTTGAACATGGACATGGAAATCTGGAAGTCAAGTGGGCACTCGCCTCCTCAAGGTCCCAGGAGGAGATGACCCGCCGTCGCCAAAATAGGGTGTTATTTGCATTACTAAACAGGTGTCTCTTGTACATAATCAACATACATTTTTACTTGCATGCCATGAACATTACAGTAAGTTCGTCAAGGTATGAACTGATGTCGTAACAGTCACAGTTTTTACACCGTTCTTTTTCATGCAATACTCGCGAAGAACTGGACCTGATTGTTATGAATTCAGCAACTAAAGAATAAGATCGCACAAAGAACATGGACACAAGAGATAACGTGGTTCGGCCTAATGCCTACGTCCACTGTGAGAAAAAGAGAAATTTTATTGATGGATCCGAGTCACAAAGCTATACAAAACCTTAGGGTAACATGCCTTTATATAGAGGCAAACCCTTGTACATCAAGTAAGCTATCTATGTCAAATTAGGAGTCCAAAAGCTAGTCCGAATAGAATAGAAAACAAGCCCACAAATCGTTTCCTCTTTAATTTCTCGACATCTCTAACATTGCATCTTTCCAAGCGAACCCACATTTTGCAGGTTGGCTGTTACTCCTTGCGAGGTCGTACACTATGTGGTATATGGCTAGAGCCTCCTGCAGAATGTCTTGCTTGTTCCTTGGGGTTTCTTCATATTCAGCAGCATCGTAAAGTTCCTGCATGTGCATGCAAGTAAGAGAACGCACAAGAAATCTCCACACCATGTCTACGCATTGCCAATACTGGATCGGCGGAGATGTCACCTTCTTATACTTTTTAATGACCTCAGTGGCCGCTTCATCCTTGCTCTACAAGCCATCTCCTTCCTGTACTCGGTATAAAGATTTTCCCATTTCATGTTCTCATTGATCTCCTCGCTTTCGAAACAAAGGAGTTTCTGTACTTCTGCAGACATTAAAGAGTTGACAGTCAAAGACCAGAATTTCAGGGGACTTCGTATCAATCAAGGAGGAGATTTATCCGAAAAGAAACCAAAATCTGAGAACCTCCCCTACGGTTCTCGGCCTCTGTTCCTCGTATGCTTTCACTTGGTCATAAATAATTCCCAGATTGGAAGAAGATCTATATGACATTTCCTTGTTCCTTTCCGTGTAGTGTGGGTATAGTTCAGCCTTCAGCTCGTCGGGAACTTCAATCTGTTAAAATTGACGTGACAATCTTAGTACAGGAAAAAAATGAACCCCTTTCTGTTTATGTACACGTTAGAATTCAGAAGAAATGGTTAGTTAGAAAACTGTTGTGGTGGTGCCGTGATCTTCTCCTCGTGATTGGAATGTGCCGAATTGTAGATTGCGGAGCAAGCCACTTGTAGTAGCTGGCAATTGATCACAGTGAAGAAAATCACGAAAATTAGGTGTAAACTTATTCATCGGAGGAGCCTTTGTCAATGGATAACTAAACCGTCGAAGTTGCGGATGGGGAACTTCCAGCCGCCGACTTGGTTGTGGGCAATTTCCGGGCCGACCTGGAGTAGAGCTCGCGGGCCCGGAAGCCGAGGTCCTTTTTGGACTATCTCCTGCTCGCTTCAGGACTTTTTGGGGCTTTTCGAGACCTTTTTACATTCCCTTGATCTTATGATATGAATCAGATCTTCAAGAAATCCAAGTTAACTAATAATTTTGTTTTTGAGATTTTTGAGTCTGTCTAGGAAGTTAATTATATATTCATTTTATTTTATAGAAGTTCTACTCTGTTTAGGAAATCACTTATATGATAATTTTGTATTATTATGAGTCCTAGTTTATTGAGGAAGTCCCTAATGGGATAATTTTATTTTTATAAGTTTTATTTAGTTTGAAATCTTTCTAGCATTGTGCCTACAAATAGAGGTATTATCAATAAGAAGAGGGAGAATAATTTGAGTACAAAAAACATGGACAATGTCTCTCTAGGTTCTACGAAATTGTTCGAACACAGCGGAGTGATTTCGTCGCATTCACCTTCGACTTATCAAGCGGATCTACATCACCATTTATGGCGTCTTCACCAACTCGAGGTTCTTGTTTTCCTTCAGCAACGGATTGAGGTTGTTCAAGGCGAGGTTCTTGCAGAGCCATAAACAACGGATCAAGATTTTCATCCATCTGAACGTAGAAAGATCCCACTTCCACGTGGCTCCGTAACGGGATTCACATCATCTTACTTGCTTTTTATGCTGCTCTTTAACTCCGCCACATGTTCCTCAATAATATTTTAGGAAGTCTCTAGTTTGTTTCCCTTTTCCTGGCCTATTTGGGCCCTTTTTGGCTTCGCAATGGCCTTTTTGGGAATTTTTCGGACTCTTTTTGCATTCCCTTGATCTTACTTGCTTTTTATGCTGCTTCTTAACTCCGCCACATATTCCTCAAAAATATTTTGGGAAGTCTCCGGTTTGTTTCCCTTTTATTGGCCTATTTGGGCCCTTTTCAGGCATTTTGGAACTTTTCCAAAATTTTTTTGCATTCCCTTGATATTACTCACTTTTTATGTTGCTCCTTAACTCCACTACACGTTCCTCAACAATATTTTAGGAAGTCTCAGGTTTGTTCCCCTTTTCTTGGCCTATTTAGGACCAATTCGGCCTCGTCATGACCTTTTAGGGCCTTTTGGGACTTTTTTGAAACTTTTTTGCATTCCATTGATCTTACTTGCTTTCGTTGCTGCTCTTTTACTCTGCCACATGTTCCTCAACAATATTTTAGGAAGTTTCTGGTTTGTTTCCCTTTTTCGGGCCCTTTTTGGGGCTTTTCCGAACCCTATTTGCATTCCTTTGAACTTACTTGCTTTTTACTCTGCTCATTAACTTTGCCACATATTTCTCAACAATCTTTTAGGAAGTCTCTGGTTTGTTCCCCTTTTCATGGCCAATCTGGGCCCAATTCAGCAGGCCTTTTTGGGACTTTTTGGAACCCTTTATGCATTCCTTTGATCTTATTTGCTTTTTATGATACTCCTTGACTCTGTCACATGTTCCTCAACAATATTTTAGGAAGTTTCTAGTTTGTTCTCTTTTTTCTGGCCTATTTGGGCCCAATTCGGCCTCGTAAGGAAATTTTTCGGGTTTTTTGGGATTTTTCTGGACCCTTTTTGTATTCCCTTGATCGGACTTGCTTTTTATGTTGTTCTTTTAACTTTGGAATGTCATATTATCAAGATTTCCGTAAACCAATGACAACCTTATGAAATAATCCACCTAGTCATTACATATTTCCTCTTGTATAAAATAAATTTTAAATAGAAGAAAAGTGCCTTTAACATAGATAAATGATTGGCATATGATGCTTTTTTCCTGATCGAACGATATTTTTTCCGCTGTCGTAGTCAATTAGTTAGACACTTAGATGCATCCACGAAACAATGAATCTCTCTATTCTCTAGATTTAGCGGCCTACACCATATACTGTCCAATAGCGACCGAACTAGTGCGAGTTTGCTTCCTCCTGTGTTCATGCTTTTTATTAAGTCGAGTTTTATTAGAATAATACTAATATGAACATGTTAATGGAAGCATAGAAACCCCCGTATTCTGAGTATGAGGTTGTAATTATAGTATATGAAAAATTCTAACGCGTTAAAATTGTGATAAAAAAATAGCGCATGCGTACTTTTATACTTACCCTAAACTTTCACTTTCCATTTAACTTTGTCATATATTGTACGAAAATGGCGTGATATGATTTAAACACAGTTCATTAAGAAATAAGATTATGATGTGTAAATATAACGTACATAGATATTAAAACAGAATACATAAAGATATGAATGCATGGATAGAGTACTACCATTAAAAAAACTCTAGAAACATGTGATTTCTTAGGAGATAAGATATAATGTAACATGCTTCCATTAAAAAAACTCTATTACTTTATATCACGAAAATTATATACATCCAATTACTTTATATCACCAAAATTAAACTTGCAGTAACCCAATATAACTATATAAGGCCCAACAATTCCTGATCACTGTTATCCAGTTAGCCAATTGGGCTCTGGACCGGTCTGTTTGACAGAATTAGCACTAAAAACTCAAAAGATGAACAATTAGACCCCTCAATTTCCCATTCTATATAAAATCATTTAATTGCGATTAACGGGTGACACTTTCTTAGTCTGGTAAAAAATTTATGTCACGTGATTAAAGAATTTAACAGTAGCTAACTAATTCAAGAATCCCGACAAAGAATAACAGCTACATCAATAACGAATGGGACTATAAACGAAACTATTATTGGTTCTTTCAGCACATATCATTCATTGTGCTTCACAATATTCTTGGTATTATTCAATGAGTAAAATTATAAACCGCTCGCCAAATTAGTAAACCCCAAGAAATGACGCACAAGACAGTGAGTACGATTGTTGCGGCGATGAGTACGATTTTTCCGGTTTTTGATTTCCCCTTCTTGCTCACCAACGTTCCAAGCATCCATACGAGGAGACCAGATATGAAACCGATCACTAGAATTATCTTTCTATTCCTTTCCTACACACAAATAACAAATTCATATTAGAATATCTAAATGTTAATATTAAAAAAACACTAATTAACCCACTAAACTTACCAGAAGGGTATCAAGCTTCTTAAAGATTGTGGATAGCAAACTCCAACGCGGCTTGTATAGCAACCGTGTGCGAAATGATTTTTTCGCTATTTCCAATTTGTTTCAGAAGACGATCGAGGGCCTCATTTTCTATGGTCTCGTTTTCAGGCTGGTCAATTGTAGCGATCTCTTTGCATGTGATACAGATGGAATTTTGATTAATGATGCACCTTCCAAAAAACAATCTTTATCAGTTTTTTTAATACAGAAAAATGTAAATAAAAATTTAAAATGATACTTACGAAATTGATGGTAGATTCGGTATTTTAATATTTTCCCCTCTATAGAGGAAACCTGGTGATTGAAGAGGTGCAACAATCAAGTCTTCCTCAACCTTAGTAAAACCGAACATATCAGCTATTTCTTGAGATGAATGTTTCGAAATCTGAAAACAAAAAATAGTTGGACCATATATAATGATGTAAAAAAAATCAAGTATTGCAAATTTTAACAATTTAGAATTTACCGTCCGAGAGCCATCGGACCTATCAAAAACAATCCAAGTGTATTCTTCCTCATGTGGAGCCATTGGGTTCCGACTGGAAAAAACAAAATAACTCACTTAAATTCACAAAGAACAAAGGAAGAAATAACAGAAACATTTAAAGAAATATTTTTTGGATAATATTGTATGTAAAGAAACGAAAATAATCTATCCAATACCAACTATCACACCTAAACTACAATCAAATCAATCTACTAACAAACCAAGAAAAATAAACCTATAAGGCAAAGTTTTACAACCATATTTTCCCCCTCCTTCCCTTAATCCATTATCTTTTTTTTTTTGAACTAAAATAATCCAATGGATCACTCAAAGTGAGCAGAACATTAGTCGTTCCTTGTCATTATAATTCCATTAATCAGTCAAATTCACAGGAACATGGAGAATGTACGAAGCTATTGAAATAAGGCAACATGAAATAAACTAGCGGGTTAATTTAACTTGCATAAAGCAGGTAATTAACTTAACTAGCTTGAGGGGAAAGAGGGAGAAGCGAACCTTACCTTCGGGTTGGAAATGGAGATGATGGGCCTGAGGAGAAATTCCGAGTGGATTTTTTTTGGATATGGAGTGGAGAAGGAACAAATGGAGGGGTGGGCCTGAGGAGAAATTCCAAGTGGAATTTTTTTTTGGTTGAAAGAAATTCCAAGTGGAAGAGGGAGAGAGAGGGGAGGCGGCGGTATTTAAATGGGGGTTTGAGGCGGTTTGGCCTCCCTCGATGAAGGGGAGAAGAGTTACCAAGAAAAGAGTTTTCTTGACGGAGAATAGGGGGGAGAGAGAATTTTACTTGGCAGTTATCCTTCTCCCGCCAAAAGGACTAACGAGTCTCAAAAGAACCGATAAAAAGGAGTCGGAGAACTTCCCATCTTAATAGCTTTGGAGACCGACCTAATGGCAAATTTTATTATAGTACCCGAAGAGCTAAACTCACATTTCTTTCTCCCGACTTCAACCCGACACGACTTGGAACATTAATGCATCTACTATTTCCGGAAGACGCGGGCAAAAAAAGTAGAAACTGAAATGAATTGTGGAAGGTTAGGAAGGATGAATTTAAGAGAATCTGGCAGAGCACCATGCTTCATAGTGGATTCTTCGAATCTGGACCCTCGAGATAATGCAAACACAGGCTTCGGATTGAAGAATCGGTGAGAACCGATGTAAGTGGCCACCACCAAACTGGTTGGTGGGAGTGGAAAATGGGTCTTCTCCAATAGCAACCCGAAAAGTTAACCGAGCAAATACATTTCGTTCCTGGGACCTCTTTATGCATAGTACATGTACAAGCTATTCGCAGCAGCACAGGCAATGGCGTTTTCAGACGGGTGCCATGCTAGGTGGAGCAGCTTTGTCGTGAAATCAAAGGAGTTCCAATTTGCATCAACCACCGAATTCTCAGCTCCTCTTAATCATTGCACAGGATCATACCATACAAAGCAGTTACTTAGGAGCCCAACAATGACGGGCATAAAGATTGGATGGAACAAATGGAAGAAATTAACAGAAGGTACTGACCTTGTCTTGCTGCTCGTGTTATGCTGCTTAGGGATCTAGGGGGGCTTGAAGGTGTCTGCACCTGTCTCCTAAAAGAGCAAAGACAGAGGGAACCATATCACCTGCATATCATAGGAATCAGATTTGTGACTCAAAAAGGCTGCGGAGGCGGAAAGTACTTCATCGGGTTTTTGCTGGCTTCCAGAGTTGTTTCCTCATTACTTCCTTGAGAGCAACCAAAAACATGGAATAGATTGCCGGTGCAAAGGAAAACATGAAGTTAGTACACTCAGAAGACCTCCAGAAATAAGTGGTTTGGAAGCAAGAAACGCACAGCACGAACCGGTAATATCCAGTGACTACTCTCAAGCCATCACCGCTCAAGCAACACTCAAATTTATTGAAGATGAAGTCATTTTCGTATAAATCAGAAAGCTGAGAAGATTAAGGAAAGACAAAAATCAGAATTTTTTTAAAAAGAACAGCAGATGTACATGTTCATCTTTATAATCGGGGAAGATCTAACCTTTGGTCTTAGGTACCGGTGAACCTTGAACGTTGCAACTGGACTGAAACCATATTGATCTCCACAACTAATAATAGAAAATAGAAGAATGTGAGAATCTAAAAGCTGAACTCCATTCTATTAGAGCACATACAGAATGTTTCCCCAAAAACTTTGTTGCAGCATCAGAGACATGCACATAAATAAGCAGAAATCAGAATAATCATCTAGATGTTACAATAGTAACAAAAAATTTGTAGAATATTATACTTAAGACCGATTAAAACAAAAAAAAATTCAGTTTTCGCTAATACAAGGAGAGATGATGCACGAAAAACACATCCAATTAAAAACCCGCAGCAAGTTAAAAGTTGACACCTTCAGAGTCATATAGTCATGGCTACGTATATGTCTCCCATCCTTGGTCCATGTTTCAATCACTACCTTTGCCCCACAAATTCTACTCAACATACTTCAGTCTAGCCAAGAAGAATTAATAGATGAGATATTGATGACTAATAATAGATTTGCAGAGCATAAACATTGAACTGGGACAAAGCCGTAAAAGAAAAGTAACCTGTTGTTAGAAATAGAGTTGATATGGTAACCTGTAATCGTGTGCATGAGCATACACCCTTCGCCATCTAGCCAACAGGCTCGTCTCATTGCTTACCTAACATCATAGCATGCAACAGAGAACGTAAGAGATAATTCAAAAACATATGAAGACACATTATTGTATGCTCCAAGAAGCAAACATGCACCAAAATGGAAATCTATAGCTGAGACTCAAATGCAAGTCTGAGATAAAAAATGGTTAGTCCTTCATGGCACAACAAATGCAAGAAGAGAAAGAGAGAAGCTTATGCACAACTACCATTGGTAAACGAAGCGATGCAATGCCCCCAGGTGGGAATGTGAAGTCGTTGCTTGGAGAGCTGTTAGATCTGTCAGCATACCCTCCATTTACAAGATGTGGTTTGGTACTACTTGAGTTACTTAAGCTAGCAACACTACCATTTCCTACATATTTTAAGGGTCCATGTTCATATCAGATATCTTCTTCACCTTTTTCTCTTGTAGTTGTACCTGTGCCATTTCCAGACAGACAGTTTACAAGAATTAGTGACAAGAAAGTAGAGTTCCTGCTTGGCGGGCCTCTCAAGTCAAGAAGATGAAAGAAAAGGCGTATAAATCAAAAATAAGGTTTGATTAACAGATACTCCCTAAACCAAATAACAACATCTAGATATGAGTAGCAATTAATTCTTCAGTAGCATTTGTGTTCAGCCTGTAAGCGTATGCAGTAGCCAGGTAACAAGAAACAGATTCTGGAGACTGAGAAAAATCTTGGCCTCGCAATTAGAAACAGCCACCAAACACACAATCTTTTTGTTCCAAAACTTTTATGGTTATATCATAGGGAAGAGAGCACCATTTGATGTTTGGTACCATCTGATTTTGTTGGATTTTTTCCTCTATCTCCAAACTCTTAAGATAATCAATCTGAAACGAGCAATATCCGTATACGCAGTGCCGTAAGTGAGTACATTTGAAATTGTACGCAGAAGCAGCTGCCTCTGACCATACCTCAGGTTCATGGCTTAGGAACTCTATTTTTGTATCGGAACTCACTAACTTGGTAGTCCATTCACTAACTCCAAATCTCTTCTTGATCCGACCACCATTGACAGCAGCTGCATGTTCCGGGACTGAAAACACATTAAGCTGATCTATAACTAGCCCCCCCCCCCCCCGCAAATGCAAACCCCAACCCAAGCTCACTATAATAACCGGGTTGATGTGAGAGATAGACTGAGAGAAAAGATCGAATCAATCCTTCCAATAATATCACCCAGTAACAATCAAATAAATCTTCGATCAGGAGAGGAAATATCGAATCTTTGAGCTTAAAAAACCCAGAAAAACCCCATTAAAGGAATGAATTCCTTTTTACCCCTTGGGGAAATGAGAAAGAGACAGAGAGAGAGAGGGAGGGAGAGATAGAATGAGAGAGAAATGGGTAGAGAGAGATTCTTACAATCCAACCATTGAAACTACAGATTGCATGTTTCTTTTTCTCCCCCTTCCTCTTTGTCTTGTTCTTTTCTTGTCTAGTTTAACCAAACAGAGAACAAGATGCACTGCCAATTTCACTTCATGTATTGGTAGTAATAAAAGAAAATAAATTTGGGGGAAGTTCTCAATTTTTCTAATTTACTCTCTCCAGGGTTTCTATGCACAAGGGCAAAACTGTCATTTCCTTTTTTTTTAAGTTGAGTTAGGGTCAGAAAAACATGATTATGAGTTAAACAATAGATTTTATTTTTATTTATACCACTTAGTCGACTAATTCAAATTTAACTGTGAAAAACTTTAGAAAAGTAGCAAAACATAGTAACATTATTATTGTATTTTCAAGAATTCTAACAATTTTTTTCTATAATAATTGTATCCCCACTTGAACCAAGGACTTCATTATGGTTGGAAAATATATTTTTTTGTATAAGAACTAAAGATGGTTAAAAATAAATGGAAACTTTTTTTTAGAAGGAAATAGATGGGAAGCTAGAAAGTACATGTAGTTAATTTGGGCCGGTTGCTAGAGTCACGCGGCGGCAACGCTTCCTTTGGTAATTACGGGGTGAGGTGGGATTTCATGTTTGGCTGTGAGAGGTTAGCTTAGTCAAAACTAAATGTAGATGTCACATGCGTCACTGTTTGCCCCAAAGAGGTATAGAACCACCAAAATCTGTGAAAAAGGCCAAATAGGTTGAGGTCATCGAGACCAGGAGCGACCTAAAAAAAAAAAAGAACCTAGCCGCTCTCTCTTCCTAGGTGATTTTGAGGTGACTCCCAATTCCCCCGCTTCTCGGCTTGACCGCCGGCCCTGTCCCGCAGCCAGTGATCATGCGGGTTCGGGGAGGATGGCGCTTCTCCTATGCAGTCGTTTCTTATTAATCGGACCGGGATTGCTTTGTTCCTGAAACCGATTCTTCTTCAACCTAGCCTCGCGGCTAGGGTTCAGTTCGCCGCCCTTCCAAAGATCACCCTGGTGGTCTCCCAAGTGGCTCCAACACGGATCCCCGGTATTGCACAGACGTTTCTTGCCTCCACCCCCTCTTCCTGGAGGATTACTGTCTCGGGCGGGTCACATGGAATTTCAGGCCGGTCTCCTCTCTCCCATTCAGCGATGCCGCAGATCTCTTCCCTTCATGTACGGTTACCCTTTTCATGCATCGTACAATGGAGGCACGGCTGGTCGCATCTTGGTTTTACCCACCGAGACAGGTGATGTGCAAGTTGGGAACAAGGCTGTCCCGTACCCTTCGCTCTCATCGCACAAGGCAGCCCCCTCTACTTCCACCACCAAGCCTCCTCCGACTCCTGGTGTTTAAAAAAAGTTCAAATAGGTTGATTTTATGTTAGTCTTAACATAGTAGAAGTATTTCCTGATTCGGTTCTTTACCTAACCTTGTAGTTGTATATTTCCGGGCAACAATTTTGTTCTCTTGCAAGTGAAGTTTAACTTGAGAGAGCTGTGGCGTTTCTTCTTCTTCTTCTTCATCCAGTTCTCTTCATTGCAAGGTCTCGATCAATCCGTGTTAACAATTTTTTAGCTGTATTTAATATACAATGTTCACCATCTTTTATACAGAACTCATAAGAAATGGCTAGGAGTTTTTGTTCAGCCATTGTTCGAGTGCAGCAAAAGGAAAGCAAGTTTTGTCCGAAAAATATAAATTAATATTTGTAGTTTCAGAACATCCTGGTTTTTCCATTCGCGTGCTTTTGCTGATACACCTTTTTTTTTTCCTCGGACACTCTGAGATAACCTATGGAACATGCTTTGAGGCTTCCAGTTATAATTAGTATAATTGTTGTGCTTTGTTCTGATTCGACACGGAACACCATTATGGAGTTCTGGCGTTCATTGACAAGACTTGTTATTTTGGGTGCAGTTGAATCTTGATAAAACTGTTTGTTCTTGCTTGTTACGTTGGTCCTAAATTTGGATTTGTTGGTTCTTACTAGCTCTTGGATATCAGTTTTAAGTTGTAGGAGTAAGTGTGATTAGTTAGTAACCAATCATGTCAAGGTATTGTTTGTTTTCTATTAGTGGGCGTGAGCTTTGATGTAACAGTAAGTCAGTTTGTGACTGACTGACTGGAGGCATAATAATTAATAACAATCTCTCTACAGAAAATTTTGTGGTAACATAACGTTGCTTAAGAATGCACTCACCCTCCCCTTTCTCTAGTCTGGTTCGAGTTTTCGAGTACTTGGCTCATGTGAACTATTGAAAACATAACTGTAGGATGATGCTTTTAGTGTTTCTAATTAAAATCAATAGTCCGTCTCAAAAACTAAGACCAAGAAACAACTTTCTACAATCATGATTATGGAACATCGCTGTAATCCTTATTAAGAAGTTGGGCATCGACTAAATTGTGGACTAGTGACTAAAAAAAAAGGAAATAAGACCAATGATCAATCTTCAAGTCACAAATGCTTAACAATTTCAAATATAACGTAGCCACCTTTTTTGGTGGCTTAGGAATCTTGGACTAATATTTGCAAGCTGCATCGTTAACCAACCCACTTAATTTATAATCCGAAGCAAGACTCGTCACCACATGACTTGCACATATCCCTAAATTTGGATTCAATATCTGGACTATAATTAACAATTTTATACAATATCTAGACAGAAAAAAAAGACCTAAATAGTAATCTTCGTACTATTAACTTTTACAATGTACAACCAAATGAAAACGGCAGCTAGTTGAATTTAGCAACTGTTTTGGTTGATACGATTTTGTGTTATACCGAATGATCTTTGTTCAAGTCGGTATGAATGATAGTCAAACTATCTCAATAAATATTTCACAATCTTGCGTTTCTGAAACTCAAAATAGATACCTCTTAGTTAATTTATCAGAAAAATTATCTGTACTTATTGATAGTTGAGTTCACATAATGTATGGCTATATAATATGAAAAAAGAGCAGAGACAAAATTCTAATTTGTAAGGCAAACTATTTCAAATGAAAGCTCAGAAAAATTTGTACTTCACATGCACCGTAGACCAAGCACCAGGGGAAGTAGTTAACAGAAGAAAATTGTCATGATAAATTCTCAGTTTTTTAAACGATAGCCCGAAACCTAATATTAAGTTACCGAGTTACAACCCAAAATTAGAAAATACATAGATAAATCACGAAAACATCAGATAGAAAACAAAGTCATTGAGCTCCGGTTAAACAAGCAGACATAGCAACCACAGAATATATGCACTTCCCCAAGGAAATAAAGATCAACTTCGACATCAAATACATAAAATCATCTTCCTCGCCTGTTATTCCAGCTCCTTGGTTTTGAGGAGTAATAAATCTACAGTAAAATTCCATAAAAGAACATAGATTACAATAATTCAACAAATTTCTCATTATTAGTTTGCCCCATTAATTGTAAGGGTACTCACCCACTACCCTTACACACAAGCAAGCATGTCATATGTGGGCCATGCGTTTCAAGCCAACAAAGTTGCTCCTGTAAGTAGTCGAGATCACAGTTCTACAACTCCGGAAATAAACAATGTTAAGATCTATCTTTCTGACACGTCTTGTTTCCAGATTGAAAGCGAACAGTCTGTTGAGCTTGTAAAACATTAACATCTCTCCTCTTTGTACACTTAACGGATGAAGAGCCCAGTTAATTGGACAATCAAAACACCAATTAAGATTGATTCTATACTTCTCAATCCAATGCCAAGTCACACGGTCGACAAGTATCCACAGGAAAAGAGACTTCGTGTTCAAACACACGTGAGCAAAAGCCAATGATCCATCAATTTCCAACATTCGCATGTCCTTATTTTGAAGTCCATAGCCCCCATGTCCCTGAGCACAATGATTCGAATCTGGATGACGCTTGAAGTCAACTGTCTCAATCTCAGTGTTAAAGATCATAATGCGATTCCGGGGACGACTGATTGTATCCTCGAGCATGTAATAGAGTGAGTCGCTGATATTGATGGGCACCTCACGTGAAGGGAGAGAATCGTACCAGCCAAGTACGGTACTCTCCCCCTTTAAGTTGAATATTTTATAACAGTAACGGCCGTGAGTGTGTGGGTAGGAAGTAGTGAGGAACAAATACTCTCTCTTGAATGGATGAAACCAGAACCGCAACAATAGTTCCCTTCAACTGTCACACCCGCTAGTACTCTTCCTGTCAAGGGATTGTAAATAGATAACTGAAAAGAATGAAGATCCGGGATATGTAGCAACAACAACAGCCCATCGAAGGTTCCACCTAAATGATAACGACAGTCTAGCAGCTTAGTTGTGTCAAATCTTTTGATGTAAGGTTCTTCATAGGTGAGGTCAAGAGAATACAACTTCATGTCATTGGTCCGATCATAATTATGTAGCAAGATGACAGGAGGGGCTCTCAATTCGTGTAAATCAAAAAAATTGGGAGTGAGGATCACGTCCACCCATCCCTTGCACACCATAATACACTTGAGGACATCCTCGGCTGGTAGTCTGCTCACAATCTCAGGCATCAAATCTTGAGGCAATGGCTTACTGCGTTTCCCCTGAAAAATCTTTGATATGAGACGAAAGAAACCCAAGTTTTTCATCTTCCCAAAGTGTGTATTCCCACCAATTAGTCTTTGAATTCTGTTGTAGATATGCTGCTGCTCATTCGCCGATGAAAAAATATCACAAATAGCCTCGTGCGTAGGGTCCCTCCTCCAAGATGCTACATTCCTTTGAATTTCCATCCTGAATTCTGCTGCTCCACACACACACAGCAAGTATTTGATCAACCAAAGAGCTGCAGAAAAGTTCGAGGACGATTAGTTGATGATAGATAGATACTCACGAGTCATCCTTTGCAAGACATGATTCCGGCGGGTACATATCTCAAGTCAACGCATTCCAAATTGTTATACCATCCAAACCAACATCAGTTTGGCCAACCAACGCAATTGAGGATCTTTATTCATTCATAGCCTGCCTACACACAAACTAAAACAACCCCTATCTAAGCCTACGGACGCCTATATATAGATCTTGGTGGACCGACCGACCATGAGCCTACAATTAAACGCAGAACAGAGAGACATAAGCTCGGTAAGATCTATATGTTTCGATCCGGCTATTCTCTGGAAGTAAGACAAAAAGAAAAACAAAAAATAAAAAACACAGGACACTTCTTTCCAGGGTTAAAACCACAAATCCCAATTCTTCTTCTCAGGAACCAAGGTTAAAACCGCAAAACCCAATTCGGAAGAAAGATTAATTTCTAAAAGAGAAGCGTAGAAACCTTGCGTGGGTAGTATGCGAATACTTGCTTCCCTATCGATCTTCCCAGCGGGGCCGCTGTTTTCTTCTTTTAAATTATTTTTTCGGTGTGGTTCGTGTTTTTTAAATAGACCCGGACAAGTCTCTGTTTTAAGTAGGAGTCGGTTTTTTTATAGTGAAACTCTTTTCTTAAAGTAGTTGTTTTATGCATAGTTTTAAAATATAGGTTTTGGTATGACCCAGAAATCTGCCGTTTTATATTTTTTTGGTCCGATTGGTCAGATCGATGGTCAGACTGGAATTTTTTTATTTAAATATATTATTTTTATGGTATTTAATTGTAAATGGTAGGGACTATTTTTTGTTTTTTCTCCTTCCCCCACCCACTTACCTACCCAAGTTTTATTAAAATTATTTTATTTTAAACATCACTTACCAAATTTCAACTAAAAAAAAAGCATAACACAAAAAATCGAACCAAATCGGGTAAGTTTCGAACCAAATTGGGTAAATTTTGAACCAAATCGGGTAAAGTTCTGGTCGAACCGGTGATTTTTGGTCGAAACGAGGCTAAAACCACCCGGTCCGACTGGAAAATGGACGGTTTGACCGGAGTCCCTTTTTTCACCCTAAAAATGAGCTGGTAAATGGGATGATTCACGGTCGGACCGTATTTTTTAAAACTATGGTTTTAGGAGAAAAAAGTTAGTCTAGTGTTACTGTTCATGTATTTTTAATGGTGTTCGATTAAAACAGTTTTGTAAAAACAATATCCACGTCGGAACAACAACTAAAAAAGTCAAATTTTGGACCAAAATCTGACTTTTTATGTCGAATCACGGATCCAACTTAAAAAGTCAGATCTTGGCAGAATCCAACTTAAAATTTCGGATGTTGGAGAAATAGACGTGATGTGCTTTCGACTTGGTGGTAAAGGTGTGACATTTTACTACATGGTCGTTAGTTTAATTCCAACTACCAACAACTTTTTTGCAATCTTATTTTTACTATCGAACATAAATATTATATTAAATAAATCAAATTGTAATAACTAGACAAAAAATTATTGGTATCCAATTTGGTCTAAGTCGTGGTCCTTGAAAGTAAGGTCATAGGTATAATACTTGAGTTTGGTAATTTTTTAATTAAAAAAACTTATTTGACCAATTATCAATTATAATGGATAAAAAAATTTCATTCACCTTAATTAAACAACGCATTTGACCAATTATTAACAATCTATTTAATAGCAGCTTCGAGAGAGATTTTGTTTGACGAGTATAAATTTTTTGAAATTGTGATTGTGAGAATTAGTAGAGTAAAATATTGTTAAAATATTAGTACACGATCTAAAGTTATAAAATAATATAATGAGTAGATTAGTTTTAATGCATCACCTCGAATAAAATTTATCACTATGGCAACTCAATTAGCTATCAAGAAACGAAAAATTGGCTATCAAGGTGAATGAAATTGATAGTTTTCTGATTGAAATGATTTAGTAAAACAAAATTAAGGTAAATAATTTAGTAAAATGAAATTAAGGTACTTGATGTGTCTGACAAATCCTACGACGCAAATCTATTTTTTTATTAATATTGATTAGAAATAATACCCTTGGTTATAGTATGATTATTAGTTAAGTAAACAAATATTTCATGCTATAAAACTCAAGTATTTATTAATCAAGTGAAGGACCGCAACTATTTCTCCGTTTCATTCTTTTATTCACAACTCCATTTCTTTTTCCTTCTTATTTATATGATTAGCAGTTTTTTAATATATGTAATAACAAATATATATATATATATATATTATTTTTATTTTAAAAAAAAGATAGTCATTCGAGCTGGTTTAGTTACACAATTATTGTCTTCTTTTATCGAGGTAGAATTTTGACCAGATCGACATTCGTAATCTTGCAAACTATTATTCCGCACTTAGTAGACCGCAAATATTTATATTAATTAACTTTAGTTACCAATAAAAGTTACACAACGAATGTAGGGGTGTTAGTTGTAACGACTTTTCGAATAGTTTCTACCTGTGAAAAAAAATCATTAAGCATAGAGAGAGATTTTCTAAAATGGATAAAATTGATACATATATATTCCTAAGTTTGTAGAAACAAACATATGTTTCCAAAATATGCAAAAAATTGATTTTCAATTAAAAAGAAAATTCGGAGGCGACCCAACAACATGCCACCGCGCTTGTCCTCTGTTGACCGAGGAAATATTAGAAAAATAATTAAGGAATATGAGGCGACCCGGGCAACGAGGAAAGTGAATTCGGTAATGGATGTGTAAAACACAGCAGTACTGTACTGAATAAAAAGAGAATCATTCAATTGGCTTTATTAAATTTTGTACAAGATCTGATGGTTAATATTTAAGCAGGGTATTATTGTCTTTTTATCTCCCTCTCACCCCCCTCTCTCTCCCCCTCACTCTATGCGATCTTCGATTCTAGGGGAAGAAAAGCTCAAAATTGTCGGAGACCAGACCAGAACGGGTGTGCCGCCACATCGCGTGCTCCCGCCGCCACTGACGCCGACGCCGATATCCAGGATGGGGAAGAAGGTTATGCATTGGTATTGTACTCGTCGTCTCCTTCCTCGGCTTCTGCAAATAGGAGAAAATCCTTGGATTCCAATTAGGGTTTCGGTTTTCATTAATTACAATCATATGTAGGAATTTTTGTCTAATTTGATGATTTCTTTGTATAGGTTACGAGGAAATTGGCTCCAACCACCAGCGAAGTTAAGAAGCCTCGCCGCTATCATTCCAGAACCGTCGCCCTCCAGTAACAGCTCCCTTTTTCTCAGGGAAGAAGAGAGACGTGTGACAGGAGAGGTAGGAGGCCAGGAGCGCAAGGTTACAAGGAGGAGGAAGGTTGAGCTCAGATGAAGCGGCTCCTCCCTCTTCAAGCTAGGGACGGCGATGACGATCGGGTAGCTCTCCGGCGACAAGGAGGAGTAGGACAAGCGACGATATCTGCTCCAGCCCTCCCCTCTCTCTCTCTCTCCCTCTCCCCATCGCTAACAACGAAAGATGGTTGATGACCTACTCTAGACGCTAATGCATTCAAGGCTACTCTAGGTGATCAACTCGCTAACCTTCTAAATGTGTGAAGCTCATCAATGGTACACACTCTAAGGTTGATCAGCCTAACAAGTTCACATAGTCGGTCGGACGCACTTCACGGCATCTGACCCTTAAGGAATCTACTCACTAACCATAATAAATGTAAAGTAAAGATAAATAGATAAGGCCATAAATGTCACAAGCTGAATAAAAGAGGTAAGGAAAGAGGGGTTTAGCCGTATGTGCTCCTCTGGACCTTCCTCTCTGACCCAGCTCCCAACGGGACTACCTACCCGAGAGAGCCGCCTCCTTTCTAACTAAACTGTCTCTCCAAAAAGCTTACTAGTATTTTTACAGGGGGTATTTATACAAGAGAGCCCCCACTTACCCTAAAAGAAAAATATCAAAATAGTAACATGACCAAATATCTGGTTTAATCATCAGGCAGGAATATTATTTGAAGATCCCGACGCATGGCACTTGGTGGTCCCAAATTTGATGATGTGGCATCTCCACCTTACTCTCTCCTTTTCCTCTCTCCCTCCTCCTTCCCCTCTCTTCTTCTTCTTCCTCCTAAAACTAAAGTGACTAGATAACGTCGGAGACGGCACCACCACCGTCGTCGTCATCGCCAGTTCTCTCCTCTTGGCAGTGGAACTCAATCGGACGATAAGCCGTTTCATTTCCAAAGTAACCAGCGGGCTCTAGCTCCTCCATGTCGGCAAAATCCCCTTCCTCCAGTGGATTTTTTGGCTGGCTCAGCGCCGCTGCCGTTGGACTTTCCGCTCCCCGGCGTGGATCTTCAGCCATCGTTGCCTGATCACGTGGAGCCCGGGAAAACCACCATCACTCAGCTCCCTAACGGCGTCAAGATCACCCACTCCGATAGCAATTTGGTCGGCGAAAGCTCTCCGCAATGACGGTGGTGGTGTCATCTTCGGCGGTAGAGTCCTAAAACTTGGAGAGCTCGACGAGCATCTTGGTGGCGGGCTGGAGGACCTCCATCTTGTTGGCGGCAGGCTGTTCTATTCAACAGGAAGGAAGGTGGATTTGGTTGGGGAAGAGAAGAGAAGAGAAGGGGGAGAGGGGGGGAAGGAGGAAAGAGGGAGAAGAGCAGAGAGGTAGTAGGCCACTTAGACAAAATTTGCTGACATGGCCTGTCCACGTGCTCGGGCAGTTTTCAGGCAGGTCCGGACAAGTTCGGGCAGCTGCTCGTGGACCTAAGTGATGTAAAGTTTTGGTGATACCACAGGGTACTAAAATAAATTTTTCCCAAAATTATTCAAATAGTGGAGAGTCAATAAAAGAAATATTTATCACTCAATCGAATATTTTAAAACTACATGTGATGGCAGTAGACTGTCAAAGCGCAAAACTAGAAGTGTACTTTTACTAAAACATTATTACCATTTATTAACATCTGCTAATAACTATTTATGTCAACCAATAAACTATAAAAAAAACATTTAATATTAGGGTATTTTGAATTCAAATTCTTAAAAATCAATGTTTAAAGATTTTTTTTTGTTAGACTTGCCTAGATTAATCGGTACAATACAATGGTTACCATTTCATATTAACAAGGAAAATAGATCTTTCTATCCTCTCCCAGTAAAGTAAACGCTTAGCGCCCCACCTTCCTTGTAAAGGAGATACAAATTACAGAAACCCGAAAAAAAAGAGAAAATAGAAAAAGAATCTCATCACTCGAAAAGAAAGAAAGAAAGAGATTAATTTCAAGAAAACGGTTACAGGAAGACGAACGACGACGTAGGACGCCTCTTGTTCTCTATCTGATCAGGTACCTTCTCTATCGACGACTCCGTTTTGGTCCTTATCTACGATCGCCGACGAAGGCGCCGATCTTAAGCTCGTCGTCGGGTGAGATTGATCTCGGAACCGATCGCTTTTAGGTATTTTGATAGGAACGTAGTTGAGGATAGTTTAGACCTTGATCTTCGTGTTCCTTACTGTTTAGATTCGTTTTTGATGAGGATTCGACGATCTCCGGGAATGTGACGGATCTTCGTGATCCTTTGTTGTGGGGGCGACGGCGTCGTTTCGGATCTGTTGTGGACCGGAAAGATTCTTTTGAAGCGGTTGTATTTGGTTTGGAAGGTGTTTGATGTTTTGCCTTTTGTCTCAACTGCCAGCGATGAAGCAGGGAGTGTCGTCGTTGAACCCTTACGCAGCGGCCTATGTCCCGATGGCTAAGAGGGATGGGAATGATAAGGCCGATGCTCCCGGATCGCCGGTCTGGTATGCTCCTTCTGTTGGCCTGAACAACCAGCAACACAGAGGTTCCCCTTCGGGTCCTGTTTCACCCCTTGGTTCCTATAGCTCGTCGTCGCAGAATCCTAGGCGCTTTGTGCAGAAGCAGCAGCTGGTGGATGAAGAGCATGAGATGGATTTGGAGTACTTGCGCATAACGTTTCCTGGCATCTCTTACGAGTCCCTTAATGATGTTTACCTGGCCAACTGTGGTGACTTGGATGCCTCCATTGACATGCTTGACCAACTTGAGGTAATGCCGTGCATGTCATGTCGCAAAGTTGATCTTGTGCTTTGACCATTACTTTTTTGCGAGCTACTACTAGCCTTTTGAACTAGAGAAGAGGGTGGGTAATGCAGTCTGGGCGCTGGCTAAACTTCTGTTGGCAATCACGGAATGGGGAGTTTGTTGATCAATGAAAACAGAATATTGACCTTTTGCCTATTTGTATACCTCTGTGGCATGAGATTTGGAGAAAAGAGAAATTCGGGATGTTTACAAAAAAAAAATTTGCTGTCACCAGAGGGTTTCTTTGTTACGTATGTCAGAACATGATGCTTAAAAGGAAGATATATCAGGGAATGATCAATGTTAGTGTGCTGCGTGGTTTTCGTGTTATCCGATGTGCATTTTTGTTAGTTGGACTTTTGGCTCGAGTGACTTGAACTGCCTACCACTGTTTTTGCTTTCTGTAAGTCGGTTAGAAATGTGCCGAGAATAAGGTACTGTAGCTAGCAAGTCACATTTACAGCAGCTGACTAACAGCTTCCTTTCTCCAATTCCTTTTGCCACCTCTGCATCCGCTGTACTTGGGAGATATAAATTCCTTTATATGCTTGTAGGCTCTGGGACTACAGCTGTTGTTTCATGAGATGAATTGCAAAATTGCAGTCTGAATAGAAATACACTCAACCCAATCCGAAACATATTCTTGGTTAGAGAGCAATTGTTCTTTGGTGTTAAATTTAATAACTTTTTCATCTTCCCCTCTTATATTTGCAGTGTGGCACGATCGAGTCTGTTGAAAATCTGCCTGACAGTTTGGACATTGGTGATGTTCCCGAGTCAGCCATTTCCGCTGAATCTTCGTCTGTGAAACTGAAGAATGTTGTTGGTGAAGCTAGTACCTCTTCAGCCGGTCCTGCAGCCGCAGAATCTGTCACTGTCCCCTGATCAGTTCTGGATGGATCTCCTCCATTTGCCTAACTGTTCTTATCTTGTGTATAAGAAGTATGTAGTTAGGGTACATTCCAGAGAGGTTAGAACAGATTACATGTACTTCTGGTCAAGATTGTACAGTTTTCAGATGCTTGTTTTTCAGTAACCCTCTTCCTTTTCGGGGCTCTGCTTAAGCCAGCAGCAGCAGCGCATCAGCGGTTGATGTTTCAAGAAATGTTGTGATTCCCGAACCCTTTTGACTCTGTGATGTTTGGATGGTTTCCAGATATTATGTGGGTACCAGAATGAATGCCTCTGGTAAAACCTGCATGTAAAGATGAAGATTGTGATGATTGGGAGTTTGCCATGGTTCCTCTTCTCATCTGTTCTCTCTCATTGATCATTTGGATTCTGAATTAGGTCGACGAGACTGCAATCTTTCCGGTTGCTTGAGATCGAGGCCTTCCAAGCTATTTCTGTCGTGTGCCTACCTTCTTTGTAGTGCCATCTGCAGCTTGGCTTAAAAGGGATTTCTCAAAAAATTACCTTAATAGGTTGGAATTGGCTAGGGTGCCTCTTGATTCCTTACCTACTAAACTCAGCACTCTCTTGGGTCCAGGATGGTGTAATATCATCGAAATATTTTATTGATAATAACAACAAAAATTTGGTGTCGGAAAGCACTATCAATGATTGTTTTGGTAGGGGGAGGAGGATTCAAGCTCCTGTATTTTTTATTAGAAAAGCTACAATCACTGAAAATCTCACAATAGTTTTACTTGGACTAGTCAAGTTGATCGAAAAATTATGAGTCTCCTCGACCAGTCATCTGTCATCTCATCCCAATTACTTAAAAAACGAAAAGTTAGGTAGCCAATCAACTCCAAAATTAGCCTCCCTGTAAATATGGTCCTCAGAAAATGCTCTCTTATTTTCAGAAGAAACTAGTCAATTAGCTGTCCATAATTAGACTGAATATAAGAAAAGGAAAATAAACCCGAAATGGGGTTTTTTTTAAAGTATAATTATTTTTTTAAAGCAAAAAATAGAATTATATTAATCTTAGTGTTATGTACAACTATGCAAAAGAGTGAAAATTTCACACGCAAAAAGCGGAGAAAACACCACTGATCTCTATACAACCCGCATAAAGGAACATGAAAGAAGTCAACCAAGACTAGAACTAGAGCTAAAGAGAAAGTTTTTTAAGGCAATATGACCAACATGGAATTGCCGTGCAAATCTTCCCATAGCTATCCCAACTTCTAGGTTTAAATTTAGGAATAATTATCCTAAGATCTCTTGTGTTTGAACAAATCCACCTTTTAGTCCTTACTGTTTTCAAAAAAAAATTTCGGTCCTCCTAGTTTGACATAATAGCACTTTTTAGTTTCTGGCAGACCCACTGCTGACGTCATAAAAAGTGGTCATAAAAAGATTGTGTTGACTGCTGACGTCAGTGATGGGTCCGCCAAGGACTAAAAAATGCTATTATGTTAAATTAGGAGGACCGAGAAAAGTTTTTGAAAACAGTAAGGATTAAAAAGGGCATTTGCTCAAACACCAGGGACCTTAGGACAATTATCCCATAAATTTATATAAAGAGGTCTTGGTCCAAAATTTTGAAAGAATCGTCTTCTAAATAGTATCGATAATACTCGACTTACTGTGAATAATAGAGATTAAAAAACTCAGCAGCTACCAGTTGGACAATTTTAATGGTGCCAAGCCAAGGGGACCCACACCTCCTTCGCCTACCATATTGAATGTCCGTTATTGTCGGTTATCTTTTCAGACCAGCTACAAAAAAGTCCAAGGAAAGACAAAACGCCAAGAGAGGACAAAGAAAAAGAAGAGGAAAGTTATTGAAAATAAGAGGAAAGAATAGAATAGAAATAGCCAGGGAGGGGAAAGAAGGCTTAATTTTGTCAAAGGCCACAACTTTATATTCTTTTTTTTTTCTCTCTATAGCTAACAGTAAAGAAACTATTTTTAGCTTCATACCACTCGAAACCACCTCTTTCAACACGAACCCAGATTTTTTTACCAGCTTCTTCCCATCTCCTTCATAAAAAATTTAACTTTTTTTTCTCTCCGACAAGATTGTCCTAAACCTCTGGTTTGCTTTTTTTTTAATTTGGGTTTAAAGATCCTATCTTTAGTCAATGAGGGGGTAGCTGTTGATCATCATGTTCTTGGCTTGTGGTGGATAAAATTTGAGCATTGAGATTGGTTTAGAGCCAGCTTGGATCTGTTAGATAGAATAGGAAGACCCCATTTAGGAATTGTGTACCCTTTTTTTTTTTGATCTAGGAAGTTATGGGGGTGGATTACTATGAATTGCTGAAGGTAAACAGGAATGCTTCAGATGATGACCTGAAGAAGGCGTATCGAAAACTGGCAATGAAATGGCACCCGGACAAGAATCCGAACGACAAGAAAGAAGCCGAGGCGAAGTTCAAGCAGATCTCCGAGGCTTATGAGGCATAAAATCTCGGTTTTTTCGTTTCGTTATTGATTGTTTTATCCTCATTGATGAATGGCTCATTGTGCAAATGCAATGTGTTTTTTGATGCATTCCTTTGAGAATGTTCGTTTGATGAGTTTTTCGCGGCTGCGCGTTGATGTTCGGGGCAATTGGTGCTTGTTCGTGTGGATTTAGGTTCTGAGTGACCCGCAAAAGAGAGCAGTTTATGACCAGTATGGCGAGGAAGGATTGAAAGACATGCCACCCCCTGGCAGTGGTGGTGGAGGAGGGTCTAATGGCTTCAATCCTAGGAATGCAGAAGACATATTTGCAGAGTTTTTCGGCAGCAGTCCCTTCGTATTCGGATCCTCGGGGGCTGGAAGGTCTATGAGGTTTCAGTCAGATGGACCAGGCCTTTTCGGCGGATTTGGTAGCACGGATAACCTCTTTCGGAGTCACAATGAGGTGCCTATGCTTAGGAAGCCGCCATCCGTTGAGAGTAAATTGCCCTGCAACCTTGAAGAACTCTATACCGGGTCAACCAGGAAGATGAAGATCTCCAGAACTGTAATTGATGGCTTCGGGTACATTCCAACAAAACTCTCCCCATATCTTCTTCCTTGTCGTCTGTTTTTCCATTTCAAGTAAAAATCCGCATTGACAGAGAGATATCTGCTGCCTTGCATACATTTGGGTCTGCTATGGACATTTGGGTCTGCTGCATTGTATAATATGATATCAGAGCGGGCGTCTACCTTGGCTCGTTTTTTTTTTTTTGAGATAATACCTTGGCTCGTTTTTAGGACAAGGAAGTCGAGTACAGCTAACTGCGATCTTCTATTAAACGTCGAACTCATCTTGTAACAGGAGGCAGGTACAAGAAACAGAAATACTGACCATCGACGTAAAGCCAGGGTGGAAGAAGGGAACCAAGATAACATTCCCAGACAAAGGAAACGAGCAGCCGAACCAGCTCCCCGCGGACCTCGTGTTCATCATCGACGAGAAGCCACACGACAAGTACAAGAGAGACGGCAACGACCTCATCTTGAGCCACAAGGTTTCCCTGGCCGAAGCACTAGGAGGGACCACCGTAAACCTCAAGACACTGAACGGGCGTGATCTGTCAATCCCGGTGAGGGACATCATCAGCCCCGGTTATGAGCTCGTCATCCCCAATGAAGGAATGCCAATAGCCAAGGAGCCAGGGAAGCGCGGAGACCTGAGGATCATATTCGAGGTCAAATTCCCGACGAGGTTGACGGCGGAGCAGCGGGCCGGGCTGAAGCGTGCTCTTGCAGGCTGACCAAGGCATACATGAGCTTGCTCTTCGCTTGGTTTAAATGTTTGGTACTTGTTGCATCGGTCTGAGATCGTATAATTGTACATTTGACGTGGCGGTGTTTTTCCTTGTTATGGTCCAAAGGATTTTGTACTAGGAGCAGCCGCGCAATTCGCTAAAGGCTTTTGCAGTGTTTCTGTTAATGATGGTCAAATAAAGTGAGAAACAATCGGTTTCTCCTTTCCTTTTAATGGAAAAAATATCAGTTGCGTTTTATTTGTTACCATTCAAATATCATACCCGATTCATTTCATTCACAGCTTCCTACTAGCTAGCTTCAAGGAGCTGCTACAAAAAACTGAACTACGGAGAAGTCTACAGTCGAAAAGAGGGGAGGTTCTGCCTGCGACCCTAAGAACCACATTTACAAAAAACAAAAACAAAAAAGAACTGAAAGCCTCTACTTTAATGGGCGCCTCGAGGCCGTTGTGCTGCTCCGCCCTGCCGAGCAGCACCATAGCCTAGTGGCGTCCCGTAGAACTGCCCGGCCTGAGGTTGATGCACGGGGAATGCATGAGCAGGGACGTTGGGCACCATGTGTTGTCCCATCTGCGGACGTAGCGATTGAGGTTGCTGTGCATAGAGTGGTTGCAAAGGTGGCTGATGTCGGAGTGGCTCGTCTGGACGCCACTCTGGCATGTCATCATCCTCGTCATCATCGTTCCAAGGCTGTACAACTACACCTAGTCCTCTTCTATCTTGATGGTTAACTTGGGGCTTCTTATTCTCGAGTTGTCCGTATTTGTGTATGAGCTCCCTGATTGAATCCACAGGTCGGGATGCAGATTGGGCAGGCTGGTCATGATACGGCTTCCTATTTCTCGGGGCAGAATTTTGGCCAAGGTGAGGCAGCCTCGCCATGTCGGAACCCCTAGAGAAATTGAACTCGGGCAAGTCATCCTCATCTCGGGAGCCTGGTGGACCGAACCCTGGGGGCAACTCGTCATTGATATCCTCCTCCGGCTGCGACAGGGGCTTCGGGGTGATAGCAGGTCCGCCCCGAGATGAGGGGTGTTCGGATGCTAAGCTAACATTAGTGTCCTTTTCTTGGCGTCTCCTAGGGGTTACATGTTGCCTTTTCGAATTGTGCTTATGATGCGTCGACGACTTGGGTGATATGGTAGTTACTTTTCTCCATACAACCACACCCATTAAACCACAATCCAACGAGTCCAAGGAATCAATTTGGTCCTTGGGAAGGACCTGGCCAAGCATTTCTCGCGTCTTTCCGTGAGACGGGCAGACGTAAAGCTCCACACCGGAAACTGGCTCGGCCAATCCGACTCTCTCGTCGGAAACATAGGAATCAGCCACCTAGAGAGAGAGAGAAACCCCAATTAAACAAGACTGAAAAAGTTGAATAAGCTTTCCAAGAAAAGGGAAATAGAATTACCTCACGAATGTTTGCACGGTCGCCTTCTGATGTCCCATCCTTGCAAATGAAGTAAAGGGCCTGCGCAGAAAAATGAGCGGACGTTAATCCTCTGTTCAAAAAATCACGAAACCAAACTTAAATCCTGAAGTATCACGACGGTCCAAGCGAATGGGAGTTCTAATTTGCTCGTCCAACAAAATAAATCAAAACCCTTCCAAAAAAATAATATGGTCCAACAATAGCATCATTTCTTGGGGGGAAATTTAAGCCCCAGCAACAACTTTTATGAGATATTTTCACTTATTCCGAACTTATAGTGGACTTTCGCCTCTTTCCTTGTCAAGAAGGGCGTTTGTCCCTCTTTATAGATATCTGCTCGCATCTGTGCGCTCTAATTTCAAAACGTCCATTACTGTCTCTCGCAAGGCCCCAGAAAAACTGCATCCTACTTATTCATTGCTCGGCAAACATATCAGTCTTTAAGTACGATTCCATACTTGAGGAGGATCCAGCTGCTACTTTCCTCCCGAATATTATAGATCGATTATGATTATTACGAGAGAGAAAAACAGCGCATAGATTCAATCTGCTTCCATGGAGTTGCACATTTCCGTGTCATAGATGCCGGAGGTATCCTGGCTTGCGCGGTATGGAAGTCATCAAAAGCAGATAAAACCACACAGCATATCATTGATTGCGCAGGAAACTGATTTCTGCTACTCTGCAAATGCGAGTAGCACAAGTCATGTTTAGTACAACAGGAAGAAACTCGGTATACCATGACGGCTCGACTTCTGGACAACGGAAGCTGTTGAAGGAACTTCCCAAATGCATCAAGTCTCACTCTGCCCTTCACCTCAATCAGACTTGGCCAACCCTTTGCCGATGTCTTCTCGCCACTGCAACCATGAAAACCAGGTCAGCAAGAACATTTAACAACCATAAACGCTCAAGACCTTCACCAACTCTGACAGCTCAGTGTTTGAACTATTTTTCCAAACAGTTTTAAGACATCCACAAACTATAAATGTAAACACCAAATCAAATCACATACAATTGGCACAAGTTCCTTTGAAAGCTAGTGGACACGCCTGCCGGTGGTGAAATTCCACATACCTTTTAAAAATTCCGATGACAGGCGCCAAGGTTGAGATATTAAGCTGGAGTTCACCATCCCAAAAGCGTTCACCCTTCAACTCCTTAAGAAGTGCAGCAGTTGATTTTACAGGACTGACCACCAAAGGCTTTCCATCAACATCTGGCTTGGCCTTTGTCATCCCGTCATCATCAGGTTTATCAGAAGTCGTGTCGACAGGAGCTTCTGATGGCACATCAGGTGACTTGGCTTCCCTCCCAGTATCCAAATTGTTCCCACCAGAGACGGGTCCCTCAGTTTCCTTAGGTAAATCTTCAAAAGGAGGTTCAGAATCAAGGGATTCCATGAACTCATCCAAAGAAAGAATTGGAGGAAGAAACTCAGCGTCCTTCAACCCATCATCCACCATGAGCCCTTGCATCAGATCAGTCGTTTCATTAGATGGTATAGTCACGGTATATGATGCATCCTGCTTAACATCGTTTGTCGTCCCATCTGCAGCATTAGATTTTGCTCCATGCTCTTTGGGCTTATTCTTTTTATCAGCGTCATCTGCTTCAGCTTCCATCGTTGGTGCACTTGTCCCAACAGCACCCAGAGTTATGTTGTCTGGTTCTTCTATTTCAACCTGAAACTCGCCCTTGTGCGTTTTCCTCACCAAACGTCTGATATCAACCTCCGTATCTGGCAAAACCACCATTTGAGCAAGTTCCTCAGCTTTGGCTATCCGCCATTGTGAAAGCTCCTTGGATGCCAGTTCCTCCGCTGTCATAGAGCAGAGCCGCTCAGGAGGAATTTCTCCAGACATAACCCTTTCTCTTAACTCGGGGTTGTTGCGATCTTTCAAGTTAAACAATAGAGACCTTCCTTTCTCCTTGTACTTCTTGTTCACTCCTCCAAAGAGCTTGAACAGCTCTGCCTCAATTTTAGTTGCCAAATTCTCTGGAGTTTCAACCACCTGTCCAGCACGATTACCTTGACAAGAATCCTCCTGATGAACTAGATGCTGAGTAGTTACCGATTCAACATCTCTCTTCTCTGTTAAACCAACTTCAGACTCTATTACCCAGGACAAGCCATTGCCCTGCAGAAGATCGTCTTTGACAAAAAAGCTATCACTAAATGAGACATCCTCGTCGCACAAAGTAACAGTCGGCCGGAAATCATTTCCATCACTTTTCAAAGTACTGTTAGAATCAGTTTGACCATCACCAGATTTTTTAATCAAGGCGACCTCTCTAGCATTCAAAACTTCCGTAAGTTCAGAAGTGGCTTGTCCAGTAGATTGAGATTTTTCCTGTGAAAGCTCATTTTGTGAACTCTTTTCATCAGAAGCACCAGGACTACTACTCTTGTTCTCAACCACCAGAGCCAGAGCAGATACTAATGATTCCCTCATTTTGGACCTCACAGAATCAAAACACTCATTTTTAACCTTTGGAGAAGCAGCCATCTGCCCAGATTTACT
Organism: Hypericum androsaemum; assembly: GCA_963995505.1. Classification (NCBI taxonomy): domain Eukaryota; kingdom Viridiplantae; phylum Streptophyta; class Magnoliopsida; order Malpighiales; family Hypericaceae; genus Hypericum; species Hypericum androsaemum. Next base: position 17,849,910 of record OZ023190.1, read on the forward strand.
AGGAACTGATCTCTTCGGTGCTGCTTGATGCTGCTGCAAGCCTGGTACACTTTGGGATCTCTTTGATGTAGCCAATGCTGGGGTACGTGGAGACCCTGTGCTATTTTTAGGGGACTGAGTATGGGAAGGGAGCTTCAGTTGTGGAGGCTGCAGCCAGGGCCGGTTTTCAATCTGTGCCATCCGTTTGTTTGCCATGGATAGTTTCTGGGAAGCAGCATTAGCAGATGCAGGCTCCATTGGCGACTTTCGCTTGGACAACATTGATGATTGCTGCAATTGATGCATGGATCCTATCTCAGGTCCACCACGAAATGAGCTCTGTTGCTCTTGCACCTTATGGTGAAAATGTTTTTCCATTTGCGCATTTGATTGGATTGGATTATGAGAAATAGGATTTCCTGCTACAGATCCTAACATATTCACTTGATAATTTGACACCGGTATCTGAGATACCATATCAGTTGAGCCCATAACAGCTCCCGAATGTGATGCTTGGTACATTGACACCCCTTGTGTCACTGCCATGTCACTCAAACCTCCCCCAGCTGCACTCATTTGCAAGTTTTGCAGTGGCATGTGCTGCACATCAGAATGATCCACTCCTGGCCTCATGAGTCCAAATTCTGTTGAGGAATCCATTTTGCTCGGAATTTATCCCACTTGGATGCTCTCAGTTGACAATTGCTGTGATACAAGATTGTTGGACATTCTAAAAACCCGCCATGGAAACAAACACGAGCAACTGCAAACCCAACAGAAGATGGTCAGGCCCAAAATAATCAGAAGTCAGAAAGAAGAGTGTTGATTCATTCGGCAACCCAACCCAATCAGACGGAAAGAATCAAATGCAACCCCAGACGAAAATGGTAGATTTAAAACGAATCGACTCTTAACATCCTCGACAGTAGGTTCATCATAAAGTTGCATCTTAACCCCCCATGACCCACGGCCATCGGCCAGCGCCAGTAAGCAAAGCCTAAAGGCAGTGTGCTTGATGCAGCCTCAGCCTTCAATAACCCCCCCCCCCCCCCCCCCACATGAAGTTAAGACTTCACCACCCTAGGACAATCAAATCCGCGTCCGTCATGAAATAATATCTGTCAACATATCCCTTTGATCTTCGCTCCGGCGAAGAATTCGCAACACCTCACAGACTAATACACAGCTCCCCCAGTCTCAAGAGACTTCGCCACGAGAAACACGCCAACGGAACAGCGGAAATGATGACAAATTAAAACAATCAATAATAAATAGCGAACTAAAACTAATCGGATCGAATCAAATCAAGTTCCAAGTACTCTTTCACTTCTCACCAATCAAATCAGCTACGAACAAACAGAAGACAAAACCCTAAGCGCAACACATCTACAGAACGAACTCATATATATATGAAGAGAGGGGGAGAGGAATAAATTGATACCGGTAGCGCGCGCGACGACGGAGGAGAGCTCGACGGAGATCTCTCTACGGAGAAAGACGGGAGAAGTGTTGATGATTGGGACTCGCTCCGATAGGGTGAGGAGCTAATAGAAACCCTAGCAAGTATGAACCTAATCTCTTGATTTTCCTCTCTGTGATATAATAATTTCATTTTTATAAATGGTCGGAAATGGGAAGATAAATATATATAATCGGGGAGCCGTTGGATTGGGTTGTTGAGCTAAACTGATCGTATCAAAGGGTAAAGCGTAGGCGGTTGGTTTTCGCGGGACGGAGACACGTGTATGATATTTTAGCCCTAGGCAAGGGGCCCACCCACATCTCGGATGTGATCTCGAACATCGTATCACATTGTTGGGGAGAGGACTAGTAATGCGATATTTTCTATATGCCCACGTTTATTTTTGTTATTTTTTTACTTTTTGGCTTCTTGAAATGAATATGATTTAGATATACCTCACTTATAATCACAGGTTTGACCTTTCAAAATATAATTTTATCTTTCAAAAAAACTGGTTTGATTTAAAATTTTTGATTTGATTTCCGAGTGGTTGGAAATACGGGGATCTAATTATATAATTGTTGGAGAATTGGGTTTAATACCTTAGAAAGAGATGGCCTAATACAAGTGAGTGTATTGGGCATTAGGTCTAAATATTTAATTAGAGAAAGATCATAATTAAATACACACCAATTAGATTTGGGTGTTTGTGAGATCAATATGAAGCTCGTTGATAAAGCTTCGTAACGATATATAACACTTGCAAAAATTCAATTCTCAGGGTGAATGAAAATTGGCTTAAAGGTGGTATGGCTGCGGGTTGCGGGATTGTGGGTTTGTGAGAATTGTTACAGCTTCTATGGTCTTATCTTTTTAGAGTTGGGCCGGACTTATTGAATCTATTCTCTGCCCAAAATTTGTTGGGCTTCCTCCTGGAAAAGCCCACGCTCTAGGAGGTCCTAGGCCCCTATAAAAAGAGGCCTCCTCCTTCATTTCAAATCACTTCAAACTCACACTATTCCTTGAGCTCTCTCTACTTCTCCCTCCTTTGTATAGTATTTCTCACATTCATAAGAGCCGGAGTTCTACACCACCAAATGTTCGAAAAGTGTACGAAAGCGCTTCTTTTCGTACACGTGATTGGGCGTTGTACCTTGGAAACTCTCTTAACCACGGAGGCCTGAAGCAGATAGGCGGCTAATAAGAGTTTAAGGGCACACGGTTAAACTATGGCCTTGTCCAAGATTCAATCTGAAAGTCACTACCTTGAAGACGACGATTTACACACTTAGCTCCAACTGTGATCGTGAGCATTCTCTAAACTCCTCTCTTTATATGCTTACGTTTTATATTTACATGTGTTGGGTTTTGAATGAAAGTTCAATGCAAGCCCACAAATGGTAAGGCCCAAAAGGGAAATGAATGGGGCAATACCACATTGATTAGAGCAAGGAGGATTTCCTTGTTTATAAGGAATTCCCCTCCTTGCCTCTCAACTTGATTGGCTACCCAAAAGGCTGACCCACCGCTAGCTGCCTGCGAGAACGGTGCGAAGCACCGTCCGAGCACGAGCACGCGCACGCGCACGTGCGTGTGCGCATGGCGCATTGGACGCAGGTCGCAATGGGCGCTTTGTGGCGCACTTGGCACTGCGCATCGTCGCGAGGAGCTGGAGGAGCCTTAAGTATTTTGCCCGGGCCCGGAGGCAGCTGCGCAGCTACCGAAGCGACGAGGAGCTGTGAGCGCCTTCAGGTTGGCCGCCGAAGAGGCACGACGGACTGGAACGTCCAGGAGGCTTCCAGAAGGTCGAAGTAGTGCGAGATCTCCCGCGAAAGGGCGCGAGCGCAGCCTGGCGCGCCTGGAAGGATCCGGAAGCCTTCGAAGGGCCACCAGTGCGCCTGGAAGGGTCCAGAAGCTACCGAAGGGCCACGAACGCAGCCTGTTGGCCGAGCGGACGCATCCCTTCGGGGTGGCTGCCTCCCTGCCTCCTCCAGCCACATGCACCTCCTAGCATTGTTGTCTTCTCCTCTCCCCCCGTTCTTCATCTAGAAAAGAGTCCCGAAAGTTCTGGGTATATAAGGGTTCGCCCGAAAGTTTCGAGATACGCGTGCAACGTTCTTGGAAACGCCCTAAACAGTCATTGTATCTTGGGGACGATTGCCGAAGTCCATACCGCACTGAAATATACGGGGCAATCTCGTCTTACGGAGAAAGTGTCCAACACTTGCCTCGACTGAAGTAGATCCTAATCAAGTACACCAACCCTCCGAAACAACAACATGCTCATACCATAATTTACTAATATTTGTTCCAACAATAATATATTCGCATAGATTGGTTGTTCTACATGATTCTTAGTCTGAAACGATATTTTAAAATTCGATACGTGAAATTTGACCAGAATATTTTCGTTTCTTTCCGTGGGATTTGGGATGTTTAGTTCTCTGGGAAAGTAAATTAATATTCTGCTGCGTGAAAGGGTCAACATATAAAGCTATTCGGCTTTCCTTATAAGCTACTAGAGGCAATAAATTTATGTTCAGCTCTATTAAGAGAGGAAGAGGAATTTTTTTGTTGGACTTGACTCTTGATAATAAGCTTGATTTTTTTTTTGGAAAAAAATTTTGATTATCACATGAAGTCGTTAATTAAACCGAATAATCTAACAGAATAAAAAACAATGGTAAAATCTTTATACCCGCAGCGTTAACGAGGACGAGCGACACACATCATATGAGGAGTTTCGTTTCTGTTTATTTGGTTTCTCCTGATTATCCGCCTGTAAAATTGGAAAGTAAAAGAAGGGACGAACTTTCATCGAGGAATTCTTTTAACAGATTTAACAGAAGAAAAACAACTTTACATCTGCATCAAAAAAAAATTTGGGTATGATCATCGTACAGCATAGTACTTCCTACGTATAATAATTTTAGATCTCTCAAAACACAGTCCCAGCTCTACTACTCTCAACTCCTCGCAGACCAGAATCTGGTGCGGACTGAGAACCGGTCACACTTTCCCCAACATCACTCTTGCAGAGCGGACATGTCGCGTTTATCTTCAGCCATTTGTCGACGCACTCCTTGTGGAAGCAATGGGTGCACGGGAGCTCCTTCAACTCGTCGTTGTTCGCGTACTTCGCCAAGCAGATGCAGCAAACCTAGATGGGAGAAAAAGAAAATCATTCTCGGGTTACGAGTTGCACAAAAGATCAATTGGGTAGTTGTAATAGCTTTGGATCATGGTGGTTAGGGTCAAAGGACATGAATTGTTATACCCCATTCAAGTTAAACATGCCTTGTAAAACTTGCAGTGGGCACAGAAAAGGGTGGGAGAAACTGTAATAACTTACGGCGTCTTCTCCGGAAATCACGCGCTCCTTTTCAGTTCCAGCAGCTACGATCCCACCATCACCAGAAGCTGAGTTGCCATCTCTATCATTATTGTTTCTATTTCTCTGTGACTTGAACTTGTATGTTGGTAGGGCGTTGATCGATTCCGACGTAGCACCTCTAGTCTGTGCAAGATCCTCTCTAAAACCAAGGATGGAAATGATGCAAGGCAAGCAACAGCAGATCGTTGCACACAGTATAAAGGGCATAGCGTAACCGATACAGCTAAAGGCAAGAAACACTATACATAATCTGCAAGGCACGAGACAAGAAGAAACAAGATGAGTTCCTTCACACCAGAAACAGAAAATACTAGAAGGCGATGGTGAATCTGCACAGCACCTGTACAAGTTTGGAGCTTCAGCCGAAGATGTATGTCCACCAAAGACCCATACATTGCCTACGACAAACCAGACTGCAAAGAAGCAATCCAAAGCCATTTTCAAATATTCCACCAGGACCTTCAGCCTGCAAGCAGCAGCAAACAAATTAATTATTTCAATTTCATTCCTGATATTCAGAAACCAACCACTGATAAACTAGTTCCATGACGAGTCAAGAGGAAATATATTACTTAGACACAGAAATCAACATTCCTTTCCTTTAAAAAAAGGCACAGAAACCAACAACGGTGAAAATCTTCGATCTCAGGATGATTTATCAAAACCATATAGTTCAAGCGCAACGAACAAGTTATACAGAATCAATCTTCCCAAATTGCAGCAGGAGATCTCAAATGCAATCCTTGCATGATGAGCTAAAAGAAGTTTAACCTAGCAAACAAACGGCATCCAAACATAGTTCACACTTCAAAATTCCCACACACATTCGGCAACATGTCCTCTGATGGACTTCAACTTCATGTTCATTGGCAAGAAAACGGAAAAACTGTTTATCAACAAGAATTTGACATGAAAGTTTGATTTGCAACGCCCAAAATCCAATCAAGCAGTTAATGTAAATGAACTGAGTCAAGAGGTAAATGAAATTTAACCTACCTTGCAGTCAGAATTCCAGCATTGTGACCACCTCGGGCCTGAGTACTAGCAGTTCTCCGATCATCCCCTTCTGAAGTTCCACTGACAGACACAGAAAAGGGTCCAGCAGGAACACTAATATGAGGAGAACCTTGACGAGATTGAGCTGAGTCTTGCTCAGAAACCTGGTTGCGGTGACGGTAACGCCAATAGATAAGAGGGAGGGTTGCAAGACACCCAGAGGCATAACCAATAACCCAAGCTCGTAATGGTGCATGGGGTTTCTCATGCCTTGACACAGCCAAAACCACAATCGATGCAATAATCTGGCTCACAGTAAGAACTAATTCAACCGATATCCACAAACCAGAGTTGAGAGGACTCCGGTGCCGACGATTTTCATTTCTCCGTATGAGAGATGCGCTTCGAGCATTTGACCCATTGGATACAGAGGTAGAAGGTTGTACCGACCTCGCACCACCCAAAGGTCTATCTTCAGGAGCGGACGCCTCCAAGCTACTAGAAGATCTATCATGAGAAGCCGAAACAGACGCTTCAGCGCTTCTCGGCATGTCAATAACATGCTCACCGCTGGTCATATTATCCCCCGGCTCCATTATAAGTGGACAAGTCTCAATCAGAATCCCAGAACGTAGCTCGCACGGGCGAACACCCATCTAAGTCCACCAGCACGACTGGAAGTTCGACGAACGCATAGATTCACCCGAATAATTATCCGAACCAGCCACGCGGACCTGAAACAATCTATAAAGCCTCCACCCCGTCAACAAAACCACTACCAAAAGCACCCAAATAGTTCTAAATCAGCCAAAAAAAACTTCATCGGTTATATCATCCGCACTATTTGCATGGGAAATAGAGGAAGGTTCCTCCTTCGACGACAATGCCAACGATATTCCTAAGAAAAGAAACGCCCAAAACCCTAACACGACAAAATACCAAACCGGCAAAAAAAGGGAAGAAAAAAATTATCGAAACTTAATTGGAATCTCAACTAACCAACAATCCAAAGCAAGCCTCCCAAAAGTAAACGGCCTTTCCTAAAGCTCGGGGATTAAAAACCCTAAACAATAATTATCAATAAAATAAATCGCCGAGCTAGGGGATCGTCGGCGTACCGGATAGGGAACGAGGAGGAGTCGAGGAAAGAGCAAGGAAAGGGAAAAGGAGATATGGCCGACAAGACGACGTCGCCTCTCCCCTTTTTTCCTTTTTTTTTGGGGTAAAAAGGAAAATAAAGTAAGGAAGGAGTCAAGCTGCCTTCTACCTCCGTTTTCTTCTCTTGCTTCGTTGTGTGGACTCCGAATATATCTTCTCCCTGGTAAAAATAACTAATTAATTAATTAACTCTCTCCTATTATTTTCCTTTTTGACTCTTAACCCTTTTTGGGAAAAAAAATATTTCCGATGTATGAAAAAAGGAATATGGTTTAAAAAGTTGGTACTTAGTTGCCAATATTATGCAAGTCGGTTATGTTTCTGTTTGAGGTGCAGATTAATTAAAGCGGAGGCGGCGATTAAGAAGGCTGCCTCTTCATAAAGCTTCGTTAATTTTGATTAATTAATTTTTCTACAGCTTAATCAGATATCGAGTTTGAATTCTTAAGACGTATTAAGAATTTTTATGGAGATATTTCTCATCAAACTATTTGTTTTTTTTATGAAAATTGCTTTACGGCCAGATTCTGCATAAAACACTTTACTTAAAGTAACAATCTATAACAACTCCAGCAAACAAAATTCTTAACAAAATTTGTTGATGTTTTCGTCTTATAAATGTCTGAATCATGGGATTTTGGAAAAAAAATAGATCATGTTAGTTGATCCATGTTTAGGTGCATCTAGATTTTGCTATATGTACAGTTAGAGAATGGCACTTTCGGTATTAGTGGTATAATCTTCTCTTTTTTTTTAGATTTAAATTGTTTCCATAATTTTGGATCTTAGACAGTCATGGGATTCGATCCTCCCACCCCATACTTAAAAACTGACATCGTATCCATCAGACCATACATGAGTTGGTATAATCTTCTCTTTTGGAACAATACAAGTTTTACCTTTTTGGTACATTTAGATTTAAGTTGCCATATTTAACTTGGTCTTTACCAAAAAATATATATATTTAACTTGGCGCTCGTGCATTTAGTAGTTATAAAAACTCGGTTCCCCTCGACTGCACCACGGGACGAGCCTGGACAATGATTTTTATCTACGTTCGTGTTTGGTATAACAAATAATTTGGACAAAATTTAAAAACTGTCCAGTCTTGCATCAAAATTTTGTCTCATTTAAATTTTTTGGTCTAAAAAACAAGTCCAGACAAGAATCAACTTATTCTGTTTTTACCATATTACTCTTAATTTCTTATATTAATTTCTTCTTTCCTTTATCCTTACGCCATTCACCGACATCAATGCCTATGTTCTCAAAATTTTAATATTATGGATGTTCATGCGATTAAAGATAAAAACTCAAATTTTATACCAAAAAAGATAAAAATTCAATTATTTTGCATTTGGTTTGTGTGATTAATTCTTGTATATTTTTGCATCCATGTTCATGCGAGTATACTTGTATTATTTCTTCATTTTTTTCACATTGGTTGCGGTAATTTATTTTTGCTTTTTAATAGTATTTATAACGTAATTCCATTGATGAACTTTTCTCTAGTTTTTTCACGTTCGCAACTAGTTTTTAGTAGACCAATCAAGCAGATGACTATTTGTTCAACACAATAGTTTGCTTTCCGTGTTGATTATTTCTATCTCTGTTTGATGATTTTTTTAATGCAATGAATTGGTTTTTGATACAGTTATTTTTAATGTATGTGAGATGATTGATTTTACTCGAATTAATCAACACTCTCTTTTGTTACTATAAAGGATAATTTTGTCTTTAAGAAAATTACAAACTAGAATGTCACATGTACCAAATAGAAAATTTTACTGAATGTTCAATCATTTACTAAAGTTATCAAATACATAACAGAACAGGTTCTATCCTGTATTTTTAGTTATGTCCAGAATAAGTACTAAATGCAGGCTTCAGGTGTGCAAACTCCATATCCAATTCACCATGCCCATTTATTCAGTCTTGCTCCAAATAATAGATGTAGCTCAGTTTACTGAAGATGCCCAACAAAAGCCCAATGGACCCTCACATCTGTGTTTGTTATAGGATAGAATGTAGATTTTAAGAGATTCTACAATATGTCAAAATATTTAGAATTGTTTGTATGGTTAAAAAGTTTCGGTGTACCCTTGAATCAATTGTCAGTTACTAATTTTAGTCCAACCAAATACTTCGACTTCAAACTCTAAGAATCTAATATTATTATAATTTGATAGGAAAAAAATTTATACGATCATAATATATTCTCGGCTCAAACATGATTCATCGTCCTGATGCATGTTATCCATGCCAAAAGAGAGACAGTTCCCATGTTGAGAGATTTTCGTGATCTCCTCCCCATCCCATCACCCACCCGATTCCGATTACAAACTCCAAAGAATCTCTATAAATAAACAAAAGGGAAAACTCCAATTTTAGTACTTGTAGTTTTACGATTTTTGAGATGTGATTCTTTAATTTAAAAATAACTTTTTGAATCCCGTGGAATGCATCCTTGTGTCACTTTTAGGCTTGGATGTTTTTCCAAGCCAAATTTGGCTCCGAACCAAAAAAGGGGTCGTTTTGCAACTGAATTGGCTACCACGTCATAAAAATTTATCCAATTTGACAGTATTTATTTGGGCCAAATTTAATATAATTTCAATCCCTTACTTTGTTATAGTTTTTCAAAATACCTCTCCCATTCTCCTCTCTCTTCTTCCTTTTCTTCATCCTCCTCCAGCCCTCGTCTGTCTTTCTCCCTCAACTCAAAACGTAAATTCACAAATTTGCAACACAGCTCCTTGCACAATCTTCACCCACGGACAGTAATACCATCTTCCTCCTTCTTCCACCCGTACCCCTAACCCTAATTCCAGCTCCTCCCTCCTCGCAAGCCCACCGTCCAGAAGAAGTAAGCCACAAGGATTTACCCCCGATGTAGTTTGATTTCCTGTCTCTTCAAGACGGTGACCTTTTCAGACGCTAAGATGGAGCTGGAGCTGGACCCCCCAGGGACAGAGTAGCTCTCCTGGACGAGGAGAAGGAGGAACTGCTCTAGGAGAAGGCGCTACCACCGACGCGGCCACCAGAGGCTGTGAGGACGACAGAGTAGAGGGAGCAGAGCGGGTGGGGAGGGGAAGACGATGTCGTTTTGGTGGACGAGGGGGTTTGCTTGAATTTGATTAGGAATTTGCTTGGATTTGATTATGGATTCAGTGTGATTGGTTTCCAAGTTATGTGATTGGTTTTAAGTTTGAGGTTTGCTTGGATTTGATTAGGGATTCAGTGTCCCGGTTGGAGCGGTTGGTGGACGAGTGGGCGGGGGAGAAGGGTGACGAGTGGGTGTTGAGCGAGGTGGAGTTGAGGGACTTGGTTGGGAGGAATAGGTATGCGAAGGAAGAAGAGAGATGGGAGAGGGAAGGGGAAAGAAGAAGAGATAGAGAGAGAGAGAGGAGGAGGAGTAAAATATTATGACATAGTAGCCAACTCAGCTACAAAACGACCTCCTTTTTTGGTCGGAGGCAAATTTAGCTCGGGGAGTTATACGAGTCTAAAAGTCATACGAGAATGCATACCACATAATTCAAAATGTCATTTTTAAACTACAAGATCACATCTCAAAAACTGCAAAACTACACGCACTAAAATTGAAGTTTTTCGTTAACAAAATAACAAAAACGACTGCACCAGGCGGGATGGCCCACCCACAAAAATCCAACGGTCCAAAATCACCATATAGCATCCCACCAGGGGAACTCCCAAACTCCGATGCACCTCCCCTCTAAAATAATGAACTTCCTTTCCGTTCACCAACGATCAAGTGCCAAGTGGCACAGAATGGATACATTTGGTGAGACTAAAGTCGCTCCCATCGTTCTGATACACATTTTGACAAAATAAGGAAGATGTATCTAATACAACATAATCATAAGATATTGATAAGGTAAGCTTGAACAATACATCTACAACGTGGTTAATCCCATTAAATATTGCAGAACATTGATCTGATAGTCACAGCCTAGCAAAAAAGGATACAATTATACGCTTTGAAATTTTAGATGGGAATGACACATATATGAGGTATCAGACTAATAAATAATTATACCCATTAAAAAATACAAATAGATTATTAATTTTTCTAAATTACATGATATTAAAGATATTCATCCACTAGCTTATCTGAATATAAACCGCATATGAGGGATAAAATTTTTTACTTCAATTTTAACTAAAATATATTTGGGTTTAATATTGGGTAAATTACCCCATAGTCCCTGGTATTTGATCATCCTCCCTCTCGATCCTTGCATTTTTAAAAATGATTTTACCGTCCCCCGTCTTTGGTTAAACCTCTCTCTCGGGTCCCTGGCTGACGTCAGAGGCTCTTTTTTCATTTTTGTCATAGAAATGACCAAAATACCCTTAAACAGAAAAAAAATTACCTTCTTCTACCTTTGACCAAGAACACCAAAAACTAACTCAAAAATAAAATCAAACTAACCAAAATCAAGAACACAATCAAGAATATCAAGAACAAAAAAAATACTCAACAGAATCAATAAACAAAGAACACAAAGCCCATTACTCAAGAACACAAAGCCTATTACAGAACACAAAGTACACATAGCAACTCATTACTCATTCCACCGCCCGCCACCATAATCAACAACAAACCCATAAACCCATAACAACAGATTCAATCAATAACGAACACAAAGCCCGCCGCCTGACCACCACCCCAACCCTCCCACCGCCGCCGCCTCCCTCTCCCCCCACCGGCTACGACCAAATCTGGGCAACAGTCAACTGCTACTTCTGCCCAGACTGCAGATCCGCCTTCTACTTCTGCCCCTTCAAGCTAGAGCCCCTCCTTCATGGCAGCTTTGTCGAGCTCGGGAAGGTCAAGGCCATCACAACTGCCAATTCCCACTGCGGATGGGTTCGGGATTGAATGATGAGCTCGGGACAGTCCTAATCTACAACCGATTGGGTTCATTTGGATTGGGGTCGCTTGGATCCCGAGCGAGGTCAGAATTTCGTTCCCCGTCACGTTCTAGGGCAACCCGTCGGGCCCCAAAACGAAGCTGAAGACCTCGTCGGTCTGGAACTGGTTCATGAGCAGGCCCTCGTAGGGGTACGTCATGGTGGAGACCTTGTTCATCCAGTATTGGGCACCGTCGTGGCTGTATTTTTGTCGTTGTTGATTTTGGTTAGTTTGATCTTATTTTTGGGCTAATTTTTGGTTGTTGGTGTTCTTGGTCAAAGGTAGAAGAATGTGATTTTTTTTTTAAAGATATTTTGGTCATTTCTATGACCAAAAATGAAAAAAAGAGCTGATAACGTCAGTCAGGGACCAGGGGGAGGTTTAACCAAAGACAGGAGACAGTAAAATCATTTTTAAAAATGTAGGGACCCGAGAAAAAGGATGACCAAATACAGGAGACTAGGGAATAATTTCCCTTTAATATTTGGTATCCTAAATTAATAGAAACTCGAGGTAGTAAACGTTAAAAATAAATAAAACTGATTATTTTCCCCCGCTTCGACTTCCACTTCCGCTAGTTCAGAATAAACAAAACATAACCCCCACCACCCGCCGACCTTAGATCCCCGGCCACCAAATCCCCAAAATGCCCCTCCATCACCCCTTCCCTCCCTCGGATCTAGAACCCCAACCAGACCTTTAGATCCCAATTTCCCCATCCTACCCCCGCGCGTCAACTGGAATTTACGGAACTGCCCCTGCGATGCTGAAGCAATTCCTGGAGAAGCTCCCGAGGAAGAAGTCCCTCCCGGCCGACCATCAGGACCTCCTGCCGGCGCCGCCGAGCTCCCAACTCCTGAAGCGGAGCTCGTCAGCGGTCGTCTTCCCGACGGCTACGCTCTCCGGGATCGAGCCGCTGGTTCCCTTCAAGGACGTCCCGAGCTCGGAGCGGTTGAGCCTCTTCGTCTCGAAGGTGAGCCTCTGCTGCGTCGCCTTCGACTTCTCCGACCCGGCCCGGGACGTTGTCGAGAAGGACGTCAAGCGCCGGACTTTGCTCGAGCTCCTCGAGTTCGTCGCCAGCGCGTCGCCGTCGTTCCGGTTCACGGAGCCGGCGATCCTCGCGATGTGCCGGATGTGCGCGGTCAACCTGTTCCGCGTGTTCCCGCCGAGCTATCAGTCGGGTTCCGGCTCCGGCGAAGGCGAGGACGGGGAGGACCCCACCTTCGACCCGGCCTGGCCCCACCTCCAGATAGTGTACGATCTCCTCCTCAAGTTTATAAATTCCCAATCTTTAGAGGCGAAGTTAGCTAAGAAGTACATAGATCACTGCTTTATATTGCGGTTGTTGGATTTGTTCGAATCCGAGGATCCTCGGGAGAGGGAGTGTTTAAAGGCGGTCTTGCATAGGGTTTATGGCAAGTTTATGGTGCATAGGCCCTTCATTAGAAAGGGCATTAGCAATGTGGTGTACCGGTTCGTGTTCGAGACAGAGAAGCACAATGGGATTGCGGAGTTGTTGGAGATCTTCGGGAGTATAATTAGCGGGTTCGCTCTGCCGCTGAAGGAGGAGCATAAGATCTTCTTGTGGAGGGTTTTGATCCCTCTGCATAAACCTAAGTGTGTTGGGTTTTACTTCCAGCAGCTTTTGTATTGCGTGACCCAGTTCATCGAGAAGGATCCCAAGCTTGCAGGAGTGGTGATCAGGGGGGTGTTGAAGTATTGGCCGGTGACGAATAGTCAGAAGGAGGTGATGTTTCTAGGGGAGGTGGAGGGGATCTTGGAAGGGATTAATATGGTGGAGTTTCAGAAGGTTATGGTGCCCCTCTTTTGGAGGATCGGTTGCTGCATTAATAGCTTCCATTTCCAGGTGATTATTTATCCCCTCTCTCGTCTTCCGCATTTGTGTCACTGCCGATTTCATACGTGATGGTGGATATTGCAGTTTCTCGTAGTAGTACTTTGTTCTTCGCATAATACTGAGTTCAGTGATCGTTTCTAACAATTGCTGAGACAAAGGTCCATCCTCTTTGAAGGCCATATCTCCACTTCTAATTGAACCCGGTATTTCTTTGTCAGGTGGCTGAAAGAGCCCTTTTCTTATGGAACAATGACCAAATTGTAAACTTGATAGCACATAACATGCACGTGATTCTCCCCGTCATATTCCCAGCCCTAGAAAAGAACATCCACAACCACTGGAATCAACCAGTGCTTAACTTGACGCTAAACGTCAGACAAATGTTTGCTGAAATGGATGATGCCCTCTTTCAGTCCTGCCTTGACCAATACAAGGATCAGGAAGAACAGTCGAGTGTGGTAGCTGAAAAGCGGAAGGAAGCCTGGGAACTAATCGAGGTTGCTGCCAGTCGGAAACCCATAACCGGGAATTTTGTTGTTCTAGTAACTCCTCCAGCAACCACAATTGCTTATTAGTGCGTCTTCCCTACTGATGCCTCTCAAGCCGTCGTCTTATTCGGAACTAGGGAACTGTATGCTAATCACTGTTGTATGGGGTTGTAGGATTTCTTTTCGATGGTCCTCTCCCAGCCGGTTGTTGTAACTTATCTAGGATCCTGTATTATCAGTTGCTAATGTTGCTAATGTTGCTGGGGGAGAATACTGTGTAGTTCATTGCCAAGCAGTGGATGCAACAATTTTTAATTCCAGCTAATGGGAGAAGTAGGCTTGTTGTTTTGTCTTGTGATTACAAGTCCATAGTCAAAGGCCTCCATGGCCGGATCGGGACTTCCGCAAAGTCAAGACTGTCGGACTGTGACACTGACCTATCAAACAGTAACTGTAACATCAATTCTCTGCCATTATCGATATAATAAGTTATCAGATAGAATTACTTCCTTAGGACAAGGATGTCTAGAAATTTAATAAGACGCTCATAGTTACTCAACTTTGTTACATCATAGGATGTACTAGCTACAATTGCTTTGGTCTGGGAGCACCAGAACCAGATCAGCTGTTACAACAATAGCAGGTGTTAAATAAACAGAAGGACCCCCATTAATTTTATGGACGACAAATATTTTGAACCGGCATGAACCTAGAGCCTCGGATCAAGTCAAGCTGTCAGATTGGGATGCTGCTTAAATAGAGCCAGGTATAATTTCCCCTTGGAAGAGCGACGAAACTCGTTGGGAGGGAGTCAGAGTTGCCACAGAGTTGTACTGCCATGAGAAGAACAATCAGTGAGACTGCGCTTCTTGGAAGTGCAAAAGCATAACTAGCTGATAAGAGAACCGGTCGGTATGGTTGCAGTAGGTTCAGTGTGCAGAGTATAAAGGATTGAGAATTCCGTCGAAGCGAAATCATGTTTGATTGAGACAGATTCAAGTAGAACAAAAGTTTGTGAAGGAACAATGGTTACCTTCTGTTGCTTATATTTATCTCTTATGGCATTCAAGGGACAATTGTTTGTGTTTAGCTGCAATTCCTCCAATGCAAGTACTGCAGTTTTGAGATCTGATGCCTTGTAACGGGTGTAGTGCTCCAAAGTTGGATTCTGCGAAAAATAGACGAGGAAAGTTCTTCAACCGGTTTAGCACAGGAAGGGAGAAGAGAATAACAAGTGAGAACAAGCACAGAAAATGAGGACATACCCATGGGTTTGCCGGCTGAGTGAGTGTCCATCGAGCAAGGAACACAGCTGATGCAGCAATCAGAGAGGGAAGAAACTTGAGGAAGTCATAATCAAGGAGTGTCAGTTCCGCCAAATAATTTGCCAAGAATTCCAACTCTCGAGAAGGAGCCTATCAAAAAAGAATCAAGAACTTTAACCAGTTTACACAAATGCTCCTTAATCTTCCATAACAGACCATGGCTTTTTGGGAAAGTACCTTGGAAGAGGCTTGCGCGGCATAAATAAATCTCCTGAAAACCAAATGTTCGGATCAGCAAAACCGGATTCCGTAGAGATCAGTTTCTGGAGAAATCATTCTAGATAAGCAGTTGGTAATTTTACCTCAGAAAAGTTTTGGTCGTGGGGACAGCCAACTGAAAGTACAAGAAATTTATGATTTGGCGCTCCAATTTCAATACCTGCAATATTGAGAAACGAGATTTCCAGATAAGTGTTTGCAGTTGACAGTGTCAGTTGAAGATAGAAACCCAGCACAGGGTTAGAGAAAATGGTTTTTCTGCAGGATAGATCAAAATCATCTGTTGCACCTCTTTCGACCTATATAATTTTTCAGCTATTATGAGAAGCTTAGGAAACTTTGAATGCCAATGAAACAGCTGATACTATATAGCCCTCTGAATACCAAGTCTAGTTGCATGAAGCTTACCTCATCTCTTGCGTAAGTATTATCCGTGATAAAGCAAAACTCTTCTACATGAGGTGCATTGATTTCTTCATATTTTCTGGAGTAATGACCAAGCAACAGATTCAGGTTAACAGCTTAAATCAACGTTGGTTTCACATCTAAGTATCTCAATTATGACAGAAGCTAATCTGAGCATCGAAAGCACCAATTAACGTCAAACTCTGTACTAAAAAATTAATATATAATCACTTACGATGAAATTAGCATACAAGTAACTCCGACTAGTTGGAGTCTTTGTTTCTCAATGTAATTACCGGAGAGGAACCTATCAATGAGATTGACTGTGAGGTAAAGAGTGTCTGGAACCAGCTTATATTCCTCCGACACCTGAAATTGTGAAATTGTAAGTCTTTTCAAACACCTATTGTAGAACATACATAAGTAGTTGGAATCCGACCTCCACAAGCCAATCAATCAGAATCGCCCGCATGCTTGGATTAATATCTCGCTGCAACTCCTCCATGTAAGTAGTTGAAGGCCTCTGATCAAGCTGAGGAAAGAGAGACATAACTAAGTCGTTATCGTGTGCTTGCTGAACTTCGCATCAACAAACTCACTTCTCTTTGCTAACTGCTCACATGATGGAAATGTATAGCACGGTTAGATATCGGACTAACCTCTTGAACACGCATGTTACTCTGTATGTCAGAAACATACATGCTGCATAGTTGAGGATCCTTGACATCTGAATCAATATCTATCACATCTTTGCCAGGGGAGCCATCTAGTTCACCGAGGTGTATGTTCACTTCTACAAAAATGAAAACATAAAAGCTTTTCAATTGCAAATATGCAGCAACAAAAACACCATTTATCGCTTCCAAATCACAAATCGTGATACCTATAAAATCATATAAGAACGGCCAATTCTTCGGATACAATAGAGTCACACGGTTCCATTCGAACAACAAGCACAACAAAAAAAATCTACACAATGTGCACATCCTTACCTTTCGTGTGGATCTTTCCTTGGGCTGGCTTTGGAGGATCATCAGTACCACCCGCACTCGCGCTCGCAGTTTCTTGTGTCTCCACAGTCGCATCCTGCACCCTAATCTTTGACAGTTCTTCAGCTAACTTCGTCTTCGCATCCGCCATAATCTGGTTGGAACTGCTCCCAGCAGCCAATTCCATCTGCTTCCTGGTGCGGCATTTCGTACTCTGCTTGCTCTGCCACACACATTCCCAAACCAGACACATCAAAACCCGCACCACCCGCGCCTTCGCATTGTGCTCAAATCGAGTTACTTCCAACAAACACCACACGACAATATCTCAAACAGAATAACAAAAGACCGCCGCACAAGTTAGGGCAGAGAGAGAGAGAGAGAGAGAGAGATGGAAACCTGGACTCTTCCGGGTTTGGGGAAGCATCCCGCGTTCGAGCCATGGCAGTGCACGTTCGTTACATCTCCCAGCACCGCCCTCCGCTTGGCGACCGCCGCGGCGTTCTCGTCGGACGCGGCTCGCTTCGCATTGCCCCTGAGCGCGCGCTTCTGGTCGGGCTTGAAGCATGGCTTCGTAGGCCCGGTCAAAGCCCTAGCCCGGGCCCGCGTCACTCTGCTGGTACCACCAGCTCCCGAAACGGCAGCGTTCCGCTTGTTCTCCTTGTTCATATTCCCCCGCGCTACACCTGAAACCGGTTTCAAAAAAATAACCGCCTCAGGAATAAAACAATCGGCAGATCCGGGGAGGCGGAACCTCGAAACGCGGCGTTTTAAGAGATGCTCGCGACTAAACGCTGCGTTTAGAGGCCGGCGGTGCGAGAGAACAAAGGGAACTAGCTGGTTCTCCTTGCCGCGAGAGACATTCTGTAAAGGAAGAGAGTGAGCCCTAGAGAGTGAGGTGAGCGAGTGTGGTTTATAATTTAAAGAGAGAGAGAAGTGGAAAATAAAAAATGGAAATTAAAAAGAGGGGAGCGGGAGGAAGCCATGGTTTGAAGTTCGAAATTTGTTAAGGTGCTGCTTGTTTATCATCAACCGTTTCTTAGCTCTAGATTCGACTGTCATTTCACTTTTAAGTTTTAACTTTTAACTACAATATTCACTAATAAAATTAATGAATTTAGATTAAAATTGAGTTGTTATATTATGTATCCAATTGAAAAGTTTAATTAAGTTAGAATAATTTTTTTTAACTGATTGAATGTTACATGTTGATTATTATTTCTACCATTTCTCGATATTAGATGATAGGAAAAAGAGTTAATGCAATCATACAAATTATGAGCGTGCACTAAAACTAATGAATTGCCCAAAGTTGCCATAAATAATGAATCAGTAGGTTGAACCCTATATGGTATGAAACGATGAATAAAAAGAATCAAATCTCCATTTAAGGGGAGATTTAAGGTGTACAAATTCTGAAAACGTGGGCAATCTATATAAAACCATTAATATTTTTGTTTCTATACATTGAATCATCGTTGCAGTCATTTTTTTCAAGTTCTCGTGTTCAGAAGTAACGCCGTCCGATCCTATTTATTGAATTTTTTTCATTTCAATACTTTTTCAATTGAAACATCTTACCCTTGGATCAATGTTTGGTTGCTCCAACCTTTTCAATAAATCTCTGATATTCAGTCACAAATGTCAGATATTTTTAAGGATGATTTTTTCAGTATTGTTTTTTACATGTGAATAAATAAAGCTGTCAATTGGAGTGTTCGCGAATTAAGACGGGCCACGTGGAAGCATAATAAATTGTTACCGATACTTTATGTTGGCGATATTATTTATTAATCAAAGTATATTTTTGTTCTTATGGAAAAGAGTAATTTGACCAACTTTTGCTTGCATTGCGTGTGATTTGGCGGACATCACAGCTCATGCTCATTTGACCTTTTCAATTTTATAATGCAAACTAACGTGCATTGGAGATTCGACGTTCGTTATGGTATAATTAAATGATAAGCATCGATCATCGATTTTGCAATCTTTAAGATCATAAGTGCACATTACAATGGATTAATTTAAACAAAAATTTCAAATTGATGAGATTCTCGGTCAATAGATTTAATGTGAATATCTACTATATCAATTAATCTACTAATCTACGTAGGATCACCGGACGTGTGGAACCACAAGAAAAATGGCAATGCGAGATTCTACTGCGACTAATGGATCATTGAGTGTAAACAATCTAGTGAGATTTTAGAAATGTGATAAATTATTTCCAAGGCATATTTTAAAAAGGATGTGTTATTATTAGCTCGAATTCGAGATCTCTTAGTTAAGTTAGAACACTATTCATTAGTTGATTTAATTAGACAAAAAATAATTAGATAATTACATTGAATGTCCCAATTGCCAATCAACATACTATCTCACTAGATAGGAATTATCTTTTGTTTACTTAGGAGAATTGTGCTCAAAAGTACTAAATAATATAAAAATAATAATTTTAATTACTTGCTATTAGGCTATTTTTTAAAAAGAAATACAATATTAATTAGGGGTGAGTTCGGTGCAGTTTTGCGGTGTCGGTGTGAAAATTTACACCGAACTACACTTTTGACATAGCCAAAATCCACAACGTCAGTGTAGCGGTTTAGGAAAAAATCGCGGTGTGACAGTTTGCGGTTTAATGGTGCGGTGTTACGGTTTGAAACCGCAAATTGGACCCAATTCGTAAGGCCTATTTAATAGGCCCAAATTTGGAAGAAAAAAAACTCTATTTTCTTTAACTTGCACGGTGAAAAAATAAAGCCAATTTCCTTACATGTTCACAAGCCCACCAGTTCTTTCCGTTCTTGATAGGTACTTCGCGATTAAGAATGACGTCGTTTTTTCACATAGTAGACATATATAAAACAACGTCATTTTATATATGTGCAGTTTCGCGGTCGGTCTGTGCGGTTTGAGACCAAAACCGAAACTATACCGCACCAATTCGGTGTCGGTTTGAAACCGCACCACGAAACTATTTAAGTGTGTGGTTTAGATTTTATTGGTCGGTTTCGCAGTCGGTCTGTTTTGCGGGTTTCAAACTCACCCCTAATTTTAATCGTCGAGAAAAACAAACCATCTCACTTTTAGGGGGAACTTGGCGTTGCAAATGGATCAAATTTGAAATTTCCATTTGGAGTAGGGATAGGACAAAAGGAAAAGTGATACCATAATACATGTTTTTTTTAAGGGATATCATGTCATTATCATGGTAGTTGCATTCGGATAATTTTTCAGCAAGCGTTAAAATGGGAAAGATAAAAGGAAAAAAGGACCAACAAGTAAACAAAAAGGGTCCTACATTTTTCAAAAGTGAACTACTAAATTCCACCAACAAAAGTGAACTACTAAACATGCAGTTGAAAAAAACGACATTCTCGGTGGGGTTTGTATTGTGGTGTTGAATTGCGTTAGCGCGGTGTTAATATTCCGACATTTTTTCCGGTCTTAAATTTGTTATTGAATTTTATTGCAGCGGAATTTTAACAAAAATTTAACTATAACAATATATTTGTACAAGAGAATTTAACACCCCACTTATAAAAATACAAATACTTATATGAAATAAAAATCTATTTATAAGAAAACGTAATCTCTTTTTAGATGAAAAAATGATATCAACGAAGAGAAAAAAATCCAGCGTCTTTTCAATCATCTTTCTCGACCAATTTGTGACTTAGGCCTGTCATCACTCTCCTTTACGACGGTTGTACTATTTAATTTTATTATGTTTTGAAGAAGTCAAACTTGAAATTTCTCATTTAAATTTATACAATTTCTTCACTCATTTAGACTACATAGTATCTGCACACTACTGTGCAAACTAATATTATATCGAGTCAGGTAAATTTTTTTGAAAATTTGATAAAGATCTCCATCAATTGAGATCTGTTGTTCAAAAAGAATAACACATTAACTAATTGTTTAAATGGTGGTTGGTGTTCTGCTCATTTTGATTAGAAACAAACTTGTGTGACTTAACTATTCATAGGCCGGGTGAAGAAACGTATAATATAATTATCGAGCTCCTCTACGACGTTGACAATGGCATTAGTTCGATGGGTTCCAAATTCAAACGAAATTGAATCGGATTCGTTACTTATTGGAGGCTTAATAATTGGACCACAAATTTAATAATTGAAATAGAAGTAACACCGGAGCCAAGGACATGCTTGGTCCCCTCTATGTCATGTCCTGTGATCGCCTTCCAGAAAGAAACCAACCTCCCTCCGGTTGTAAATTGTAAGTATCGAGTCCCCAACCAAAAGTAATTTTTAAACCGAGAGTTAACTAGGTCAACCAACAATTTCGGATTCAAATTATTTAAATTTATCAGTATTAAATATATGTAGGAACCACATACTGTAGTTAACTAGATTAACCAATAATTTTTAAATTCAAAATATTTAAAATTTATTTGTGTTAAGTATATGTAGGAAGAATTTTAAAGTCGGTCGTAGATCATTTGGCAACCTAACCAACAAAAACAGATCATATAAATAATTTTAAAGTATTTTAAGCGTTTCGTTTATTTTTCCGATAACCAAATATATATAAAAAATCAAATAAGAAACAAATGATTCTTGTAACAAGTAATTTTTTTAAATTTTGAATTTAAATATTACTAATACAGCAAACATTATACTAAGATAATAGTCTTTTTAGTAGAACTCGTAAATATTCGATTTTTATTAGTCGTTATTTTGTATTGAAATCAGATACAAAATATTACAAAATGAGACAATTGCATGTACTACACAACTAAATGCATGAAAACAATTGCGAGGAAATGCACAACCAAAAATCCATGAAAGAACTCAACAAAGCAATTAGTTCCAAAATTGATAGTAAAAAAGAATTTTGTCCCAACTATAGCTAACAGAATTGACAAAAATTTATAATTCAACTTTGTGAGTTTGATTTTACTCTGTTAATGAGAAATAACACGTCCAAAAAGTCTATATTCAAGGGGTCCAATCATGAGATAAAAGAAACCGAAGATCATATATCAGATGACACGGAAGAGGAGGACGATGAATTAAAAAGTGGGCTAGCTTATATGTTGAAAAAGGAGGGAAAAAAACCGAATGGAGCAAAGGACAAAGAAGGAAACAAAGGGGTTAATGAAGGAGATACAACTTATCTAGTAATATATGTTAGTAGATAGTAGAATTTTTTTGTATATATGTAAAACTCCGTTAATGATATGTTGTGAAAAGTCTCAAGTAATTTGATTTGGACTATTCATATCAACAAGATGCACTTTTTTTGGCACACATTTTGTGAGAACTTAAAAATTAAGCATGATTGGGCTCTGACAATTTCATGATGGGTGTCCTCCTGTGAAGTTTTCCGGGATGGGTGTGAGTGGGGACAAAGCATGATGGAAATGGCTTATGTTATTCTATGGAGACAGTCGGTCGGATCATAGGATGTTACAGTTGGCATTAGAGCAAGACCTTGGCTAGTACGGTGTAGTTCGGGGATCGATTACACGCTTGAAAATGAAGGATTATGGGATTATTTGTTAGTAAAATAATAGTAAACTATGGTTTTAACACGAGTATATATGAAGTATAAAAATAGAGAATTTAGAGGATGCTATGCTATGGAGGGAGAAGTAGAGAGCTCAAAGAAGAGTGAGAGCTGGGATGATTTGGAATGAAGGAGGTGGGCTCCTTTTATAGGCAGCCTTGGACCTCCAACAACCAAATTCGGATTTAATAGGGCCATTAACCCACCCATTAAATGGGCTGTTACAAGACCCATAAAATCCCCATATTCATTAGGCTGTTATCCCATTTATTGGCATGAATTTTAAATTCGAAATTTAAATTCAAAGCCACTTGGAAGGAGAAGAAGGTTCCAGGGCTTGTCCAAACGGAAGTCCAAGAAGCCCAGAGGACTTTTTGGGCCTAGGATCGCTACAACAAGTCCGACCCAGTTCTAAAAAGATAAGGCCCTGGAACCTGGAACAATTCCCGCAACCCGCAACCCGAGCCCGAGCCCGAGCCCGGCCCGGCCCGGTCCGGGACGGGGCGGGGCGGGGCGCGCACGCGTGCCGAGCCGGGCCGGATGGACGGCGCGAGAAGCCTCTCCCTTCTCTACCAGTTTACCCATGCTAGACTTCTAGTCCCTTATAAACTTGTCTCAGCATGGTGTGCTAACCAATGTGAGATTGTGCTTATTTTAATAACAACCATACCACTTTAAAGCCAATTTTCATTTACCCAGAGAATTGAATTTTCGCAAGTGTTATATATCGTTACGAAGCTCTATCAACGAGCTCCGTATTGATCTCACAAACACCCAAAATCAATTGGTGTGACCTTCAATTAAATTAGCTCAAAGTTGCCTACTAATTACTTAGTTATTATATTTAATTAGGATTCTCCCTCTAATTAAATATTTGGGCCAAAGTCCAATACACTCACTTGTATTGGGCCATCTCTTCCTTGGTTAATAAACCAATTCTCCAACATTATCTGAATCTGGGACGATGGGAGAATGTGATACCTCATTAATAATATGTTTTAAAAAATCTTAAGTAATTTGATTTGAATTATCCATATCAACAAAGTGCATCTTCTTTTATGACACCCATCTCGAGAACAAAATATGCTAGAAAAAGTTCGTTTTGGTTTGTGTAAACATTCGGTCGGATCACAGCACGTTACAATATATTTAGGCGATAATTAGTGCTTATGTACACATAGTTTTTTGATAGGGTACATTTTTACTCATCATTTTTTTTCCAAAATTTGTATTACTACTTTTCGCGGTTCCGTGAGTTGGATCCCTCGGTCGTTCTCATCACATGGCACCGCTGTTTTTCAATCTCAAGATTCCGAGAAGTCTCATCCCCCGCCTGATCTTTGTAACCTTTTAAGTGATGACTTCCCGACGTGATGTCGTATTTTTTCTAATGAAGTTTCGTTTTTTCCTATAAAAAAAAAGATTCCGAGAAGTCGCAACCCAACGACACAAACACCTTTTTGGTTAAAAAAACCCTGTTTTTATTGCAACCTCGAAGAATTGAAATTTGAACATTGCTTGTTTATTACTCCACAATGTAACGGGTAATTGCCTACCTGATCACCCTACAGCCGGATCTGGATCTCACTTTTTTGCTTCAGGGGCTAATGGCTTACTTAGTTGGTCTCATTAACCAGCTTTGTGTCTTTCTCAAGGAAAAAAACCAGCTTTGTGCTCTTTAGATGTGATTTATTTGACATGACATGTTAGATGATTGAATAGTAAGAGAGAGTCTACACTAAAATATCAAACATTTAAATTTTAGTTACTAATTTAATGTGTTTTAAATCATATTTTATCAATAATAAAAAGGCTCAGACTAACGTGTTAGTAATGTAAACATTTCCCTATTTGTTTTTTAAAGTCTATAAAATTCTCTCACAAATATAGTGTCATATGTTTTCTTTACCATTGAACCAATTCTCAAGTGACCACACTTAGAGATAATGAAAATTCCATTTGACTCCTTCGACGTATTCCGAAAAGTATCAAGATAGATATCTGAAATATTAACCTGAAAAATTAAATAGTTTATACCCCAATAAATCTCAAAAAATTCTAACCAAACTTTTTTAAAAAAATCCAGCAACTAGATGAAACCTAACCCGTTAATTATATTGGTCTCAAAAATGGGCTCCGAAGGTTAAAAAGCCCATTTACTTTTTAACGACCAAGGAGACGGCGTCAAGACACAGTCTCTCTCTCTCTCTCCTCTCTTTCTCTCTCTATAACCGAAGATGTGCATAGGGGTGTTCTTGTGGGAAGCTCACCCGCTCTACCCTTTCCTCCTCTTGCTCAACAGAGACGAATCCCACTCCCGGTAACTGTCTTCCTCCTTCGTTTCATCAATCTTTGTTCCCGCTCGGGACAACAATAGACACGAGATCAACCCGCTATTATCGTAACATTAGAATCTTCACATCCTGTTGGTTATTTCATCAATCTTCGTCCCCGCTCGAGACAACAATAGACACGAGATCAACCCGCTATTATCGTAACATTAGAATCTTCACATCCTGTTGGTTACTGATCGATCACTATTGGAATCTTCACCCCACCACCACCACCACCACCAGAGAGACGAAGGAGGTGGGATGGTGGGGCGAAGGAGAGTGCCAGGTTTTGGGAGGAAGAGACGAGGTCGGTGGAGGGACGTGGCTCGGATGTAACCGCCGCGGAAAGATCGCTTTCCTCACCAACGTCCGCCAGAAACCGTCCGACCAGATCCCCACCCGCCGGAGCCGGGGCCACCTTCCCCTCCGATTCTTGCAGGGAAATCTGAGCCCCGCGGAGTTCGCGGCCGAGGTGGCGGAGGAGGCGGCCGAGTACAACGGCTTCAACCTGGTACTCGTGGACGTGTGTTCCAGATCCATGGTCTACGTCACCAATGGGGGGATATCGGGCGGCGGAAGCGAATGCCTTGTCGCGGAGGTCCCGCGCGGGATGCACGTCCTCTCCAATGCCTCCCTCGACACCCCCTGGCCCAAGGTCTTCCTTTCCCCTTTTGTTGTTGTTGGTGTCGGTGTTGGTGTTGGTGTTGGTTTCTCTTTGCTGATCGTTCTGTGGTTGGATTGGTTTCAGGCGCAGCGGCTTCGCGAGTGTTTCGGAGAGTATATGTGCCGAAACAGTGAAGCGCGAGAGCTCCCGCCGAAGGAGATGGCGGAGACGCTAATGACCAACAGCATCAGAGACGAGGATGCCAGCCTGCTTCCCGGGATCCTCTCCCCCGAGTGGGAATTCCTTGCTAGCTCCGTCTTTGTTGACTTCCACACCCCACTCGTATGTGATCTTCCCGGAACTCACTCCTTCATGGATGCCCTGGGAACCCGTAATTCAACATTGTTGGTTTCTCTGCAGGGACGATATGGAACCCGAAGCACCTCCATACTCTCCGTCAACCCAAGTGGACATGTCGAGTTCTATGAAAGGCATCTTGTTGATGATAGTGATCGCTGGGAGGAGCACACTGTAAGTTATCAAATAAACCAAGCTGATGGCTGACGATGCTGTTCATTGTTTAATGCTTGCTGAGCTCCATCCATCATTGTTACTGGCGCCGAGCAGTTGTTTTTAGAGTTAAGTCTGACAAGTTTCCTGGCGTTTAAGTAGAGAGACGAGCGAGTCTCTTCTTCCTTCTCAGATATGAGAAAATTTGCTGACTGTATCTTGCCTAAAACCCCACTTGTATGCCTGAGATGGCAATGTAGTTCATCGGATCGGACCCTGTATTTGAGTGAGATTGAGAGTCGACTGATTTCAAAACAGTCTCAGTTGTTAAGAGCGGCATCGTTCAATCATCAAGAAGTTTCAGGCAGTGTCAATAGGGCTTTCCTGCTGTTCCTCTTTGTTTAGCTTGAAGCTTTGACACCAGAGAAGAAGTAACATGGCCTATATTCGAAGATTTTCTCGAAAAATAAGAACCACAAATACAAACCTGCAACTAAGAAGATACAGCATTAGCTGTGGCAGAAGATATAGAAAACCAGTTACAGGGGCCAACAATGTGCACGCTGTTCTGGTTTGGTTCTGCATCCTGAGAAACATTACAGGTTCCTCAACAATGCAGGTTCGGCAGCTACCATCGCCGCAGCAGCCGCAGTTCATAACTTCAACGCTCAATCTCGGGCTTCTCGGAGGCCGGCGGGCTAGCTTCCGCCGAAGCAGCAGCCACTCGCACCGAGACCCTGCCTCCCCTCCCCCACGGGCAGGCTGCAGTTGTTCCCATTTCCGTCTCCTATCCACACGTTCACTTGCAAAACACGGTCCAGAACTTAATGCTCTCAAACTCCAGGGGCACTTCGGTCATTTCCACTCCCGGATTCCTCCTGATGTACACTTCGCCCCCTCACTCCCCGTCCAAAAGATGACTCCTCGGGGTCTTACCCTTACGCGCCTCTTCCTCTCCTCTAACGCCGTTAAGTCCGTTACCCGCTCCTTCTCCTCTTCCGTCCCCTTGCCGATTCCCCCCGTCGAACCGGACCCCGCCCGGGCCCCACCAAACCCTAGCGACTCTTCCGACCATGGGCCCGCTCTCTCCGCGATCATCGGAATCCTCGGGGACCCGGGCGTCTCCCCCGGCCCGGCCCTCCACTCGGCGCTGGACAGCTCCGGGGTCCGACCCGATCAGACCCTAATCTCCGCCCTCTTCGACCGGTTCGCCTCCTCCCCGAAGCTCCTCCCCTCCCTGTTCGAGTGGGCCCGGAAGATGCCCGAGTTCGAGTCCACCCCGGCGGTGTTCAACTCCGTGGTCAACGCCTTAGGGAAGGCCAGGGACTTCGACGCCGCCTGGTGCCTCGTACTCGACGAACCCGGGTTGGTCTCCGTTGACACGTTCACTATCCTCATCCGACGCTACGCTCGAGTAGGTAATTGATGCCCCCTTCACTCTCTAGTTTAGGCTACATTTGTTTTGTTGGAAATAACTTCTACGAGAAAAGACCTGAAATTTAATCTGCAGGGATGACCCGACCCGCTATTAGGACCTTCGAGTACGCGAGCAACTTGGATTCTGTTCGTGATTCGGGGAAAGGTGGAGCCTTGCTCGAGATTTTGTTGGATGCGCTTTGTAAGGAAGGCCACGTTAAGTTTGCTGCAGAGTATGTCGAGAAGAAGATGGAACGGGATCCTTGTTGGGTCCCGTCTGTTCGGGTTTATAATATACTGTTGCACGGGTGGCTGCGGGTGAGGAAGCTGAAGCAGGCAGAGAGTCTTTGGTCGTGGATGGAAGGGGAGGGACGTGGCGGTGCTGTGGTGAAGGATGTTGTTAGTTATGGGACAATGGTTGAAGGGTATTGCAGGATGGGGCGTGTGGAGAGAGCGATTGAGTTGGTCTTCGATATGAGGAAGGCGGGGATTGAACCGAATGTGGTAGTGTTCAATCCGATCATCGATGCATTGGCAGAGGCGGGGAGGTTTGAGGAGGTGTCCCAGATGATGGAGAGGTTTCTGTTGTGTGAATCAGGGCCTAATATCTCGACGTATAACTCATTGGTGAAGGGGTATTGTAAGGCTGGAGATGTTGATAGTGCAAGTAAGGTTCTTAAGACGATGATAAACATGGATATTTTTCCAACTGCGAGGACTTATAATTACTTCTTCAAGTGTTATGCAAAGATGGGGAAGGTTGAGGATGGGATGAATCTGTATTCCAAGATGATCGAGTCTGGGTACACTCCTGATCGGTTGGCCTACCATCAGTTGGTGAAGATGTTGTGCGAGGATAAGAGGTTGGAGTTGGCGATTCAGGTTTGCCAGGAGATGAGGGATAGGGGATTCGACTGGGACTTGGCAACGGGGACAATGTTGATTCATTTATTCGGCAGAATGGAGAGGTTCGAAGAGGCATTTCAACTTTTTGAGGAATTGATTCGAAGAGGTGTGGTCCCACAGTACCTGACTTTTTGTAGATTGAATGATGAGCTGAAGAAACATAATATGTTTAAGATGGCTGAAAAGCTATCTGATATGATGGCTTCTGTACCCCATTCAACTGGCTTGCCGAATAACTGTCGTGACAATAATGGTGCATTGCAGCGCGTCAGGAGAAAATCTATAGTGCAGAAAGCAGAAATTATGTCTGAAATGCTCAAGACTTGTAATGATCGTGGTGAGCTTGTCAAGCATAGACGTCCGGTGAAGGATCCAGTGATGAGTGCAAATCAATTGATTGATGAAATGAAGAGAAGAGTCAGCATGCTATCAGGGTCTTGAAAGCTTATGCTGAGCACAGAACTACCATACCATACGCAGATTTGTTTATTTCCCGGATCTGCTTATGCTGCTGCAATTAGTCGCCTAGATCAGAAAGATAGGCTACAAATCTCGGAAAAAAAGTGTCCGATAACAAATAGTGACTGCTGAGCACAGAACTACCATATGTCTAGGCGGCTCGGTTCCTGAAGACGACAACAGTCTGTGCTTCGACCATTCGTCGGCAACATCATTGCAAGCATGACAGCCACACGCTCACCATGATCATTATTCCCGCTTTATCTCTTGCATTGTGGTAGATTCCAACTCAATTCTACTAATTACGAATGCTGTACAAGGGAGGCACTTCCCTGCACCTGGTTTGTTTGTCAAGAGCAGCCAGCAAGTTCCCCAGCTGTAGATTTGGAGAATGGAGTGTGACCTGCAATCATTCCTTCCGGTTTCAAACACTACAAATTTTCCAGTGCTTGGTAGTTGGTATAATCAAAATCCAGGCAACATCTTCCTGCTGTTCTTTATTGGTTGTGAATTATTGCTGAATTTTTTATTGGTTTCTTCAATACTAGAATTCTTTTTTTAAGTTTCTAGGATTTGAACCTCGGACTTGTGTTCGTTTCAGCCTTTGCTACTCGAGCCAAAACTCAATAACTTTGGTTGCAGTCTAATTCCAATGACCAAACTGTTGACTTTTTGACTTCAAAGGACCGAATCTGACCCACTCTACATTATCCATGGGGGAGAATATTAATGGAGTACACTTATTAGTCACTTTTAGTTATTAGTTAAAGAATGACGTCTTGTTTGTTCTCTCTATCACTCTCCTCCATGGTTGATATATTTTTATTTATACTAGTTAGAAATTTATTGAATTGAGTAATTCAAGTTTGAACTGGATATTATCTTTCGAATGTGGTAAAATTCTCTTAGCAAGCAGTTTTATTAAGCTCATCAAGATGATTAATTTAAGTGGTTAATGGTTAGTGATAATGACGAGTTCAGTTATATAAACAAATAGCACTTCCATTAAAATACTCTGTACTTGTGTCGTAATCGTGAACTTGGAAATAATCAATTCCGTTTTCTTTTTGGAGGTTAGACTTAATGCGCGGATTGAGGTTGAGGACAGCTAAACGCGATTATAACGTTTAATAATATAAAAATGGCGAAACAATTTAATCCGGGAAATAGAACATGCACAACATTTGGGTGAGATTTTTTTTATCACATTTGTTTGAGCTTGAGCAAATTGCGAACAACATTTTCATGACATTTACTAGTAATGATTATTTTAAAAATATGATTCTCTAGTATCCGTTGTCGACCCGACAGACAAATGCAAAATTTGAAAATTATCTATTCGATAATGTTCGAATCCAAATACACACGTTAAAAAAACTCCATAAAAGAAAACGAAGAATATTGTCAATTTCCGGATGATTATTTTTTCCCGTGGAACAACTGGTGGTGAATGGAACACTGATGTGTGGACTAGTCGGTCTATAAATAATCGAGCAAGTCTTTGAACCCACATCGATTCCTCAGTCCCGGTTGCTACATATGGCCAGTGCTTAATGCCACTCCACCCTGACATTTTTTTGTCACGTTTAGGATGATTATTTTTTTCCCGTGGAACAACTTTAATTGGTGAATTGGATGCTGTTTTAAAATGGTGCCAACTTTTCGTATATTTTTCAAAACCTTGATGACGTGGCAAGTCATAAATTTTTTGCAAATTTTTTGATACACCATTTTAAAATTTTATGACTTGCCACGTCATCAATTACATGGATAAAAAAGGATGAGATGGCATGCCATGTACACCGTAAATATGACATGGCAAATCCAGTTTAAGTCTCAAATTCGATTTGGTAGGTTGTTTTGTGAAACTTGTTCTAATTTGGTATATTTTGGTTTCTTTTTGGGTTGGTATTCGAGGTGGTATGTTTTCTAGGATCCTGGGTAGAACTAGTACTCTATGTACCGATGATGTATTCAAATTTTGAAAATTTTGATTGCCAATATATTTTACTTGTAAAAAAAAAGTCTCAAATTCGATTTTTGTTATCAAGCTAAAATCATGTGTTTACTAGTTCATCTTAGTACTTGATGGTTTGAAATTTGTTATTTTAATTTAATTAAGTATTATATCTATACCTTAAGTATAGGTTTTTTCACGGAACAACAATAGTGAATCATAATCGAGTAAGAACAGGGCTTCATGTCCAAAAATATTTAGTTCTCGCCATTTTTTTTAAACATGAACCTACGCGGTATAAGTTAATCTAAATATTTATTAGTGTTAAAATAACTTGAATTGGTTAATGAAATTTCAACCTAAAAAATTGCAAAGAAGATACAATAATGATATATACTATAAAATATGATCCGATTATACACAAACGATTCGAGCATAAGTTCCCGAAACTATGTACATGCACTAGCATCATCAAGTCTCACATTATTAAGATGCCCCCAAAGCCAAAGTCCAGATAGGACAAATATGAATCATTCACTTGAGATTGGAGATAACGAAGATATTCAAAGTTGCAATCAATAACTAAATCAGTTCCCACACAATCCGCATCCAAATCCAATTTTAATTTGTCATGCTAATCGATTGGACTAATAAAAAAATTAATCATTTATTTAGTGCAACATATCAATTATTCATCAATAAAAATTAAATACTATTTTTATATTGAGATTTTCTGGCTTTACTGACTAAATGCATTGTATTTATAAAAAGAAAACAAGTCGAGATCAACACTAATAATCGCAAGAATAATTATATTATTTATAAATATGAAAAATTTATCACATCATCGTCTTAATGTTATAAATTTGATATAGAAATTATGAGACGATATTAAAACAGACTAATCCCACTCTTCACGAGAGTGGCGTGTCGGCATCAACTTGGGAGTGGCAATAGTCTATCTTCATAGATAAAACGATTATCTTTTTCCTTTATCTGATAAATAAAATAAAACGACTCTCTCTCTAGCAATAGAAGTCGAAGAATCCCCCAACCAGCCTACGACCGGTCGTCTTCACTTCAACCAATGGAATCAAGCAGTGTCCCGATAACTCTCTCTCTCCCCCACTCTCTCTCTGGTTATAGTTTAGTGTGTTTTCAGACACACAACAGAACAAAGCACACTTCCCACGAACAACATTTATACCCTCTCTTTTAGAACAAAACAAATTGCTCTCATCTCTCTCTCTCGGACACACACAGAGACAAAAGAACCCTACGGAGGAAGAGAGAGAACGGAAGACCCATCAAAAAGTTGAAAACTTTGGTGGAGGGAGCTTAAACCAAGCTGTCTGCACAGTGATTGAGGAGAAAAAGGAAAAGGAGCAAAAAAAAAAGTGAATTGTTTGCTCTTTTTGTTACTATTATAATAGTTATTATTTTTGCTTTCCTCTTGCAAATAAAAAGGAGCTTGCTTGATTTTTTTTGGTTTCTTTTGAAGGGTTGGCTTCAGTGTGCTTTGATTCTCTTCCTCCTCCTCCTATCCACTTCTACTCTCTCTCTCTCTCTGGGTTTTCCTGAAAATCGAGCTCCCTTTACCTTCACCATCCAAAGCCTCAAAACCCAGCTTAAAGTTGGAGTCTTTACGTTTAAAGCTTGCTGCTTGATGGGTGATCGGCGACCACTGAAGACGACAGGTCATTCCCAATCCAGTCTCTACTAGAAAACGACAGGCAACGGGAGGAGGGCGTGAGCCAGCGGCGAGGAAAGCAATGTTTCATGACTTCTTGGGTGCCAAGGCTCCTCCTACGACGACAGATTCTCCTGTCGTTTTGGGCTACAATGGCGGCGGCGTTGAGGCTTCCCCGTCGGCCTCCGCCTCGCTTGGCGGGGCATCTTCCGGCGGCGGCGCCCGTCCGCCTCTCTCCACCACCTCCGATCTTGGCTCTTCCGGTAAGCCAGCACCCGGACCTCAAAGCACCAATCTTTACAGCTACCCTTTTAGTTAAAGTTGTAATCTTTAGCTTCAAAACCATTTTTAGATTAGTAGGTTTCTTTATTTTTTTTATGTTCTTAATTTATTTTTTCTGTTGATTGTTTATTGAGCATGTCATGTAGGGTTGGTTTTGAATGTTGTTATTGTTGATGTTTCTCTCTGTTCAGTCTTAAGGCAGTGTATTAATGACTCCAACTTCAGTTGTGAGCTGATGCGTTCTTTGTGTAGGGTTTGTTTTGAATGTGTCGTGTATGTCTGAAATGGGAAAACTAAGGTAGTTGGGGCTGTGGGTGGTTGGTTGTCTTTTGGTATTGGTTATCTGTTAATTTTTTAGGGAGTGCCATTAATGGGTTTGGTAGTTTTCCATACTTGCTCCAATTGATTGTCTCCTGCTTTGCTCTGGTTGGTTGAGTCTGCAATGACTTTTTAATAACACGAGTATTGCCAGACCCTATTTTACGGGTGGTGACTCTCTCAATGATTTTTTTACATTCCGGAAACTTGAACTATGACTTTCTTAAATGAATTCGAATCCTATTAGTATATTGCAATGACTTTGGACTTCATTATTATGGGACCTTCTTTGGCCAACGGCTTTTTTGCCAATACTATATTTGCTTTTTATCTTTACCTGACGTTGGTTCCACCTGAAAGGGTGAAGATACCAACTATCTGGCCGTTTCCGCTTTGGTTCTTTCTTTTTGGAATTTCATATTGGTATTAAGAGCTTACTATAAACTAGATTGTTAGGAGATTGTACTAGCTCAACTAATGGTCCCAAGTTCCAGTCTTGGAAATGCATCTGCTTTAAAACTTGGTAGGAAGGGTCTTTCCGCCCTCCATAGTCCCGTGTGACTCGAACATCGATTAATTGTAACTGATAATGTTGAATATGTTGGTTTTCCTAGAAAGGCAGCATGGCAATCATCTGGAGGGGATCCCTTATTACGGTCCGCGGGGCGATCTTTCTGCTCTTGAAATAAGCAACAGAATAGCAGGGAGCAAGCGCAGCAATTCAGATTCTGCTTTCACTGCATCTACTCGGGATGGAATTACAAGGATGAAGCATGATTCCCTTGAGAGCTTGCATTTGATGAAGGTATGTATACACACTGGCGTCATTTCTTAGTTATTTGTTTCTCAGTTTGCTTTAAGTTCTGCTGACTCCGTTTCGACTCCAGATGCTCAAACATGGAGGTGGTGGAGAGCGGTCTCGAAAGTCCAACGACGATGAGGGATACTACGGTATGCAGCCAATGAGGCCAGCTTCCGGGACCCTCATATTGCATCCTTCAGCTGGCAGTAGACTTGACACTAACGCCTCCAAATGGGACCGGTGCATTCCTATGGGATCATCTATGCAGTATGCTCCTCGCGGAAATCAGTTTATCCCTTTTACTCAACAAATTGCTGCAAACAGGTTTAAAGATACAAATGCCGGTCCATCGGTTATGTCTCAAGCAGCTGCGGACGAAGGTTCAAGGACTGGGATGAAGGGCCCCGGAATTTTGAGTTCAATTAGTGCAGCTGATAAAAATGCATCCGCAATGATTCCAAGTAGCAGCAAGCCTAAAAGTGGAACTCGTACTGCCGAGCCAGAAACTTCAACCCCCTCAAGGTAGCATCATCTGATTTTAGTCTTCTCTTTTGCTCTTATTTTACGGATGGTTGATGCCATACTATAAAACTTTGCAGTCAGCCAAGTTTAGCAACCGCAAGCCGTCAGATGACTATATTCTACGGTGGCCAAGCTCATGTCTTTGACGATGTCCACCCGAATAAGGTTCGATACTTCATCTTCTTCCATATGCACATTCAACTGGATGCAATCTCTATTGTGTTGTACATGAAAGTCTTAAAGTTGTGGCGTTTGCTGATGGGAATTGTTCATGCCCTTTTGCTACACTAAACAATTACACTAGTCATCCCTATTGGCAAGTGACATGTTCATTAAAAAAATCCATCTTTATCTAATGATCATTAAAATAATGTACTATTTTTTCCATTAGCATCTTCCTCTGGCCCACTTTAGCTGCTGCACCTTTTCTCAAACGTGGGAGCTCTACCCATCCCATGTTTGAATTCTGCATGGCTTTTTTTTCGTTGTAAGTTGTGTTATTCAAAGTCGAGTACTGTCGGGTCCTATTTTAAGGGTGACTCTCCCAATAGTATTACCACTTGGATAA
Organism: Hypericum androsaemum; assembly: GCA_963995505.1. Lineage (NCBI taxonomy): Eukaryota > Viridiplantae > Streptophyta > Magnoliopsida > Malpighiales > Hypericaceae > Hypericum > Hypericum androsaemum. The sequence continues at coordinate 17,885,024 of OZ023190.1, forward strand.
AACTCTCATTCGTATTATGCACGGCTTTAAGACTATGGAGATTCGAATCCTCTCTGTAATGATTTAGCAATTCCATTATATCTGTTGTGGACCCTGCAGCTTCTATGCCCACCACTTTATGTTTCTGAATTCTCATACACTTTGACGTCATTGTGGATGACTAGCCACCCATCAGCTGCCATAAAGTCGAGCCTTTCTTCTCTTTTAATAACATCGACAACCGTGCATCAGCTTTTGATTTGTACCAGTAGTTTTTTTGTTGAAGAGATTTGTACCAGTAGTTTGCCTGCCCATGTCATGCAACCCTTTTCCTGCGAATCTCGATGCTTTCAGGCGGATGTTATCATGGCGTTAGCTGGATCGAACGGAGGGTCATGGTCGACGACGTACTCGACTAAACCGATGGCCAGGTCCAACAGCGACGGGCAGACGGCAGCCGGAGACTACGAAGCGGGGGCAACGGCAGCTAGCCCCCAGCTTCAACGGGAACTTCGCGGCAGACTATCTATCGTTGGCAATGCTTCCCAGGGAATTGGCTCACCGCATCATATTGCTACATCTACAGGTGAAATAGTTAGAAATTCTCTGCTCATTTTGCTCGATATATAATCGAGAGCAAACATTATTATCGTTATTGTTAATATATTTTTTTTGGGTATAGCTAAAGAGACGATGAATGTGGTCAAGGCAGGAGACTCCAGCTATGAGGACAAAAGAGGAGTTCAGCTTTGAGATGAAAGAGCCTAAATAGAAAATCGAGTTTTAATTGTATTAGCATTATTTATGCTCTTTTTTTAATCTTACATTTCTATTTCTTTTGATCCTTTTTGTACTCCCCTTTTTTCCAATCTTGGAAGCTAAATTAGAGGGGAAATTTGAGGCTTCCATGGTTGCACATGACTTCATCTTAGATCCCCTTTTCTTTCTTTGAAGGTTACTTTATTTATCTAGCTACCTGATTAGGGCAAATCTATGCACATATCAAATAGCTGCCGGAAACCATCGACTTGTTCTAGTCTTCAATTCCTAAAACTACACCTGCTGCTGAAATCTAGCAAGAATTTTTTGTAGTTTTGACTTTTGACTTAAAATCAAATTAATTGTATAGCGGGTATTTAGTATAGCAGGTGTTTAGATATTGGGTGAATTTTATATTTTGTTTTGGGGAAGTTTTGATCAAAATAGCAGTCGGAATGGATGGGCTTGGAGAACGGGGTTCAAATTCAGTGGGGACATGGGTAATCCCCACTGAAGGGGGGAGGGGGATTGGAGAGCGGCGGGGAAGGGGGGGGGGGGGGGGGGGGGGGGGGGGGGGGTTGTGAGCGGCGGGGAAGGAGGGGGTGGGAATTTTTTTTTTGGATTATATAGGAAACTGGTGGAACCCTAATGAGTATGTTTGGATGAAAACTCGAAAATATCTTCAACAAATTCTGGCCATCAGATCTGTAAAAAAAGAATTTGATCAAATCTAAAAACCCATATTTAGTCCATACCATGGGAGTGATTTTTATGTAGTCCCCCTGAATCCAAATCCGGAGAACCGGAGTCACGACTTTTGGATAGAGACGAATCATTACCGTCTAAGCAAATAGACTGACACTCAGAATATCATTACCAAATTGGTAATAGCTTTTTGGTGGTTATCTTATCATTAACAAAAAGCTGACACTGAAAATACATAAACACGCAAACTGCGATCGCCAAGACTTGGCCCAAATCCCCACCTGGTTCACAATCATCCGTTAGTTTTTGTTTTAGCCGATTGGCTCATCGTACTGACTAATCTAATTTCGAGTCGGGTAGAACTTTTAAAATGTGACAAAACTCTCTCAACAAGTATTTTAACACTGCTACGTACCCAAAGATTCGAACCCGATACCTGATTAAGCTAGAACAATTCTCTAACCAAATTCTCTAACCAGTTGATCTAAATGACCGTTAGTAATCATCCGTCAGTTGCGAACCAAATATTCCACATTTTCCAGTTAGTTGCGCGAGACCTTGAGAATTTGGACAATTCCGAGCCCGTAGAGAAACAATACATTGCACTACCTTCTGAAGCTAATTGCAGGTTGGCAACTAAACATCTTCCGGTTCACGAGGCGGTAGCGCGTCGCTTTCTTCACTATACCCTCGCAGTCTTTCATTCTTTGCGCATTGTTCCTGAAAAGTTGAAGGTAGAGTAATCAAGTAAATCCAAGTAGTAAAAAGCGAAAGATTAATATAGATCAACAGGGCGTCGTGTAATTCTTGCTGGAAGAAAAGGTTAAAGTCGAGGGCAGCAACTAAAGAACTGCAACTAGAGAGGCTACCCGAAACTTTTAAGAGGGAACAACACCGCCTTTGCTCCGCCATTGCTGTTGCATATCTCTTCTTCAGAGAATCACATACTTTCTGCTCCTCCTGAAGTCCTGCTGTCGCCTTTTGCAGCTTCTGCAATATAAAGTTGGCAGGTGATTATCAAAAGAACTAAGATAATGTCCTAGGGAAGACCAAGAAGCATTGTGAAGAAAGGTGATCGATCAATAGGCTACAAATTTCTTGAAGACGAAAGTTCCAAAATCTGATCTGCGTTATACACCAATATGCTGTCTCAATTTTATTTGTCATTCTCCACATGATTGTAGGATAACAGGCCACACAGACCAACCCATTCGAGTATAAACAGGCCACACAGACCAACCCATTCGAGTATAAATCCATCCCGACAAGGAAAAAAGTGCATCTCATATGATTAGAAAATCAGGCCAATCAACTCTGTTTATGCACTCAGGAGCTCCATAAATATGAAGACACGTGAGCAACAAGATACAAACTTCTCTTTGAATTCATCTCCTATATGATCCAAACCTACATTCCGGACCAGAGGGTATTTGGCATAGCAGTACAATGTGTATAAGATTTGACAGAGGTCCTGAGTTCAAACCCAGGCAAGGTGTACTTGGTGTAAAAAATTACTTAAAAAAAAGATGCTGCATTCCGGAGTTGTTACACTTCTCTCTAATCTATCACCTGGCTTAACACCAAGCAGCCTGTTGAACGCTAGTCCTGATACTCTCAGGGTACTTATGTTTTATGCAGCTATTGTAGTGATTACACCCACCAAAAGCCGATTTTAACCAGAACTCTAGGTTATGAAGATATCAGATTGCAAACTGATAGAATTTCATAATTCACGCACTACAGTAAATGAGAGCAAATGGGGTTGCTTTGGAGAGAGCAATAACTTGTGCAAAATTGGGTTCACTTCAACTTGACCTGAGGCGCCTAAACATCCTTATTGACCCTCTCCGGGAAAAAAGTGTCCAGAACTATTGAAAGAATGAAAACAAGAAATTGTAGATATTTGGAAAAGTTTATCCAATTGGCCCCTGGCTCCATGAGGTAACTGGTTACAGTACAAGGCCAGTAGTATTTACCTGTTGGCTGCTCTTCACAATACCTTCCATGGAAGCAATTAGCTTCAATCGCCCCTCAGCACTTACAATGGCATCTTGGAACTGTACAAAAGTTGATTTCCGACGTAATCAACATGATGGAAATCGGCCATGAAAAGCCAGAAAAATGGAAAATTCACTCATTGCCATGCTAGCTTGCTTTAATTTAATTTAGGTAGCACGTGACAGCAGGAAAAATGGATAAATCGCACGCAATGGAATATAACATAGTATAACTTTAAAAGAACTGTTTTAGTTCAACTAAAGAGGAATTTGATGAGATCAGATGAGACCGGCATTTGAATGAACAGAGAAATCAAACAATAAGCAGGCATCAATTGTCGTCTCTAGCTTCAAACTATTCCGGAGAATTAGCCCACAAGCCTAGAAGAGCAGCTCATAAATACACGGAAGGAATCACATAAAGCACAAGAATTGCATGCAAGTGCATGGACGCAATCCAGGAAAGGATGCAAGCTAGAGCTAAAGCTAATCCCGAATAGTTTGAGAATTTGAGTTGAACCTGTGAACTTATCGAGTTCAACAAGGAGATTTCCTTCAGCATCCACTCTTTGATCTCCAGAAGCGCATTGTAGGTGTCATAAAATTTCCTAGTCTGTTGGTGTTTCTCCTGCTCGTCATTAAGAGTTAGAAAAAATCAAGTCATAAGCGGAACAAGGCCATCAGGAAAAACAGAGAAAAAGTAAGAAATACGAAAAATAGCAAACAATCTGCTCTAAGAATCATGAACCTGAATATTCGCATTGAGTTCAGAAAATCGCCGCTCATACCTGAAAAAGAAACCCATGGTGCCAATTACTAAGATCACAGCACCAAGTTGTGCAGCAACCAGGTGCTTCAGAACCCGTAGATGCACCACGAGCAACTACTAGCAAAACTAAGCAACGACAATAATTCTCATAAACAGCGAGCAGAGGTAGCATGAAGAGGAACATACTGAATAAGCTCCGCCTGTGTTGGCACCTCATCAATCCGCCGCTTCAAGGCCAACACCGCCCTTAGTCTCCCCGCCAATTCCTGCCAAAACAACGCGCATTACCCCTCTATCATCACCACCCGACTCTTTTCTCTTCTGAATTTACCTTCTTAGCCAGATCGAGCCTCTTCGCCGAGCCGTCCACCAACCGGTCAAGATCCTCGAGAAGAGACTCCTCGCCCAGGCCAAACCCTAGCCTCTCCTCCAACTCACTCACCTCGGCCTCCAGCTCCACGCGCCTGACATCGTAATTACCCTGCAACTCCGCTTCCTGATTCTCCAACGTCTACACGAATCTTCCAATAACAACCAAAAACACGAATCATAATTTACACGCGATTAAAAAAAATATATTAAAAAAAGGAAATCGCGTCAGATTCAGACACCTTGAGGGACCGGAGACGAGGCATCAGTGTCTCCGCCGAGGAATCCCCGATCCGCTCCCGTAACTTGGATATCTCGTCGCTAAGCTCCGCTTCTCGACGGATCTGTTCCGCTAGATTGGCTTCTAATGACTCGATCGATTCCGATTCTTCCAGATTCTGAGGTCGTCTGAGATCAGGCTCGCGTGGGGACCACATCGGGGAAGGAGCGTGTTCTTCGCGGGTTTTCGTTTCCCGGTGGGAGAAGCGAGCACTTTTTTATGGTTTAGCCGTTAAAACTTAAAGGGAAAAGTCCACCTAAGTACTCTGTTGTATCGCAAAAAATCAAGTCAATATCCTGTAGTTTAAAACGTATCAATTGAGTCATACTTATTTCAATTAAAATCAATTAGATTACACGGGCATTAACATCCTGAGGGCATTAAAACGACACCGTAAGATAAGACCGGTATTTATTACACGGGCTTCCAGATGGTCTAGATTTTTTCATAATATTTGGTCTTTACAAATAATCTCGAATTTTCGGTCATTACAAAAATAATTGTATCATATTTCACTCTGATCAATACTTTTTATTGGGCCGTACCTGTTGTAACTGGGCCTGTCTACTGTTGTAACCATTTTTTAATTTTTTTAAAGATAAATATTTTATACCATAAGGTACCTTAGGGTTTGAAATCAGAAACTAACCGTTAAGCCTTCCAGTGTTTGTACCACAATATTCACCATTATTTTTTTTTAATTTGGAAGTCTAATATGACGATAAATCATAAAATGTGTATTACATAATAATTTCTCTCTTCGGTCAACTTGAAGGCTCCCAGCTAGGTGTTCATCACTTTCGAACAAGATTGAAAATTTTAACTCTTCATATAAATTCATATTAATTGGATCTAACCCACAGTCCATGGACAATCAGCAACTATATAAACCCGAGATCCGTATAATATAATGTAATGGCGGTCGTTATACCAAAACCAAGAACTACCATAAGACCAAATAATATTTCTGTTAAGCGGTGTACTATTATATTAAGTTAATGAATTCGTGATTAATAAATTGGACAAATTATTTTATATCATAATCATTAAGTAGCTAAATCAATCTAGAAGCCGTAGTCATACTGACACTTCTCGCTGACGGCATACAACTGATTTTAAATTGGCGGCAAGAGAAGCGTTACGAGACAAATAACGACATTTTGGTATCTGAGATGCTACGACGGTTGAGATAATAAATCTAGTTCTGCTTAGCTATAAATTTCGAATTTTAAAGATGTAGGTCTAAACCATATCTTTTTTATTTTTTCCAGACAAAACTTCATAAGATTTTTTTCTCCGATGACACGTCGTTCTTTCTATTTTTTATCCTCCATCGGTTTGACTGGCAAATGCAATTAATATAGTTGCTTTCAACCTGAGATCACACAGCCAAAAAATAAAAATAAAAGAAGTTAGTTAACATGGACAAGCCGGCGTAACGAATAAATCTCAAACACGTTACTCCATAAACCAAATAAAATTAAAACATCTCCATGATGTATAAATTATAGCAACCCCAACACTTTAAGACATGGAATTAGGGTTTGTAAGAAAATTAAGAGAGAGGTAATAAAATGGACCAATTACCAGCCAGTGAAAATGGAATCCCAGTAATTGATCTGTCACCCGAAATTGAACGTGGATCGGAAAATTGGCGGAAACTATGCAATTCTGTACGCGACGCCTGTGAGACCTATGAGTGCTTCGAGGTGATCTATGACAAGGTACCTATAATAATTCAAATTCGAGTATTGTCGGATTTTTTTTAGCGCGCCACTTCCTTTGACCAACTTCTATTGGCTACGACAAGGTACCTATGGAGCTGCGTGAGGAGGTAATCTCCCTTATGAGGGAAATATTTGAGCTTCCATCGGAGACCAAGAAGAAGAACGAAAACCCTAAGCCGTACCATGGCTACTACAAAGGGACTGTGTACGAGAGTTTCGGGATCGAAGATGTCTCCAACTTGGACTCCCTCAAGAGCTTCACCGATTTGATGTGGCCCCCAGGCCACCACCATTTTACGTAAGTTCAACTAGAATTTTCGAGTTTGAACTAGTCCGTGTTAAAAATATATATGGTACCGAGTGAGCGTTCGGATACGAAATAATTTAGGGAAACGATTAGCTCGGTGATGGAGGCGGTGGGCCAGCTTCACCATAAGATCGGGACGCTAATTCTTGATGGCTACGGGTTGGGAGGGAACTCGACGGTGGAGAGCAATACGCTGCTCCGTCTGATGAGGTACCGAGCTCCGGCGAACGGGGAGGCGACGAGGGGCCTCCATGGCCACACCGACAAGCCACTTTGTGTGCTCTTGTGGGACAACCAACTGCCGGGGCTTCAGGTTCAAACCCTAGATGGCCAGTGGATTAACGCCACCCCATCCGAGAATTCCTTCGTTTTCATTGTTGGTGACCCACTCTTGGTAAGGATTACAAAGAAGACTTGTATCTTACATCCTGGGTCACAGAATCAACTCGTTCTGATAACTTACGCTGTGCAGGCGTGGAGCAACGGTAGATTCAAAGCTGCGGCGCACAGAGTGATGATGAGTGGAAGCGAAGATCGGTTTTCGCTGGGAGCATTCCTTGAACCGGTGGAGGGTACGATCATCAGGCCACCGATGGAGCTGGTGGACGACGACCATCCTCGGGTTTTCAACGATTTCGATTATATGGAGTACGCCAGATTCTCGGTGGCGCCGGAGGCAATCGCCTTGGAGCCCGGCGGCCAGCTGATGAGATTTGCCGGTGCGCATGTGAACGGAATTCACAATTCACGAATTGACGGAAATTCACGGTTATAATAAATTATAAAAAAAAAGGCTTTCGAATTTAATATTGAAATAAAATTAAAATGCTCTTGTCCATTTTAAAATGCAATACGTCATTACTAAGGCTCGGTGCTGAGTGTGGGGCTGCTGCACCTGTATTGTTATAATATTAATAACTGTGTCTATCTGCTTATATTGTAATATTAATAAATGGGCCTAGGCTTGGGCCTGTCTTCTTAACCGCTTGCTCCGGATTTTGTTTGTGATTAATAAATGTCTATATTAATTAATTTAGTTTAAATCATTATAGAAGCCGTAGCCAAATACTACTTCGAGTACATGGACTAGGCGAGGTTCGCAATGGCGCCGGAGTCCATCTCCTTGGGGCCGGGCGGTCGGCTCGTAAGATTCACTGGTATGTGAATCCGACCTGTTCTCGAGTTCGTTCTCGTTGTATGCGGCCTCCTTAAAGAGACCCAGGATTGAAATCCAGTACAATTGAACTTGATCATGCACAATCATGAAGGGTAATTCTTCGTGCCTGATTCAAATTTGGTTTAATCAATCTCGTGAATATCGAATGATTTCGAGCAAGAAAACACGAGTTAAACATCAAACCAAATGTCCAATTAGATCCCATACACCCTCAATCCAGCAGCTGTACAGAGAAGCAAAAACTTAACACTGATGAAGAAGAGACTAATAAGGAGGTGAAAGGCACAACAAGAAGGGAGGTTAGCCTGGAGCTCTCTGGTTATTAAAATGGGGCAGAGGATCAACTAAAACTATAGCTTTGATCATGAAAAAATGGAAGCCCTTTGGACAAACTCTCACTTCCATAGCTTGACAAACTTATCGTGGCTAGCGGAAGCAACCAGCCCTGTGACGGGCGATACAGCCAGCGCAGCGATGAGCCCGTCGTGGGCTGGCAGCGTCATCGTCTTATTCTCGTTCATGTTCCAAAGCTCCAGAGACTGAAAAATACACAAAGTCACAGCGTCAGAAACAAGAGAAGAGGGAGGATGCGTCGACGGTAGCGGGAAAACAGGAAAGAATCCCGGCCACGGCTAGAGCAAAGTAGCGCATGTTTGAACGTGATGTGCATAAAGAAGGATGAGTTACTCACCTGGTAACAGCCAATAACTAGAAGAGATGGGAATGTAGGATGGAAAACGCAAGAATGAAATTTGTTGCCGTTGCAACTCAATTCGTGCACGCACTCTCCCTCGCTCCCTGATCCAAGCGTCCAAACTCGGACAGAGTCTTCACTGACAGATGCTAGATACTCACCTGAAGGGTCCCAACACACAGAGTGTATGGGCTTGGTGTGTCCCTGAAGTCGGAAAGCAATCAGATTTAGTTATTCAACGTCGTGACGCAGATCGAAAGAATAACCTGATCAGTGAAAGAAGTGGTAAAGCCGTTACCTGTAAGGAATGACGACAGGCCTGCGTTTCGACATCCAGTATGTATACAACATTTTCAGCTGCTGCTGCAAGATACCTCCCTACACGAGGCTGAAATCGCATCTGCACCATCCCACCCTATCCATGCAGGATAAAAAAGTAACGAAAGTTAAAAGAAGCTCAATACAGCAAACCTTGGCCCATTGCCCTAAACCAGCAACAGAGAACATATACATGCTTCCGGAGCAGGCAAAACACGAGAGCCATAAGCAAGCTTGGCTATACCTTAAAAACTCGAGTGCAACTACCGTTGTTAATGCTCCAATATCGGATTTCACCATCCCCGTCACAAGAGCAGATCAGGTCATCTTTATTTGGGTGAAAATCCAAAGACATTACGGAAGCTGAATGTCCCATAAAAGTGCGCAACGAGTAGGAGGGCTGCCAACAATCATAAAGTGTATCATGAGCATGTGGGTTTAAAACTGAAAAAAACAGAGAAGAAAACTATGCAAGCTAGGGCTGAAAAAGAGAGAGCAGACTAACATTATCAGCATCCCAGACCCTGACAGTCTTGTCAAAAGACGAAGTTGCAAGACGAGGCATACTAGGGCTGAAGCGAACATCTGTGATTAGAGATGAATGCTCCTCGAGGGGGGTTTTTGGCTTTAAATTGTCAGTGTACCAAAGAACAGCCTGCACACAGTAGATCATTCACGAAGAATTGAATGCTGTGAGAAAAATACAAACACATCAAACAAACAACCAAATGACTCAACAAAAAAGGGGAGAGGTCCAGATAATTCCCGAAAAACATTAGGACCCTGCTCTGCTGAACTATTCGCGTCTATGATAACCTAAAATCATCAGTACCTTTTTGTCATGACCACCACTAGCAAGTAGCTTTCCATCAGACGAGAAGTGGCAACATACTACTTTGCTTGCGCTTGCTCTAACGGAATTCACTTCTATGAAAGTGAAGTTCCCTGATACAATAGCAAGGAAAACCAAAGATCCATAATAAGCACAAGGAAAAAAAATAGACTTGGAATCTCTAAGCTCCAACCGATAAAAATGCATGGTGCTTCGAAAGAGAAAAGTCAAGTACACTCAAACTAAAAAAATGCTATGTCGCTGAAAGCTTCTGCCATGCCAGAGCTCACCTTTGCTAATGTCAGAACGAGTGTGCGTATCTCTAGGGTCATTATCATCATGGGATAAGAAAGAATCGACGTTATCCTCAAGAGATCCATCCTCCACAAAACGATCGATATCAGCCTGCAATTCAATATCTTTATCATCCCACTGCCAAATTGGAGTGCCGGCGAGAAGCAAGCAAGGAATCCTCGTATTCTGTACAACTCCCTAAGACAAGGAACTCACTCACCAATTGATTAGATGCTGACGTAAGAGTGCCTGTACCATCAGCACCAAACATCATTAAAGGCTTGGAGGAACCGCCACTATGTGGCAAAGCAGTCATTGAGATCACATCTCCAGGAGTGTGAGTTGAAGGTGTTGAGGGTGCCGAACTTGGGGAAGGTCCTGCAGTATTTGCAGTTCCTGAGCTATTTGCAGGCCCCGAAGATGACACCGGTTGCTTTCTCTTCCTACCAGTCTGATTTTTTGAAACCTTAAAACACGAGGAAAATAATGTTAGGAATCTAAACAAGCTATTTAGGTTGAACTAGATCAAAGATTTGATGAACCTCCAAACCGAGATGAAACACGTTCGTGAACCTATCAAAAAAATAAGCGTTTTCTATCCATTCTAGATACAAAATCAACACTGGGACAACACAACATGATAGAACACCTTCGACTTATTTTGCACAGTTTTCGATATGAGCAACCAACAACAGGAGGCCGCGGTGGTGAATAGACTCATATTCCGGCAAAGGAAATGAAACTTCACCAACAAATAGCCAATACACACTAAATCTGCAAGGAGGTTCAGCGCCATGAGAAATGAAGTAACACTAGCATTGGGGTTCACCAGGTAACAAGCAAGAAATATTTAAACCAGGGACAAAGAAACAGAGGAACACAACCTAACGATCAATTTCTGACATGACCGAAGACTTCGCAGGTTTGGCATTTACTTATTCGTACTAGTTTGAAAACACTGACCTGATCATTTCCTCGAAAAGAGTTGGACATGCTACCATCTGCAGTTGCACTACCAGCACCTCCCGTCTTATCTTGCTGATGAATATTGTGGTTAGAAGTTTGTGGTTGTTGATTCGACAAAGTATGCTGCTGCGGATTACTGTTCTGATGCTGCTGCTGTTGCTGCTGCTGCTGCTGCTGCTGCAACTGTGCCATCTTCACCTGCATGATAAAGCACAGACCCCAAAATTAGTGCCAAATATTACAAAGATAATATGTCTGTAGAAGCGAGGATAATCTACATGACCGGAGTACCTTGATCAACATGTCGGTATCCCCACGAGGCAAAAGGGGACCACCAGCCTGTAAAGGTGATCCAACATTTGCGACCACATCACCAACTGAATTACCAAGCCCGTCCTTGCCCAGACCCATATTCCTGTTGTTCAAGAGCATTCTCAATCTCCTATTTTCATCACTGGCAGAGGGGGATGTTAAGTTTTGCTGAGCAAGCATGAGCTGTTGGTGTTGTGGACCCAACATTTGAAGTTGGTGATGAAAATTCTGAGGAGACTGCATGAAAGGTTTTTGTTGCTGAAGAAGCCCAGAGCGGAGCTGCTCGTATCCCTGAAAAGAATGTGAAGAGGTTGAAGAAATGACTGAAGTAACTTAAAATCAAATCGTGAGACCAAACGGATAAGTACAAAAAGTACAGCAAAAATTATGCCAGCTAAAACAAACAACACATCATGACACTCACAGTAAGTGGCCAGCCTTTCAATGTTAAGTTGTTTCCTCCTTGATTTGATCCTGAGAAAGCAACTCACACTTGTTATAGACAACTTATAAATTTAAAACGTCAGAACTTCCACATTCCATAAAAACAAAAACTCTTCAAGTAAAACAATGATCGACACTTGGTGAAATAGAAAATATGTAAAATGCCCGCCCATAAACCAGAGTCTGTCAAAAAAGAAAAGAATAGAAGCCTCTTGTAAAATAAAACATACCAGGAAGTCCTATCAGAGATCCTTCGGGACCAGCAGCTCTGGAATTAAGAACCGGATTTATCTCATTCTTTATGTTCTGATGACACAATGACTTGAATCACAATACCATTCTCACAACAAATAACAATAAGGAATGACATCACAATAGACAGAAAAGATGCAATCATCAACGAAAATGCTTACTGGTGTGGACCCAGGGAGTTGTTGACCCCGAGCCTGAACTTGTGGTGACATCCCACCAGCAGTACCATGGAGCACTTGTCTGATATTAAATAAAAGAATCACGAGGATGCAATAAGAATTCAAAATAATAAAAAGGGATAAAGCCCAGAGTAACAGGTCATCGGCAGCTAAGAAAGTTACATTTTGAATGTCAACTGAACCAACACTAATGTGCAAGATACAATTTCATTAAATCACAATTGTAAAAAAAATGCCAATCAAGAAGCACCATACCAACATGAAAGAGCATTTGATCTCCAATTTAAAAACTCCAAACTATAAGAAATAGCTTGAGACAATTTTGCATGCATACGGAAATCATATTGCCATTCTCGTGTAATATTAACAGAACAGCCTTTCCTGAATAACTCAGGTGTGATAGCTAGGAGACAAGAGAAATACCCTGAAGGCTGGCCAGCTGCCGCAGCAGACTTCAATAACGACGCGTGATTTGGATCTAACAGCTGACCCACATTCTCACCATATCTTTGCTGCAACAAGATTCAGATAACTTAGTAAAGAGTCGAGCATGCCAAAGCGAGTAAACTAGGAGTATTCCATGGACATTTGAATAAAAGGAGTCAGAAAATTCTACTTTCATTGCTGCATCATCCAAGGAGTCCCTCTGCATTGGTAGCTTCAATCTTTCCTCGTACATTTTTGTGGCCAGGACATTAGCACCAGGATTTTGACGCATCAAAGGTTCATTTCCCACGAGTTCATTTGCAGCACCGTTTAAGAGGTGTGCACCATCCCTCCTCTGCTGCTGCTGTGCTTGTGGAGGCTGCTGCTGCTGTTGTTGCTGCTGCTGCTGCTGCTGTTGCTGTTGCTGTTGCTGTTGTTGCTGTTGTCTCTGAAGCAAGAGTTGTTGCATATGCAGTTGCTGCTGCTGCTGCGGAAGCTGCGGTTGAGAAGCTTGTTGTTGTTGCTGTTCCCTTGCTTTATTCAACTGAGTCTGAAATATTACATGAGCCACGATGGTGACAAAAGACTTGGACTTTCAAAAGTCAATGCATCAGAAAATATTGAATTCTAATTGCATGCAACAAATTTTTACAGTGAAGAAGGAAACATTAAAACAAAGCAAGTAGGATTCTGGCAAAAAAAAAAATAGATGAGAAAAAACAGAACATTTAACTCACCCAGATTATTTCTGAGTACTCGTACGAAAAAGTTAGTGATAATAATGATGACTCGTAAAGTAGATTGATAGAATTACCATGGAATCTAAACCCAAGTTACTAAACCACAGGACAACAATTTTCGCCAGATGAGTTGTGAGCCTCACGGTGTTTGCCTTCGGCACTGATCTCAAGCAATAGTTTATACATAACAATGAGCTCTCTAAAACCAGATTCACCATCTTTTTACACTGTACTACCATCCCATAACACATGATTGCCCTTAAAAAATGACAATTATAGTTGACAGATTGCTGATCCAACTAACCTCAATATAAGATGCAGCAACTTCTGAGTGCTTCTCGTTGGTTCTAGCAATGAAAATATCCCAGAAAACCGACCACCATTCGAAGAGAAAGCCGCCCGGAGCATCAATGGCTGGAAATCATGAGTCAAAAAAGACAGCAGTTAGACAGCATGAACAAATTCAAGGAATTTTAGATAACGGAGAAAGCTTCTTGTTCTTCCCTCTGTCCAAGCACACGGGTACGAAATGCTTACCAACGGGATCAGGTGATACTTTCCCCTCGGCTTGAAAAGCCTGCGCAGTAGCCTTCAGACCCCTTTTGACTAGATAATCATGGATATACACATCTAACCTGTTTTCGCATTCAACGTTTCGACAGAGCAAGAGCCATTCAGTATCCAGAACAAGTCTTCCAACTACAGAGCAATGCAAACCCTAGACTTAATGCTCATAAGAAACAACAATAAACATCTCCAATGAACCAAACTTCATCCCAAAACCACAAATTCTAGCAAATTCCAAGGAACCCAAAAACCCAAGCAATAAGAGAATCAAGAAACCAAACTCAAAGAGCAATAAAAAAAAACACCGTCTTGTTAAGAACCCGCGTCAAAAAAAATGAAAGAACTCACATTTTATCGGCTTGCCAGTTGGTCTGAGACATCTTGGAGAGCCCAAGAAACCCAAGCTCAAAGGTCAAAACAATCTATATGTATCTCCAAGTACTGGCCTTGCCCAATTCCTCCAATTCAGCTCCAAGTACCAACACCAACAGTGTAAAAATCCCTCCTTTATTATTGCTATACACAAAAAAAAATAACCCAGACTTGCTCTAACCCAGAAGCAGGGCCTCTGGTTTTTTTTCCTCTTCTTTCCCTTTCCAGGGAATAAAAGATTAAAGAAAGGCAGAGGATTTTGCCGGTTGAAGAAAAAGACAGCAACCAAGTAAAAAGGGTGGACTTTGTTTCTGTTGGAAGACAACTCTTTTCCTCTCCTAAAGTAAAAATCCTTTCTTTATTATGGCTTTGGTGGATTGAGTTTCTTCCCTCTGTGGGTTTTCTTGTTTTGCCAAACAAGCCCTTTGACTTCGTTTAATTTGGAGACCAGCCCACTGGACGGTGATTTTCTTATATGACTAAATTACCCCTGGTTCTTGTGGGCGGTTTGAGTCGGTTGTGGGAGTCGTTGTGGGAGGAGCGGGGAGATAAATGGAATTGCGCAGTGCAACCTTATCATTGCCAGGGGCTTGAACTTTTATGTAAATGCAATGAAGCTATTACAAGTTGCCAAACTATAATCAACTGAAAATCAACGAATATTTAGAACACGCGTTTTATAAATTTAAACAAGAGATCTAGAATTTAAATTATTAAAAATATAATAATATTGAATACTAATAAGTTCGGGTTATTAGTACTAATAAGTTCCCCCTTCTGAGTTTTTATATGTTCTTCCAGAATTTAGAGATTCAACAAATTATAAGTTTCCAGGCATAATTAACCTAGTTGGTTACGATTTGTTTAATTTTTTGGTTTGAATCTTGTTCATGAAGTATAGTATACAATAGTGTTCGCTGATTTTAAATTTATAACTTTAAATTTCAGAGATTCGTCATTAATTATGCATTTAATTTTTAAGTAAAAGTGAAATTTTAAAAATAATTACACCTACCAGGAAGAACCTTGTACTTCTCTCAATTCATACTACCTCTAGGCCAAATACAGTATTTTTTTTATAAGTATGATCCTCGTATCCTCCACATATCACAAAAGATTATGGGTTTAATGCCTTAGTAATAACAATTAATGCCCTGGTTAAAATTGCGCAAATGTTGCCCAAAATATCCGAACCTTTCCTAATCTGGGCTTGTCCAAAAAAATTCGTCGTTTCTTCTCCACTTCTTCCTTTTCCGTTGAACTTGATTCGTCTAACTCTTTGGAAAATCTACTTTGACCAGCTTCCACAAGTACAAGATTAACAACGAGATTAACAATAATTACTTTAAATCATGATAGTTTTAATGTATAATTAATGAGTAATTACATATTAAAACCTAATTAATTAACAAACTAATTCGTTAAATATAAATCACTTAGTTGTTGAAGCAAGAGGTCCACAGGTTCCGGTTCACAATGTCTTCGTGCCAGTCGAATTACGATCACGTTATAACGGATTCATAATTGATTTTCATGAGATTTCCTCTATTGAAAATCTGATCAAAACTCAGGGACTATTCCAGAGTTTTTTCTTTCTTATTGAGTGGTTGTGGGAAAACTTACAGATTGGTTCAGCCGGATTTCCCTTTTTATAGGAAAATTCGGATAACCATAACGTGCCACGTGGCGCACCACGTGGCGCGTGTGGATGCCACATGGCACTTCGGACCGCATGTCCGCCATGTGGCATGACACGTGGCACTTCGGGCCGCATGTCCGCCATGTGGCATGACACGTGGCACTTCGGGCCGCAAGTCTGCCACGTGGGCCACCAACTCTGACTGCAACTGCGTCAGCGCCACGTCACGCTGACGTGGCACTTGCGTGGCCTCGGGGCGGTCAACTCGGGTTGACCGGCCCATTCCACCCAAAATTTGGGCCTGATGGGCCTGGGCCCAATCAGGCACAATAATAATTGCCTTATTGGGCCTTTAGGTCCAACAAATCGATTAGTGTTGTTATAGCTTAATCAAAATGTCTCGAATTTTAGCCATTAAGAAGATAGTTGAACATTTGTTTGAAGTGTTTTGCCAACATTAAAAATTATATTAGGTTCAATTTTGATTTAGTCATCTTATTAAATGTCTTTATACAAAAAAAATTAACCAAAAAATTGATGATATAACTTATATTCAAAAAGATAATCCGTGTATGTTAATCCTAAAAAATTATGCCTCCGTCACTGATTTCACTGTAGAAGTAGATAAATTCAGTTTCGAGTGGAGTAGAACATTTAAAAGACAATTCGGATCAAAATCATATGAACATCGGGATCATAAACGAGTCAAGGTTGAGAAGATGGCTTCAAACCGAGTTGGGAGCACTCCGTGCGGAGTGGGTATCACATGGACTTTGACGACTGGTGGAACTCTCGGAACTCGCCCCCAGTACAGGTGGGTTCATGGTCTTTGTGCTAGAGGCTCCCATGTTCGCCCCAGTTAAAAAATTTCCTATGGAGAGCGCTAGACGGCAGATGTACGTAGTAATCTCATCCGTCGAGGCCTTCAAATTGATGAGTCATGTCCAGCTTGTTGTTGTTTGTCAGAGGTGGTGTACTTGATTAGGATCTTGTACAGTCGAGGCAAGAGTTAGACTCTTTCTCCGTAAGACGAGATTGCCCTGTATTCAGTGCTTACGGGCTGCAGCAATCGTCCCCAAGATACAATGACTAGGCTGCTTCCGAGTTCGTAGTACAACAGGCGAACCTTGAAAATTCGGAACTTTCTGAGAGAGGGAGAGAGTAGAACGACTATTGCTAATGAATGCTTATGCAATGAGTGTTCGGGGTATTCCAAATGAGGGGGGAAGGGTCTATTTATAAGCAAGGATGGCTGGAATCCGAATGGCTGCCAGGCACTTTCGAGGGGGCACCATGCTCTCACATTTCTGGGAGCCGAGGCACCCTTTCGGCCACCAGTTTTCTGGATGTCCGTAGGTGTCTGCACTCCTCGTGCCTCCTCGCGACGATGCGCACGTGCAAAGTGCCAAGTGCGCCACAAAGCGCCCATTGCGACCTGCGTCCAATGCGCACATGCTCGTACTCATGCTCGTGCTCATCCTCGCAGACAGCCTCGGTCAGCTCTTCAGGTGGAACATTTAATGTTACACCAGCTTGGAGCTTCTCCTTATAAACAGGAAAAATTCTCTTGTGATTTCCGATGTGGTAATCTCATCCTCAGCTTGGGCTTTCCAACTTGGGCTTTTCAGCTTGGGCCTTTCAGTTTGGGCCAAATGCATTAATTATGCATTCAAACCCAACACTTGTCACTCTCAAGCAGAATCGGAAACCTTCTGGTCTTCCAACCTGATGAACCGCTCGACGTTCAGCTGGAGCTTTCTCGAGCCATCAATTTCCTGACCGAGTACCGTGCAGCCAATACAAGTCTGGTGACTCACTACAACACTGGAGATGCCCACCTCAGGAGTGGTTCAAAGTAAATTCTGATGCCGGTCTATTGGAGGACGAGTTGGGGCGGTTTTCGAGACGGACTGCCAACCTTGTTCTCGCACTAGGCCGACTCTCTCCGGACCGAAGTGATTTGTCTACGATTATTGAAGATTGCAAGAATTCAGCTACTAGTCTGGAGGAGTTTTAGTTTCGTTTTCGTTCGTAGGGAGGCCAACATGGTCGCTCATTCTTTTACCATACTTTGTTCTTTTTCTGGTTCGGATTCTTGCTTTTTCTCCTCTCCTCGGGCTGAACTTCAGATTTTGCTGGATCTAGATTTGATGTAATCATTTTATGTCTTGATGATATGATGAATGAAATAATGATATTTCCCTTTAAAAAAATTGGACGAGACCTTGGGCCGTCAATTCTAGGTGACCGGATTTGGTCCCGGAGGCTCACTCCAGCACGGTGCTGGAGGATTTTTATTGAAGGACATGCGGAGACTTTTTCGCAAAAATGCAGAAATACGTGAGGCAAAATAAAAAAAACTGACAACCATTGAATCGTAACTGGGTATATCATTGAATCGTAACTGAGTAAACCATTGAATCGTAACTGAGTAACTGGGACAGTCCCGATTTATCCGGGACGGATAAAAAATAGACCATTGAATCATAAATAGGTAGACCATTAAATCATAACTGTGTAGACCATTAAAAACTATTAGATCGTTCAGAACGGTTCTGATTGGATTTGGTCCGGAAGACCAAATCCGCTCCCCAATTCTAGAGCCTCCTCTATCGTCTCTTCTCCCTGCTTTTTAGTATTTGACCACAAGCCAAGCAGTTCTGTGCCTGTGTCTAGTCGGTCCAACATTCCATTTTTTGCCCTGATGTCAAGGAAATGAGGAAAAAAGTGAAATTAAATAGGTCAACCGCATTAAACAATAGATTTTTTTTTCAGAGGTAAATAAAAAATTTATTAATCAAAGCATCTTTACAGATTACACCATATTTGAAATACAAGCCCGTGGGTGCTCAAGGCAAGCACACCACAGACTACCCAATAACACCCACCTAACTTGATCTACCCACCTAAGTTGTTCTACCCGCCTAATATTAAACAATAGATTAGTGGTTGATTATAAACTTAGTAATGGATACCTAAAAATCATTGAACTTAGAGGGTGGAAAAAGAATTGCATCAAAATTCCGGCCGGACTCTATTTCAAAAGTGTATATCAAGAAGAACTCTAACTTAGGAAATGTATTGAGAAAAGATAGCTGTTTTATTTTAATCGTATAATTTTGATAATATATTTTTATGTGAATTAATTAGACACATAAACAAAAAATATTAGTTTATATGACAAAATTCTTTTGACTACTATTCAATATGATTGATATATTTTTAGGGACTTAAACTTGAGATTTAGTTGTTAAATTATAACAAAACTGTCAACGAATTGATTTATTGGTTGTACTTAGCTGATTTCGTATGAGCCCAGCAACACAATCAAGCGGACTTCCCTTGGCCCAGGAAAGTCCCTACCAAAGATCTGTTGAGTGAAAGCTTCGGCCCACCATTACCGGACGCCATTTCCTCTCACTTCACATTTAATTGGGTTTGGTTCCATTCTTCAGCCTATTTTATTTTCTCCAAGTAACGTTCCCTGTGGAATTGGATATATGGAATTTTAAAATCTACGTCAATGTCATTTTTTAAATAAAATCACGTTGATCTTATATTTGTAATAACTTTTTGGTATCCGTTGTCTTGTCACAAGCAAAATCAAGCATCTTCGGTCCCTATACACTTTTCAAAGAAATTCCACTTCATTTACAAGACTCGAAGTGTTAAACCAGCGGAAGTGTAAAGATAAATTTTTAGAATACACATAATAAGTAGTAGCGAGACGGTTAAATTGACTTACATCCATGGGGTCAAGACTAAAATCTCGGTAAAATGATCTCATCTAAAGTGATAATCTCTATAAACTAATAAAAAGTCACGATCCCCAGTCGATACCAGTGTTAAAATTTAATAACTCTTCTATCGTAATAACTAATATTTTTTAAAAAAATATGTATTAAATCTCGGTCTCAATTTTCGTATAAAGTGATATTTTTTAATAAATGCATATATTTTTACATATTTTACGAATCTAAAAAATATTTTAATATATTAGTTTGTGCTAAACTTGCTTATTTGATAAAATTTATATCATTATTCATCTTCTCAATTATCTTCAAATTGTCATTGTGATCACCATCTTGCTATAAGAAAATATCTCAATCGAATTTAGCATTTGAATTACGCAATAAGTCGAGATTTTAGGTGATTTTAATATAGACAAAGTAATTTTTTGCTGTTTATTATTTATTGCTCAAAACTAAATTTAATATTTTTGGAAAAAAATGTAAACATCTTTTATGTAATAAACTTTCTAAAGTTATATTTTTCTGTGATCCCAACGATATTACTTGAGATACATGATATATATAGACCAAAGACGAGGCTACGCCTCGAGCATAGCTCTCGTGCATATACTATGCCAAGCCAATTAAGCTAGAGCCAACAAATTCATATCCTACTTTCCTATTGTAGTAGACAAGCTACAGGTGCTACACAATAGAAATAGAGTTATAATCTAATTAAAATTCGAGATAAATTACAAGACCAAAATCTTTGCTTAAAAGAATTTAGTGGGCCCAAAAACCTTTGCTTAAATTAATTTCCTTCGCTGATGTGGGATCTACTTTCAGCTGCTGGTAAAGAAAAAGCAACGAGCCGCTGGGATCTAGTGAACCCAAAAAGATCAATGAGAAGATCAAAAGGCTATGACCCTATGTGGGGGGAAAATTCTTCACCCTTCTAGGACCTTGTATTATACGTACCATCGTCATCAACAAATAGTTCTTCAAAAAAAAGTCATCAACAAATACAATCGTGTTTAAGGCCCCCAAAAATAATAGATAAAAAAATACAAGAGAAAGACTGAAGATAACTACAAAAAAATCATGGGAAACAAACTGTGGAAATGACGAAACATGAGGTGTGAGGAGCTTAAGCTGACTTGTTTTGCTCTAATTCGCAATCGTTTTTGTGATGACTACTCCAATTTTGTCGTTGATTTGAATGGGGCCTGAGGCAAATGGCATGCATGATACATCAGTCAGATTTGGACGCCTGCTATTGAATAATGATCGGTACGTTTGCATGCCATGTCATGCCAAATTTATATTTGGGCTATGTGTTCGTAGATACGGCCCCTGCCAAGCCCTTGCACTTACCTCGTCTCTCTCTTGTACTAATTTACAGTTGAAGTAAAATTTGTGCAAAATTTTGATCCGACATTTTTTCGATTACTCTTTTGAGCCTTTAAAGTTTTGGTTTGCTATAAACGTTCTAACACATATAACAAATATTACGTTTTCGGGTTTAGTTAAACGATAAACCTCCGACAGATAAAGTAATTTATCGATAACTATGAATTGAGATTGGAGTATTGTTTTCGAAAAAATAATATTCGACTGTTGATCATTGGTTCTAGTACACTTCCATCTGTACTGAGGCCAAGCCAAGCCAACTTGTATCAGATTCGAAGAAGGATGGAAAAGGAAAATGCAGACCACGAGGAGTTGCAAAAGATGAGAAGTTTTTCCTTTTCCAGATTCATTAATTCCTAACGAACAACCTTTTTTATTGACACCCTTTTCTAAAAAGGGTAAAACATTTATTTTTTTCACCTAGAATGTTATTATGCTACCTAATCAAGTTCAAAACTCGAAATCACGAAAGTTAAATTTTAATGTAATAACGAGCCGATATTAGTAAATTTTAATGTAATAACGAGCCGGTATTAGTTAAGTAAGTCTTGATGAGAAATTTTATGTTGGTCCCTCCATACCAAGTCACATGATGACTTGGTATGTACCAACCAATCAAAAAATGCCAAGTACATTTGTAAATCACCTAATTAATTTAATGACAAGGATAAGTATTTATAGAAACAAAATCAAGGTATAATTGTCTCATAAGTTAAAAAAAAATTATTTCCTAAACAAAATATTATATTTTGAAAAAATAAATCAATCCCATTAATAAAATAAATATTTAAAGTCTTGTTGTATTTTAGTTCTCGTAAAAAAATATGGTTGAGAAATAATCATGAAAAATATGCGATGATGGTGAATCACCGCAGAACAATTAACTTGTATAATTTTTAGTTTCTAAAATAACTTATATATTTTTTAAGAGCCAACATCTGTATGTGGAGTTAGATTTTTGCAGTGATCTATGTGCACACATAAATGAAAAGACTTATATGCTTATTGAGTTGTTTAAACAAGGATGATTTATGTATAGATCTACAAGAATTAGTAAAAGTAGCAAATATTTTCTTATAACGATTATGTTAATTTGTTTTGTTATAAAGAATATATTTATTAGCGTAATCTTTTTTATTGTAGATTAACTCATGAAATTTTATTGTATATTCATTTTATTAACTCATGATGTTTTCTTATGACGATTACTGTAGAATGCACAACGAATAAAATGAATTATTACTTTGAGTGTTACAATTTAGTAGAGAAAGTTGAGAGTTGTTTATAATTTTGTTTGGGAAATAATTCCTTTTTAACTTATGACACAATTACACCTTGATTTTATTTTCATAAATACTTATCCTAGTCATTAAATTAATTAGGTAATTTACAAATGTACTTGGCATTTTTTGATTGGTTGGTACATACCAAATCACCATGTTTGAAGATTTTCTATAATTATAGATCACAATCATATAATTAACAACCTTAAATTAATAAATGATCGAATTCATTTAAACGTAAAATACACTTAGTTGTTGTAGCGTATTTTTTCGGGATCGTAACGAGGTTTATTATCGGTCAATTTTTACCCATGAATAATCGAATCAAGAACAATTTCTACGACTAAATACTCTTGAGTCAAATTGAGAATTGCAAGATCAAGTCACCCTTGATTTCTTGCGTCGAAAACTTTTTTCTTATGTGTGGGAATCATCCCTTCAATTGTTCTCTTATCACCTTTTAAGATAAATTTTATTCTCTCACATCACCACCAAAAGGTGGATATGGCTCTATGTAGCCAAGTTACAATTAGTAGCCCATCAAGCTAAGAAGGTACGTGGCACCAAACAAACAAAGTCGATGTGGACTTTTGCCACCTTACCAACTCATGAGCCATGTGGCAAGAAAACAACCCATGATCAAATATGGCTGTAAAACCAACAATGTTAATGAACAATTTTAAGAAATTATATATTGAGGAAAAAAATTTGGGTAAATTATTCTTAGAACTTTGCGGTTTGACATATTCGTCTCTCACTTTCTATATTTTCGAAATAGATTAAAAAGTTCAAGACGTTTGGTTTTATCATACTTTCGGGTCCTTCGCTGATATCATCAATCAATTTTTTTTATTTTATATTTGAAATGATTGTTATACCCTTGTTCACAAAACCTCTGATCATCTTCTCGGTCATTTCTCCGGCTAAAAACAACTCTGATCACTCTCCCATCAATTTCCCGGCGACAACTGAAATCAACTAAAAAACAACAAAACTATCACTATTCCAACGCGTCCCGGCCTTCAAACAAATTTCAACCAAACCACTCAGCCGGGAAGAAGACTCCCCTACCGTCGCCGCTCCACCTCACCGTCGACCTTCAAACAAATTTCAAATGCAGCCTAAATCCTCCCTATTTTTCAAACCCAGAGCTTCCCCAACCTCCGGGAGTCCGTCACGTCACTGCCAAGCCCAAAAATAAGAAGATGACCCTTACGGAGTTCTACTCCGAGACCTCCTCCGGCGTCGGCGCCCGTCAAAAGGGCCTCACCCCCGACGAGATCCAATAAGGGATGTGACCGACGGCCGGTTGCATTTGGATCTTCGTTCGAGGCATGGATACTGACATTCGAGGGTTTCCCTAAATCGAAATTCAAGAGAGACGGGACATGGACATGTGAAATTCGAGGGCGATTCGACGCCGGCGGTTATGCTTGAAAAAGGCAATGGCGATTCGAGGCATCGATTTATTATTATTTTTTGTAAGAGTAGAATAGTCATTTCCTTAAAAAATTGTATTGATGATATCGGCAAATGATCCGAGAATATAATAAAATTAAATGTCAAATTTTTTTTAATCTGTTTCGAAAATACAGAGATCGAGCGATAAATATGCCAAATCATAAATAACTAAGCGTAATTTAGCATGTTGTAATAACCGAAAGACTGGGGGAACAGTATATGGTCCATGCATATGTACACCGAGAGAGAGAGAGAGAGAGAGAGAGAGAGAGAGGGGTACGCATGCGTAAAAACAATTTGTCATGTGTATGATGTGGACCTGGCTTTTCCGCGACTCGGACGGAATTCAGAATTCGGAAAATCGGATTTCTGAGAGGGGCAAAAGAGAAAAAGCAATTCCACAAAATGGAAAAGGACAACAGAGGAAGCCATCATCCATGGAATCTGGATTTACTGGCGACCTGCAGTTGGGAAGAGTCCACGTCAAAAATAGCCTTACCCCAAATTAACGAAATCTGAAATATTTTATATTTCTCGACACACAACCCCAGGAAACACACGTGTCATGACATCAGCTTGATGGAGAATAAATTATAAAGTATATCAAAAACTTGGTTCAATTAAACTCATTTCAAAGAGCGCATTGAAATTATCGAATTATTTATTGTGAATAATATTATTATTAAAAAAATAACAAAATTTAATACTAATTGTCTTATGTTTTGTTGTCTCAAAGAGCTTGGATAAATAGACTAATTAAATTAAATGAAAATGATGGAATTTAAAGTTTTCACGAAGAATAAGATGCAACAAGTCCAAGTCATGCAGTCATGCATGCAGCAGGTATAAGAAGGGTCAGAATCAGAATTCCTTTATGAAAGGCTATAAGAGTGACGCAAGCCTCTAAAATCATTGGGAAACCGTAATTCCGGGATTTCCAATTCAATGCCCCTTTTTTATATTTTTGTGTTTCAATGTTGTTTGATATGTGGCCACAGTAATAATTTAAAATACCTAAAATAGTACACAAAATTGGTAAATCTCTCCTCAATCAAATATTCGAACTCTATATTTCTTGATACATTCATCAATTGATTTAAATATTTGTTGGTTAATATTTTTCAATCATAGAACTTAAGTTCAATAACTCTTTAACGAAATTAAATCTCTTACACTTAAACCAATCTAGTAAATAGCAAAATATTTTAGAGTTTTACGGTTTTTAAATTATATATCAAGAGCTAAGGCTATTTGATTAAGAACCCTAAATTAGATAATTTGTTTAAGGATTACAAATTCTGTCAGTGTGTGGTCTAATTCAATTATTTAAAAATTATTCCTAATTTTCCAAATTATGGCGGTACACAGAGAAAGAGAGATTTTGTTTTTTTTTTCTTTCTGAAGCAGCAAGGAAGGTGCAGAGGTGTCAATAGGTTCTCTGAGACTTAGTACGTGCAATGACGCTATCGATCGAAGACGGTCAGAGCCCCATCATTGCCTCAATTATCATCCCCGAACCGCAGGACCAAGGAAGGAGAGAGAGAGAGTGTTTGTTAAAGAATATGTTTTATAGTTTATGATATTCGGACATTCAAGTTAAAATCAGATAGAATTTTTAAAAGTTGTAAAAAAAATTCAACTAGTGTTGAACAAGAATGCATTTTCAAAAACTTAAACTTAGACTTCTTAATTAGATTTTTTCATAATTATCTTTTGATTAGATTAAAATAATTATCTCACTAATTCATTCAAGTACTTTTGTTTTGCCGTGATTTTTTCTGACTAGATTTTACTACAGTAAAGTTTTAGGGAGGTCACGACAACATCATAGTTTTATTAGTATAACGATATTCTGTACTCTTTTTTTTACAAGAGACAAGTTGAACATGTTTAACCAATTTATTAATTTTATTTGTTAAAGATGTTACGTTGCATTTATAATAAATCTCTATCTTTTAAAAAAAATTCACTAATTTATTTAAATATTTGTTGGTGATTAAATAAAATGTATCGTCTTCAATTCTATTTGTTCATTTGTTTCTTCCTGTACATATTTTATTAAGGATAAATTATCTCCTAGTCCCTGGTCTTTGGTCATCCTCTCCCTCGGGTCTCTGCATTTTCAAAAATAATTTTACCATCCACTGTCTTTGGTTAAACCTCCCCCTCGGGTCCCTGGCTGACGTCATCGGCTCTTTTTTTAATTTTTGGGCATGAAGATGACTATTATACCCCTCTGGTCTTCTTCTCAGGCGAACAAAGCCTTTCGGTCATCTTCTCCGGCGACTCTTCATCTTTTCCAGCAAACTCCGGCGAATTTTTCCAGTCAAAAAAATCCAACAAGCTCCTCCTAAATGCCGCCATCCCCGTACTCAATCCGTCATCAACCCGTACATGTCCCCGTCCCCACCGACCCCCACCTCAAATGCGCCATCCTCCTCTGCGCCCTCGACTCTGACCTCACCAACGACACTGTCTCCGAGACAACCCTCGACGCACAAGAGGCCCTGGGTGGGCCGGGTCCGGCCCGAAGCTGAAGGCGGCGACACCACCACCTACACCTGCCTCCCTCCCCTCAACGAGGACGACCTAGTCTCCGGCCTGTCTCTTCTGCCACTCGAGGTCAAGCTTTATGATTTCTACGTCGCCGCAAAGAAGAAGCTCGAGGAGGGGCTCAAGAGCTATCGTGTTTTAGAGGATGACCGGCGACCTGAGTCCAAGCTTTCTGATTTCATCATCGCAGAGAATAAGCTCGACGAGGAGGACTACGGGGAGTACAAGTTGTTCGAGATCAGTTCAAATTTTTTAGGCTTGGAATTTTGGTGCGGGAAGTGAGGAAGACGAGAACCAAAAGAAGGTGGAAGTGGCTGTAGACTTTTTTTTTTAGATTTTTGGATTTTTTTTTGCCAAAAAAGTTCTCTGGAAAAGACGAAGAGTCGCCGGAGAAGATGACCGGAAGATTTTGTTCGCGTGAGAAGAAGACCAGATGGGTATAATAGTCATTTTCATGCCCAAAAATAAAAAAAGACCTGATGACATCAGCTTGGGACCCGAGGGAGAGATATAACCAAAGACGGGGGACGGTAAAATCATTTTTGAAAATGCAGGGACCCGAAGGGGAAGATGACCAAACATCAATGACTAAGGAGTAATTTATCTATTTATTAATCTTATGTTTCATTTGTTTTCCGAGTCTAGCTATATATATATTTTTTATATAGAGTCTAATTAAATGACGATAGATGTAGAAGGGTACGAGAGCGATGTTTCCAGAGTTGGCAAGAGCAAAACCTTGGCTGCCGTTGGCGGAGACCAGCTCGACCATATATATGTATATTATGGACTCGGTACCTTCACATGTACTCATTGCTTAAATTGAAGGCAATATGAAGGAAAAATACCTTCCGGGATGACATTTTCTCTTAAACATCCACATACACTTTTTTTCATAGCACTATCAGACCTATTTAAAAGAAATTCTATGATCAGCGAGCACTTGCGCTAACGGTGTAAGAGATAGGTGGAGATTTTTTGCTTGAACTAACGAGATTTTAAACCTGACTGTGACAAGATTCTACTTATCAAAAAGTTAGAACAACTCTATGAGTGATGCTTTTTACATTCACAATATTTGAATCTTTAATCTCCTCAACAAAATCAGATATTTTACCATTTGAACCGATTCTCATTAGTAATATAGAATACTTTGCTTATATATGATGAATTGCATGCGTATGTATGATAAATAAAATTGGGAAAAGTCTACTTTAGTACCCTGTGGTATCGCCCAAAATTATTTTAGTACCCTGTGGTAAAAAACCGATCAATCGAGTCACACTTATTTCAATTAACATCAAAAAGGTCCTCGGGCAGCTGCCCGGACCTGCCCGAACCCTGCCCCCAAATTTTGATGACGTGGCACCACGTGGAGAGGAGGAGGAGGAGGAGGAGGACGCGGGGAGGAGGAGGCGGAGGAGGAGGAGGACGCGGAGGAGGATGAGGAGGAGGAGGAGGGGCAGGGTTCGGGCAGGTCCGGGCAGCTGCCCGAGGACTTTTTGATGTTAATTGGAATAAGTATGACTCGATTGATCAATTTTTTACCACAGGGTACTAAAGTGATTTTGGGCGATACTACAAGGTACTAAAGTAGACTTTTCCCAATAAAATTTATCTATTTATTCCAAATCAATTGATTTTCACAAATACATTATATCGACTAATCCTTGTCGAATTAGGCGAAAAACGATTGTTGATGACTAAGTTCTATTAACAAATATCAACCAATACTCTGATTAAATTACAACAGTCTTTCTCAATTCATCTATTAGATTCGTGTTACTAAATTTATATGTTTGCGTACCGAGGTACGCTTTTTTTTGTAAAGGTCGAGGGTGGGTACCAACATTCGGTCGTTAACTAGGACGGAAAGAAGCGCTCTCTTTTATACGAGCAATACACAATCCAAGGAGCATGGCCGTTGAGAAAATGAGCGTACCAGTTCGAGACTCTCCAGTCCCTTTCTGTGTGTAAATATTTGCAATAATTTTAGACGTGGGGTGAATAAAAAAATAATGAAATTTATAAATACAACAACGAGTTTTCTGTTGTTCAACGTGACATGCCACTAAAATAATGAAATTGGTAAAAGTATACAACCAGATTGATTACTTATAATAATAATAATAAACCACTAATTTCTCAATAAAATATATGAGATATAGAGCCAACCACCATAAATTTGTCGGTTTATATGATATACGAAGCTATACTTATCCAAGGACAATCGTAAAATTTTCTTAGTTATTTTTTGACAAATGATAACTGTTTACATTTTTTTAGTAAGTATAATAACTGTTTACATTGGAATACAGTTCATGGGACGGCACCGAGCCGGGTCATTTCTATGATAAATTTGCAAAACAGGAAGGTGCCAATCTAGGGAAATCCCGACATTTATTGCCCACATTAAACCATTCAGGAGAAATTTTAAGCTACCGACCAGATTTTTTTCAGATTTTCTTTAGCTGTAAGAATTATCAGCTTGCTAAAACACGTTTTATTACGGAAGTCGGTGGTATAAGGTTTCCTCATATATTAAGGTAATTTAGCTACATTATATTTCTTTATAAGTATAATATTCAGAGTCAGCGGGAGGTGACTCAAGTTCTTTGCAAAAGTGGACATATATATATTTAAATCAAGGATTTCTGGTTCTTCTGAAATTTGTATTTTCTGTATCAACAATAGAAAATAATAACAATGTCTATGAAGAGAGAACGACTGATTCAGATGCGCACTTTCCTAATTTCTTTTTTTTAAAGTCTTCTGACATTCAGAATTAGCATACTAATTCCTAAGCAAGTTGTCTTCGAGTCAATCCCTAAAAGAAGGTTGACTTCGAGTCAAAGAGAAAGCAGTTAATTGGTCACAGGCATTAATTGTAATTGATTATACCTTCCAGTGATTTTGTTGACTTAGGATACCCCCTATTATCAGAATCCACACGCTGTGGATCATATTCGAATTTATGGCAGACTGCAAGTGATGGCCTAGCTGCCATCTAGCTATGCCGTTTTAAATCCGAAGAAGGTTAGTTTATCTCGTTCTATACGGTTTAATTTTGGATGAATAAAGATTAAAAATCTCTTTATTTTTCGTTTATTGAAATAACCTCGTAGTGTTTTAAATACTCAATTCCCTCTGAACGCACACATGTTGGCTATTGTGCTATCTGTAGGCTGCAGGAGCATCATATATTTTTTTCCGATAAGTAACTGATTCTATATAACCGAATTATGTACATATGTATAGAACAATGGAAATCTAGGATGATCTCCACTCCCTGAATAGACCCAAGGAGTACAAATTACTACTATTTATCCGGAATAAGGAAATTCAAGTACATCAAAAAGTCGTGGTTGTAAAAGTCTTTAGTAGATCTGGACCAAATTAACCACTCTCTAATCCGAAAGAGAATGGAATGTAAAAGAAGCTCTCGATCGCACCTGGCACTGTCAAAGATAATTCGATTTCTCATATTCGAGATGCCCCACATGGTTGTCCCGAAAAGCATACCAAACTTTCTGTAACATACCGCCCCAGACAAATCCCCTCCAGTTCGCAAAAAATGAGAGGACATCTCCACTGGTGCACCAAGTAACGCCTATTCTCCTCGCAACAGAATTCTAAATTATTTATTTCTGTTAGTCCAAAAACTCGAATGTAGGATCTTTATTTCCTTGTTCATTAATTATTACGAGTAGTTGAACTCAAACTCGAAACTTTGAAATCACAAATATTAGTTACAAGTTTTGCCATATCGTCTATCGCGTAATTTAAGAAAAAAAGTTAAAGAGTTATAGCCCAGCGGTAATATTTGGAATAACAAGATAAATAATTTGCGAGAAATTGAAATCAGGACACGTTTTATTAGCGCAATAATCATATTCCGAAAATAAACCCCTTCACAAAATTTATGTATTTACATAAAAAAGCCCAAAAAAAGGAGAAATTAATTCAAAAATTACCCTGGCCCAGTTTAATTAACAGAAAATTAATTACCCTTCCTACCCACGACTGAAAAAAAAAGCTAAAGCTTCTACCCCCTCTTTCTCACCGTAATTACCACTCTAACCTTAATCTACGTTAATCGCATGGTCTAGCTTATGGTTTTCCAAGGAGGACAAAATTGGAATTGTAGTCATTCCTCGAGTCCTTTCATTTGTCTCCACTGACCGGCCACGTCATCAGCGATCTTGATGGCGTCAGAGGCCGTCCCCAACAAGCCCTTCCTCGTGAAACCAACCGTGTACAGCCCGTTCCCTCCCTTCCAGCCGTCAGGAAACTGCGTCTTCGGCATCCCTTCTTTTGTGAAAAAATCACATCCCTGAAAATATAAATCTCTAATTAGTAATTACTCCAATGATTGAGTAAAAAAAAAGTCGAAAAGTGTATTTATAAAGTACAATGAATTTTAAATAGGACTCAGACAGGATATTTTCTTTAATTCTGTTATACCCCCTTTTAAAAAAAAGTTCAATTAGTTTTTGAACAAAAAGAAGCAATTTGTATTCTTCTGGCCGTCTGTGCATGAGTAGGACAGTGGAGAAAATGATTGATGACTGAGAAAAAAAAAACTAAAAACAGGAAAAAATGATAAAATTGTGACAACAACATGTCATATGCTTACCCTAAGCCAATTAGGCACGTTACTTCTATATCCAGTAGCCAAAATTATAGAATCAAATTCCTTCTCTTGTCCATCCACGAACCTTGCCCCATTCTTTGTTATCTCCTTCAGACCTTCCATCACCTAAAACCCAACAAAACCTTTCGTCAAAACTAAGCGATCTCGAATTTGAGAATGACTTATTTGGTGAAAAATCTTAGACCAAGTGGGTTCATATGTTTGGCTAGCTAATTTTGCTCACCTTGATCTTGCCGGATTTAATTAGGGACAATGCACCAACTTCAAGCACCGGGGTCTTCCCGGTGACGTTTTTGAGCTCGAGCGGGCCGGTTTTTGGCCGCTTGAGGCCTAATTGGTCGGTGTTTCCCAAGATGAAGCCGGACATAATTAGCAGAATCTTATCAACAAGTTTTATAGGCAGCCACTTCATCAGCCCCACTGCCACCCCAAAGGTCGACATTCCTAAGATCTCCCGGGGTAGGACATGCACCTGTAAAAGTGGGTGAGTACCTGATTTAAATCGAGATTATTTTTTAAATAAAAGATATATGTATATTTTATCATTAAAAATACGACAAGTACAAAGACATGCAAGATTACAGAGGCCGTAATCAAGACGTAAACACCTAGTGATGTTCTATCCTTATCCTAAGTGAAATCCTAACCCTATAGATGTTCTACCCACTCCCCCATGCCAATAGGCACGGATTGCAGCGCTGACCTTATTAAAAAATCCCATCGTGAGAAAATCTCTTGGGAAAGATTAGTTCAGAAGTAAAATGATTAAATTACCGTGTTCCGGACGACCAAATGAGGAATTGCATTGTATCGGCAGAGGTCCAAACTGACTTCCATCCCGGAATTCCCACACCCAACGACAAGAACACTCTGGTTCTTGAACTCCTTCCCGGACTTGTACCCAATCGTATGCGCAATTTCTCCCTTAAACCTCTCCATCCCGGGGATTTCAGGCACAAAAGCCTCGGCATTCTCGCCGGAAGCAACGACCAGCCACTTGGACACGTATTCGCCCTCCACGGTTTGCACCCTCCAGAGCCCGGAAAGCTGGTCGTACTCGGCCCTTTCGACGGGCCGGTTGAACTCCGGGGAGATGGAGAAGTGGGACGCGTAGGCCTCCATGTAGGAGACGAACTGGTTGCGAGTTGGGTACTTGGGGAAACTGGGAGGGAACCCGAGGAGAGGGAGCTCGCAGAAGGTTTTGGGGAGGTGGAGCTTGAGGCGATCGTAGGTTTTGTGTTGCCAGAGGGAGGCTATACACGAGGACTTCTCGAGGATCAAGGAAGGGACTCCTTGTTTGGATAGGCAGGCCGCGGTGGCTAGCCCCGACGGCCCCGCCCCTACGATTATAGGTCCGTTGACTCGGATGGACGGCTTGGGTTGTTCGTGTTCTTGGTATTCTTGATGTTCTTGATGAGAAGAATTGTTAGGGTTCATTTTTGTGTGTGTGTGTGTTGGTACTTGGTGGTGGAAAGCAATAAAAGAAAGGTTCAAGAAAGATGGAGGGAGGTTGGAGTGTTGGTGGAGATATGGTGAGGGGATTTATAGGGGAAGAGAGTGGAGGTTTAAATGTTGGGGAGCAGAGGGAACTGAGAGGTGCCAGACAGAGGAAGGGAGTGAGTTAATCTTTGTTATTCATAATCTCGAGTATTGTCGCAACATATATATAATAGTGGTTCGTTAATAATATTTTTTCATTATTTAATAGTATTTTTTACATTTTTATTAGTGAATTTTTTTATATAGCTGCATTAAAAAATATATTTTTTGAAATAAAAAAGGAAAACAATTACGTAAAGTAGTTTTATAATGGTTCTTCAATATTAAACTAGAAATTCAAATTTGGACAAATTGATTCTTCGAATAATTTTTATTATGCACACCTTAAAATAGTCACACTAATTTTTTTAATTATTAAGTATATCAAATAATACTCAACAAAATAGTCATAAATTCTTTTCATTACGGTGTGCAAAAGGTTCGAGCCCCACTTGCAACTGCGGGACTTCGGTTGCAAATTTGCAATTAATGCAAAGATTGCTGGAGTAGGCCGGTTTCACTATCGTCCAAGGAGACTAACGAGTTCTAAAGAATACAGATACGCTCTGCATCTAATTTTTGGTTTAGACATATTTAATCACATAATTGCAATTGGCTACTCGTAATGTTCTACACCTATCTTTCCCGATTAAGTAAGTTGGAAAGTCGATACAAAAGTGAGCTACGTTCCAGCGCTAAACGAAATAGCCAATTAAATACACATAATCTCGATTTAGATATTATCACAATCTAATTAACAATCTAATTAACCGCTTCATTTGCAGTACATGCCATTACGCGGCGTTAGACATGGGATTTCAAACGCGAAGGAATTTACCTTTTTCCAAAATTTGATTTCAAGCCTTTTCAAATTTTTTGTTGATAAGTTCACATTACAAATATTATTTTTCTGGTGATAAGTTTACATTACAAATATAGTGCGGCTAGACAATAGACTATTGACTTTCCTGGTCAATGAAAGACTTCTTTATAGGCGTATGCTATTATTGCGCCAAGCATAAAAAAGTCGGAACTTGGCTAATCTTGGTTATTTTCCACATATATAATATAATATGCAATCCATATTTCTGCTCCACCAACCACCGTCCAATTATAATCTCGGGTTCTATTTCAGGATTAACTTTCTCAATTAAATATAATTTGTAAAGATATCTTCTAGAATTATTGTTATAAAAATCGTGGAGTTTAATCGATTGATCTAGTACAAAATAAATTATGGATAAGCGAAAAATATCTTTGGTATGTGATCAACCGATCGGTTCGTTGATCTGATACGAAGAAAAATCATTGAGAAAGTATACATTTTGTTCGTTCGAGTTTGATTGTGTCATAGTTCTATAATGAATTTGGATTAGGGTTATCGTTCGATGAATTGCATTGCGGATATGAATCAAAAAAAATGATAGGTACATTTTAGGCATTTAAATATAAAAATAGCATTTTTTTTAGATTCAAAAATCAAAGCATATCCGCATCTATTGAGGAGAAGGACCTTGTATAACTGTACTAACCGCGTTCAAAAGAGTGTAATAAAAAATCAACATACATTTTCCGATATATTACTCAAAAGATTGGACACAATATGCCTACTCGATTGGAATTGAGAAAATTATGTCCCGTTTGTTACAAACATACGATTCAGACGGTGTAGTTGCTGTAATCGATGGATCGAACGTAGTACCTCTCGGACATGTTGTAGAGCATGGGAACATGGTCGTCGCAGGTGATTTCCAATTGTTTGTAGCCACAGCTGATGGGATCTGTGTTGAACCGGAAAGGGTTGCGGATGTTGCGGATTTCACCGCACGAAGATGAACACAAATCGCGTCCAACGGGACTTGAACTACATGTTGGAAACTGCAAGAGGGTGATCGGCTACGTACGCCCCCTTAGACGATGAGGTTTGCACCGATTTAAATTTATAAGCAATTAAACATTGCATTCATTGGATATTGAACATGTATGTAATGTTTTTTTAAATAAATTTACGATTTCCGAGGTCCGAAGGGCATGTAATATAATGCTGGTCATGTTTAATTATTAGGAGTACTTAAAACGCCTCCATATATTATTCAACTTTCCATAATCAGAAAAAGGCTATGATTCTAAGTTAAATATATTTGATGGCCCTATAGCTAAATGCACTAAATAGATGTATCCTAAAATAAAAGGCTGGCAAGTTATTT
The DNA here is from genome assembly GCA_963995505.1 of Hypericum androsaemum. NCBI lineage: Eukaryota > Viridiplantae > Streptophyta > Magnoliopsida > Malpighiales > Hypericaceae > Hypericum > Hypericum androsaemum. The sequence goes on from OZ023190.1 coordinate 17,919,966, forward strand.
TAAGATCAAATGATGAAAATTTTGTAATAGCTTAATTTAGAGATCTCACGTTCGAGTCATTAGAAAATCTACTTAAATATTTGTTGGAAAATTATGTCATTTTTTAAGTATCTCAACCGGCTCGAATCTTGATTAATCGTCATGGTAATTATATGGATAACAAATTGTATAAAAAAAATAAGAGCTACCCGATAGTAGGGTCAAAGTCTTGCTGCTAGGTGCTAAGTGGGTACGCGGCTTTCACCAATAAAATTAACCCATTTGTTCATATTGCATAATCAGATCATAATAGGGAGAAAATGGATTATAATTAGCAAAAGAACAAAGTCTCCACTACTGCCATATGCCACTCCGATAATAACAAATTCTTAATGGAGGGATTTATTGGGATTGTTTGCATATCTCCGCGTACTTACTTTCTTTACTATGTAATTAATGAAACAAAAGATTCGACATCGCGTCAATAACCGTTGCCCACTTCCTGATTTGATTTCCCCGTTCCAATGTGAGGTGACCATTACTAAATGAGTTTATACCCTTAAAAAATTTACTAAATAAGTTTTATATTCATACCAAAATTTTACTCTGAATTGAATTAGTCAACCTCCTTAATTTATATGACAGATTTTTGTACGTGACTCGCTAGAATTGTGAAGCTACCGCTCGAGGTGGAATTAAAAAACCATTTCTAACGAGGCCTATGCAAGAACCAGCTACTAGTCTATATCCTCAAGGTTCAAGGAAAAGCTATGAACTGAAATTATCCGAGTGTTCATTAACATGTTTACATTGGTCTCTTTGCACCACTAACTGAGATTCGTGGTTGTAATTTCGTACTTAGTTAAAAAAACTTTCACTATTGATATATATATAACATTATTATTAATCAAAATTTACCTTGCACAAAAAGCTTTGTTTGTCTTGACGATAAAAATTAGATTGTGGAGAAAAAAAAAGTACTCGGAATAAAATTTTCAAAAGTATATTTTTGTTGTTGTAAGGGTGGTACCTTCAAATTTATTAATTGATAATGTTGCAATATAATAAATTTTTATTGCATCTATATTATTTAGGCCGGATTGAATGTTGGTTTATTATTTTTGGCAAAAGAATTTAATATTGGTCATGACAGCAATTTGGCGTCATGGTTCGTTTCAAGGCATGGATAACGAGCCTGATGTCACGTGACCGTGACCGAACCCCTTCGTCTGCTCCGCCCTGTCAGTCACGTGCCATTTCTTAGGTTTCTTTTCTTCTTTTTTTAGAATTCTTTTCTACCAACCCTTTTGAAAATGTAAAATTTGTATTATTATGAGAAAAAAGATTATATCCTGAATATCAGAAGTACATATCTTTGCATAGACTAAACCTAAGAAAAATACATAAATAAACACACCATGAGTACCAAAGGTGCATTTCTCTACTTAGACATATCCCAGAAGATTCATATATGATAACACACATTGAGAAAACCTGAGAAAACCTAAAAAACTGTGTGTAAATCCAAAAAAGCCTGATATACGAAACATCTTTAGACATGGAGATAAAATAACCGCCTAAACAACCAAAACCAATGGATGCCGCCTTGATGGCGGTAAGAAGGTCACACATATCGGGTCTGGATTGAGCACGGAGTGAAGGAATCGATTCCGTACGGTTTGGAGTGAAAGGGGACCGCAGTGGCAAGCGTAGTTATGTGATAATGGCAAGTGCAGTTATGTGATAATGGCAAGCGCAGTTATGTGATAATGGCATGTGTATTTTGTGACAGTGGCAAGTCCCGTTGATGATAATGGCGCGCGTGGTTTTTTTCATTTTGGTCCCCCATATTTTAGCATTTTTGCAAAAAGGTCACACTGGCATGCGTAGTTATGTGATAGTGGCATGCACAGTTATGTGATACTGGCATGCGCAGTCACGTGATAATGGCATTTGTATCCGGCCTGCGTTTGTGCGTGGCTTTTTTCATTTTGGTCCCAAAATTTTAGCGCGTTTGCAAAAAAGTCCCCGCGTGTCTTCATTCCGAACGGTTCGGAATCTGAGCATTCCGTGCCCAATCCAGACCCCACACATATCACCTTTCCTACGAGCAATTAGATCGTGCAAAGAGACCCCAACTTCCTTGCATAAAGTTTCTACTGCATCTTCGACATGATTTCCATTTTGTATGAATAAATCATCCTTGCACTCCTGCAGGGTTGGTTGGTTCTGATGCTTGGTTCGTTCAGCTCATGTCCGACTCTTCGGTTGGTGCTCTTGCTAAGTCGGTCGCGGTGCCTCGAGCAGCTCGTAAGCAGACCATCTTTAGCCTTATACTGACCCCGACACGCTCTAGTTACTGTGAGCGTCGACCTACGGAGAAAGCGAAGGCTCTAATGACATTTTTGTTGCAGAAACTGAAGATTCAGTCGAGCAGGAAGCCTAGGGCAGAGCTTTGCCTTGGTCCGATCATCGCCGGGATAGAGGTGCAGGACAAGGCGCTTCAAGCGGAGGTCTCCGCTGAGGCGTGGAGACTTGCTATCGTGATGGGCCTTTCTTAGGAAGAGAATACTTTCAAAGTCCTTGCTTTAATCAAGGAAGCTGCTTGTGGCACGTGCCAGTCCCTGTCTTTTGACTCTCCTTGATGGCTTGTGCTTGGTTATTTTGCCCTCGAACAATGTATATTCGGGTCCTTTTTGGCGATCCAGGGGCTTTTTGGTTTGATTTTTTTTGTGACTCTCTGGCATTTGTTCCAGATATCGTCTATCACAGTAGTATGTGATAGGCGCTATCTGGTACTCCAGTTGTACTTGGTGGTCCATTTTGGTGAAATACAATAATTTACTTATATAAAAAAAATCCTTGCACTCAATAAGGTTAATCTTGATCGGACGAGACTTTGAATAAACTTTCCTCAAGCAATACTTGGTGTCTTTGCATGCCCTAGCAATTTTGCTCGTTAATTTCTTATCCGGGAGGAGGTCCTTTGTGGAATAGATTGAGAACTTGACTCTTTGAATCCTTTGTGTTCGTTGTCAATTAGTACCGGTTCCTGAATTTCCACCTTCAATGCGGCCTCAACCATGTCTGCCGTTGTGGGAAAAATTGTCCCAGCAACTCCCACACTATCGACAGTGGGTTCATCCATAGCTACCTCAATAGTGGACACATCCTTAACAACCTCAATAATGGGCTTCTCCTCACCCACGCTATCAACCACTACCTCTAAAGTGGGCTCAATATCACAAGGCCCACTGCCTGGAGTATGAAAATCTGAATTTTCTTAACTTCCCGTCAATAACGCCGCTTCGTTAGCAAGTGAACTCAAACAGTCGTCTCGATTATTGTAGGAGCATGACTTTGCCCAAGGAACCGAGCGACTGCTGCAATTTATTGAAGAAGGCAAAGAGACGTCCACGTCAGCCCAAGAGTTTCTAGTTCTAGATACAAGTACATTTTGGTGAATTTACTCGCTTTTCAAAAATTTTATTCGACTTGGTTATATTAGTTGGTGTCATTAATAGAATGAGCAACACAATTCAGAATATAATCTAGACCGTTGGATGATGTGAAGAGACGCACCTGTTTATTCATACGGTTGAGATTCATTGAGTACATGGGCATTTTCAGTATTTCACTTGAAAAACAAACAATAGTATACACACGACATACAATAGTAGTATGATACACCATGCGACATAGAGTTGTACAACTAGTGATATATAGTGACTATTTTTTTGTAAATGGATTAAATTTATATATACTCCGAATATTTACACAAGTACAAAAAGCTAATTGTAATTACATGTTATACCCCGATCTCGTAAAAATTCTATGTACAAATCTTTACGAGATCGGGGGATAACATGTAATTTTTTTAGACATGTTATCCCCATCTCGTAAAGATTAAATCTCTACGAGATCGGGAGATAACATGTAATTTTTTTTAGACATGTTATCCCTATCTCGTAGAGATTAAATCTCTACGAGATCAGGGGATAACATGTAATTTTTTAAAAGATAACATGTATTTACAATTACTTTTTTTAGCTTTTGTACTCGGCGTAAATATTTGGAGTATATATAAAATTAATCTATTTACTAAAAAAAACACACTAAAATACATCATACAAATACAATGATATAACATGAGATATATAGTGGTATATTATACGGTATACAAGGGAATTTCTGTGTTAAAAAATAGTGCAACATGTTTTAAATATATATTTTTTAAATTATCGTTATGTAATCTCTGATGTTACAAATTTATTATGATATGCACGATTATTTTACGTATCCGTACTATGCTGGTGCCCCAACAACATTGAATACGAGCCCGACTAGCATCTCTATATTATAATTTTCGAATACAATTTGGTATATATTTGATAATTAACTAACAATCCTAATCAATCGCACATAGGCTCAATTGATATGGGACGAAATGACCGCGATGTCCTTGAATCATGACGTCGATTCCAGACGTGAAACAGAGTTGATGCCCCGGAAGTGATGCGTTTCACTTGTATTAAGATTGGTGAATATTGATTTGACCATGGAGGGTATTATAGTCATCCGACTCTTTTCCACGTGTCGAAAGCCCTTTCCTCTTTTTTTTTGTGGAAACCCTTTCCTCTGTTTGCTTGTTAACAGCTCAACAATGGTACGACTACAAGTAAACTTAAAATTTAAATTCCGACAAAAAAAAACTTAAAAATTAAATACCACCGAGATTTTATTGGTAGAAATTGTTGCAATATAATTTAAAGTTTTAGAATTTTTTATTGTTATGTAGTTGTATTAAAAAATTATTCTAATATTTTATTATTCTTTGCGGTTATTCTACATCATAATTGAAATTAGTTGAATTAGTTTATATCCAAATCCGATATGATAAGTATAATGTATGTAGTTACAATTTTTATATTGACCCAAAACATTGAAAAAGTTATGAATGATACATTTTCTTATATAAAATGTCAAATAATACTAACTATAAAATTAAGATTAAAGAGTTGTGCTACCCCAAATAAAAATCTCGAGTTAGAATTGTCACTCTAAGAGAAGACAATTGTGCTAAAATTTGTTAGAGAAATATTTTTTATTCTCCACGTTCCAAAATAAATTGGTTTCAAATATATGTTTCATTGGACTTTTTTTTTATAAATAAATTTTTATACGATATTACATTTTGTTGGAAACTTTTTTTGAAAGGTAAAAATTTTCACCATCATTACAATGTCAAAGGTTAAACTCTGGACCTTTATCGATTTGTATACTCCTTTTGTCGTTAGATTAAATATTTTTGACATCTTGCCAAAAATTAAGGGATAATTATCCTAAAGTTCATGGTATTGACCAAACCCTCATTTTAGTCCTTACTATTTTCAATAACCTTTCTCGGTCCTTCTAGTTTGAAATAATATCCATTTTTAGTCCTTGCCGAACTCACTGCTAATGTCAGTGGTCAACTTTATTTTTTCTATGGTCAACTTTATTTTTTCTATGACATCTATACCCTTGCGATAAAAAATAAAAAATAAAATATTTTATCTTCCTTCCTCCTTCCTCTCTTCTCCTCCTTCCCTGCCGTGTGTCGCTCAAAAGATCATCACCTAGGCAAGTTTTCACCATAGACGTCTGCTAGAACCAGAGGAACACATCAAAAAACCTCCTACCAATCCGTCGACGCCAAACGGTGACCCCCACCGCCAATGACATCGGCAGTGGGTCCGCCAGGAAAAAAAAGGCTATTATTTTAAATTAAAATGACCGAAATAGGTTATTGAAAACAGTAAAAACTAAAACACTGAGGACCTTAGGGTAATTATCCCAAAAATTAAATCTGCATTTCCGTGAATATAACTACGTCTTGTGCCGTTGTGGTAATTATCTAGCCGTGGCATCATCGTTTCTCGGTACTGATACCGCTCGATCAGGTGGTTTCAGTCTCCAGGGGTAAAAACTAAAAACCGATGAGCAGTCTCATATCATATTCAGTCTCACATCATCAGTACGGTTAAAGATTGATGATGTAACTGGAGCTTTGACCTTTTCTCTGATGTTATTCGGTCCAAATCAGTCTGATATCATAACGATTGAGTGAAATTCTTAAAGAGCAATGCATAGGAATTGATTTGTTCATCGGTCACTGAGACTCTCTGGCTAATTCTCTAGGCAAAAGGTAGTCTTCTACGTCCAGAAATTACGGCATCAGTAAAATGGTTATGGCTCATTGAATCCACTGAGCACAATCCAAAACCATTGCTACTCGCTTTCGAGTTGAATTTGGATTAGTCGGCCTATTATATAGATTGAACCATGTTTATAACACCCGCTATACACCGATTGCTAGTTAGATACTGATATAATTGCTGAATATGTTGCGGCAGATTTCAATCGGTTTTGCTTACAGCTCGTTCGCATAGAAGGCAACGACCGCTCATGCACGTCCGAGGTACCAAAAGCGTTATCTATCAGAAAAAGGAGAGGTAGTTGTTGAGCGGTGCATGCGCTCTTGTGTTCAGTCTGTTGGAGAAATAACCTACTTTCCTGTGGACCCAAACAACGCAAGCGAAAATACATACGAGCAAATTACGATAACTATGAGAAGCACAACGCACAAAGAAAGCAAAAGGAGGGAAAAAAAATTTGTTCACTCAGTTCGATCCTCAATGATCTACCTCTGGAGGCGTCCAAGCCAGGAGAAATTCCACTACTTACAACTTGAGCTTCACTCGCTCTTACAATAATGGATGCCTACGCTGGGTTCACTCTCCTCCTCTTCTCGTCGTGGCTACCCACACTCTTGGGAGCTCACTCACTTGGGTCCACCCTTGGCTAGGGCTCCACCCACTCTTCGGGCCAACTCTCCTTCTCTCGGAGAGCACCACCTCCTTCACTTGGAGTGGCTAAACCCTCTCTCGGCAAGGCCCTCGACTTGGGCTTTACCCACCTCCTTCACACAGAGATAACCCTTCACTCGGATCTTCTTCTTCTCCATCTCCTCCTTCACTAGGAGGGCAACCCATCACATGGGTTGGGCAACTAGGGGGACATGGGCCACTCTCCACCACTTGGAGAGCTTTCTCCTCTTCTCCTCCTCTCTCTTTGCCACGCACAACCCTCCTTCACTTGGAGAGCTCTTGGGCACTTGGCCTCTCCTTCACTTGGAGAGGCCTTTCTTCTTCCTCTCTCTTCTCTCTTTCTCTTTGGAGAAGTGGACAACTCTTGCCAGCCCTTCTTGGAGGCCATGGAGGGGTATTTATAGTCCCACAACCCTAGGGGACTATTTGAAGTCGGGAGGGACATTTTTATGCCTAAAAAATGGCTAAAACGCGTGAGCCTGGCGGCCGCCGGGTCACCTAGCATCCGCCGAGAACGAGAGCAGTTTCGGGGGCCGGCGGCCGCCGGGTTGGCAGCCCAACACTTCGCTTCTTCGTTTCGTCGCCATTTTTGCATACGGACTTCGTTTCTCGATCCGATTGATTCCACGTGATCGTCTTTGAGTGCCGAATCACATCGATCAACTCCCGAGGCTCTTCACTTGAGCCACTTGACTCCTCGTGCTCTTTACTCAAACCACGTGACTCTCAGATGCCCTCAATGTCTTCACTCGACTCTTGACTCGATTGATTGTCTGAGTGTCTCCGGACTTCGAACCCAATCGATCAACTCTCGAATCATCTTCATGGCTTTTCACTTGAGCCACCCGAACACTTCACTCGTAATCAGTCTCCATACCCAACACAGTCCTATGCCACACTAGAGGTGGATCAAGTTATAATGGATTTACATATGGATTTGAATCAATAGTGTCTAGATCCAAATCCAACCTAAAAGTTGCTATGGATCCGGATCTTCAGCGACCTAGCACATTACCCACCCAGGCAAACTTTGTGAAAATGACATGCTTTTTTTCTTGTTTTGTGAGGGGATATCTGAGAAGATTCCGCTCCACAAAAATAGGGGTGGATTTGGTGGGGAGTGGCCTATGGGTTATTGACCATCAGATTTAAAAATAATCAAATCTGACGACCCAATATTGAACTCCTACCTGGAGATAAATTTTATTTAGTCTCCACTCAATCTTGTCACAAAAATACATGCCAACTTTATATCATATTTATTCTAGGACAACCCTCTTATAGCCAACCAAACCAATACAATGTTCGCTTTTTCTCAAGCACGTTCAAATTTTGATACGAGTACGTATCTTGGGATACTCCAGGGATCAGCTTTTCCATGATAATTTTTTCATAATGTATGATCCCCTATTTGGCTTCTTTCGAGGTATATTGTGAATTCGACATGTATCTCGAACGAAAAATTGGAGTGAGTGATGACTCAACAATAAACAGAAAAATGAAATATTGAAAAATCTAACCATCCGTATTTAATTTTTGGTGTCTTACAAGCACGTAAATAGTTATATTCTTTTTGGGTGCAACAAATTTTGAATTTGGATTAGTAAAATAAGTAGAAGAAGATATAAGGTGGAAAAAAATCGCTACAAGTTACAACTTTTAAATGAGATTTTGATTTTAGTATTAATTAAGAATATGCGCCCTATTGAACCTAGGGGATTTTGGTGACCGGAAAAGGTGTTGTTGCTTGCTAATAGAGATTTTTTTTTTAATTTTTGCTCCAAGGTTTGACGTTACTTTAGAATCTAGATTACATGATAGATATTGTACTCCTTCCATAAAAAAAATGGAAGAAGAAAAAAAGCGTGTGTAATCATTAGAATGGGCCAGAAAGAAAGCCCATTACGCAATAACATTCTCAGAATGTAAAGTATCAATGAACAACGAATTTTTACTATTGGGCCGTAGCCCATTAAGAAGCCCCCAAGTCCTCTGGCCCATTCGTTTGTGAATTTTGAATTTTCGACACTTTATTTTGGACCGATAAATTTGTTCCAATTTAAAAAGATATTATGTGTCTGGATCATTTTTTATAGGGGATGGTAATTTCCCAATCAGTAAAACTAGTTTCGATCTCCCCAGAAAATAATCAGTCGTGAAGTCTCACTCGCCACTCTCATTGGACGCCAACAATGGTTAATTCCGGGTCAAAACTTACCAAAGGCGCATTTCTACCAAAAAAAATTATTACCAAAGGGGCATCATTTTCTCCTGTTAATTAATTGTCTCCCGACACTAATCGCACCATAATCACTTTGAAGAATGACCCAAAATTCCGGAAAATATGAAAAATCTACTCTACGTCACAACTAAAATATAAATCTAATTTACTTTTTTTTTGTGGAAATAAATCTAATTTACTTTGTCTATTTTGTTTCTTCTTTTAAAAAGGAAACTACCAAAATTTAAATATTTGTTAAGCTAATTAATCTACCAAACTCAAATTTAGACACATTATCATCAGTCATCACCGGAACGGCAGTGTCACACCCCCGGCTTTCTCCGAAAACGACGCCGGCGCTGGAACTCGTGGCCTTGGAAACCCGACCAAGTTAAGTGTAAGTAAGTCGCGACCCGTATAGGATCCACGAAACACAGATCCGCTTGTCGATTCGGTTCCTCTCACACTTAAACCCTAATTCCCAAATTAGCCACCAAATCACCTAATCCAGAGAATAAAAGAGGAAAACCTCCCGATTATAGCTTGGAGGCTGCAGTTGTTCTCTATTTATCTATAAAGATCGCATCTTTTTTTTATACCCTTTTTATTAATGGGATTGGCTTGTTTAAGCGAAAAGGTGGAAACTTTGTGCTTCTGGTATGGGGAAATTAGGGTTAATTGATGGGGGGTGTGTGTGTGTGGAGGAATGGTTTGGGTAGGTGAGGAGGGGTAGAAGAAAGGGGGAGAAATGGGAAGCATTGGGATAAGGGAGAATGACGGTGCCGGTGGCGAGGGTAGGCGGCCTCCGAACCCGCTTTCTCCGGTAGCCGTGTTTCAGCTCCGACCGGGTTCCGCTGTCCTGTAAGAAGACGCTGGTCCGGCGCCAGTCTCTCGTTGTAATTTTGTACTCCTCTTTTTGATGGGAATTGGGGTGAAAGATTAGTGCTTGCTGGATTAGGAGTCTTTTTTGAAAAATAAATTCCTTTCGTATTGGCGCCGTCGAATATGATAGTTTCGTTAATTTTTTTTGATCCCTGGTTCCTAGATATTTTCCATTGCGGCTGGGACGGCGGAAGGAAGAAGTTAGTCTAGATTGTTCTAGTTCAGCATTTTGGTTTTTTGTCTTTGATTCATCGCGCCCTACTGTTGAAGGTTCCTGATATATTATTCTTGTATGTTTGTTATGCTTTGCACTTTGGCTCATGTTCCAGATATCATAACGAGTTTATGGATATAATAACCAAGTGCTGTTGCATTTTATCCATCAATTGAAGTGCCGACTTTCTTCTTGGAATGTTGACTGGTGTGTTGTATACTCTAGCTAACTTCGTGTCCCCGTGCAAGGTGATAATTAAGTGTTTCTTTTAAGTTTAAACTGCAGGTTAAATCACATGGGACTAGTATCTGCATTAGGCCTCAACTTGGAATAGGTCAGAGTGGGGATTTCGTACCAACCATCCGGTCTGGTTCATGGGCTGACATTGGCATCAGGGATATGATCGAAGACACATATATATGTGTTGACGATTTAATGAGTGATTATGGGCTGGAGAATGTTACTGAAGGGCCCAACGCCTTCTATGGGGTATGTTTTGTTTCCCTGTTACCTTTGAACCCTTTGGCTTTGGTAGTTTTGTTGGCGAATGTCTGTTAGTATTTTATTGCTGTCAGATAGAAACATGATGGTTCCTTCGTGTCCCATATTTGACCGAAGTAGAATGAAAGAGTAGATAGAAACATAATTTGGATGGAGCTAGCATTATGTATGGGAACAATTAAGCTCTGTGACAGATTTTGAGTTGCCTCAAGGTAATTGTAACATGAAGGTATCTGAACTGTCAGATGTCTGATGGACACGGGGGAAAACATGCTGCTGACTTTGCATGCCACCACTTGCCCAGATACATTGTTGAAGATGAGGACTTCCCTGCAGAAATTGAAAGGGTACTGTCTTCAGCATTCCTGCAGACTGACTCTGCTTGTTCTGGGGATGAATCTCTGGCTTCTGGCACAACTGCATTGGCAGCTCTTGTTCTTGGGAGGTTATTGTGCTGGTCTTCTATTGTATGTCAATGAAAGGAACTCATGCTTAACATGCTTGCCGTTCTACTTTGTTGAGATCCTGGTTTGCTTTATATAGCCTCCTATTCTGACCCAATTGCCGTTGCTGAAAACACTGCAAGCTAACCCCGTCATGTAGATACTTCACTTTTAGGATTTTGCTAGCTGATACAAATGGCGCTTCCTTTTCCAGCTACTTATTTTTTTGGTATAGACATTGGAAGATGAGTTGGGGATTTAAGCTTATAGAAATGGGCTTTGATTGAAACTGAATTTGACTATGATGACTCTTTGTATAATTGTCTAGAAGTCAGATCACGCTGCACTTCCATCTTTTATAATTCCGATCTCTAGATATGTGGATTTTTAACCATCCAAGATTGGTGTCTCAATATGATTTTTAGCTTGTGTTTGAATCTGATTTGGCTGTCTATGGCAGGCAGTTGTTTGTGGCTAATGCTGGAGACTGTTGAGCGGTGCTCTACCGCCGTGGCCAAGCGATAGAAGTGTCCAGGGATCATAAGCCAGTGTGCTTCTGGGAGAGAAAACATATAGAGTCCTCTGGGGGTTATGTTGACGATGGTTACTTAAACGTGCAACTCAATGTAGCCCGTGCCTTGGGGGATTGGCACATGGAAGGTCTTAAAGACGAGAATGGTGGGCCATGGAATGCAGAACCAGAAGTGATAACTACAAAGCTGTCAGAGGAAGATGAATTTCTCATTATAGGGTGTGATGGATACTGGGATTTTTTAGGAGTCAAAACGCAGTCGATTTTGCTAGGCGGAGGCTCCAGGAGCACAACGACCCAGCCTTGTGCAGCAGGGAGCTTATCGACGAAGCTTTAAGCGGAAAGAGTGGGGATAATTTAGCTGTTTTTGTGGTCTGCTTCCAATCAGACCCTCCACCTAGTTTGGTTGCCCCGCGAGCAAGAGTGCAAAGGAGCATCTCTGCAGAGGGGCTGAGAGAGTTGCAGGGCTTTTTAGACAGCTTGGCAACTACCGTACTTGGTGACGAGTAGTTCTAGGTATTCTTCCCTTTCTCTGTACCCCATGTTTCTTTTTTTGGGCCAGTTAGCATTTTCGTGCAAGGACTTTGTTTAGATGACGAGAGAGATGGAATCCAACTGTAACATATGCGGCGTTAAGGTGCTAACATAATGTATGTTGATCTTGTAGAAATTTTGCTCTTGTTGCCGGATTAAACAGATTAGTTGGTTCAGTGAATTAGGTAGTGTTCGAGGAAGTTGTCATAGACGAATTTGTCTACTCCTTTTGCTATATTATATTTATGCAGTGGTTCAAAATGATGCTATTACAAATTCCATCTTCTGATGACTATTTGCATTTAACCCTTCTCTTGTAGAAGTCAAAAGGCTAATCTGTTTTATATGACTGTACTATTTCATCTCCTTTGGAAGTTAAACGTCCTGATGCAAACTGCAAAGAGGAAGCAGAAGCCTACGGCTAACCCAATGTGTACAGCTGCTACAACCCCCAGAAAGTCATGTCGGATGCCGAAGTAAGTATTAACAAAGTGCGCCACAGTCTCGCCGGTCTCCATCGGCTCCTCGATGTCTCCATACTGCGACGCGATCAAGCCGTACAGTGTCCAAGACATAGGACAACCCCAGTAGTACCACCGCCACCAAACAGGCATCCTCTGCCAATGCATAAAGAACAACAGTATCAGGGGTTGTTCTTTCTGTCTCACAAAGAACATGCAAGGGCGTGGCAGGAAAGGAGAATTACCGGTCGGGGAACGATGAAGCCGGAGAAAAGGTTCCACAAGGCATAGAAGGACGATGAAGTGATGGCAGCAATGGTTTGGTTTGGCGTAGCAGCAACTGCCATCATCCCGTAATAGGTGAAGTAGAGCAAGGTGAAGAACATGATGAAGATGTACCAAAAGAACTTGGCTGCCGTCCATTCAAATGCGATCATGGCATATATTATGACACCATACACTGCGGTCTGGACAAAGGTATATGGTATCTCTATGACCGCCTGCAAAACCAGAAACTGTCAAGTACTTGACGTATAGCGTTTACTACAGCGGGCTTCTAGTAAGCGTAACTTACTTGTCCGAAGGCATATGGCAATGCAGAGTACATTCCGGCCGCTCTTTCCCTGTAAAACACCGTTCTTTCTACAGCAACAACGGGTTGCACAGATGTGGTATTCTGGAATCCTAGGAAAAGAACTGCAGCATACATTGATCCTAAGGAGTTGAAGATATCTTGCCGCCGCTTCCTGCCATTTGTAAAGATGGTTAAAGAAAAGAAACACCTTGATCCTTGACAACGGAGAGGGCAGTGGCTTCTACCACATACCTGTGGGAGCCTAGATCCCAGAATATCGTCCCGAACATTAGAGCGATGAATACGGTGAACAATAGCCTGACTGCAGTGTAAGGTGGGTTCCGCCAATACGACCAGTGCTGCTTCCACAAGCAGGCGGCGCACTGACGGAAGAATGATTGCGAGTATCGAGTTGCAAAGAATAAATCTTCCGACCCTGGTGGAGGTATGCTTAGTTCCTTGATCAAGGCTTTGTTTCTCCTGAATCACTCACATCAACCAAAGTCAGTGAATTTAAACTGAACTTACATATCTTATGTATTCTTGGTTGCTGCAGCAATGCTCTGGATAAAATTTTGATAATGCGGAAAATCTTTTCTTTACTTCTTTGACCTGTATCAGTCATTTTTGGATGTTTTCCCCTCTATTGAAGATTTTCAATGTTCCTTGTTTAAGACTTAAGAGAGTAGATGTTTGTCTCCCTCTCCGGATGGAAAGTCGATTTGGTTTTTAAAGTTCCGAGTGATCTGTACCTGTACAAGTCAGATCTTCGGTACTTTTCATTGAAGTTCACCCCAAGAGTGGATTCCTGTGCTGCTGCTGTAACCTCCAACATCCAAGTTGCAGGATTATAACCATCCTTGATCTTTGGAAGTCCCTCAATTTCCTTGATATTAAGAGAGAGTTGCTATTAGCACTTTTGCAGTGAATAGTCTATATAAGCATTAATATGCACTCATTATTCTCACCTCAAAATACTTGATCAGATGGCAAGCATGGCGGCCTATTGGACCGACATAGATTTCTTCGCCTCCTCTTTTCAGCAGAAACAACTGCAACATGGTACAGTTAAACTTTCTGCCAAAGATTACAATCTTGAAAATGTTGGTTTAAAGAATGCCTCACCTCGTCGAAAGCATCAAATATATCAATGCTTGGCTGGTGAATGGTACAGACCACGGTTCGGCCAGTATCCACTGTGTTCCTCACTGTTCTCATAACTATGGCTGCAGCTCTGGCATCCAGACCAGAAGTTGGCTCATCCATAAATATTATCGACGGGTTAGCGACAAGCTCAACTGCTACTGTCAACCTCTTGCGCTGTTCGGTCGAGAGGCCATTCACACCAGGCAAGCCAACCAAGCCATCCCTCAGGGGTGTTAGCTCCACGAGTTCCATGACCTCCTCAATAAACATCTGCAATCAGCAAATCATCTGTGACATCAATTCTTACCTTAAACATCAGATCACAACATCCAGCCAAAAGAAGAGGTTTGAATACCTTTCTTGTACTGGAGTCAACATCAGGGGGTAGTCGAAGCCATGCAGAGAAGAGCAATGACTCGTATACTGTTACATGCGGCGAGTGAATGTCAGTCTGCTCGCAGTATCCTGATACTCGAGCAAATGTTTCTTGTTTCTTCGGGTATCCAGATATCGAGATGTCTCCTTCGATATAACCTCCGGTCTTCCTTCCTGCCAATACGTCCATTAGAGTGGTCTTGCCAGCACCACTAACACCCATCAACGCAGTTAGGACTCCTGGCCGGAAAGCGCCACTGACACCCTTCAGAAGTTCCAACCGGTCTTCGAGAATGCCTTGAGCTTTCATTTCCTGTAAGCAAGATAAAAAAGTGAAGATGCGGGCGAAATGCTGTTGCTTCTTCAATGGCTCTTAAGAGTAGAGTACCTGTGGCATGTTCACAGCATATCTGATATCTTCGAAAGCGATCGAGTGTGGTTTAAATGGGAGAATCATGCCTCGTTTCTTGGTCTGATTTGCATCGCTGAGGCTGCGTGTTCTCGAGGACAGTGTCCTGGATGATGAATTCTTTCTGATCTCAGCCGTTTTTTCTACAATGTCTTGTCCCGAAGAGCTCTTCATAGTTTCAGCAAGCTCAATGGTCTCCCCAGTTTTACTCGCATCCTTCTCGATCAAGGCCTCTTTGGATATCATGGCCTGAGGCTTCCCGAACGCTGCAACAAACTCGGTCATCAAATTACATCCCCTTGGGACATGTATGATCAATTTCAAGGCCAAGGGACTTACGATCAAGGTACTTGAGAGCCAGAATGTAGAGGAAGTTGCACAAAAACATCTGGAAAAGTAAAACACCGACCGCAATCCAATACCATTTCGCCTCCGTGAAGAGAGCTCGGGACTTGAGGGTCGCCACCCCTAAAGAATCTGTTGAACTGGGAGCAGCCTGAAACAGAAGTGCAACTTTCTTAAAGCCGTTGCTGGTGTTTGGCATTCAGATATTTCCTCCACTAGCTTCGAGGTACACAGAGGGGACGGAGAACTTACGTGACTCCAACTATCGCCTAGGAATTCGTTTATTGCCAGAGCATTCTGAACATACATCATCGGGGAAATCCAGTATCCCCATATCCACCATTTCTTTATGTCATCTGCAGAAAAATATCGACAAAAGAGGTTACATTTATCTCGAAATGCGGGGACTTATGAACTTGATTCATCAAAACAATGGAGATGTTCAACTGATGTCTCAATGTTACCTTTCGAGATGATGAATCCACCTAACACCATCACTGTCAGCAGTCCAAAGGACCCTACTGTATTTGCAACTATGACATTCCTTCCTAAGGATCCGATAAGCCGGAAAAGACCAGAAGCCATCTGCTGAGTACATAAGAGGGCGAGATACTGCTTGAACAACCTGGCATGAACAACTTTCTTAGCAAATTCAACAACCTCGATTCCTGTTTCGACAGCATACTATCTAGAGCTTGCTTGTTCGTTTACCTCCCAACGTTTGGATCGAATCCTATGACATAGTAAGTCAGGAAAACCCAAGTGCCAACTTCAACAAAGGAAATTGGGATCTTAAGGATCCATCCTGGCAGTGCATATGTCCAGGAAGGAAAAAATAGGAAGTCTCTTTGCTTGTAGAAGACGGGTAGCTTCATGATGCTCAGTGTAAGTTCTGAGAATCCGTTGAACATAACGATGATGATGGTGAAGAATAAAGCACCGAGATAGACAGCACCATCAGTGTCCGTTTCGTGGTGCATCTCAGTTCTGAGGAATACTGTCATAGTTATCAGAGCTATGATAATAAGCTGCAGCATTGTAGGACAACAACAAAGTGATTACAAGTCCGGTACCGTTACGTGAATATCCGAATGGCAATAGTTTGAATCTTTCCATCCGGAATAGCAGATGGATCGGAAATGAGTTTGGCTTACTTGGAACAATGAGTAAATGTAGACGAACGAGTTTCTCTTCATGAGCAGATACTCTCTTGAAAAGCAAGCTTTTACGAGCTCCTTCGTACTGACACCATACTTGGTGTTTGTTAAGGCATCAGGGTGGCCTTTGGACTTGTCAAATGGAGTTGCCAGATCGTCGCCTATTCTCCTTCCGACATGGAATGACAGAAATGCTTCTGCAAATTCCACGACTGTTATAAACCTGTAAGGCGTATCTCTATCCGCCCAGTATTGCTCTTGATCTTTTCTTGATGTCACCTGTTGCATGCATTTAGTAATTAAGCATCCTAATTCTTTCTCCGGACTGAAAGGAAAACCAAAACTGGAGGTGCTTGATCATTGTTAGGAGGCATACTTCTTGTAAGAAATCAGCAACCCCTTTCCTTTCAGGACATTTGAAGCCCATATACTCGAAAAACTCGAGCACGCACTCACGAGGACCTTGATAAACAATTTGTCCATCCGATAAGAGAATTATGTCATCGAAGAGGTCGTATGTCTCTGGTGCTGGTTGCAGAAGAGAGATAAGAGCAGTCCCTTCAAGGATGTGGATGGATTGCTTCAGTGCATTCAAAATTTGGAAAGTGGTTGAACTGTCTAGTCCAGTAGAAATTTCATCCATGAAGAGCGCTCTTGCAGGTCCAACCAGCATTTCCCCTGTGGTTCGTATAGAACAAGGTACACAGAACTCTTGTTAAAGGTTGAAACTGCTAATACTTGACCCGAATGCTGTGAAACTGTTGATTGTTTTGTGCTCTAACCTGTTGTGACTCTCTTCTTCTGTCCTCCAGAGATGCCTCGGATCATCTCATCACCAACCAAGGTATCGGCACATACTTCAAGGCCTAATATCTGCAGAGCCAAACGCAAGAGAACGCATTAATCGCAAAACACGCGGAAGCTAGTTCCCCTAGTATCTGCTGGTTTTGTTTGATTCTGCAATGTTACCTTGAGAATATAATCGGTGACTACACCGGTTTCTTGACCTTGCAGAGCTGATGCCTGAATATCATTGTAAACAACTTCGGATTGGTTAAGCAAGCAGAGTAAGTTTCGCAACAGCTATATGTAACATCGGGAGGTATACACATTCTCCTTAGTCCTAATCATTAACCTTCATGTAAATATCAATATCAGGATCTGGTTTGATATTAGCTTCCTTCTCCCTTCTCGATAGTTCTGTCAGCATCTCTGCAAACAATTCGATCCGAACCTATTATACAGATGAAGCTGAAAATACATCCCTAATCGTAAGACGGTTATGGAAGCTTACCGTAACGGGTTCCAACTCCTTGACATCTTGCAGAGAAAGCAAGTGTTTCTCTTACAGTCATTTCTCCTATGTGGAGATCATACTGACTAATATAAGCAGATGATCTCTGAGGAATAAACTCGTCCATCCCGTGCCCGTTGTAGGTAACTTTTCCTGAAAACTAAAACCAACTCGAGTATAAGATCACAATACAGACCATTTATTTACAGGATACTAGCAAAAAAAACCAGCACCAACTTCTGTTTGCTTACTTTTAGATCCTTGCTGAGTTTTCCTGCCAAAGCTAATAGCAAGGTGGTTTTGCCTGAGCTCGGAGGCCCCAAAAGCAATGTCATTCTGCAAAATTTTGACAGTATCTGATTTGAGAGAGCCAGCAGAAAGCAGATACGACATTAGAATCTGTTGTTCTACTCACCGTCCGGGTTTGATGATCCCGCTAACATCGTGCAAGATGGGCAACGGTGTCTTTCTACTCGGGAGCAAGTGAAGATAGTTCAAGAAACCCTTTCAAGAGAGCAAAGCAAACATGTTAACAATGTCGGAACTCAAATCAAAGAATCGAGGGCATTAGTCTTTTCTATGTACCTGAAACAAATTAACAGAATAATTGAAGATTGTTGGCAATGCCCTGCTACCAACATAAGCTTCAGCTTCCACTTTCAGATGCTCGAACCGGACTTCGATTGTTGGCATCTCAAGTCCAACCCTGCATTGCAAATTCAACATACAATGAAAAACATGCATCATCAGACATGGAGCTAGCTAGTGATCCGGTTTCGAAGATCAAGTCATAAACACAGACCTGTCTATTCTTTCCTTGAGCTTAAGCAGGAACTTCTCATTGTCCTCCTCTGCAATCTTAACCAGCCTCTCCAACAGGTTCTGTCTCTCCAACATGTCAAGGTTGGCTATCTCGATTTCTCTCGACTCGCCCTCCTCCGCTGTGAGTATGCCTCTCCTTATCCTCAAGTAAGTAGGGAGCCTCTCAATGGCAGCCCACTTGAGAGCCTCCTCGTCGTCTTCGGCTCGCCACGACCTCGAGAACATCTCAGGGGTGCTGCTCCTGAAGATGTTGGAGCTGCTAATACGTGCACTGCTCACTCTAAACACATCACCACCCTCCATTCTCTCTTCTTTCTCTTACCACCTCTAGTAGAAGTGGAAAGTTAACTTCAACTTCCTGCTTCTACCTCCCTGTTTCCTCACAAGACATGAACATTTCTGAGTTTGATTCTTTGAGGTGTCCAAGAGGTGGTCTTATATATAGTAGAGCTTGCAATAATTTTTTTTTTTTGGGTAAGGAAGAATATGATTATTTAAACCAAAGAGAGTGGTACTTAAATAACTTCCCGGGGGAAAAAAGTCAACAATATTTTACACTCACACATATTTATTGATTAGTTTGTTCTAGCTTAACCAAGAAAACTCGAGTTTGAGTTCTTGTAAATACATTAGTGTTACAGAAAGTTTTAGCAACTTCATACACGTTGTATGCAGTTTAGTGGGTGTGTGCGCTTCCTCTAGACTGTCGAGTTTGTGGGACAGGTTGAGGCTAGGGGGCTAGGTTGGCATCTCATTGGCCTGTTTGTTGGTGAACGCCCCTCTTGAGTACCTGAACTGTGGGTTTGCTTGAGTTTAGATTGAGAAGTTGACGCACCCTCCCGATCTATTGGTTGAGACTGCCCCCTCTTGACTACCCGATTTGTGGGTTAGTTTAAGGTTAGGTCTACGTGGTGTATCATTTACCTAGCCGCGTGCAGTTTAGCTATTGGTGGGGTATGCGCACTATGTAATTTTGCAATTTTCTTTTCCCTTGGTAACAAAATTTTGTAATTATGAAAAAAATACAGTAGTATTAAATACTTGGTGGGGTATGCGCACTATGTAATTTTGCAATTTTCTTTTCCCTTGGTAACAAAATTTTGTGGGGTATGCGCACTATGTAATTTTGCAATTTTCTTTTCCCTTGGTAACAAAATTTTGTAATTATGAAAAAAATACAGTAGTATTAAATACTTGTTGGGTAAGATTTGCTACCGCGGTTGAAGAATTGAAATATATGTTGAACTGAAATCTACTAATTTTCTGTTATGTCAATAGAGTAATAAGCAATGCAGCTGTTGACATTTGATCTCTTTTTTTTTTGGGGAAGAGAAATTGACATTTTTGGGTTTGATTGCACCGACCTTTCTTCCCCTTTTCTTACATGTTGAGGTCAACCGTATCCGGTGCTCTATAAGATTGAGATTTGGTTGTCGCAAAATAACCCGGGAAACATGGTCACAACCTATGGGCAACTTCAGAAATCATGTGTTTAGGATCTTCTTAGTTATGCTACATAATCGCCGACCCATTTATTTAATTCCCGATTAATAATACTCGTCGTTGTTGTCAGTGAGTTTTCCAACTATTAAATGTTCTGTTCGAATTAAATTTAAATTAGTAGATCGAATATATAAATATAATGTCTTACGAACCATGATTGAAGATGGATATATTTTGCATTGAGGGAGTGACGTAATAATAATGCAGCTTCCATTGATAGCTATTATAGTTAAAGATTAATTTAAGTTGAGAATTCCATGGTAGTACATGGCCACCACGATTCTATCCAAATGTGTTTAGGATCTTCTTAGTTATGTTATATAATCGCCGACGCATTTACTTAATTCTCGAGTTAATAATACTTGTTAGGAAGAGCTTTGTAATTATTCAAATATTCTACCAAACTTAAACTTAAATTAGTTAGTTCAGTATGCGTCGAGATAGAAGACGGATAGATTTTACAATTGAAGTAGTAATATTATAATAATTAAAATAAGTTGAGAATTCTATGGTAGTACATGGCCACCACAATTCCAACATATACATTATAGTATGGTGCAAAAATCCAGATTTTTTCCTGGATATTTGGGATTTGCTGCAACGGTTAAAGTCATTTGTTTGATGAGGGATATTGATTTGTCAACTATCTGATAACTGAATCTCTAGGGTATCAGAAAAATACTGGAATAACCATAATAAAACAAATCATTACAAATAAAGATATTATCAGCTTGTTGACATCTCGTAGCCATTTTAAAATAGTTCTCCATATATATATATATATATATATATATATATGATAAATTGAAATTATTCTCTCGTTATTATATTCGGAGCTCTCTATATTGGATTTGGGTCACCGTTTAAAATATACTTCTTATTTATGTATGATCCTCTTGGGAGATATGTAAAGATTATTTTTAATATATTTATAGATACTACAAAGACACTGTTAAATTGGGATAAGTTCATTGATTTGCAATGATGCAAAAGGGAAACGATGATGTGAGGAGAAAGGAACCATTCCTCATTTTATGATTTTCTCTATACAAAAGAGAATAAAATCGTACAGTTCTTTTGTAGCCTACAGCTTACTACTATATATACAAGACAAGCGACCTTCCCTATGATAAATATTCCCACTAACTAATTTCCAGGTGAAGTCCACCAACTGTTGTCACTTGGTTCTTCACGTGCAGGCATGTTGGAGCACTTGGTCCCCATTAACTAATTTCCAGGTGAAGGTATGGGGTAACTAATTTCCAGGTGAAGGTATGGGGGGAGCTGTCAACACCCCCCCGCAAGTGGGAAGGTGGATATTCACCATTCCCAACTTGGAGACCAGAAAGCGGTGGCGCGGAACAAGTAGAGACTTGGTAAAGAGGTCGGCGACCTGGATCTCGGTAGAAACATGGAAGAGCTTGAGAAGGCCGGATTGCAGACGTTCACGAACGGTATGACAATCAATGTCGATATGTTTGGTGCGCTCATGAAACACTGGATTCTCAGCAATGTAAATGGCCGATTGATTATCACAAAAGACAAGAGCCGGAGCTGGAGAAATAAGGAGATCCCGGAGTAAGTATGTAAGCCATTGAATCTCGCAGGAGAGAGAAGCTAGAGCCCTGTACTCAGCTTCGGAAGACGAACGAGAGACAGTGGTCTGTTTCTTGGCACGCCAAGAAATAAGAGATTCGCCTAGAAAAACGGCGAAGCCAGTGATAGAACGGCGTGTGTCAATGCAATTCCCATAATTACTATCACAGAAGCTCTTCAGTTGTAGAGAGGATGACCGGGGAAAGTAAAGGCCAAGACCAGGGTGCCCCTTGAGATAACGAAGGACCCGATAAGCAGCCTTGAGATGAACATCCGTAGGATTAGCCATGAACTGACTAAGCTGTTGAACAGGAAAGCATATGTCAGGCCTGGTTGTTGTAAGATATAGTAAGCGACCTATAAGCTGTCGGTAGGTTTTGGAGGTGACAGGCTGGTCAGGCAATATACAGAAATCGTCATCATCGAGGTCAAGAAGAGGGTCATCGTCAAGAGGCGTTCCATCTGTTGCTTCAAGCTGGAGTTTATATTCCATGGGAGAATCAGCTGGTTTGCATCCTAGATAGCCAGAATCCTTTAAGATTTCAAGGAGATATTTCTTTTGACTGAGATGAAGTCCGTCGGTACGACGAGCAACCTCCAGACCCAAAAAATATTTTAGGTCTCCAAGGTCTTTGAGCTTGAACAGACCATGGAGAGTTGTTTTGAGCTGCTGGAGAAAAGAGAGATCATTGCCGCAAATAATGATGTCGTCGACATAGACGAGTAATGCCATAAAAGAGGTCCCTTGATGTTGAGTGAAGAGGGAATGGTCATTTGGCGATTGCTTGAAGCCATGAGCCACAAGAGAGTGAGTAAGTTTGGCAAACCATTGTCGCCCAGCTTGTTTTAGACCATAAAGAGACCGACGAAGATGACAGACCTTGTCTACATCGGAGGGAGCAACCACAAGCCCTGGAGGAGGACGCATGTAGACGTCCTCATTGAGATCACCATTGAGAAAGGCGTTGTTCACATCAAGTTGATGTAAGAACCAACCCCGTTGGACAGCAATGGCAAGAAGAAGTCGGACGGTCGTGAGCTTGGCAACCGGAGAGAAGGTGTCGAGAAAATCAATCCCATATTCTTGTGTATAGCCTTGCGCAACCAACCGAGCCTTGTAGCGATCAATACGGCCATCAGAATGAAGTTTGACGCGATAGACCCACTTACAACCAACTGGTTTCTTGTTAGGAGGAAGGTGGACAAGATTCCAAGTGTGGTTGGCTGCCAAGGCGGAGAGCTCATCTTTCATGGCTTGCTGCCAGCAAGGAAGTTGGGCAGCTTCATAATAGCTGCGGGGCTCATGAATCTGAAGCAATTGAGTACTGAAAACTCGATGTCTATGTGAGAGGGTATCCAGACCAAGATAATCAGATAAGGGATAGAGAATGGACCTCTTTGGCGGTGAGAGATGATTGGTGATGCCAACTGTAGTTCCACATAGGTAATCAGAGAGATACCGTGGTGGCCGCCGGACTCTTGTGTTGCGAGGTAGGACATCAACAGTGTCTAGTGGAGGTGATGTAGGTGGGATAGTGGGAGTTGTAGCTGGGGATGGTGAGGATGGTGATGTAATGGTGTCAGGGAGAGGAAATGTAGGGAGGGAGAGGTCATCAGTGATAGGTGAGGTGAGGGGTAAAACGAGGGAATTGGGGTCGTAAGGTTGGTAGAGATCGGGAGAATAAAGGTGGGAGTTTTGAAAAGGATAGATGGTCTCGTGGAACGTCACGTCACGGGAAATGATGACTTGGTGATTCTCTAAATCATAGAGCTTGTACCCTTTTATACCAAATGGGTAACCAAGAAAGGCATAAGGACGGGACCGGGGTGCAAATTTAGTGCGGCCAGCTTCAATGGTAGAAGCATAACAAAGGGAACCGAAAATTTTTAGGTGGCTTAAGGATGGCTGGGTTTGATGGAGAAGCTCATGTGGTGTCTTGTTGTTGAGTAAGGTGGAAGGTATACGATTCAAAAGATAGGCAGCATGTAACACAGAATGGCTCCAAAATACTAAGGGTAGATGAGCATGGATAAGGAGAGAACGAGCAATGTTAAGGAGATGTTGGTGTTTTCGTTCTACCCGCCCATTTTGTTGTGGGGTATATCGACAAGAGGTTTCATGGAGGATGCCTCTAGTATGGTAGAAATCCTTGAGGAAAAATTCGGTCCCTTGGTCTGTTCTAAGCACCTTAATAGTTGTGCCAAACTGGTTCTTAACAAGATCAGAAAATATGGGCAATATGGTGGAAACCTCAGATTTTGCTCGCAGAAGATATACCCAAACAGCTCGGGAGTAATCATCGACTAGTGTCAGGAAATATTGAAAACCGTCATGGGATGGTAAACTATATCTGCCCCAAACATCAGCATGTAAAACATCAAAAATAGCCGTGGCCTGACTCGTACTAGAGGGGAAAGGAAGTCTCTTATGTCTAGCCAAATGACAGACATCACAATGCTTAGCCACCTTCGATGAAATAGGAGAGTAAATCTGATGCAAAATTTGCAGCTTAGGTGAAGGTAAATGACCGAGTCGACAATGCCAAAGGTCTACGTCATTGTGCAAGAGCCGGAGTGTGTTGGCAGTAGGTGGTTTGGCTTGGGGAAGTGTTTGTTGATGTCCCACGTCAAGCAGGTAGAGTCCATTTATTTGCGTGGCTTCACCAATCATTCTCGATTGCTGAGGGTCCTGAAGAACACAAGAAACACCCTCAAAACAAAGTGAGTACGAGGAATGCTTCAATAGCTTGCTGACAGAAATGAGATTGAAAGTGAAGCTAGGAACAAGTAACACATTAGTGAGGAGAAGAAGAGGTGTGAGCTGCACTAAACCAACGTGCGTTGCCTGGGTTTGAGCACCATTGGGAAGACCTACAAACAGTCCCGAGACTGCCGTCTTGGTAATGAACAAATCGGGAGAGCACGCAATGTGATCTGTCGCCCCGGAATCCAAAATCCATTTACCAGTTAAGGAGGAGGAAAAGGCAGTACATAATGTACCTGAGATGTGGAAATGTTCACTACCAGATGCCAGGGCAGAAGAGGCGGATGGTGGATTCAGAGAGAGGCCGGCAGTGGAAGAGCTCGATGTAGCAGGCGCTGCATGTTGTACCAACGAAAGAAGACCATGGTATTGATCCAGAGAGAGACATAGCTTGTTGAACTCCGCTGCTAGCGCCTGAGCATTGGATGGTGAGGGGGAATGAAGGAGAGGACCAGTAGCATTGGATGAATGGTACTGTCCTCTATTCTGGTGTGCACCAGTAGGAGCAATGTTGTGTCTGTCAGAGAGACCGTTAGAGGAATTTCGAGAACGAAAGTTCGGTGGGAAGCCGTGCTTTTTAAAACACTTGTCCACGGTGTGACCATCTCTGTTGCAAAATGTGCAATGTGGGCGATTTGAGGTATTCCAATACTTCTTCCCAGTGGAGTTTCCCTGCACTGCAGCTGCTGAATTTGCTTGGCCATCAAGAGCAATATTGGCGACATGTAATGTTGGTTGAGAAGAATTCATGAGGCGTCGCTCTTGTTGTAGAGCAAGAAACAAGACACGACTCATTGTGGGTAAAGGCTCCATCATGAGTATTTGCTCACACACATGAGTGTAATTGTCATTAAGACCTCTTAGAAAACCAGTAACCATTTCTCGACCCCTGTACCCCTTGACAACTTTATACAAGTTGCAAGCATCAGCAGTAGCATTAGGGACACACTTGCAATGAGGATAGGGGAGGTATTGCTCAAGTTGGTCCCATAGGGCTCGATATTGAGCAAAATAATCAGAAATCGTTAGAGCACCCTGTCGTAAAGCAAAAATCTGGGCCTGCAAGTTAGAAGTCCTCATCGCATCTCCTCGTCCATATCGATCCTTAAGATCTTCCCATAAATCAAAAGCAGACTCGAACCACATGATGCTTTGAGCTATTCTAGGTTCAACGGACCGTATGATCCAACTAGACACCATAGTGTTGTTTCGTTTCCAAGAGACAAAATGTGGGTCATCAACAGAGGGAGGGGAGATTGTACCGTCAATAAACCCGATCTTGTGCTTTGACCAAAGCGCCATTTCCACTGCACGGCTCCAAGATATGTGGTTGTGTTCATTGAGCAAGGGTGTCACCAGCACGATCGATGGGCTCTCATTGGGATGTAGGTAAAAGGGATCACCCTCTTCTTGTTGACGTAGGGGTAGTCCTCTCCCGTTAGGACCTCCAGAAGAAGCAACTCCAGGTGTCTCCGTTCCGGAGCCAGAAGAGGTCATTTTTGTTTGGGGAAGAACTGAGATAGTAAGAAGCAAAAGACAACGTAGCTAAGGAAACCTGGTTTGCTCTGATACCATGTTAAATTGGGATAAGTTCATTGATTTGCAACGATGCAAAAGGGAAACGATGATGTGAGGAGAAAGGAACCATTCCTCATTTTATGATTTTCTCTATACAAAAGAGAATAAAATCGTACAGTTCTTTTGTAGCCTACAGCTTACTACTATATATACAAGACAAGCGACCTTCCCTATGATAAATATTCCCACTAACTAATTTCCAGGTGAAGTCCACCAACTGTTGTCACTTGGTTCTTCACGTGCAGGCATGTTGGAGCACTTAGTCCCCATTAACTAATTTCCAGGTGAAGGTATGGGGTAACTAATTTCCAGGTGAAGGTATGGGGGGAGCTGTCAACAGACACAGTCAAAGCTATAATAATGGGAATTAAATATATCTATTATTTAAAATTATTCAAACTCTTATTAGGCTCGAATTGACCAAAATTAACTTATTTAATAAGTATATATCAAGTAGTTTTAACCAAATTATATAACATAATAAATATGCTTGATTAAAACTTAAATATGTTTTTTGAAAATATAATAAATCTCGTAAAAATTGCTATAAATTTTAAAATAAATTCTCTACTGCGACAACACTTTTTTTTAAGAAAAAGATTACTTATATACGTATTTTGACCATAACGAAAATTTGGGACAGACCTTAGAAAATCGATAAGACACGCTTTTCCCATGTGTCCCAAAATCCCCACAAGTGCGGACAAAATCTTCATGGCCAATAGAGACTTTCCACGTGGACCTCCTACCCCTCGTTTATTGATTATAATATGGGAAAATTACGCTCCGGTCCTGTAGTTTGGCGTTCCTCCCTCTGGGGTCCCTGCATTTCTGAAATCGTTCCTGACGTCCCCGAAGTTTGGTTTTATCAACTCTCGGTTCCCTGAAGGCAATTTTTTTATTTTTGGTCATGGAAATGACCATAATACCCTTAAACAACCTTTGAACAAAAATACCAACCACCAAAAACCAACCCAAAACTAAGATCAAACTAACTAAAATCAAGAACACGACCAAGAACATCAAGAACAACCAAAACTAGCTCCAACACCAAACCCTAACCGTAACCGGCACCTCCCTCCCGTCCCCATCTTCCTTCACCCCCGCCCTCGACGACGACGAAGACTCCTCCCTCGTCGTGGACCCACCGCTTCAACTTCAGATCTATCCCTGGACCTCCACCGGCGACCATCAAAATCAGCCAAACACCAAAAAAGACTCCTCCCTCGATGAAGACTCTCCCCTCTGTTTCTTTTTTCTTTTATCTTCTCCCTCCCTCCATCGAGGAACCCAAATCAATTACGGTCAAGGAGATGAAGGCAAACCCATGGGTAAAGGCACCCGAGAAATTCTTCCTTGTCCCATAAGAACTCTCGCGTGGAAAGGTAAACTATCCCAGCGGCGGCCTCGTGGTTTAGATCGGCGATTAGGGCTTGAAGCGCCTCTTCGAGTACTTTCTGGTTCTTGGGATTCTGACAGGGGCGGAGCTAGAAAATTTGAGGAGTGGGGACAATATAATTTTTTCCAAAAAGTTGAACGTATGTAATTACAACATTTATAATTGTCCTCTACGATTACCTGGCTGACCATAACGAAGATATTAAAAAGGTTATCGGTAAAAATGCTCCAGATAATCTGAAGCTAACATCTCATGATATACAACATGACATTATTAGCGCGTGTGCAATTGAAACTGCTAATGCTATTATTGCTGATTTGGGAGATGATTTATTTGCTATCTTGGTTGACGAATCTCGTGATGTTTCAGTCAAAGAGCAGATGATTATTGTGATAAGGTATGTCAACAGAAAAGGTTGTATAATTGAGCGATTTTTGGATATTGTTCGTGTTTCTGATACAACTGCTCCTTCACTCAAGAAAGGGATTGAGTTAACTTTTATGAAGTATGGATTAAGTTTGTCCAGATTGCATGGACAAGGGTATGATGGAGCAAGTAATATGAGAGGAGAATTCAATGGGTTGAAAAGTATAATTATGAGAGAGAATGAATCTGCGCATTATGTTCACTGCTTTGCTCACCAGCTTCAGTTAACATTGGTAGCTGTTGCTAAAAGTATCGATCATGTTGCATCTCTATTCAACTTGATAGCTATGGTCTTAAATGTTGTTGGGGCATCATGTCGACGTCGTGATATTTTGAGAGAACAAGATGCTGCTAGAATTGTCAAGGGATTAGAAAATGGTGAACTTGCAAGTGGAAGGGGTTTGAATCAAGAACTTGGTGTTAGACGAGCATGTGATACAAGATGGGGTTCACATTATGGTTCACTTTTGAATTTACAACTAATGTTCGATTCCATAATCAAGGTAATTAATTCTTATATCTTTAAGTATTTTATTATTATTAATTATTTATGCATGCATGCATAAAAGCTAATGAATTTTCTTCAACTTTCTGATAAAGGTATTGGATATCGTAGCTGAGGATGGAACTGAATCTATTCAACGAGTCGAAGCTAATTCTCTATTGGAGTCACTTCAATCATTTGACTTTATATTCAGTTTTCATCTTATGAAGAGCATATTAGGAATCACCAATGAATTATCACAGACTTTACAACGAAAGGATCAAAATATTGCTAGAGCCATGACACTAGTAAAAGTGTCAAAACAAAGGTTGCAAGATTTAAGAGATACAGGGTGGACTTCTTTGCTATTAGAAGCTTCAGCATTTTGCACAAAACGTGAGATTATTGTTCCACATATGGAACATACGTTTCAGCCAAGTGGAAGACCTCGGCTCAAAAATTTTCGGGTTACTAATCTACACCATTATCAAGCTGATATTTTCTATGCAATTATAGATACGCAGCTTCAGGAATTAAATAGTCGATTTACTGAGATCAACACTGAATTGCTTCTTGGTGTGGCATGTTTGAGTCCGGATGAATCATTTGCGGCTTTTGATAAGAAAAAAATACTTGGTCTGACTAAGTTTTATCCACTTGACTTTTCGTCATTAGATATCTTGGCGCTGGATAGTCAGTTGGATAATTATATTGCTGACATAAGATCTAATAATGAATTTTATGATATAAAGAGGATCGATATTTTGGCTCAGAAGTTGGTGCAAACACAGAGACATCTCATTTATCCTACGGTATTTCGGCTCCTGAAATTAGCTTTGATATTGCCGGTTGCGACTGCAAGTGTTGAGAGAGCCTTTTCTGCCATGAATATTTTGAAGAATCGTCTTCGCAACAAGATGGGAGATCAATTGCTAGCTGATTGTTTAATTACATATATCGAGAAAGATGTATTTCATTGTATTGACAATGTAGCTATTATGGAGCGATTTCAGTTCAAGATAGTTACCTCTGTTCATCGACTTTTCAGACTCATCATGCCCACGAAAAGGAAGCCCTTGGCTCAACAGAAAACGAACACAGTCCACAGAAGCACATAAGCGTGTTCGATACTGCCTTTTTTCTAACTCAGAATACCTACTAAAATAGGTGCTCAAATGTTGTTTCTGATTCATCAAAGCATGACATTTTTTCACAGATTGAGAATGACTGCTGTTAAGTTTTCCTGCATGAGTAGTAAACCTTTCTGGTTTATTCCAGGAACTAAAACCTTCCACAACAAAGGAGTCTCCACCTCCATGCTTGTCATTTTCAGACTTAAATAAATAGCAACAAAGACAAAATGCAGCTTCTTTGTTTATGCTATACTCCAACCAATTTTTATGATCATCAAACCAAGCAGGATTAAAAGAACGTGCCACAGTTCCAAATTTCTTTTTCTGAAAATTGTGTCTCCTAGGCTGACAAGGTCCAGATAACAGATACTTTCTTCTTACTCTATCACGGACATCAGGATGATATAATGAAATTCTTGGTCTCAAACCAGGATCTGAAGGAAGATTTTCCAAATCAATCTCGACATAAGCTTGCTTGAAACTCCTTTCTGTGCTTTTAGAACCACTAACTTCGTCAATAGGCCTCTTACCTTTTATCACGTACTTATCCATAACTGATCAGAAACACAAAATCAAACAGATTAATATAAATTAATACCGCAATAAGGAAGACAATTTCACCAATATTAATACATCGAAATCGAAAACATAAATTGTTTGAACATCATAGTAACAGAGAGATGGAAGAATATATGAAATAATGTTTAAAATATGATATACATACACACGACAAAGTCTACCATCATCTCCCAATATATTCGGTATCGGATAGAAAATAGAATTATGAATTTTAGACAAAACCTAACAACTAATACAAACCCTAACCTAATGGAAATAATGCAAATTAAATTCTGATTAAAAAACTCAAACAAAAACGTGAAAACTGGAAAATCCAACAAACAAGAAATTAGAAATCCCACCGAGCAAGCTCTCACCTTAACAAGGTGATAATCCACCTAGTAAGCTCTCGAAAATTTTAAAACTGGAGATGGCGGCTTTCACGAGAAGGGATCAATTAAAATATTTTAGGGTTTCAGTTATTTTAGTAGGAACCTTCATCTAGTTGGATTCGCCTTTACGGTAAAGTGGGTGATTTGTCTTTAGGGCTTTTTTTGTTGAAATAAGTCTTTAGGGTTTTAAGGGTACATGGTACTAATTTAGTTGCATCTAGTTGGCCCAACCCAGAATTGCTAAGTAGATGAATTAAAATCCAAATTTATATATTTTTTCTCCTAATTCGAATCCGAATCTAAATTCGAAATAAAAATATCGGATAATCCAAATTTTAGTGGGGTCAATTTCTAATTTTAGTGGGGACATACAATAAAAAATATAACTAGTTATCAAAAAAATAATAATTTAAGTGGGGGCAATTGCCCCCACACTATACAACGTACCTCCGCCACTGGATTCTGAGTTGGAGACGTGGCCCTCGTCGGCGACAGCATGAACGCCTAGGTGTTCGACATTGACGAGCTCGTCGACTTCTGGTACGTATTATCGGTCCCCAAATTGGTCTCCAAATTGGGTGTTCGACATCAACGAGCTGGATTTTTATCTGAGTTTTTTTCTTTAATGTTCTTGGTTGTGTTCTTGATTTTAGTTAGTTTGATCTTAGTTTTGGGTTGGTTTTTTGGTGGTGGATATTTTTGTTCAAAGGTTGGAGAAGGTAATTTTTTTGTTTAAGGGTATTTTGGTCATTTCCATGACCAAAAATGAAAAAAAGAGTCGTCAGGGACCCGAGAGTTGATAAAACCAAACTTTGGGGACGTCAGGAACGATTTTGGAAATACAGGGACCCCAGAAGGAGGGACGCCAAACTACAGGACCTGGGCATAATTTTTCCTTATAATATTTATATCAGATATATGCCTGTCGCCTTCTCAAAAAAAAAGAAGAAGAAAGATACATGCCTGTCAGTCTTAAATTCGCAATATCTTCCTTTCCCACCGGCTATTACCGCCGACAAATTTTTTGAACATTTTACTAACTTCTTCTAAATTTAAAATCGGTTGCAGGTTGGTCCATGTTAATCTTTCGTCAATCTTTGTATCCATCTTCGACCCAAAGTTTCTAGATAATTAGTAGATAAATTTTTTGTTTATGAAAAATTCACCACTCCTATAATTAATAATGTAATAATTTCATCTACTATTGAATCCGAGAATGATTTCTTTGGTCGAGAACCTTGAAGGATATTGATAATGAAGAGCTTGATTTGTTTCGGAGCTCTTTTAGAGTAATGTAGATTGGAAGATGATTTTTTATAATGTAAATAGTACGGCAATATCTTTTGTTCTATTTGTGTATAGAAAAGTATAGAATGTTAATCCAAGTCAAGTAGGCGTCTATTTTTTATTCCTTGTCTATAAATATCCATATTTTTATACCTATTATCCCACGAAAAGTTGGAATAGGATATGTCGTGGAATTTCATCTAGCGACATACAACGTAAAGACGGAGTTTTTTGTGATACTCCGTAAATGATATGTTCTGTCTGAAATACTTAAGTAATTTGATTGGTACTATCCATACCAACAAGGTGCACCTTCTTTTCTGGCACACATTTTGCGTAAACGTGTTTGGCCGGAAGTAGGATCAGGATGGGTGACCTCCTGGAAAGTTTTTCGGGATGCGTGTGAGTGAGGACAAAATACGCTGAAAAATATCCGTGTTGGTCGATGGAGACAATTGGTCGGATCATGGGCGTTACATTTGGGATTAAAAAAAAGGTTATGAGACTGTTCTGTGTTCTATCTGGCGCGACGAGAACGTAGCGTATTTAAGGAGGGATGAATGTGATACCCCGTAAATGATCTGTTGTGTCTAAAATGCTTAAGTGATTTGATTGGTACTATCCATACCAACAAGGCACACCTTTTTTTCTGGCACACATCTTGAGAGAATTCCAAGGTTAAACACGTTTGGCCGGGAGTAGGATCATGATGGGTGACCTCCTGGAAAGTTTTCCGGGATGCGTGTGAGCGAGAAAAAAATACGCTGAAAAAGCCAGTGTTGGTCTGTGGAGACAGTCGATTGGATCACGGGGCGTTACATTTTCCTATCGAGGTACTCTTTTCTTACTATGATTTTTTTTCCACTGAATTTTCTTGTGGTAAAATTTTGACGAGGCTTGCGGTCGTAACATCGCAAGACTATTCCACGTCTATTAGGTTGTAAATATTTATATTAATAAACTTCACATACAAAAAAACTAACAATGTGATAATCTCAACACATCTCTTCAAACTAAGTTCATTGGACCAAAGTTTGTAGGAGTTTTGAATTGGCGAACACGGGATAAAATAGAGTTGTGTGAGGACAACAATGAATACAAGATCAACCCACTCTAATACTATTTCAGAATTTTCATATCTATTCCAAATCCTAAACAACTTGTTTGGAAAATTATAAAAAAGAGAATTGGATTCTATTTCCTAAGTTTAAGTTAGGATGACTTTTTTGGAACCAATTTTATATGGGAAATAGAATCCAATTCCATTCAAACATAAAAATAGAATTCCTTTTTGGAAATGATAGGATTTGTAGAGCTAAAAAGGGGAAATTGTGAGTAAATGTCTATTACAACCTTACTTCAACATGTTTTTAATGAAAGAGATACAAAACAAATCTAAAGTTCTACTTTTTATTCGAAATATGAAAATTCAATTTTCATTCACCATGAAAATAGAAATAAAATTGTTTTCCCAAGAAATTGGTTGCAAATAAGCTCTAAAGCAATTGATGTGTAACATCTAAGAATGCGATAACTTTAACAGAGTCATGCTAGT
Source organism: Hypericum androsaemum (assembly GCA_963995505.1). Taxonomy (NCBI): domain Eukaryota; kingdom Viridiplantae; phylum Streptophyta; class Magnoliopsida; order Malpighiales; family Hypericaceae; genus Hypericum; species Hypericum androsaemum. The sequence goes on from OZ023190.1 coordinate 17,953,399, forward strand.
TTCGATGTCGCATATAGACGTCAAAGGTCGACATGTAATAGCTATTTAAAACATTTCCTTTTTTATATTCTAAATTATATTCTACTTGTTATTAGCGGTGGATTACTAGTGCTGGTCGACCGCTGATGCAGGATAATAATTTAGCAGTCCATCCAAACAGAAAATTTGTGCAAGTATTAAGTAGTCGGATAATAATGTATTTTAATTTTTAAGTAATTAATATTTTAAAAGCCACTTGAAGCTAATTCTGGTAAAGAAAATGAATGGAAAATGAGACGATTCTAACTCATGAAGATCAATTTCTAAGATGAACAATAATTCAAAAATTATACAACTACTTTTTGAAAGGAAAAAAAAACTTATATGAAGATAAACAACGTCTTCGTGGCAACTTAGCCGGTCGTTGACCCTAAATAGAACTATGTGATGTGTATGATAGATATAGTTATTGACCAAATTATTGGAGGGGGTTGCTGACTTGACAAGTGTTTTTTTAATCCTAATATCTCGAGTGGTCCAAGTTTCCGCCCCATCTTTTGATTCTGATTGCACCAAGTATTTCAAAATCGTGTAATTTTGACTCATATATAAGACATACTGCGAATAATAAAACTTTTGTCCTCGAGCTAAACCTTTTTAGATTGGGAATCTTGAGTCAATCAATATTTTTTTGGGAAAATTACGCTCCAGCCCTCCATGTTTGCTTTTATGTGCTCTCAAGCTCCTCTATTTTGAAAAATTGATTATGTTACCCTTTTAGTTTGAGAAAATTATACTTTGGGTCCATAAATGAGTTTTTTTTCTTTTTTTGTCATTAAAATGACAAAAATACCCTTATAAAAAAGTTGCTTACATCATCTCTTCTTCTTCCTAAGAAATTATCGATCAAGAAAAACTCATCTCCAACCCATAACACCATTTGAATCACCCCAACCAAGAACACCCTAACCATGTAATCCTTCAATCTTTCAACCCAATCCTTGAAATCCTAGATTTGAAATTGCACAGGGACGAATTCCACTCTTCGCAGAGAATCCCAAGTCCTTCCTCACCAGCCTCGACCACTCTTCCTTCTTCGCAGAGAATCCCAAGCCCTCTTCTGATTTTGGTGTTGGTGGTTCTGGTTTTGCAACGCGAGGCGACAGCTGCAGTGAGTTCGGCAACGACGGCAGCGGTGAGTTCGGCAACGACGGCAGCGGTGAGTTCGGCAACGAGGACAGTGTTATCTCCACCGTTCAACCTCCTCCTTCGCGCTTGCATCTTCAATCATCTTCAGAGCGACGGTGCGAGGGCTCTTGCCCTCTTCAATGACAGTGGAGGCGACTGGCGGTGATGGACGGCATCTACTTCCTCTTCTCTCTCTTTGACGACGGGATTATGCGAGGTTTAAAGTGGTTTAAGGTGAAACGAGGTGGAGGGGGAGGATTTGGGTTTAAAAGGTTTCTGGGGTTTTTTTTTTGAAATTTGGAGTTCATTTGGAGAAGAAGAGATGATGTAAGAATTTTTTTATTTTTTGTTATAAGGTATTTTTGTCATTTCAATGACAAAAAAAGAAAAAAACTCATTTAGGGACCCGAAAGTATAATTTTTCTAAACTAGAGGGGTAACATAATAGATTTTTTTCAAAATAGAGGGGCCCGAGAGCACATAAAAGCAAACATGAGGGACTGCAGCGTAATTTTTCCTTTTTTTTCATAATTCATTGAACTGAATGCCAAGTTTGAACACCATTTCTTGCTATGACATAACTATCACTACCAAGTTTTTATCAATCTCCAAATAGTTATTGTTGCGGGCGTGACAACTTATGTTCCATTCTCTTGTAATGTTTCAAGGTAGTGGAATCAGCGATTTGAAAATTGTTACATCCGTGTCGCTTTCGGTTCCCAACTTGTATATTTTTTATTTTATACCATCTGGTATTTGATCTAATGAGTCAGTTAGATCAAATCGGGTAGAATTTTAAAAAGTGTCAAAATTATTCTAATGAACATTTAACACAATATGTCTTCAAAAATTTAAACTCAAAATCTGATTAACCTAAAACAACTCACGATATAAGTGTTTGTTACTTCCGAACTTGCATATTTTACAATTGAGAAATCTGACTAACAAGGAGCAATTTGAAGAATATCAAATCAGTTCAACAAAATACTTGGGTTTCAAGATTCTTTTTAGGTCTCTTTCCAACCTATGACAAACAGACCTTTTAGTTCTTTTTTAATTTGCAACTTTTGGGAACTACGTCATGTGGTTGATCATAAGACATGGCCCCAAATTGCTAACCTATAAAGTTGGCTTTTCAAAGAATGCTAAATAAATGTCATGTTTATTTTTGTATAAACTTAAGCATCGCATATCAATGTATCGTGATGATTATCTCGTCTCCATAGATATGAGCCTTTCGATCGAACCACATAATATAGTATCGTCGATCTACCTATCTCGCTGCTACGATTTGTTACATGTTTTCAAACATTGATTTGTTACAGGTTTTCAAACATTCTATATTTTCGGTTCGGGTTTAACAACTACTTTTGGGTTACGAAGAGATGATCCCATTCCTAGGAGCATATTCCGTGACGAATTGATGTGGATTCTATTAAGCTAACTGACATGGAACGACCAGCCTTTTGGCCCCGAGTCCAACCAAATTATTGTATTGTTCTACTCTGTTAGACGGACGTTTTCTCCCCAAAATGTTTCAATCAATTCCTATAGGTTGTTTTCTTGGAGTACAAGTAGGTAATTTTTGTCCATATTTAAGCTGACCTAGGGTTTATATTCACCGAACATATATAAAATGAGTAATTGGTAGAGTGTTAGTCTAGATTAATTGCACGCAATTAGGCCAAATCAAACAAGTTCTAGTTGTCTTTATCACAAAGAGACAATCAATTCAAATTATTAGGCCACATTCAAGTTTTGGTTATTGCTCAACCCCACCTTTGCGTATCACGTATGGTCAGACAACTTCGTAACTAAAATTACTCTTAACGTCCATCATAAAATATTACCTTTGGATGATGATCATTATAGTTCCACCATTTCGACTTTAGAATTTGGATAAATTACACTCAGTTCCCTCTTATTTTGATACCTAATCTCTCGCGTCCCTGAATTTTCGAAAATAATTTTCGCGTCCCCCGTGTTTAATTTTGTTATACTCTCGTGTCCCTCGCTCACATCATCAGTCAATTTATTAATTTTTTAATTCTAAAATGACTATTATATCCCTGAAATTAAAAAAAAGTCACACTAGTCTTCTCTTACCTCCGCTTCAGCGACACTTCGTCTTCTCTAGCGATACTTCATCTTTTCCGGCGATAAAATTTTTAGAAAAAAATAAGCAAGATGGAAAGTCTTCAAAGCTTAAACATCTAGGTTTCTAATTCTAACCATTTAAAGCTTAAACATCTAGTTTCAAAACCAGGAAAAAAATCAATTAATCGAGTGAACCTATGTCAACGGGAATCAAAAATCAAGAAACCCAGATGAAGAGCTCTCTCATTGTGAACCTCTGTCAATGGGAAGGAGGAAGCCATGGAAATAACCTCCGCCTCCATTTGGCTTGTTGCCCAAAGATAACCCATTCCGGCCAGTCTAACGATCCCGGGGTTGGAATTCTTCCGTCAGAAATGCTCTTGGTCGGCGAGATGGTGATCCAGTGGTGGCGAATAGGAGAGAGGGGGTAGGAGAGAGAAACCCAAATTTTTAATTTATTTTTAGAAGGGTATTTAAGTAAATTCATTGAAAAATGAAAAAAATGAGTGGATGATGTCAGCGAGGGACCCAGTAGTATAATAGAACCAAACACGAGGAATGTCAAAATTATTTTCGAAAATCCAAGAACGCGAGAGGTCAGGTGTCAAAACACCAGGGACCTAAAGCTAATTTACCCTTAGAATTTTTCGTACAATTTTTGTATTGGAATCTCAAAGTGAATATTTGTTAGGCCCAATTTATCATCATAAATTTAGAAAGTCAACTCTTTAAATCATCAGGTGTCAAAACAAGTGTAACATGTGTGATCTGACCGACTCATTTCACAAATCAATACTAATTTTTTTAGCATATTTTATGTTCATTTACATACACTTTGAAAAATTTCATGAAATTTTTTTAGGCCAAATACGCTTAATCTTGAAATTCTCTGAAAATGTGTGTTATAGAAATAGGTGCATCTTGTTGTTGATTGTTGATATGTTAGCCGTTAGGTGCATGATGGACTTAATTTAATTGCTTACTTAATAACTTTATCAATATTTTGTTACCGACGGAATCAATTTTGGAATCGAGAGTGGAGCATATAATACTCGAAGATGCTCTTTCTCCATGCCCAATATAGCCCTTGGGAAGTACCGTAACGAGGTATAATAAATTTGTTTACCGAGTGTAATCTACAGGGAGATCAACTTTGCCTTTCCCTATGTAGCAATACAATCTATTTTTTTTAGAAATAAAAGTGACACGAGACTTATATAATAAACGAGAAATAGAACAATAAAGAAAGATACAGATACAAGACAAAAAATTCAAGTAGAAAACAAATACCTATCCGATGACAATAGGGTAGCAATACAATCTATCCGTTCTTCATCCGGTACACAACAAGATTTTCTATGCCCTTGTGTTGGATTAATATGTGATTTGACATCTTTGATGGTTAAAATTTTATAATTTTATATTTACGACGGGACGTGCATAATTTACTTATTTCTCTCCTAGATTTTAATGAATTCTCCTTGGTCATGTTATACCAAGCACGTTATCATATGGTATATCGTGACTATAGTAAAATGAATTCTCGGCTTGTTCCAATTAAAACCAAGGTTTAAAAAAAACAATCATATTGGATATTTGGTTGGTATGACCGCCTTGCGAATCACTCGTAATCTATTTTTTTACTCTGATCGTCCGACCTGACCAAATTTTGATCGAAATCAACACAAAATCATCTCACAAGCTCGATTTTCGTAAAATAAACCAAATCAACAAAGAAAGGTTGACTGAAGATAAAATAAATTGGTCGGAATATGAATTTTGAAGCCTATATTTAGACTATTTTAGTCTATATATTATTTTAAAATAGTAAAAAGTAAAAAATAAATATCTGATCCGACCGATAATCCGACCAGTCGACCGGAAGACGGGAGTCCCGTGTCGGCCTCCGAGTTATTTTTTTAAAACCTTGATTAAACTAGCTCGTTCGTCCTAGGGATGACAATGGGCAGGATCTGGGTAGGATCTATAGGACCTCTATCCTTAACTTTTTTTTTGAATGGTGGACCGAGATCCTTTCCTTTATCCTCTTTAAAAATAAAAATTTGGATATGATTTGGGTCGTAAAAATCTGGGTGGGAAAGGCAACCCGCGGGTCTTTTTTTTAAAATTTTAATTTAAAAAATTAAATTATCATTTTATAGTTTTCAAATAGCAATAAAATATTTTCATTCATTAAATAAATCAATTCAAAAAAACCAAATAAGAAAATTCAAAAAAAATGAAGTTGGATAGGTTAAAAATAAGAATTTGGTATTATGTTTAACAATTAATATACATTTATATCTTTAAAAAAAATATGTGCAGGATCCTATAGATACATATTTATGCTCTTATTTTTTTAAAATATAAAGATCTGGATAGGATCAAGGTCTACACCAGATCAAAGTCAACAGATCTAGGATATTTCGGGACTGGATCAGAATAAACCCTCAGGGTAATGGTCTAATTGCCATCCCTAGTTCGTCCGGAAGTGACGATAACTACTCAGCCCAATGGGCCTTCATCTGCGGGCCTATCCACATGTTTCTTCAGTGAGATTCTACCGAACGACATCGTATAATGGGAATAAAAGCAGCACGAGCGAGCTACACGTGCCAGTTTCCTTCATCACTCCCTCCCTCTCGATTATTACTATTTTTCGGAAGTTTGCACATAAATCCATCTCCGGTGAAAATTAAATGGGAAGAAATTGAAAAAAAAGAGAGAGATTTATTTTAGAGAGAGAGAGTGTCGGGACCGGAACTGGTGGGACATCCGAGCTCGTGGGCCCGGGCGGTCGTCAGAGTATCGCCTTACACCTTCTCCGCCATCGGAATCGGCGTGGCGATCGGCGTCTCGGTCCTCGGCGCCGCCTGGTAATCCAATACGTTCTAATTGAATCTCCACGTCTGTTTGGGAAAGTCGCGTAATTTTAGGGTTTTGGTGGAGAACAGGGGGATTTATATCACGGGGAGCAGCTTAATCGGGGCCGCTATTAAGGCTCCACGCATCACTTCCAAGAATCTCATCAGGTATTATTTTGAAGCTTCGTCTCTCTACTTACCACCATTCGGATTGATTTATTTATTTATTTTAAATAAATCCGTTGTCCCGATTTCCTAAAAATCTGATGATTGGGATGTGTTCTATGAGAATTGAGACTGCACGTACATTAGTTTAGATGTTTTCGCGACATTCGGAATTGATTAGGTTGCAGATTTTGTTTGGTACGTGGTTCTGTACTTCAGAGTTTAGATGGAAAGTATACTCTTCCATCTTATTGCGCGTTTTTAGTGAGGAGTTAATAGTGGTGTCATCGGGTTCGAATAGCTATGTTGTTTCTTCATTCGTATATATTTTGGTTTCCTAAGGGAATAAAGATCAGAGCAGTGCCTTCTGTGAGATGTTTTGCTTTTCTGTTGGCCTTTCGAACAGCGTTTGTGCTTTGTTGTTAGCTCTGCCGCCAGATTGTGCATCTGTTCTCACTTTCAAGCAGTTCTCTTGTGATGAGGGTAAATCACACTGAATTTAAATGATAGATGCTAATGCTGTCTGCTGTCACCGTTTTAACTTGGCCATTTCTGTGTTATCTTTTGTGAGGCTGTGGCTATATATGGGGTAATTGTTGCCATCATTTTACAAACAAAGCTGGAGAGTGTTCCTTCGTCTCAGATATATGCCCCAGAATCTCTTAGAGCTGGATATGCAATTTTTGCCTCTGGGATCATCGTGGGTTTTGCAAACCTTGTCTGCGGGTATGCAATTTGGCGAAATGTTGTTTCTCTTCAGCTTCACTTTGATCTACATGAGACTAAATCGCTCTTTTCTTCTACCAGCTTGTGTGTTGGGATAATTGGAAGCAGTTGTGCCCTGTCTGATGCACAGAACTCCTCTCTGTTTGTGAAGATTCTTGTGATTGAGATTTTTGGTAGTGCTCTCGGGTTGTTTGGAGTGATTGTGGGAATAATCATGTCAGCTCAGGCAACATGGCCGTCAAAATCTGCGTAATATTTTTTACTTTCTTACGTAGAATTTGGTTATGGAAGTGCTGCGCTATTAGCGAGTAATCTCTGTATCTTGTTCTTTTCAAAGGGTATCAGTTGATTTGTACAAACTTGATGCCGTTATCTTCAGCCTATGCTTCCCTCATCCACGTTCTCTTATCGTCTTGTCTTTACATTCAGACTAATCGTATGATCGTCTCGAATGTAAATGCTACAGTTTTTCATGGTAGTTTTAAACTGCTGTGAATACTCTGTTTGGAAATACTTGTGTTGCAGTCGGGAGTCCTCCATGTTGGGTTGGATGGAGACTTTGCTATTTTATTTTGGAGCAGTACATCATACAAGAAAGGATGCTTTTATGTTGGAGCTCTGCAAATTCTTCCTGGCTGGTCCTCTCGAGGCAGAATAACCTGAATATATATATATACACACACACACACTAATATATATATATATACACTAACATGAGAGTAGAAGCCGATCATATTACTGGTTAGTGATGGAAATGCTACTGTAGATTAATCATGTAAATACAAACCATAGCTTTGAGTCGGGTAGCAAAGTCCGGCGAACATAAGAGAGAGATGATCGGTATCAACGAGTAAATCTCATCGAAACTCGACCATGTTTCCTGTCTGGAGGGCTTTGGCCTTCACACTTTCTGAGGTTTTGTCTTGAGAGATGGTGAAAGAGAGGAACAAACGGCCCCAGAGAGAGATTTCTGGTGGCAATGCGCTGTATATTAAGCCATGAAGATCAGCCCAATGAGCAGCTCTAAAGTGCAAGCTCTCATCCGTTGCGAGTATCTTAACGGTCTTTTCGTCTCCATCAATGGTTAGAAGAATAGACGTTGGACTGGATGAACCCCTTAGCTAATTCAGTTGTAGGTAGTGTTCGGGTTGCAGGAGCCACGAAAGAAAGATGCGGCCGGATAAAGGATCGATGCCAACGCCAGCACCAGTGGAGCTGGCTTGAGGAGGTGAAACTGATTTCTCCACAAGGATCACTTCCCATACTGCTCCTGAAAGGGCGTATGCACAGGAGATACCTGTTATGCCACCTGCCACTATCACTGCATTTGATCTTGTCTATGGTTCTAGTTTGAGTTTGAGGTTTCGAGCCCGAAGTGAAACGAGAATGGCTGGTGGAGCAAAGAAGACAATTGAAATAGCATCCATCAACTTCATTGCATTTGCAGTATATACAACATAGTTTTGTACCTTCTTATTACTTGCTGTAACAGAAATAGACCAAAATGTATTTGTGTTGTCCTAACCAAGTATAGAGGGAACTTCGGAAAAGAAGGGCATGTATTTGTGTTGCAGCTCTTTGCATTCCTCCGGGCTTGCAGTCGCAGGATCGAAAGGCTTCCGGTCAGGAAGACTCATGCCTTGCTTGATCCGGCCCATTCGCCGTGAATGTAGTACTTGCAGTGAAGTTACTGGTAGCCTGATGCTTTGATACTCTTCCAGAGCTGAAACCAAGTGATCTGCACCCCATTTCTCAAGACATTTTCCTAGCACCGCCGCGTCGAGTATGGACATGTTCGTGCTCCTGACGCCATGCGGGGTTGTGGGATGAGCGGCATCTCCAATTAATACCACATTGCCCCAGAAGATTCGTTCAGGAGGATCACAATCATATATGACATTGATAAAAGGCTCCTTGGTCTCTTTGATGACCCTCACAAACTCGGGTAGCCAAATCTTCTCTGCTTCTTGGTACATATTCTCGATCATCTCAACGGTTGCCTTCACAGTAACCGAAGTTCCCTGCAATGTTCATGACAGAAAATCAGCTTTAGATGTAGTTAGACCAGAACAACGATTTGGGAACACTTCGATTACAGACAAGTTCTGCACATTATACGCATTAACCGATCCGGCAACGATGCAGTTCACATGGGTAGACAGTATCACAGGCTACCCCGAACTGAATCCGGCAGAGTTACAAGTAGTTTAGTTTCAAGTGTAGAAGTACTTGCCTTGGTTTCAGGCTCTGGTCGGTGAACATACCAAATCCAGTTGAGTTTTTTCCTTTGAAGTTCATAGAACACACAGTGACTCCCGTCAGCTAAATCAAAGTACAAGCAATGTCCAAGCTCAGGGTAGGCTCTTTTGATGTCTAAAATTGTTTCAGAGTTCTCATTTCCTGCAAAATCAAGCACCCCTCTCCATGCACAGTAACCCGAATACCTACACCAACAAATAAACACAACTCATGTAGGTCTGAAATCGGCACGTTAGTACCGAGTTCGAATAACAGGCTGCAAACCTTAGTTTTGTGTCGGGAAGAAAAGTTCGGCGAATGGCGGAGAGACAACCATCAGCAGCAACAAGCAAGTCTCCGGTGATGTCGACGACATTTCCGGTCGGAAGGGCCTTGGCATTCACAGTAACTGAGGTTGTTGTATCTGTGGAGACATCGAAAGAGAGAAACAAATGGCTCCACAGGAAAATATCTGGTGGTAGTGCACTGTATAGAACTTGATGGAGGTCAGCCCAATGTGCAGCTCTAAAGTTGAACTTCTCATCCCTCGCAAGTGTCCTACTGATCGCCCTCGTTTCTCCATCTATTGCTTGGTTCTGTCAGTTTATTCGCAAATTGTAGGAAGAAGATAAATCAATCGGATTTCTGATCAAAATATATGAACAAGTAATCTGTTACCTACAAATATTCAGTAACATGTGTTTCTTTTATCAAAACCTCCTCCTCGTATCCAAACACTTTTTGAGCTGACTAATCTGGTTTTGAGCTGTGTGATATACAAGTTACACCCGTATCGAATTTTAACACGCATGCATTCCGAGGGCTGAAATAAAATTAAGTGCTATTTGTTAGACAATCTCACATGGAAGATTGTTGGGTTTTTAGTTAGATATAGAAATTCTAATATGGTATCAGAGCAGATTGATCCCGTTATCTGTTGTGCTCGCATGACCTCTTAGAAAACACGAATGGGTTGGATACATAAATTCTAACGATTTACCTGATCAATTGTCATGGGCAAGGTAGCCTGTTCAAGGAGGTGAGATCCTCCAACCCAAGAATTGATGATCTGAACAGACAATGGATCAAGTCCGAGGCCAGCACCAGTAGGGCTGCCTTTGGGAGGAGCAGCTGACTTCTCAAGAACAACCACTTCCCATCCTGCCTGTATCAGGGCGAGTGCAGAGGATACACCTGCTATGCTCCCTCCAACTATGATTGCCTTTGGTCTCCTTTCCTCTCCTCCCATAATTACCCTTAACCCTTCTTTCTGTTGCTTTGCTTCTGTGTGTTTGGTAGTGGTTATGGGACCCGGAGAAATGGTAGATGAGGCAAGAAGATACCAATTGAAGAAACAGACAAACAACAGAAAAGTGTGCTCTTATCTTGTCCCAGTTTGTTTTGTGGTTGTATACTTGGCTCTGTAGTGGACATGGAGTGTTCACAAGAGTTTCAAATTTGAATATTTAAAATTACTATTAAAAATGTCAACAATGTTAAATATTTGTTAGAAAATTTTTGACATCTTTCAAAACTCTTACACAGTTCGAACTTAGATTTGTTCAAATAAAGGTAGTATAAAAACATGTGGACATGGCAGTTCCACCTCCATTTGAATCACTTGGGACTTGTTTGGTAGGTTTTAACAATTGATGCGTATTGATACTCATTATCTGGTACTTTCGGTATGGTACTTTCAGTGTAACTATTTTTTGAGGACTTTTCTTGAAGAATATAATACTTTACTTAAAAAAAAATTTAACGCCCAGCTGATGGAGCCGTGGCCCATTTCAGCGAAGTTTCGCCAAAAGTACGATATCTTTTTACGTTGAAAATGATCATCGACTTTTATTTTCCAACGTTGACAGAGATACATCAGAGATGTTCTTCAGTGAGGATCTCCTCACATAATCTGAAACAAATAAGAAAGGAGATGATCCAAAAGAAGAAAGATAAAACGAGTTTCGGCTCGAGTATCCGGATATCCACTTTAAGTTGTGCTAACCAAGTATAGAGGGCACAGCTGCATAGAAGGGCATGTGTTTGTGTTGCAGCTCTTTGCATTCCTCTGCACTTGCAGTCTCGGGATCGAAAGGCTCCCGATCAGGAAGACTCATGCCCTGCTTGATCCGGCCGATTCGCCGCGAATGCAGCACTTCCGCCGAAGTCACCGGCAGCCTAATGCTCTGATACTCTTCCAGAGCTGAAGCCAAGTGGTCTGGACCCCATTTCTCAAGGCATTTCCCGAGCACTGCCGCGTCTAGTATCGACATGTTCGTGCTCCTCACGCCATGCGGGGTTGTGGGATGAGCTGCATCTCCCATTAGTACCACATTGTCCCAGAAGATCTGCTCAGGAGGGTCACAATCATATATGACATTTATGAAAGGTTCCTTGGTCTCTCTCATGACGCTCACAAACTCGGGTAGCCATATCTTCGCTGCTTCCTTGTACATATGCTCGATCATCTCCGCGGTTGCCTTCATGGTAACAGAAGTTCCCTGCAACGTCCATCAACAACAAATTATTCCGAGTTCGTTCTTGACGTTCTCGCAGATTTTACCAAGTCGGTATAGGTGTAGAAGCACTTGCCTTAGTTTCAGGCTCTGGTTGATGAACGTACCAGACCCAGGTTAGTTTGTTCCTGTTGATTTCACAGAAGACAGAGTGATTTCCTCTGGCTAGATCAAAGTACAAGCATTTTCCAAGGTCAGGGTAGGCTCTTTTGGCGGCTACAATAGTTTCGGAATTCTCATTTCCGGAGAATTCAAGCACTCCTCTCCAGGAACAGTAACCCGAATACCTACACCAACAAATGAATTCCAACTCATGTTACAATCACAATCTAAAAGGCAATTCCAATTTTCATGTTCCAAACTGGCACATGATTAGTATCATGTTGAACGATAAAAATTTCTTAAACGAGATTCGTGTGGTGCGTGATCGAACTTACTCCGGTACTTTGTAAGAGTCATCATATTCGATCCAAAATTTTAAGCTAATAAATATGCAAATTTTATGACTAGCAGTATGACATTTATGCTTACATTAGACTCACCAAAAAGCACTTGATCTAATGGCATAAGGAACAGGTATGGTGGAGAGTGACTTCACGATAAAAAAAAATCTATTTATAAAAAAAATTAATTAGACTCCACTCAACTATCTTTTTAACGTTTTAGATTGAATTTAAAAATTTTAATACGACATAGAAAAGATTCAATCTATGAATCATACACGACTCCCATTTCATAACATTAGAAAGAAAATACACATCCGTGCAAATTTCGACTCGATACTCACAAATCTAATAGCTCTTAATTATAATTAACAAAGATGGTGCAAACCTTAGTTTCATGTCAGGAAGAAAAGTTTGGCGAATGGCAGAGAGAGAGCCATCAGCAGCAACAAGCAAGTCCGCCGTGATCTCAACAATATCTCCGGTCGGCAGGGATTCGGCTTTCACAGTAACCGATGTCTTGTCGGCGGAGACCTCCAAAGAGAGGTACAAATGGCCCCACAGGAAAATTTCCGGCGGCAGTGCGCCGTATAGAACTCCATGGAGGTCAGCCCAATGAACGGCTGTGAAGTTGAAATTCTCGTCCCTCGCAAGTATCCTGCTGATCACCCCGTTTTCTCCATCTATGGCTTGGTTCTATTAGCTCATACACAAAATGACGAACATAGTTTAAATGTGCAATATATTGATAATTGCGAAGGGTAAAAAAATTCGTTCCGATCTCCCACGATATCTGAACACCTACCAAAGTTACTGAAAAATCATATAAGACTTCTTGGTAGCAAAATCCTCATTATTAAATTCTAATACAGTTACATTATCATAATTCGAGCTCGAGATTTTTAATAAATGAAATCATGACTAAATTTTATTTAGTAATTATAATTTGTAATTTTTTCAAGGAAAGCAAATCAAATAAATAAAAAGAATGGCCAAAATTTGGAATTTTTTCTATATGACTCTCTTTTTTCCTGTATCATGCATCTAGATTGATAGAATCAATGGCTTCTATCATTTTAGGATTTATTAGGTCGAGTTGTATTTGAACCGGTATAAATATATTGTGAAGTCAAAGAGCTTGTAGCCCAACAACACAAGACGTTGTAAATATTTAGGAGGTCAAGGGTTCAAACCCTGACATTGTCATGATGTAAAATTTACTTTTAAAAAAAATATTGTCAATGAATTTAAAGTCGGACCCCATTATTTGCATTCAGTGTACTGATTAATAGCTAAGTAAGTAGGATCACCACACAACAAATCTCTCTATGCAGAGTCCTTGCGTAGAACTTAGTTATTACTGCATTTCAGGGTCGGAAGTCCTAAAATTTAACTAGAAGTCAAGTCCACCGAATTGATTTAAATGATAAAAAACTTAGATTTACTTAAGTATGAATTAAAAGACATCATTTATGTCACCCTAAATAGGAGCCGAAAATGGTTTAAAAAAATAGTACAAAATAACTACGAATTCAGTAGGTTGTACCTGATCAATTGTCAAAGGGACGCTGATTTGTTCAAGGAGGTCAGATCGTCCGACGAAGGAGTTGATGATGCGAACTGACAGCGGATCAAGAGCTACACCGGCTCCGGTGGGGCTGCCTTTGGGAGGTGCAGCCGACTTCTCGACGACAACCACTTCCCACCCTGCCCGAACCAGAGCAAGCGCGCAGGACACGCCTCCGACGCTGCCTCCGACGATGACCGCCTTCGGTTTCCTCTTCTCCCCTCCCATGTCTTCTCCCTCTTCAAAGGATCTGGTCTGGTTCTTGGTTCTCAGTTTGGTTCTATTATAGTAACTGGATGTGTAATGGACGAATTAATTATTGGTCCATCAAGTGTCAATTTCGTATCATTATTGCGGATCTGGTCTCCGTTCTGCGTGATTCTCATTGTGATTTAGTCCAAGTCAAACAGGAAAATTTTGAAATTTTACGGTAGTCAGTCGACGAGTATTATTTGTTATAATACTATGATATGATTTTTTCATCTTGATTTTATTAAAAATTAAAATTTTAATTATTTCAACTTTGTATGAAAAATTTATCATAAGATTACTCCCATCAATTTCAAAATGATTAACCAATCTCAGTTCGTTAATTGTTTATTTATTTCCCCTTATCGATCCGATTGGCACATGTTTAGGATAGTGGATCTGGAGTCTCTTGGGCTCCGAATTTATTTGAGTTGAAAAGTCTAACATCAATTTCGATTTATTAAATGGGTCGAGTAAAACTTAACATTTCTAAATTTTATCATAGTTGTGTTAAATTGCAATGTTCAATTTATAATAAAATATTATTAAGTCGGATAAAAATATACATATTCTGTATATCAGATTCTATCGTGTCATGTGCCACAAGACACATAAAATTTAGAGTAAGTTACCCCTAGTCCCTGGTGTTTGGTCATCCTCCCTCTGGGGTCCCTGGATTTTCGAAAATAATTTTACCATGCCCCGAATTTGATTTTAGAAACTCTCGGGTCTCTGGCTGACGTCATCCGCACTTTTTTTCATTTTTTGTCATGAAAATGACTATTATACCCCTTTGGTCATCTTCTCCGACGAACCCAACCTTCCGGTCATCTTCTCCGACGAATTCCGAGTTGGAACAAAAGATCATCGAGTCAGGGAAGGAGCTGTGAGCCCTTGACAACCGATTCATACACAGATCTGGATGGGGAGGGAGCTGCCTGGCGACGGGGGTGGGAGAGAGACGGCAACAGTTGGGACGTCGTAAGTGAACCTATAAATCGATAGTCCTCCACGTCGTTGCTAGTGGTCGGATGTCGTTGAACCCAGATCGACGGCCCCGCCAACGAACCCAGAAATCGATGGTCGCAACGGTGTTCCCGCTCGACCACTCTCCGAACAACAACGACAAGGGAAACGGCCACCACCACCACAACTTCTCCTCCAACGGCAATTCCTTCTCTGCCTCGCACAACAACGGCGGCGAATCCTCCTCCCACATTCTCTTCTATAAGTGGACCTCCTGATTGTTTCTCTTCTACAATTCCTCCTCCACCGTGCTTACTGTCTCTCTTTCTCTCTGTCTGTGCAATACAGTTGCTATCTCGGAGGAAACCTCCTCATTGTGAGAGAGAGAGACCAGGAGAGAGTCGATGATGTTGCCCGGGGGGTTGTTTAGGGCCAGGCCGCGGTGGCTCAAAGCTCCTTCCAAGTCACGATGATGTTGTTGGCCGGGGAAGATGACCGGAAGGTTGGGTTCGCCGGAGAAGATGACCAAAGGGGTAAAATAGTCATTTCCATGACCAAAAATAAAAAAAGTGCGGATGACGTCAGTCAGGGGCCCAAGAATTTCTAAAATCAAATTCGGGGATGGTAAAATTATTTTCAGAAATCCAGAGACCCCAGGAGAGGGTGACCAAACACCAGAGACTAGGGGTTAATTTATCCTAAAATTTATTGAAATTTATAGCCTGTTAATTTGCAACAAACATAGAGTACATATGACAGGTAATCTGTCCAATCATAAGATATCTAGAAGAAGGAAAAAAAACAAAACTTAAGAAATCATCGCATGTCACGTTTTAATAGAATACATTAGCCAACTCGGGATCTCTAATCACCACCTACTAAATCTTAATAATGTTGAAAATAATATTATTTAAAATATCGCAGAAATTATTGTTCAGATATAATTTTTTATAGAACAAGTCCTTCCTCAAAAAGAACAATAACAAAAACAGCAAGTCATGGAAAAAGTAATTATATAGCTCATATCTCGTCAGTCGTTACTTCCATTCTGTTTTTAGGGGTACCGTTACTTCCATTCTCGTAGACATATAATTGTTGAACCCTTTACCAATAACAAAATAATTTTTCAAACCTTACCTATCAAAAAAAGTGCAACCAGATCAGATCAGCAAGATTCCTGCCACGAATTTTTTATTTTTATTTTTACTTTTTCCTAAACGAGTTAATCAGTACACCTTGTTTTAATTTAATTAAAAAAATTTTGGTCAAATTTTATCCATCTATCCACTTAATTTATATTCTGATCTCGTTGTCATGACAAACAATTTTATCTTGTTCACTACGTGTTAAAATTTGAACAAATTATATTTCATAAAATATAAGCAAAAAAGTGTAACTAAGTAATATTTATCATTAATTTTTAAATTTATATTCTTAATAACTACATATACCAAATTTTATGTGCTCGAACTACAGTAAATAATTCATTCTCAAGAAAGTCCAATAGAGCAAATGATTGACCAGCTGGCGGCACACCGCCAAAATGGAAAATTGGTAGGATAATATATCAATAATGCCACCGATGAAAGCCCATACTCATACTGCACCCCGGAATTGTTTTTTTTCCGGTTTTGATATGACATTTTGATTGGAAGTTCCATTTACAAATTACAAACGACTCTTTATTCCACTCAAATATGGAAAAAATATTTAAGTCTTTTTTACCGATATTCGATGCAAATGTATAAATTTGAACTAAATATACATTTAATGATGTGCGAAGCAACCCGCAATAATGATTGGGACAGATTTGGTGGAGACTGGGATAGTCCCCAAATATGGAGACTAATTTAAACCAATATCACTACACATGTAAACTAATATCACTTCACCTGCAAACCAATATCACTTCATATGTAAACACACGTCTTGCAAACCAATATCACTTCATATACAAACTAATATCACTTCACATGCAAACCAATATCACCTGATAGGTTATTGACCATCAGATTTAAAGATAATAAAATCTAACGGCCCAAAATGTAGTTCCCACTTGTGGACAAATTTTCTTTAGTCCCCACTCAATCCGGTCTCACAATGATGATGTACAAGGCTGCCTTGTTTTTTTTTGGTTAAACACATGGTCTCCAAGTTATAATAACGACTAATTCAGTTTTAAGTAGGACAAAATCTTGATAAGAAACAAAGTTTTATAACAAATATTTAAAATTATTTTATTTTAATAGATTGAATTCGAGATCACTTGGATCAACGTCTTCAGTAGGGATGACAGAAATATCCATACGTCGGACCCTACCCTTACCCCGTGGGTAGAGAGTATGTTGACTTTGACTGAGTTTAGGGTAGGGTATGAGTGTATGCGTCCACTTTTCGAGGTGGGGTCTAGGGTATGGTACGAATCCTATGAATTCCTACCATACCCTTACCCTTTTACCATAATTTGTATCTTACCCTAACTAGACCCTACTTAGACCCTAATTGGATCCCTTTATCTTTAAATTTTACTTATAATTTGTAATAGAGTTCTCAAATATTTTGGAATATGTTCCATAATATCGAATCTGAAATTCAAAGTATATATAATTTCAATTTTTTTATTGATATGCTAGATATTTCATGATTAATCTTCACATATTCATTATGATTTATTTGAATTTTATATAGAGAATTAAAATTTTAGATTTAAAAATTATCAAAAATGTCTTGCATTTAATTCAAGGGTCGGATCATGCAGGACCCTGTAGACTCTGCGGACCCTGAGGGTAAGGGTATGGGTCTAATAATAAAATTTGTCGAGGGTCTAGGGTAGAGCATAGATCCAACTTTCCAAACTAGGGTATGAGTAAGGTCCTACTAATACCCTACTCTACCCTACCCTACCCTACCCATTGTCATCCCTAATCTTCGATCGTTAATCCAAGTACTCGAGGCTGCCTCAGGAGGCCCAGGAAGAAAGTCCATTCAAAGTAAAACAAGCCCTACGGGCCAAAACCACAGCCCAACGCTTCCTTCTCTTTTCCATCTCCACGCGAAGAGAAGAGCCACCAGAGAACCCTCTCGAAGAGGAGAGCGAGCGAGAGAGAGAGAGAGAGAGAGAGAGAGAGACGATGGGAGCGGGGCGGGAAGCGGCGATATCGCTGGACGGGGTGAGGGACAAGAACGTGATGCAGCTGAAGAAGCTCAACACCGCTCTCTTCCCCGTCCGATACAACGACAAGTACTACTCCGACGCCCTCTCCTCCGGCGATTTCACCAAGCTCGGTTCGTCTCCTCTTCCCTTTCTTTTTCTATTAGGGTTTTGATTTATTCGCGGGACTGTATTATTAGAGTGAGTGTGTGTGTGTGTGTTTACGGTGTTTTTGTTCAGCTTATTACAGCGACATTTGTGTCGGTGCGGTCGCCTGTCGGCTGGAGAAGAAGGAAGGGGGCGCGTTCCGCGTTTACATCATGACCTTGGGCGTCCTGGCTCCCTACCGCGGCCTCGGTGTCGGTCAGTGCTCTTATATGGCATTAATCGAATAGTTATCGTGGAATAGCTTAATCCGCTATTTGCTGAATTCAATCTGCTATCCGTTATTTAGTATTTGCTTGCTTGTCGAAGCATCTTTGCCGTTTCTGGTTGATTCGTTGGGTCTTTCCGGGCTGGATTTGATTAGGTTTATGGATGGATTGTTCAGGTACGAGGCTGGTGAATCATGTTCTTGACCTCTGTTTGAAGCAGAACATTTCGGAGGTTTACTTGCACGTGCAAACGAACAATGAAGATGCTATCAACTTCTACAAGAAATTCGGGTTTGAGATCACGGAGACCATCCAGAACTATTACACCAACATTACCCCACCCGACTGCTATGTTGTTACGAAGATCATCTCTCCGACGAAGAATTGACAGTGCACATCAAGCTGCTGTGGTTTCATTTTGTTGATCGATGTATTATTTTGGTGGCACCAGTTCTGAAGATGAGGCACTTTACTCGGTATAGAATGATTGCTGACCATCTGCATCATGGTTGGCGAACCGAACCGTCTTAGTTGATGCAACCAGCTGTGTATCGTGACACGGCTGAATTGCTGGTGCAAATTTTGTATTAATTTATGAAAACAGGTTTATTACCTTCATCTTGTTTGAATCTGGCTCTCTTCGAGGTAAGCCAAGACACACTATGTGAGCTTGTTCATGAGCGTGGAGCACGGAGCATGTGGTGGTTTGAGCTGCAAGGATGTATGCCCAAATGCTCGTCCTGAAGCTAAATAGTCTTTGCAAAGGTTATGTGGTCAGAAAGACGCTTGATCGTTGACCATTCCCAGAAATACGTTTTTAAATGTTTAAATGTTCGTGATTAGAACCAGGAGGATAATAAGTATGTGATTGATCTTGCAGTCATAAGCATGTTGGATTTTTTGCTTGATGCACCACAGAAACAGAGGACGAAGAAAACGATTAGAAGTGTACTGCGGGCAGCAGGAGACGAAAGAAAAGAAGGTGGACAGACTCATAGATTCATGAAATCAGAGGAACAGTACAAACTATATATACACCATATAATTGATTATCTACGGAAAAATGGTGAACATAATACACTTAATCTACAATAACAACTCCGGCAACCCCAAACACGAATTTTTACTCGATACATTGCCAACTAATTTCGACAAAAATTACTCTTCATGGTCATTCATTTTGTTTAATTTGAGTGAAAAATTAGACGAAAAGGTGATTGGATTGGGTGACCAAATTACACTATTTCTTTTTTTTTGCCTCATTACAACTCTGCCCTATTTTCATTTAGTCCATGTTTATTGTAAGTAAAAACTAATTTTGGGAAAGACTTTTAATAAGATATATTTTTTATAAAATAAAAGTTTTTTTGTTTAAATGTATCTTTGGTTATTCGGTTGTAAATTACAAAATTTTAAATACAATTTTGTTCAGAGTTGTCGATTTAAATATATATATATATATAATTGGTTTTAAAATACTTTTTATCAAATTTCGTAAAAAAATATCATACTTAAAATAAATTCCAGAAAATAAAATATATTATTCCCAATTACGAAAAGTATCAAAAAGTGATCGTGAAATTGACTTTCAACAGTTAAATTACTAATATGAAAAAACAAAAATAGTTTACTGACTAGACTAATAAATCATTCGTAGTTGAGTGACTAAAAGCATATTTCACCCTTTTCCTTTTTAGAGCCAAAACGAATCGTAACCGCCACCGCCCGCAAACCTTATGAGGCGTTCTCCTCCTCCGCTCCAATCCCTCGCCGCCGCGATGTCCGCTCGTCCCTCGGTACCTATTCTCTTCTCCATCTCTCCCGCTCTCTTCTTAACTTACAGCTTCACCTTCTAAGCGTGGGGGTGAGCCCCATGGATACAGTTCCACGGAAGAGGAGGAACGGCTCCGTACGGAAGCGGAAGAGGCTTCCCCTACTCAAACAGTGCCAGCGGCGGCGGCTACGTCACCGGAGACGCGCATCACCAGTCCGTACGCGACGCCAACCTCGGGTTCCGCGAGGAACAAGCTGTAGTGGCTAGAGATGGATACGGATTTCCTACTCCCCGTCCGCATCCGCCGCCGGCGTCCTACAACCGGAGACAGGATTTTCCCCAGACGTACAGGCCCGATCAGTACTGGAGCCGCGGGGGTAATAATCGGAGCCAGGGGTTCCCATTCCGGCGCTGGGATTACCGCGTCTGGGAGTACGCGAAAACTGTGCCGCCTCCGGATGCTGGTATAGTATACTAAACCTTTGCACATTATGCTTTTAATTGTTATTGTTTCCTTTTTTTTGTGTTTTTAAACTAGTTTAAGTAAGAGCAGAGAAGTTTGTGGTGCTCTCGTATAATATACTGGCGGATTATTTGGCCAATGAGCACTGGTGGAAGCTCTACAAGCACATACCGAGGTATATGATGGATTGGGAGTGGAGGAAGAAGAATATTCTTTTTGAGCTCGGGTTGTGGTCCCCTGATGTTATGTGCTTTCAGGTTGAATTTCCCTTTATGTTTTTGAGGATCTGGCTGCTGTTCTTTTGTGCTGTTGCTTGGTCCGTCTTATGGTTTTGGTGAAAAAATGGGTTCAGGAGGTTGATAGGTTTGGTGATTTAGAAGAGGAGTTGAAGCAGCTGGGATACAGTGGCATTTGGAAGGTTAATCTGCTCTCGACCTTTATTCTCATTACAACAATTGTTTACCCGTGACATGCTGATTTCATTTCCTTTCTGTTGTGGATGTGTCTTGGAATGCTGTGTTGTAACTACAAATGGAGTGTTGGTTTTCTGTTATGTTGATCAGTCTTGAGTGTCCAGCTGAAAGATTTGGTATTTGGTAGAGTAACGGATGAAGTTAGGTCATCGATCTTGCTTTTCATCAGAATCTCACAAGCTGGAAACTGGAGGCCAGGCTAACTTTGTCACTGTATGCTTCTTATTTCTGCTACACATTTTCATGTTGGAAGAAATCTTGATGGTTGAAGCCTTGCAGGAGTTGGTGGAAATTGCATTAGTTTATGCAAAGAGCTAAATCTCTGGGTAGCTTGTTAACATGTAATTTGGAACTAGCCACCAAACTGAGTCAGTTACTCGTTTACATTGTAGCCATAATGATCTGTCCCACTTGTCCAATTTAAGCTTGAAGAATGATGTGGTTCACAGAGATTTTGTCCCAAATGTAGATGCGAACTGGCAATGCAATTGATGGCTGTGCAGTCTTTTGGCAAACTTCGAGGTAATTGTTATTGCCATGAAACAGCCTTGACTTTATGCAGTCAATCTTCAAGCACTGCTGCTTGGCTGCACATTTGCTTCACTCATCATACCCGTGCATTGCTTTCTTGGCCTTCTTTTCCCCTGAACTCAAAAAGATGTCGAATGTCTAGAAGATCACATCCTCTCTTTTATATTGTACTTGAAAAGAGCACGGAGTAGCATGGGCTAAGACTATTGTATCTGTTAGATTCAAGTTGCTTAAGGAAGAATCGATTGAGTTTAACAGGCTTGGACTACGAGATAATGTTGCACAGATATGTGTTCTGGAGGTATGGTGGCTATCTTTATCTTTGATTTATAGATTTCATTGGATCATCATAAATTGGAGTAGCTTGTCGTTGGAACCAACCTGCTGATGTTTCCTTTTATTTTGTTGCAGTTGATAAGTCATCATCCCCCTGCCGACACCCATATGAGGTACTAGCTCAACAATTCTCTATAAAGCACCTCTGTTGTACTAAACTTGTGGTTGACTTTTTATCACTATGAGCAGCATAAAATTTACAAAGTAAAGATTTTTCAAAAATCAATCGAGCCTTCTAAAGTTCTGACCATGCAGCTTCAATATATCTTGGCGATGATTTCCTTTGGATAACACTCTCTGGCGAACGTGATTCTCTGGATGTATCAGATTTTGGCAACAAAAAACTAATAATGCTATGTAACTTTGTTATTGGCTTTTAAAGCATCTGTTACATGTGCATAGGGTACAGCATGTGACTAGGTGCATAGTGTGTAGTAAAAAGCTCAATGCGATTTTGATTATTCTTTAATGGAAACTCAATTTCTGCTTTTGCAGCTCAAGCAGTTCGAACAAAGTTGTGATGTGTAATATCCATGTGCTTTACAACCCTAAAAGAGGAGAAATTAAGCTTGGCCAGGTAATTTTTTCTGGAATATGCTTAGATGTATCTTTTTGTCATGCTTCAGTAGTATCATTCTAAATGTAGTTAGTTGCAATGAGTGCATCTTATTAAGTGCCTAATATGACATAGAACTCAACTCATACATATGTGCAGGCATGTGTTTGTGTGACCATTTTAATTGGTAGTATTCTTACATAAGAAACAAGTGACTTACAATTCTTTCGTAGAACTCTCATGCAAAGTGCATCTATGCATCAAATTATAGTGTTTCTTTTACTGTGACAGTAAATGTAGCTTTAATCATGATACTTCTTTAAGCAGGTTAGGCTGCTCCTAGAGAAGGCTTATGCTGTTTCAGAGCTTTGGGATAATGCTCCAGTTGTTGTTTGTGGAGACTTCAATTGTACTCCTAAGGTTGGCCTTCAATATTTCCAGTAATCGATCCTCTTTCCTGGACCCATTTACCTGATAGTAAGTAAACAAATAACATCCGCTGTTTCTTCATCAGAGCCCGCTATACAACTTTATTGCTGAGCAGAAGGTATTAGCATCTCATTTTTTGGTTTCTTTAATATGATGATATTATTTATGCATAGCAAGCAGTGCAACTTTTTTTTTTTTTGATGTTATTGCAGTTAGACTTGTCTGCAGTGGATAGGGATAAGCTATCAGGACAAGCTTCTGCTATATTACACTTCCCAAGATCACAAGTAACAGGTGTTGCAGCTAGTCCTAACTTTAGGTAATTTCCAGCATGCTAAATATATTCTGTAATATGAAGTGATACTCTATTTACTTACAATTTCAACTAAGAAACTTGCAAAATTTGCAGGAAGAACTCTGCCAATAACATTAATCAAGATCCGTTTACCGAAGAAAACAAGCAGTTTGCTCTTCCATCCGAACATCAGAATCTGCAAAGTCCTGAAAAGTGTAAAATAATTCCTCCTCTTTCAAACGAGTGCTCACAGGTACCGCAAGCTGGAGTCTCCAACGACACGTCTTCCTCAGAATGCATGTCTGAGCAACAAACAATTGCAGACAGTGTATTGCACAAACACACACTTGAAACGCATCAAGTCATAGCAGGAAGCTGTGGGGATGTCGGCAAGTCAGCTGTCTCGTCAGCAGTTGGGACTTCTGACGTACATCCAGAAACAGATGATGATGTTCTGAGGGAACCTGTCAGTGAAGTAGATGTTAATAGTTGCACGGCAACTCCTGAACTAATATCTGGTCCAGGAGAACATGCAGAATCTGATGAGAATGACATGGAACAGAGAGAAAAGGTGATCGACGTGAATTCTTATAAGTTAGGGGAATGTGAACCATCTCATCCAGATGCAAAGAAAACCATGTACAATCCATCTCTATGGACTCCTATGGAAATAGCAGCTGCTACAGGTGATGTGCAGTGCATTACTTTGAAACATCCCCTTGCTCTCAGTAGCACATACACTGAAGTTCAGGTAAATGACATTGCTAAATCTCCTGAAGTTTTATTTTTCAAGACGTGATTCTTCCAATATCACTTCGTTTGGTTGAGAAGTCATCATATGAGCCTTAGCGGGACACAGTCTTTTAGGCACTTGACAGATGCCAAAGCAGACCACATGGGTCTAGATTTGTCACTGCATTTTAAATATAGAAAAAAAATGATTCTATATAAGATTTTGTTCTTTCCCTTCTTTTCCTTCACTGCATACTGGTCTTTTTAATGTTCGTTCAGGAGGGGAAGATAAAGCAAAATCTGCCTCCTAGCTCCCTGCCAACACGAAAAGATCTAAATGGATTTCTGCAAACACTTTTATTTATGTGTAGGACACTTCTGGAACAAGAGACTCCAGCGGAGAACCGTTTGCAACGAGCTGTAACAGATGTTTCCTGGGAACAGTTGATTATATATGGTAAGCCATGCAGAATTTCTCTTTCTGGTATAATACACATGGGTTCTCCTTTATGCTTATATTTTTCCAGGCACGAAAGACCAATGCCCAGACTTGTCTCTTGAAGAGATCCTCTTTAGTAGTTTTTTCTTGTTATTTCCTTTTGGTGTCGTATAGTGGAGAAACTTGTTTTACTAAAGCCGCAAGGTAATGTGCGGGGGGTTGAGTCCTATGATCAGTGTCTTAGTTCCCCTGCGATATTGCACTCCCAAGCCTAGTGTTGAAGACTAGAGACAAGGATCACGTTGCGTTCGCTTTGATTGAGCTAGGAATAGAGTTTTTCCTCACTATTGCCTTTCTCTTGTAAAAAGTTTTACAAGAAGTTTCTGTATATTGCTCATTGACTTCAAACCCTGTGGCATATATTTAACCTCTTTCCTTAACTTTGACATTCAGGCGTTCGGAGGGTCTGCAGACTGTCAAAACGCTCGCTCCAATGCCAAAAGATTCTATGCAACGAACAGGAGGGTTTCCCACTAAGGTATCTGGTTAAATTCTATGCTTTAGAATGTCAATACGACAACCTTTAAAAAGGAATGTCAGCATGACAATATTATGCAACAGCAGTAAAATATTCACATTCTGAAAACCTATGTGCATGTCTCCCTCTTGCATCCAGCTAACAGAAGATCTTGTCTTTGTTTTGTGGCTCTCTTTTAGTTGCGTCCTAGTCCTTCTTCCCGTTCTCCTTTTTCTTTTGCCATACTCATGGCTTCTCGAAAGATTGATTGATTTGCTTTGTATTTAGAGATGGGGCAGTGATCACATTGCATTGGCTTCGCAATTGGCATTTACCGGAGCATCAATTAATACCAAGGAAGATCAATAACATACAACAATTGGAAACAGCAGTTTATCCTTGAAACAAGCTCAAGAGTGGCTCTCTGTACTCAGTTTTAATTCACTATTGAGAAGTTCGGATAGTTTATTCGGATAATTCACTATTCGGATTCGAATTCGAATACGGATTGTTCGAATTCGGATAATTCGAATAATGAAAAGTTTAGATAGTTCGGATTATCTAAATGTTCAGTCCTAACAGACTATAATATGTCTTATCATTTTGCCGTTTTGTTATTATTACGAAATTTATCTTTCTACTCTTATAGTTAATAAAAATGTGATTGATTCATTAGTCACGTTTTAATAAATCCAAGGAAATAAAAACTCGTTAGGATGAATGAATCAATCAGAATAAAACCGTATTAGCACATAATTTTGGATGTTGAGTTAATGACACATCTTACAAGATTTAATGAAAATTTTGTAGTTTAGTATATGTTGGGACCGAATTAAAATTACGACAATGCAACCATGAAGTGACCATATTCGAATTGTAACATATTCTACAAAGTGAAATCTTGGCTTGAATTTACCATAAATTTCATACATGTCCAACAACGAGTACTTGGATCTTATAAAACATTCCAGGTGCCCGAAAAAGTACCAGGGCAGGGCAGAGGAAGATCATCACTTAAGAAAAGCTACTCGGATTCGAATTAACAATTTATTCATATTCTATTGCAAAGCTCTAAGCCAACACTAGAGATGCAAAGCTCTAATCCGGTCCCGTACGGTGTTACAACGCGGCTGGACAGGAGACTTTAGACAAACTGGTTGAGATACTCATCAACTGTGGTTTGCTTGACATCAGGGTAAAGCTCCGAGGCCCCCACTCCGAAAGATGGCTCTATCTCGAAGTTGGTGTGATCCCCCTTAACGAAAACAGAGTGGCCGATTGCTAGTACCACGTTCGTTGGAACCGGAGCTTCTGCAGAAACACAACAGAGGAGCAAATGTTACACTTTTGCAGGTGGTTTTATGGAACATAGTAATCTTCCTCTTAACAAACCTTGAATGTTTTTCAGGAGTTGCTCCTCCGGGACATAGACCCTTTCAAGTGTTTTGCCGATCTTCTTTTCCCAAAGCGACACGAGATCGTTAAACGAGTATATGTTGCCAGGGGGCCTGATGTAAAGAACCTTGTTCAAGGTTCGTGGATCATCTACAGCTCTAATCGTGTAGGTTCCGATGTCATCTTCCTTGACGAATATAGCTGCAGACCAAGAGAAACCTATCAGTTACAAATGTTATTATTTAAAATAGACAATTCAACCCGAAAACGAAGATGGCACGGAACATTTGAGATGTTGAAAATGTGAGACTGACTGCCAAAGTTTGGACTCGACCAGCTGTTCGTACCCTTTGGAATTCCATCGCCAAGGATCACAACCTTGTCCCTTGGAGGAGATGACAGACCGGGCTGGCTCAGGTTGGGAAGGAAGTAGCCGGCGAAGAAGTTGGACGACACATACGTGTATGGAATCCCCGCAGCCTCGATGGCGCGGCGGATGGCAGCCTTCTTGGCAAATGCACTTTTTGCAGGCTCAACAGCATGAACACGGTCAACATCATTTCCAAACTCAGAAGGCAAGAACCTCTGTATGACACACCAAGTAATCATAAAAAATGTAAACAATTAACAAGTCAGCTAGAAATGGCCGCAATTTAACTATATTCTTCCCTAGCATTCCCTATTTATTCCCCATATTCAACTTATAGAATCATAAGTTGCCCTTGAGTCATAAGTTACAAAAGGTTAAAACTGTTAGAATCTTTATATCTAACTCAAAATTTTAACGATCAACAAGATCAATCCGCTCTGGTACCGTGTTAAAATCACCGTGACCCAGAATTTAACATTTTTCAGGCCAACAAGGAACAAGAACAGGGAGGAGTTTCCATTTCACCTTAACATTGCCAGCTTCCTTAATAGCATCAATGATCTTGACCTGATCAGCTAACTGGAAGCTACCCACAGTGGAGATCACCACATCCACTAGAGCAACCGCCTTCACCGAGCTTCCATAATCATTCAAATCTCCCTGCACCAAACCACAACCATCTTCTAATACCAATCAAGACGAACAAAGACACTCAGACCGAAACCCGAAACGGAGAGAAGAAGAAGAAGAAGAAGCAGCAAGTGAGTGATTAATTATTACAGAGACAAAGGAGACGCCGAGGGTGTTGAAGTGGTGGATGAGGGTGGACTTGGAAGGGTTGGAGAGGGTGGAGTCCCTTACAAGGACATAAGTAGGGTGGCCAGCCTTTGCACTTGCCTCCACTATGTGCTTCCCTATGTACCCACTTCCTCCTATCACCAAAATCTTGCTCTTCTCTTCCCCCATCTTCCCTTGTACTCTACGACTATTAACTACGTTTCTTCGCTTTAATGTAAAACGAAAGAGATTATATTGTCTTATTAGCTCTTAACCTTAATGTTAACGTTAACAACTTACCACTGCTACAACTTGTAACGGACCAAGTGTTATTTATAAGTAAGATTGTAAGGTTAATCAAAGAGTAAATTAGTTAATTCAGGAATATTAAAAATATTCATTTTTCAAAAATCTCGTCCCTCTTTGAACCAATTTTTTTTCTTATATCTCGCATCTACCCAAAACAAATACATTCCATTGGTGTTGAATGTCGAAAGATATTATAGGCAATGCAATGTGTAACTATTTAGTTTTAATGGCGAGTATTTTTTGATAAATACAATTTAACTTTTCAAAAAAATATTGGAGTTGAATCAGACAATAACGACAAAATACACCGATTAATCTAATAAGTGTTCATGGTCGAAAGACTCCAAACATGTCCGATATTTTTTTCCAAGTATTATGGAAAAAGGTAATCGGATCGCGTGAATGCACTTGGCCTTTATCTGTCCATGTCCATTGTATGTGTACGCCAGCCCGTCCAGGTTCAGATTCTAGTGGACTACCATGGTTATGAAATTTGAATGCTTCTTTCCAATTTTTTGTTGGGTTTGGAGCCTGAGAAGTGGTTCGGGACTTGATTGGATTGATTTAGTGCTCGAAGACGCTCGAGGATCATTCGGATCAAGGGACAAGTGGTGGTGTTCGATCGGTCTCGAGAGGCGTAACACTAGTGCACTCGTTAGAACTGTCGCAAGTCAACTAGCGACCGCTAGTGAAGAGTCACAGAAGCTGCGGTGCGAGGCCACTGACGATCGCCAGTTGATTGGCGGTCGCCAGTCCGGACGGGAAAAAATTGCTGAACTTCGGACAAGTTTGCCCCTGTGTGTTGCTTTTGCTTCCTAGGTTTGTTGACTCTATAAATACCCCTTGTAACTCATTTGTAACCTCCAAGAACAAGAATAAAAGAGAGAGAGAGTGGCTTGAGAGAAAGGAGAAAATCCTAGGTGAGTGTGGGTGCCAAAGTGTGGCATTTTCTTGTAAAGAGCAAGTGAAGCTCAAAAGCATAGTGAACTCTCTCCTGGCTTGGTACGCCCTCGAACGTAGATCGTTGTGGATCGAACTAGGTAACCAAACATCTTGTCTCTTGTGCTTTTCCTTTTAGTTTCTTGCTAGTTCGTACTTTTCGTTGTGATTGTGGTTCGCTTGTGTGTCGTGGGTATTGCTTGGGTCCACTCCTAGTTTTCAACATTTTTATCCCCTGAATTTTTTTTTGGGCTAAAACACATGCAATGGAATTGATTCCTTCGTTTATGTGTACTTTTGAGGAACATAAAGTTTTATCCTTCACTGAAGTTGGTCTCTCAGATTCTTTGGTTGCTTCTAGAAAAATGACCGGAGTTAGTGTTCGTCGGAAAACTGACCGGAGCAAGGATATAATAGTCATTTTAAATATAAAATAAAAAAATTGATGGATGATGTCAGCAAGAGATTCGAGAATATAATTTTACCAATCTGCGAGAAAATTTTAATCTATTTAAAAAATACAAGGGTCTAAGTCGAATATACCAAACTCCAAGAATCTGAAAGTTACCTTTTTTTTCTAAAGCGAAGATTGGGACTTTTTCTAAATGATCGGACTTGAAAAAGTATAGAAATAGCTACAAATTTTATGTTTTTTTAAATAAGAACATGGGAATTGATCTTTATTTTATTTACTTACGGTTATAGAATAGAACAAAACAAATTTAGACATCATTTTCTATTTTATTTTCTATACGGTTATAAAATAGAATTTTTCTACCATTTGAAGTATTTAGTCTCTGATTTACGTGTGTATATCCGATAGCATAAAAAACTTCCAAGAGAACTAACTAAAATTTAATAATTGATTTACGAACAAAGTGAATCGCGCATAGGGGTAGATGTAGGTGATTAGGTGGAGTTTTGTGCTCTGTTTGGTTGAGAGGTAGATGCCGGAGAAGATCTGTTTTGCTCTTTTTGGTGAAGTTGCTTGGAGTATTTGAGATCAACATAATTGGATGATTTTTCAGGCTACTAATTATAACCTAGAACTTCTCCGGCATTTTACTTTGTCGCATGTTCGTGAATGGATATTCTGGTCTGGAACGTCCAAGGTTTTTGGATGTCAAGACCTCTCCCTTTACCTGGATTCGTTAAGCTCTTGGGAGGTCTAACTGTGAGTACTGGGACTGTGATGTTCCGCTGTGGGTTTTGGGAGGCCTTGGTGCCTTTGTAAATCTTGGGACAATATACCAATTTTATTAATAAAATCAACTTTTAAAAAAAAATTGGAATAAACGTTTTTCATATAAAAAGTACAACAGAATACGAGCTTCTTTTGAGAACAAGAAGGGCCTAAAGGCAGACATAACCTAACCAATGGCACATGGGCCTTCAGCCTAAACTGGTCATGGGCTGAGAGGAGTCAATGTGGGCATTAAACCCAACTCCATTTTGTTGCATGGGAATCCAGTTCAAAATCTAATCACTGTTATCTCATTTTCTTGCAGGGAAGATGCTGTTGCTTTCTCCTGTGGTCAATAAAGTTTCGGTTTTCACTCGTCTACATTGGTAAAGAAAGCAACTTTCTCAAGACACTTTCCTGTTCTGGCTCTCTAGTTTTGTCTTTTGGATAGGACAAGGTGTTTCCTTGTCTAGAACATCCATGGCTGAACCTGAAAGGGCACCCTTGAACTCGTCACCAACATCCCAAAAGTTCCCGGATTTTAAGAAATCTGTTCATTGACTAGGAATCACGGAAACGCTTTGGAGACAGTTGGCTTAGATTGGAGTTTGCTTTACTTGATTAGCTTTCTCAGGTTAATGTCAATATGAGTGAGTTCAATCACATGTGCATTTTTTCCAACCACTTGCTTGCCACATTCGGGATATGTCTTTTCACTGCAACTTATTGGAGTGCTTGCAACTTCCATTGCATCCAATAGTACTTCCAAGAGCTGGATTATGGGGCGTGTGGGTAGATTGTTCGACGATCTTTATCGAACGAACTGTAGAGAAAGCCTATCACATTAAGAACTTCATCTCCAGGATTGGTACTCCAGGAACACACGAGACTGTCGTTGCACCAACTCTTCCGTGGGCTGTCGCCCTCAATAGACGATGGAGAAGGTTCTTGCTGCAAAATTCTGCGGCACAAAGAACGGTTAGGAGACTCTGACAAGAAACTCTTGTAGGATACTTGAAAGTATCTCAACTGCGGGTGAGATTCTTACTAATCCAAGTACGAATCGGAGAGAGACGGGAGGGAAATTCTCCGCAGGATCGTGGTATTTATAAAGGAATTCGGTAAAAATGCCACTTCTATTTGCTTTATTTACGGAACTGTCCATCATTAAATGTTTGTAATTAAGTTGCCCTGTAGGGGTGTTTTGCCTTCCTTGGGAAAGGACCGTTATGGCCCGTGGTCATGGGCCCTCGGCTTTTTTTTTGTTTTGGGCCTCAACCGCAACAAAGTTGTGTTCGAGCTTAATCTTTCATATAATTGAATTTTTAGGTTTATTGTGAATCTAATATTCATTGTGATTTATTTTTTAGTCAAATTTATTATTGTAAAATTTTTATTAATCAGTTAATTTATATTTTTTAATTTAATTTAAAAAATTAACATGATATTTGAAAAGATTCATCAATTTTTTTCGTGCAGATAAATCACTGGTGCAAGCAATTTCGATGAAAGGATATTTTCATTCAAGCAATCGGACATCTAAAAGGCCAAGTAATAGTGAAGTTTTTTCTATCAAATTTTAATATATTATGTTCATGGAATTCAAATTCGAGAATTTTGATTATATTTTTTGGTTGATTCATGAGCAAAGACGTTTGTGACAGCATGTTGGTGGATTACTCCACTTCCTTCCATCATTACATAGGCACATGAGTTTGCTCTGGTCTTGATAGACTTGATTACTCCATTTCCCCCAGACGTGAGATTTTAGTCTCTTGGCAGCGGCTTCCGAAAGGCTTCGTCAGCCTGGGATATGTAGGTGCTAAATACATTATCCGCAATTCTGGTAGACTTTGGGTGTGTGACTTCGTCAAGGGCATCGATAACTGCACCTCCCTGACTGCGGAGCTCTGGACACTCATCCTCAGCTTTGAGCTGACTTGGGAGAGAGAATTTCGAAGAGTCTAGGCAGAGATTGATTCATCCTTGGCCATCATCTGTGCGGGACATGATATTGCTCGAGACCATCCCTTGGCAAACCTGACTTTAGAGCTCGAGAGTTGTTTGGAGGGATTGGGAGATTGATATAAAGCATACCTGACACAAGGACAACCGCGTGACAGACACACTCTTGAAGAACGCTTTGACGATTTCATATGACTACTTTGTATTTGATGCACCATTATGTTCCTGTATTGATGTGTATCTTGACGACTTGTAGGGAGGTTAGCCTCTCTCGATGTATGCGTAGATTTTGTGATACTGACAGCGTAGAATCAAATATAGCGATATTGATAACGTAAAGCCAGGGTTTACCTACCGAGGTGCTCTCGAAGAACGCCTTGACCATTTCATATGACTACTTTGTATTTGATGCACCATTATGTTCCTGTATTGATGCGTATCTTGACGACTTGTAGGGAGGTTAGCCTCTCTCGATGTACGCGTCAGTTTTGTGATACTGACAGCGTAGAATCAAATATAGTGATACTGATAACGTAAAGCCAGGGTTTACCTACCGAGGTGCTCTCGAAGAATGCCTTGACGATTTCATATGACTACTTTGTATTTGATGCACCATTATGTTCCTGTATTGATGCGTATCTTGACGATTTGTAGGGAGGTTAGCCTCTCTCGATGTACGCGTAAGTTTTGTGATACTGACAGCGTAGAATCAAATATAGCGATACTGATAATGTAAAGCCAGGGTTTACCTACCGAGGTGCTCTCGAAGAACGCCTTGACGATTTCATATGACTACTTTGTATTTGATGCATCATTATGTTCCTGTATTGATGCGTATCTTGACGACTTGTAGGGAGGTTATCCTCTCTCGATGTACGCGTAGGTTTTGTGATACTGACAGCGTAGAATCAAATATAGCGATACTGATAACGTAAAGCCAGAGTTTAACTACCGAGGTGCTCTTTTCCTATCACGACATTTTTTCACTGAGTTTTATCGTGATAGGATTTTACCAAGGTCAACGGTCGTAACCTCGCAAGAAGAGATTCTACGTAACTTTTTTACATGTATTTACAAGGGACCCTTCCGTTTCAACCAAGAATTTAGATTATATTAGAATAACTCATCGCAGATTAAATAATATGTTTGTGTTTAAATTGTATTTATGTTTCTAGAAAAAACTTGAATGTATATGTATATACTGACAATGGAGAGAAAGGCAGGTAGAAATCTTCCTTTATTTCCACACAGCCCCAAGAAGAATGAAGCAGAGTTGACTAGCTATAGCCTAGAAGAAGTTGATGTTAAAATTATTTCTTTTCAACAACGGCCACGAATCCTATCATGTTGATGTAAGGACAGCGAAATTGGCCGAAGACGTTATCCCTGATGATGTACATGTAGATTCTAGAATCTTGAAGAGTTGTGTAATTAAAAAGAGAAGCATAGACTTGTTGGAAAGAATTTAACAGAACATTAAGCGATGATCCATATCCAAAAGAGTTGAGTAATTTTATTATGGTCATAAGTTCGAACCATTGAGAACTCAATCGAGTTTAATAATTTTTAGGAAAATTTTATCACCTTTCAAAAATTTGCTCCCATTCGAACATAAATTAGTTGAAATATTTTTTGTATTTTTTTGGTCTTAATTTGTTTGTTCCTTCTTAATTAATCTCCCTGACAAGGTCAAGGGCTCTTGGGGTTTATAATCCTAGAAGAGCCCGGGGTTTATAATTCTGATTGGATTAGCAAAGCTTGTAGGTTGGGTATGTTACCGGGGGACTGGCTTGTAGTTCTCCCGGCTGAGCTCGACGTTCTCATCTTCACTGACTTTCCTACTTAAGTTTTTAAAATATATTTGGTCTGTTTCCCCTAAAAAAAAAAGAAGAGCTGGTAAGATTTTTGTTTCGGCGCGCGGGTCCCAATTAATTAAGATAATGAATAATGATATGTCGACATGGGCTAATTTAATTTCCAATTGTCAAAAGTTTCTTCCATATTACCTTTAATTATCTTTTTCTGTTTTCTTTCACAGAAAGCGACAGAAAAATAAGAAATCGAGAATATGCTTTGAACTACATACAACTTCTCACATATTTTGAAAGAGTCTCGCAATAAAAAAAAGTTGAAATAGCTCATGATGTGAACAGTTTGACTAGTGCCTTTATGCCAGTTGGAGCGGTTGCTGATTCGAGCAAATAATGAAATACAACATTAATTAAGT
The DNA here is from genome assembly GCA_963995505.1 of Hypericum androsaemum. Classification (NCBI taxonomy): domain Eukaryota; kingdom Viridiplantae; phylum Streptophyta; class Magnoliopsida; order Malpighiales; family Hypericaceae; genus Hypericum; species Hypericum androsaemum. Next base: position 17,987,632 of record OZ023190.1, read on the forward strand.
AGAACAAGATTCCAAAAGTCAAAACCAAGACAAACTATGCCAGAACAAAGGAAAAAATAGTAGTACACCGAATACCGTATCACTTCTGATAAATTTTTATATCTATAAATTAGTTTATCTTTTTTTAGAAATATAAATTAAGTTTATCCCATCGGTACACTTTGACCTAAAGTATTGTAACCATAGATCAAGTGATGAAACTGTTCTAGTTTAACTAAGAAATATCGAATTGCATCTCTTGAAAACGCAACAATATTTGGTATTTGTTGTTTGAAAATTGTCACTTTTCATAGGACTTACATGACTCTAACCTCAAATTATTCACCGCAATAGATGTATGTATATCAGGTGTGTAAAAAAATGAGTATTCTTAAATCCTATTTAAAGAATGACTCTTTTTTTTATAAGTAAATTTTATACTCCTCAAAAAAATCTCAAAAGTGGTAGTTACATTAATTGTACCAAGTTATGTCACTTGAGATATTAGATAAAACATATCAAAATTCTGTAATAAAGCTAACGGGCATTTGGCCTAATAACATATGCGTTGTTTAACTTCAAGAATATCAATAGTTCAATCATTGACATTATAACTAGATATAATATTTATCTTTAAAAAAAATTCTATCTATCTACCTACATAAACTCCCAAAAACCTCAATAAGACCAACCACCAAAGTCTAATCTGCATTTAAAGAGACTCTTGATTTCTTGTTCGTGTTGGTTATTAAAATTCAAACTCAATATTTTTTCAGAAAAATCTAAATCTCTATTAAGTACAATATTTGACTATTAAAAGCTGAGCCACAGAGGATCAAAGGATGTTCGTCTAGTTAATTGATCGCCCGACGAACCACTAATTAAGCTGTCACCCAAATATGCATGCAGATTCCAATTTCCTGTCACCGATCCGTCATAAGCGGATGATGAAGCATCAACCGGCATTTTGGTAAATAGCCAACGAATCTGACGCCGCAGAAACGCGTTTTGTTTGTCGTTTTTGTACTTTATTATCGTGGAAAATAGTGCACCTCAATTCATGGCTTGGATGACGATTTTTCAGAACGAGATATTTCCAAGTTTCGTTGACAAAAATTTGTCTCCTTCCGGACATATGGAAATTCAACTTGGATGGTCAACGCCTTCTCGAACATGGAGGAAACTAAGTTACTTATATGTGTATTATTATCGGTGTTCAATCAAAAATTTTAAAAGAGTGACAACATTGATTTTTTGTATTTATAAATAAATTTATATCCTTGCGATTAAGAATGTTGTAATTTTAATAAGTCCTCACAAACGAGACTCATCGGGTTGAAGACTGTACGGATTTTAACTTCGTCAATATGCGGTGAAGCGAAGATCATATAAGAAGAACAATGGGCACGAGATCACTCACACTTATATACCATGTGATTTTACTCATTTTAACTTAATACCACATGGTTTGACTTTTTTTTATTCTAGTGGCAGACGTTTCCAAATTTGACACGTTTCGTGACAATTTTTTAACTATGATTAGTTTGTCCAACATGTTAGTGCCACGCCAACACCATGTGATATTTTCCTATCATAGGTGGCGCTGGCATGACAAAATAAAAATTTGAGATTTTTAGATTAGGATTTCAAATTGGATTATCATATTAGAGTTTCAAAATGGAGCAGTTTGAGTTTTCCAAGTCCAGTGCCACCTAGAAGAGAGATATATGATGTGACATTAATATGAAACTGAAGTGCAAAGATAGTACTGGACAAACTAACACATGTTAAAATTTTATTATCAAAAGTGTCAAATTTAGAAATATTTATCACCAAAATAAAAAAATCAACAACATGGGACTAAGTTAATAATGTGTGACTTCTCTATTTAAGGGTTTATTATATTGAATGTGTTTTACCCCTTAAAAAAAGTTAATAATGTGTGAAGGCAGAACTTATCCTAGGTTTTAACGAACCCACTTTTCATCAACTTTGCTAAGTATAGAAAGTGGCGCGGTTTATGAATTTAACGTGCTTCATTGATAGTCTCAAGCAACATTGAGCTGTTGTACCACAATAATAATGTCTCATAAACATTACCTCAAAATAACCAGACTAGACCCAATTAATTATTATCACGTAACTGATTATACGTAAAATCTCATTATTATGTCTCGGTTAAAAATTAATGGTTTTCCGAAACGATAACCAACAATAACTTATTTCGAACTGAATGTGGTTCTGGAGAATAATAACATGGACACTTTATCCTATCTTTTGCCGCTTGGAGTGTCAAGGTTTATTGATTTGGCATTGATCTTGTAACGGTTGCAAATTTGGTATATTTTTTTATTAAAGCCAACGTCCAGGGAAAAAATTGAACTATTATAAAGACCAAAAAATTGAACTATTATAAAGACCAATCTCATTGAGAATTACAGGGTATGTTGGACAGTAATAGTAGTTAACTAATAAGATAAAGAAGTCTCCGGACGCTCAACGGTCAACAAGGACTATTATTTTCCTTTAAAGAAAAGACAAGAATCAATCTGATTGAATTTATCTAGAGAAACTAGGTATTTTTTTATAAATATAATTTGTTACACCTCCATAATCATTTCTAACTCAAATCTCCATGTCCATCGCTATATTTGTTTAAGGGTTAAAAATACTTTAGTACCATGTATTATTAGAAATTGACATTTTGTACTTTGTGTTATATAAATCTCAAAATAGTATCTTGTGTTTTTCTCTTACCACCATCTAACAAATCAACTTCATTTTTCAGAAATGACATGGATTACAAATATTCCACGTCAATTAAACGTTCGAGATGTCCCAATACACAAAAAATAAAGTTTTAACAAGAGGGCTTGGTACCCACAACCTTCCATCTCCTCTCGAGATTGCTCAAGACCCCGTAAAATCCATGTCATTTCTAGAAAATGATGTTGAATTAAATAGTGGTAAGAGAAAAATACAAGGTAGTATTTTTGATTTTATATAATACAAAGTGTAAAATGTCAATTTCCAATAACATCCTATTACAAGATTCAACGTCGACGGATGGCCTAACGCGTTGACTTGCGGCTTTCTGGCTCGAAGTTCCCTCCTTCCTCAGACTCTGTACAACGATCGTCGACACATCAGTCTCCACAAAAAGTCAAGCAAATCGATAACACCATCAAAATTACTTATGCCAAACTTCACTAATCTAGTGCATGCATATGATTTGACGTTTTTTTTAGAAAGTACCGTATAGTTTGAAGTACAAAACACAATTACATTTTTCCGGTTCGACACATTAGATATTTAAATCCGGAGACTTACTGGGCGAACTCAATGTTAATGGAAGAGGCGGACGGGTTAGCGATCAAGGCAAAAGCGGGGGCGGAAAGTACAATGGTGGCGCCATTACTAGAAGGCATGGACACCGAAGTTAACGCCCTATCCACTATCTTTATCTGAATTGTCTCGTCCGGAACACAAGTCCCCCGCACCGCTGCGCTTATGCACCTCACCAGGTATTGCCTCCCACAGGCTGCTCCGTTGTCCCAAACCCCCTCTCCGGCCGCCGCGAACAGGTTGCTCGACGGATACTGCGACTGGTCGTTCCCGTAGCATGCACTCGCTGATCACAAATATACAACATGATCATGATGCCAAAGAATATTTAGTCTAACGACACAACGTGTGTATGTATAAATTCGATGGTCGTTATAATGCGAAGCAGCCCGCAACGATGTGTAAAGGTATGCGAACGTTTAACTAATTCTACTTATAAAAAATGTCGAGAAACGGAGATTTAACTTACGCAGATACGGGGAATCATACTGGGCGCCGGTTCCAACGTCGGCTTGGGAGAGATGGAATAGAGACGTCCATAAGAAGATGAGATGGACGATCAATACATTATAAGCCGACGGTCGTCTAGAGGCTGTCGTCATTTTATTTCTATAAGCCTGCCTACCAAGTGATAGAACTGTGCTTATTGGTTCTAGTAGATGTAACTGCTTCTCATAATTATTACGAGGAGCAACGTTACGTATGTATATAACTATATATAGGTTTCATTTAACAACGCACCTCTTCGACCTTAACGCCCGAAGCCCAACCAAAGTTTCTTCTTTTCATACGGGTTTGGATTTAGTGAGGACTACATAAAAGTAATCCTCATGGTATGGACTAAATTTGGACCATAAGATTTAATTTTTAAAACTCATTTTCATATCTGACGGTTATTATCATTCGAGGGTACAATAGTATTTTTACCCAATTTTGGAGCCAATACCCATCCAGGGTTTTCTTCTTCTTCTGATTTTCTATTCCGCATCCCACCTCTTCTCTTGCCTCCTTACTTGAGCCACATCTTCTTCCTCCTTCTGCCATCTCTACATCCTTCCACAACATCATATCCTTCCTCTCTTGGCTCTCCTTTGATAGTGCTTTGTCTATTTAGAGTTTTCTCTTCTAGGAGGGCCCGAAGTCAACCTCCTCTTGTTGTAGTCCTCCTCTTCCTGGAGCCATCATCCTCCTCCTTATATTCAGTTTTCCGATGTTGTTTGTTGTAGACGTGCCATCATTCTGGAATAATGTTGTCGTCGATTTTTCTACCTTTATTCATCTCGTCTTCAAAATTAGTTGTATGGATCTTTGATTTTTTTTGAAGGATTGTATGGATCTTTGATTCACGGCTATTAACTCTCATCACCCTGGCTTTTTAGGTTCTGTGAGATTGTTGAGCACACAATAGCTGAACGACTCAAAGGAGAAGAATGAGACCGATATCATAGTAAATTAATATCATAAAAGAAGAAAACTAATATAATAGAAGGAGGATATCAATATACAAATACAAGGATACCAATATGAGAAAAGAAGAAAACCAATATCAGAGCAGGAGTACATCAATATCAGAGGAAGAGGATATCAATATCCGAGTACAAGGATATTGGTATCAATATTTAATACCAATATCAGAGAAGAAGAAAATCAATGTCAGAGTAGAAAGAGACCAATATCAGAGTAAAAGGAAACCAATATCATAGAAGGAGGATACCAATATTCGAGTGAGTTATTTTTATGTTCGTTCTTGATGTTCAAAGGTGGTTCCAAGGTTGAAGATGAAGGCTTTTTTATTTTTTGTTCAGAGGGATAATTTCATCTTTTCAGATGGCTCTCCGCCGGAGAAAATTTATGATCCTGTGACTAGGGACTTTAGAGCAATATTTCTTAAAAAGCAGGGACCTCACACACTATTTTCGAAAGCCAGGGACCTGCGAGTAATAAATCTATAAACTAGGGACCTGAGAATAATTTTCTATTAATTAATTGGGGAATATTTGATCACGGATCGACGTCGGCACAGTAAATAACTTGGCAGAAAGTAGGCATAATAAAGCTAAAAAATTCGGTTGTATTTGAAGTCCGGCAATAGAAAAAGCGATGTCTAAATATGTTATAAATTAAGTACACACGGATTACAAACGCATATACATATATTGATGAGTAAAAAAGATGTCGACTATCTATAATTTTTTTTAAGATTAAAAGTTAGAACTTCATTAATCGAAAGAATCATACAAAATAAGATCTTCCAGCTCGGGAGAAGAACAATTAACCATATTGTCCAAAAAAGTGCCAAGCCTAGTGACTTTGACAATTCAATCCGCTACTTGATTGGCTAGTCCAAGTATATAGACAAATTTACACAAAGTTAAACTCAAAAATATAGTTTGCACTTCCATCGCAAATAGTTCGACTATCTAGAATTTGATTTATATGGTGTGCGTACGAAAGAAAATAGGAAATACATCGGACGAGAAAATCGCACCGGTTGGCTCTTTTGTTAGAGAAAGCATGTACAAAATGGTGTTGGTTTGTTAGGCTGGATATGGATTGGGTACGGAATGCTCAGATTCCGAACCGTTCGGAATGAAGACACGCGGGGACTTTTTTATAAATGCGCTAAAATATGGGGACCAAAATGAAAAAAGCCACGCACAAACGTAGGCCGGATACAAATGCCATTATCACATAACTGCGCATGCCAGTATCATATAACCGCGCATGCCAGTGCGACCTTTTTGCAAAAATGCTAAAATATGGGGACCAAAATGAAAAAAACTACGCGCGCCATTATCATCAACGGGGATTTGCCACTGTCACAAATACACATACCATTATCACATAACTGCGATTGCCATTATCACATAACTGCGCTTGCCACTGCGGTCCCCCTTCACTCCAAACCGTCCGGAATCAATTCCTTCACTCCGTGCTCAATCCACTCCCTTGTTAGACTACCCACATTCGTGAGCGGATCCAATCCGCTCACGCAATAAACAATTAATTTCTTTCTCATCAAATTACTATTTAATCCAACTCAATCCAACCCAATCTTTTACCATCTTTATTGGTGATCTCATCCAATCCGCTCACCAAATAAACAATTAATTTCTCTCTCATCCACATATTATATATAATTTAATTTATGTTTACATATAAATTATAATAAATATATAAAATCATACGTCCATAATTATAACAAGGAAAAAATTAAAATAAATAACAAAATTAAGATTACAAAAATTTGAAAATAAAATTAGAAATAAATGAATCGAGCTACAAATGGATGTCAAGTGAGTTACGGGGATGAGTTTTGGTTGAGGAGCCACAACTTTTTATTTCGGAGTCCGATTGAGTTGATTCAAGTTTTTTTGTGAATGTGAGATGTATATCTACAACCTTTTAGTTTATGAATTCTTCAAATTCTGAGTGTAAGAATGTCGAAACTACGTTTGAAGTCAATAGTCGAGCGAGTTACGAGGACGAGATTTCACAACTTCTTATTCCGGAGTCCGATTAAGTTGATTCAAGTTGTTTTACGAAGATGAAACATATATTTATAACTTTTTAGTTTATGAATTCTTCAAATTCGGAGTGTAAGATTGTCGAAACTATGTTTGAAGTTAATAGTCGAGCGAGTTACGAGGACGAGTTTCCACAACTTTTTATTCCGGAGTCCGATTGAGTTGATTCAAATTGCTTTGCGGAGATGAAACGTATATCTACAATTTTTTAGTTGATAACTTCTCCAAATTTGGAGTATAAAACTGTCAAAAATATATTTGAAGTTAATATTCGACCGAGTTTCATATTTTTATTTTTATCAACAGTTATTAATTATGGTAACCAACAAATAATGTCTACTAATATATATTTCAACGAATAATATTGTGCCACTTGTCATTAAGATTAGATTAAGAAAAAAAAATATAAAAAAGATCGCGAGCGGCGATCGGTTGACCGAGGAGCCGCGCTCACCGATGTGGACAGTATTATGTATTGCGCGATAAAGTGAGATCTCTAGAATTCTCGAAATCAAGAAATTTGAGAGCGTCCAACATAATCATCACGTTGGATAGAATTCTCTAGAATTCTATGATAGAATCACGTTCCCCTAATTCCTTTTTACATGCTTTTTTGGGTAGGTAAATTTTTTTTTGGTAGGTATTCCTTTTTACATGCTTTTTTGGGTAGGTAAATTTTTTTTTGGTAGGTATTCCTTTTTACATGTTGGTCACCTACGGAGTTACTTATGGGTTGTACACAATGTTTAAACAAAGACCTCGAAGCTGACTCAGATTTTTTTTCCGTCCTCCGATTTGCCCGGTCCGATCGTATTTTGGGCAGTACCATATTAACTCCAAATTTAGTATGCTAAAAAGCCCGATTCGCGATCTGATAGATCAGACTACCGATCGGACCATATTTTTTAAAACATTGATTCTATCTATGGTGTAATTATATACTTTAACGAAGTAATGAGAATCAATCTATTGATAAAAAAATCGTACAGGCTGCTCGAACTCGATATATATAAGGTGATGTATTTCCTATTTATTATTTCCGAATACGTTATCTCGTAATCATTTATTAGAGTACTGAGATCTCTTGCTACATCTATTAAAATATTATGTTCCGGTCTCTTAGGTGATTAATGAGAGTAATCTATCAATATTTCTTATCTTTTTTGGAAATGGTGGAGTCATGCCCTATATAAATACGAAAAAAGAAATACAAGGTGTCAGACATAGTCAATTAACCAGCATCGAAGAAAGTCTTACTGGTCTCAGAGTCGAGATCCCCTCTTTCGAGGTTGCGACCGCCGGCCTCGTTAAAACCCCCGGCGGTAAAAACCCAGTGGAAAAACCCGCATCAGGAGGGAAAGAGTACCTCGGCAAGGTCGTAGTGACCCGCCTTGACCATCTCAGTTCATCACTGGCCGTGCGGGTGCAGCGAGGAAGGCTAACACCCTGCAGATCATCTAAATACGCCTGCATACAGCAATCAAAAGGTACAACGAAAATGGAAAGCTCGTATAACATCTCCAGCGCATGTTTGGAAAGTACATCTGCAACTCGGTTGCCCTCCCGCCATGTGTGCTGGATGTCGATCTACCAATCTCTCGCTAGTAGCTCCCTCACTCTGTGGATCAGGGCCGCCAGGGGGTGAACTTGGTCCACATCTCGTCCTACGCATAGGATGGCCAGGGATGGATCTACCTCCACCTAGACCCTCTGAAAGCCCCTCTCCCACGTCAGCTCAAGCTCTAGGACCAAGGCCTAGAGCTCGACAGCCAGGGAGGTGCAGCTGACAATTCCCTTGGCAAAACCACAAACCCAACCACCATCCGAGTCACGTATGACACCACCGACACCGGCAGGGCCCGGGTTACCCGTCGAAGCTCCATTTGTATTGAGCTTGACAAAACCCTCTGCGGGATGCTGCCAAGAGACTAGGATCTTACGGCGCGGGAGAAGTAGAGTAATTTGGTCCGTCAGGGCACGAGTAAATTTCTGTGCTTGCGTGATGATGAGGGAGGAGGGATGCCTAAAGTAGTTCCAGGCTGGAAGGTAGAGTCGCACCGCCACCGCCAAAGCCACCAGCATGCTGTTACAAATATCGTCGTCCAAGATGGTCCAATCGTGGGTGTATCTGTGGCCGATATATTGGCCCAGAGCCATCTGCGGCGATCAACCTCCGTGTAAAAATCCCTGGGGGTCCGTGGGAGGAGTGTCGCCCATACCGCCCTGGAAAACCTACAATCACGAGACATATGCATTAGTGACTCAGAATAAATACCATATCTAGGACACACATCGTCATCCATGAAGTGCCTCCGAGTTTATTCTGTATTCGTAATCAGCCTCCCATGGCAGAAGAGCCAAGTAAACAGGCGAATACGCTCCGGAACTCGTAGGGCCCAAATTTGGCTCTAGACCGGGTCAGGTGGTGGTAGCTCCCCCTCTCGATACAGAACTCTGTAAAGGGAGCAGGTGGAGAATTGTCCGTCCTGGGTGAGGCTCCAACATATCGTGTCCGGCCAATCTAGTGAACCCTGCAAAAAAGTCAATGTCAGTGTACTGATAAGATGAGGGGGCAGGAATGCCTCAAGTCTGGAAATATTCCACCCGCTTTCCGGCTACTAGTATTCATCCACCCATTGTTCGGCCTCCTCAGCAGGGAGGTCTCTCAGGAGGTGATTCCGGAGAGGGGATGAGGAGAGCTATGGGTCGTCGCAGAAAGAGGTCTATAACCCATTACCCACGTTCTGGCGGAGGCCATGAGCCAGAGCCGGACGGGCCTGCACCATCGCCTACCAGGTAGCAGAAGAGCCAGTCTTCGGCTGGAGAAGATCAAGGCAGAGCCCTCCCCGCCATACTTGCCAACCAGGATACCCGCCCAAAGGGAGTCCTGAGACTGGATAAATCTCCAGTGCAGCTTGGCGAAGGATGCCATGTTGGCCTTCTGCATCGAACGGAGACCGAAGCCACCTGCCTCTTTAGGGAGGCACAGGGTGGCCAAACTGACCAGGTGGATGAAACTGACTAGGGAGGTAACCTACCTTCTTATCTGGTTAATATTTGAGGATCAGTCTTTTCTTATTTTTTTTAGCTTTTTATATAGTTTCATAGCATTTTGTAATAAAATTCAATTATAATTCCTTACTTTTGGTAAAAGTTTCCAACCAATCACAGCTTTTTTCGAGCCAGATTTTGGAAGTAGGATCCTTAAATGAAAACAAAAAGTCTACAAAGATTACATGTATCCGGTCAAGTTCAAGTGAGATGAAATCTTTGAAAGCTGTCAAAAATTTTCCAACAAAAATTTAACACTATTGTATTTTGAGAACTAAAATTTGAAATATTTTAATTAAACTAAAACATGTAGACAGGTAAAAGAGGAAGTCATATATAGAAAACAGATATAAACGCATCCAGGCGCACATTAATTAGAATTTATTAGGATTACAATTTATGGGTGGAAGCTTCTTTCAGTTGCTGTTTTGAACAGGCGGCCAAATTTATTTAGTTGAAAATGTTAAGCCACGTAGGACAAACTAGGAAATCCTAGAAGCCCAACGGGTGAACCGGAGGTGAACTACGTTGGTGTGTCCCAATCCACAATCTCATATTGAAAATGAAGAATAGTGTGTTTGATTTAATTTTAGATGATTTGTGATTTAGGATATTACAAAAAATTGATTATATTATAGTACGGCGATCTGTCTGTTTTATAATACAAAGTTGGTGTAAATTCCAATCGAATTTTTTGTAAGTTATATTGGTAATAATAGCTCCGGGAACGAACTCATCTTCGTATGTTTGAAAGGTAATTACTGGTGATTTGTGTTTCATGCAGACGAAGTGTAGCTTGCAATCCAATTTGAAGACGAATTTTTGAAGTTAGTTCGTCCTTGCGGAATTGTGATCCTTTGTCACAGTTAGTGTAACGTGTGTGTCGTTTAGATCATAATAAACACGATGATTTGACATTTTCCTCACCTTCCTCCTACTTATTACCGAGGTTTTTAAAACAGCTAATCGACCATTTGGGCGTTTTGGGTTTGGGGTTGGTACACCCACTTTGTGAACTTCCTAAAATCCAGTTGGACCGGGTGGTTCAAACGGGTTTTTTACTCGGACCTTCCAGTCTGATTAGATTTTTTTCGAAATCAACATTGCTTGATTTTTCCAAATCAACACAAAATACACCAAATCAACAAAAAAAAGTGGAGCGAGGATGAAATAAGTTGGTCGGAATATGAATTTAAAACCTATATTTAAACTATTTAGTCTATATCTTATCTTTTTTTAAAATAATACAAAATTAAAAATAAAGGTCCATTCCGACGTGGTCAACCCGGAAGATGAGAGAAATCCCGGATCGATCTTCGGGTCGTCTTTAAAACCTTGCTTATCACCAATTGTTATTTTCTCATACTCCAGTTCTATGATTTGATTTGTTGGGATTTACTCGGAGTACGGGCCCAAAGAAACCAAAACTGGGCTGAAAGTTGGACCGCGTCACTTAATTACTCGGCTTTTAAAATGGGCCCATAAAAAAGCCCAATGTACCAAACGAATGAACGATATTATATCCAACCAGGCTCCAGATTTACACTTGTCGTATGTCCTGCGTCTCCGGCTTCCTTTGATTCTCATTCTCCTCTGCCCATTTTATTTATTAAAAAACATTTTATTTTCCTTGTCAAAATTTGACTGATTCTTTCACAAAATTCTTGGTATTACTCATAATTAGCTGTTCTTTCTCGTACCCTTGTGTGGGAAGATTGTTGGGTATCAACTCAACTAGTTGACCCTTTTGAGAGCTCTCGAAACCATCCAATCTCATTAGAATTTAGATTTATTTTTTTGAAAAGATTAGAATTTAGAATTTGAAGCTTTTTTTTTTGCTTTGTGTTGTTGAATTGGGTTGGAAGTTGGGGTCTTTTCCATTTTCTTGATGATGGGTTCAGCCAGTACCCAGTTCAAACACCGAATTGCTCAGCCTAATAGTACAAAATTGGGTCCCAAGTTGGAGACTTTGGGCTCCAATTTCTCTCCCCAATTGGAGTTCTTGAGATTTAGCTCCTACCCATGTTCTGTTTCCACCAGTAGTTCCCGGGTGAGTGTTAAAGTTTCTACCTTTTTGACTTGTTCATTGTATTGAACTGAATATTGATGCTAAGTGGCTGGAACATTTTCTAGTTTCTTTTGAGGTCAAATGGTGCTTTTGTTTGTTCAAGTGTTTGATAGTTGGTGTCTTAATTGAGATATCGCAGGTTGGATTATTGTAGAATTGTGAGAGGATAGTTGATATATGGTGTCTCTTGATGATACAGGGGTCTGCGAGCCGGATACGGTCTTTGTCTGATATTGATGACATATTCTGGGACAAACTTCCCACGCCTATACTCGATTTCATTGACAATCCACTTCACTTGAAGAACTTGACCCTAAAGGTTTTGTTTCGTGATCTTCATGTCCTTGTGCATGCTTATGCTTGAAGGGATATACTCACGTGAAGTTGGTTTTCCTCAGGAATTGAAACAGTTAGCTAATGAAATACGATTAGATATCCGTTCTACTGTGTCGACAACACAAAAATCATTCAGGGCTAGTTTGGCTGTGGTGGAACTGACGGTCGCTCTCCATTACGTATTTCATGCTCCGGTGGACAAGATATTGTGGGATGTCGCCGATCAAGTAACGTTTGCTGCTTCGTGTGCTTACTGCTTGTTCCCGACCTTTCTGGCAACAGCTAAGATGTCTGCCTTTCTTGTTGGCAGACATATGCTCATAAAATTCTGACTGGAAGGCGACTGCATATGCAGACATTAGGGCAAAAGAAGGGTCGTTCATGCCTTACATCTCAATCGGAGAGCGAATATGATCCATTTGGCGCAGGGCATGGGTGCAATAGTGTCTCGGCAGGGCTTGGTAGTGTCTTCATTTCTTCGATTGTTGTACCTTAAAGATGCATGTTGAAAGAAGCTACCTCTTCTGTTAATGGAATCTTCTCTTCAAACACACTAGTGCTGATGTCAGAATATTTGTACATTTTTTTCCCAGCTTCCATGTTGTTGTACTACACTGTTTATATTTGTAGAGTTCTTACTCATATTTCCATAATCCAAACTTGAATGTGGGATATTATATTTCTCTGATCAGGCATCGCAGTTGCCCGTGATATTAAAGGGAAACGTGAACGTGTAGTCACTGTCATCAGCAATGAGACTACTACGGCAGGTCAAGTCTACGAAGCAATGAGTAATGCTGGCTATTTGGATTCAAATTTGATAGTCATTTTGAATGACAGTCGTCATTCTTTACACCCAAAGCTTGAAGAAGGGCCCAAGACCTCCATTAATGCCCTATCCAGTACCCTAAGCAGAATTCAGTCCAGCAAATCATTCCGGCAATTTAGAGAAGCAGCAAAGGTACTCTGAGAGTTATCTACTCGATACTTACTATTGGTTTGTCTGGAGGATGAGGACCTGGCGGCAAAAGTGAATGGCGGTGTTCTTGTGAAGATATATGCTTGTTTATTTGCTCACTTGCATGATACCACTTATCTATGGGCAAGCATTTTGTCTCGTTTTTGTATATAGTTATAGATTTTTGTTTCAGTTCTTTTCTAGAGGAAAAGTGAGGCTATCACAATGGTGACTGTTCTATGTCAAATTTTAGTGATTTGATTTTATCATGCCTTTGTGAATTGTATTGTCTCAATTTTCTTCATTCACACAGGTTGTTACCAAACGCATCGGCAGGGGTATGCATGAGCTTGCAGCCAAAGTTGATGAGTATACACGAGGGATGGTAGGTCCACGGGGTGCAACTCTTTTTGAAGAGCTTGGACTGTACTACATAGGCCCCGTAGATGGGCACAATGTGGAAGACTTAATTTGTGTTCTGCAACAAGTTGCATCATTGGATTCGATGGGTCCTGTTCTAGTGCATGTAATAACGGAAGAATGTCGAGAAGCAGAAGAAGAGCAAAAGAGCAATGCAGCGGAGAACAATTTTAATAGTAAGTTCGCTTGTGGCATTCGTCCATGTGTTTATCTCTGTTCAGTAAATCTGAAATCTGTTAAGATTCAAGATCATCAAGCTTGTCATAGTTTTCATGTACAAAACTTCGGCTTCATGTACAAACTGTCTCCCACAACGGTTTATTTTGGTCGCTTTTCCTTGTTCAATGCTTGTGCATCCATTTTTTCCTTCCCCTCCTGTTGGAAATGTGTAAGTGCAACTGGGGAGACTTCAAAGTAATTGAAGGCTACAAGTTTTTTTTTTATAAAAGGGGAAGGCTACGAGTTGATCTAGACTGATTATTGACCAGGATGAAGCACAGACATTTGTTAAAAAAACTGCTATTTTTTTCAGGGTCTGCTCGATTGTGTACTTACAAACATTATGGTTTTCTCAAGCTTGGGTGTGTATCTTAGTTTTCTGCCTTGCCAAAATTTTGCAGGTTTGACTAATGCGCTGCCAACACTTTATAGTTTGCATACTCGGACATATAGTGATTGCTTTGTCGAAGCTTTGATAATGGAAGCAGAGAAGGACAAAGATATTGTAATAGTTCATGCAGGGATGGGAATGGAACGCTCCTTTCAACTATTTCAAGAAAGATTTCCAGACAAGTTCTTTGACGTGGGAATGGCCGAGCAACATGCAGTAACCTTTTCTGCAGGTTTGTCACGCGGAGGGTTGAAGCCATTTTGCATCATACCTTCAACTTTCTTACAAAGAGCTTATGATCAGGTTCTTCCGCTGTATCTCTCTGATATCTGTCACATGATATCTACCTCTTGCTGAACATATGTGACATCTAGCACTAAGATGCATATTATACTAGACTTTGTGCAAGGGCATTATTCGAAAAGATTCATTCGTGATTGTTAAACTACTCGGAGTAAAACTTGTTATGTAACACAAGTTTCTCCCACCTGCAGGTAGTCCATGACGTGGACCGTCAGAAGATTCCTGTTCGTTTTATCATTACAAGTGCAGGGTTAGTCGGATCTGATGGTCCCATGCAGTGTGGAGCATTTGATATTACGTTTATGTCATGTTTACCAAATATGATTGTTATGGCACCATCCAATGAGGATGAGCTAGTGGACATGGTGGCTACTGCGGCCCAAATTGATGATCGACCATGTTGCTTCCGCTACCCGAGGGGTGCTATTGTTGGGAGTGACCACTACATGCGCAGTGGCATTCCAATTGAGGTGAGCATCATATCATACCTTTTTTTCTGGTGGAGACTGTCACGCCCTACTTTGAGATTAACTACATAACTCCTTGTTGCAGCATTTACTAACACAATGTGGATTTATTTCTTAGCAAACTTACCCAAGTAACTGATATGCGTTCTCTTCCTGGGGAAAAAAGGAAAGCTAACTTGAATGTCTTAGTTTCGCTTCTCGAATGCTACCTGTTAACCCTTGTAGGAGAGATTTTATTGTGCACACTGAGCTCACAACTTGTTGATGTTCGAGTCCTGATCCTCTTGACCTAAACGACTTTGTTCAAGTTTTCATTTTTTTTCACCGAAAGGTGTTCAAGCTGTCAATTTTCTGGCTATAGCTCCTGTACTCATCAAAATGCTTGTACTTCCCATGCCTTGGATCTGCCTAGCGCTCGACTTCTATATCTCCAATTTCTGCTCCTTTTTTTCTCTTACTTTTTAAGGTCATACAAAAGAAACGAATGGTTACTGTTCTGGCTTTTCTACTATTGAGCAGATTGGAAAAGGAAACGTGCTCGTGGAGGGTAAAGACGTTGCTTTGCTCGGTTACGGAGCAATGGTTCAGAACTGCCTCAAAGCCAAGGCCCTCCTTTCCAAGCTTGGGGTTGAAGTGACCGTTGCTGATGCCAGATTCTGCAAGCCACTTGATGCGCAGCTTCTCAGACTGCTCTGCAAGAACCACGCCTTCCTGGTCACAGTCGAGGAAGGTTCTATAGGTGGGTTTGGATCTCATGTTGCGCAACTCATGGCTCTTGATGGGCAGATCGACGGTAAAACCAAGGTAACAATGGGGTAGTTAATGTAGCATCTGTTTTCATGAGAGCAGGATGTTTGCTATCTTCTGACAATCAATTTCATTCTGCAGTGGCGACCTATCGTGTTGCCGGACAACTACATCGAGCACGCATTGCCTACCGAACAACTCACACTCGCTGGCCTGAGTGGAAATCAAATCGCTGCGACGGTGCTGAGGCTGCTTGGCCGCACCCGGGAAGCTCTCCTTTTGACATGCTAAGCTGTTGGCTCCCTTCGTCTGTAACGTTCCCTCTAACGTTCATGTTTGTGTGTCTGTTCAGGTCTTTCCTTGTTTAGCAGCGCAATAGTGTTTTGATGTATGTAAAGTTTTTTACACTAATTAAGTCGGTTCCTCAAGTTCGAATCATGCAGAATCTCAGATTATGTTTGTATATTTGCAGCGGAAAATCCACCTACTAATTGTCTTCAGATTTGAGTTGGATATGAGATTTCAAATTAAGTTGATCTCGTATCCATTGTTGTATTCACATGACTCTCGTTATTAAAAGTCTACAAACTTTGAGATTAACACATTACTAAAACATAAGATTGATGAATTCGTTTCTGGAAAATTCACTTGTTCAAATTATGTTAAAATTTTGAATTAGATACGAAAGTTTTAAAGAGCCAGAAGAACATACTAGAACTGTCACGATTGTATTTGTAATGTAGTGGTAAATTGGAACTTAGGTATAAGTAAAACTAATCACGTGCCCGGCTGGTAGTATACAGCTGTAGTTTAAGAGGATGTTGGCCGCCTTGTGCATATGAATTATCTCCCAAATAATTACGCGGTGATTGCTTGTCAGAAAAATGACAAGAAACATTAGGCACCTTTTTTACGCGGTTGCTCTTGTTTCGTGCCATCTCTTTGTATCAGTATTCCAGCTCATGCCACCTAAAGAACAAGAAAAATAGAATCTTTGCGTAATTTTTTTGTGTGGTAATCTTTGCTTAATTAATGATTGGACTTTGTGCATGCGTTAACTATATAATGTTTGAGTAACAAAAAATAATATAAGCAACTAGCAATTAGATTAATCAATAATAAAATTGCTGTAATTTAATTAATAGATTTCAAGTTGAGTCAACAAGATCACAACTGTATTAAATATTTATCGAAAATTTTTTGCTACAATTAAAATTTTCTGACTCAAAAATCTGTAAATATCAAGGAACTTCAACTAAAAAAAATTGATATTCTAAAAAAATTGATTATTTTATTATGCATGCAACACCGTGAAGAATAAAACGAAGAGAAGGGGCACGCACTTGCAGCATCTAACGGTTCATGTACAAGGAATATTGGAACTACTCATACAAATTAGTACAAATATGAAGTCTTGAATTCTATTAAGTAAATTTTAAATTTATATTTAATAACAACCCCTATATAAGGTTGACTAGTGGTCTAGATTTTTTTTGGAAAAAAAGGAACATTGGCATTTTTTTTAAATACATAATCGTGATCGGCTGACAGGATCATAAACAACATTTTGACCCACCTGCGACCCGCGTCAATGAAACACAACGCGGGAGCGGAGACATAAATTCTCCGGGGCACCGATCGGATTCATCCAATAGAAATCCGCCACGTGTCATTCTGAATCTAGAGGTGGAGCCCGGTTCGAGCGGGCCCCAGAGATAGACAGCGAGGCGGAACAATTGGACACGGCCCGAAGAAAAACAAAGCCAACCTTTTTTGTCCTTTTCCCCTCGTTTCACTTTCTTCTGCTCCCTTTCCTTTTCCTCGTAACAGAAAACAATTAATTATTAACAATTAAGAGAGAGAGAGAGGACGCTTTAAATTCCCCGGGCTCCCCCACTCTCTCTCTTCTCCAACGCAAACAAGGCAGAGGGGAAGAAGAAGAAGAAGAAGAAGAAGAAGATTATATTTAAAAAAAAAAGGCAAAAAGGGATTCCTCCTTATTTCTTGTTGTAAGAAATCAAAGAAAAGAAAAAAGGGATTCCTTTTACTGAAAAAAGGGTACATTGTGTGTTGTTTGACCTCTCAAAAGACTCCCCAAAGGCGACACCTTTACCGCCGGGACAAAGGCGGCACCTTTATCCCGCAGGTAACTTGGTTGTTACGTGGACGGGCGTTTATTTTCCCACGTGCATTAATGTAATCATTGTTTCCGCTGTTTTTTATACCACCCGATTTTTGGACACCCGTTATAGTTGTTTTGTCCGTTAAAGGAGACGCCTTCGCGGGGTTTTTTTTTTTGTTCAGTTCGTTATTATTGTGCTTACGTTTACTTTCGGATTTATGTTTATGTATTTTTGTCGTGGTTTCTTCTTGTTGGTGCAATGGGAATGGGTTGGTACATGAACCAAGGTTAAAGAAATTATGTATTTATTCCCATGCAAATAAATTAGAAAAAAATGGGTTTTTTTTACGTTCCTGGTTGAGAAAGTTGCTTTGTTTTCCCATTTAATGGGGGTTTTTTGGGCTGCATTTTCATTTGGAGGACTAATTTGAATGAATTTGGTGGTTGTTGTGGTGTAGGAACGATGAACATGTCTCCTTTCAAGGGTATAAAAGAAGATTTGAGAGGGAGACTCGCTTGCTACAAGGATGATTGGGCTGGTACATTCGGTTCCGGGTTCAGGTTTGTTTAAGACCATGTTCTTCAAGCTATAGCTGTCCTTTATGTGGGATTCTGTTCAAGCAAGTTGTTTTGTCTTGGTTAAACTATTTGCAGGATATTGGCTCCAACAATGTATATCTTCTTCGCCTCCGCGCTTCCTGTTATTGTGTTCGGGGAGCAATTGAATCGAGACACAGGTAGAGTTTTTGTTTGGTTAAGTATTGCCAGTGTTGCTCGAGGTGGAATGGTTGGTCTTGGAGAACTAGAAATTTGTAGAGGGTAGTGAAGTTTTTGTTTGGTTGTATGCTAGATGGAAGCCTGAGTACGGTGGAAACATTGGCATCTACTGCTATCTGTGGAGTAATCCACTCCATTTTTGGCGGACAGCCTTTGCTGATACTCGGAGTTGCAGAGCCTACTGCGATCATGTACACGTACCTGTATAATTTCAGCAAAGGCAGAGAGGAGTTGGGCCGTGAATTGTTCTTAGCGTGGGCTGGATGGTAAGGAGGCAAACCTTTCAATTCAAGTGTACTCAAGTTCGTAGAAACTTTATGTTTCTGTCCTAACCGATTCACTGCCAATTTGCTTCTATTCATTGAGCTTTTGTTCTCTGCAACTACATTGCAGGGTTTGTGTCTGGACATCGCTCATGCTTTGCCTTCTCGCAATTTTCAATGCATCCAATATCATCTCCAAATTTACAAGGGTTGCAGGAGAGCTCTTTGGCATGCTAATCACAGTCCTATTCATTCAAGAGGCTATTAAGGTGCTGGTTGTGATCTCATCAGATATGCTTAGTCATTCAGAAGGTTTACTTCTGCAAATTGTATAATGTAGTCGTATTAGTTACAAGGATGTAATTGTTGACCGTGGTTAATATTTGGTGCACAGGGACTGGTTAGTGAGTTCAAGGTTCCTGACAATGATAATGGTCAACTGGAGAAGTACGACTTCCAGTGGCTATATGTCAATGGGTTGCTTGCCATCATCTTCTCTTTTGGCTTACTTTTTACCTCCCTCAAGAGCCGAGTGGCAAGGTCATGGCTTTATGGCACAGGTAAATGAAATGGACATAAATTTTTTGTTCTCATTTTGAGAAAACCATTTTGCCCGAGGATGTAATGTATGTCTCCTCTTTATATTGCATCTTCTGCAGGGTGGCTCCGCGGATTCATAGCAGATTATGGTGTTCCTTTGATGGTCTTAGTGTGGACAGCAATGTCTTATGCTATACCTAGGGATGTTCCTTCTGGAGTTCCACGGAGATTAAATAGTCCACTCCTGTGGGACTCGAAATCTACTTATCATTGGACAGTTGTCAAGGTAAATTCTGCTGCTATATTCACCTTCTCCGGTTCTTTTCTCTCTGTCTGTCAAACTTAATTATAGTGCAAGCTCATATGCATATGCGAGAATAAAATTGGCTATTTTGTTAATACTATCATCATGCAGGATATGACAAAGGTCCCCGTCGGATACATATTTGCTGCCATAATTCCTGCAATTATGGTTGCAGGTCTGTACTTCTTCGACCACAGTGTAGCTTCACAGATGGCACAGCAAGAAGAGTTCAATCTAAAAAAACCATCTGCTTACCACTATGATATATTCTTGCTTGGGCTCATGGTAGAGTGCTGATTCAATTATCAATATAACTTCCTTGTTCTTCATAATTTATCACTGCCTCGAAGAATTCCTCCAAAGTGAGCTGCTTGTGATACAGACATTGGCGTGTGGATTGCTTGGACTTCCGCCTTCAAACGGTGTGCTCCCTCAGTCCCCCATGCATACGAAGAGTCTTGCAGTTCTCAAGAAGCAGGTAAGATGCAGATTCTGTTGCGAAAAGAGCAAGAAAATATTTTCCTGATACTTGTTTGTTGTAGGCGGCATTGAGTAATGTACTTGCATTCTATGTTGCGGATACAGCTTATGCATAGAAAGATGGTGAAAAAAGCCAAGGACTGTATCAACAGAAAAGCAACCAGCTCGGAGATTTATGGAACAATGCAAGCTATATTTATCGAGATGGATGCAACTCCGCAAGTAAGTTCCCTATATAATCGTGTTTTCACACAAGTAAGTTCCCTATATAATCGTGTTTTCACACAAGTGCATGGCCCATTTCTTTCGTTTCCTCGTGCATTTTGATATCTTACGATGGAAAACTCTGCAGAATTCTTCTGTGGACAAAGAGTTGGTGGAATTGAAGGAAGCTGTAATGAAAGTTGATAATGGAGGGGACGCGAAGAACAGTTTTGACCCCGAGAAACACATTGAGGCTCATTTGCCTGTTCGAGTAAAAGAACAAAGAATAAGCAACCTGTTGCAGTCACTCCTTGTTGGTTTATCCATGTGTGCCTTGCCAGTAATTAAGAGGATCCCTACCTCAGTTCTTTGGGGATATTTTGCCTACATGGCCATCGACAGTCTGCCAGGTAGCCAGTTCTGGGAAAGGATTCTCTTGCTGTTTGTCACCCCAGCCCGTCGCTACAAGTAAGCTCAATTCCTTCCAGCACTTTTTAATCTTTTGGTGCAAGAAATACTATCACTTCGTCATCTCTTTGTTTTGACGTTCGGTTCCTCAGAGTCTTGGAAGGTGCTCATGCTTCTTTCGTGGAGTCGGTGCCGTACAAGCAGATTGCCATCTTCACGATATTCCAATTTGTATACCTTTTGGTTTGCTTCGGGGTGACATGGATTCCCATAGCCGGAGTATTGTTTCCGCTGCCATTCTTTCTCCTTATTTCAGTAAGGCAACACATCCTTCCTAAGTGGTTCGAACCTCACTATCTACAAGAACTGGACGCTGCCGAATACGAAGAAATTGCTGGAGTTCCAAGAAGGAGTCTTTCTCTAGGGGCATGTTCTTCTATTCCTTCTTAAGCTTGATCAAACAGACATATCATGAACTAGTCGCTCATGCGCTTGGAATCTTCTTGCAGGATGGAGAAACATCAGATGAGGATCGCAATGGCAGCGACGAAGATTTCTTCGAGGCCGAGATTCTTGATGAGTTCACGACGCACAGGGGAGAGCTGAAGCACAGGATGTTGAGCTTCAAGGAGGACAGACAGGCAAGAGATGCACAGCTTCTGCCTTGTTGTTTTCACGTTTCTCTGTTGTCATTACATGGTCAATTAACACAGCTCACCTGGTACGTCGTGTATACCGAACAGATCCATCCATCGGAAATGTAGGCGCGGCCACATCGATATCCGGGCCAAATTACAGCTTATCATTGGATCAGGATCATCAGAATCCTCGATATAGCCAACCGTTGAAAGAGCTGCAGCTGAGGAGTACGAAGGAAACATACTCAGCAGTTCGAAAAGGACTCGGCAGAATATGTAGACGTCCTATAGGCTTATATGACAAGAAGAGAGAGTTGACAAAACAAAAAGGGAAATGAAACCAAAGGCTTAACAAAAGATAGGAGGGAAAATACTTCCACTAATTACATTTCATAATTCTTTTCATGGAATTATCCTTTTCTTTTCTTTTTTGTTTTTATGTTTAAAAAGTAGGTGAGTTTTTATGGAAGTTTTGTTATGAAATCCTACTAAAACGAATGTATGTAAATGAGACAAGGTTCAAGTGATCAATGCAAAAGTTTCTTACAACTCGGTTGGATCTGGACCCGAATCCAGATCCAGGTCTAAAAATTTCATTTGAAGGTCTATATTTGGACCAGTATAGAACTCAGTCAATAGAGTCCGTTTCTCGTGTCGGATTCTACATATTTGGGTTTTTCTGTCATTCCTAAATTCGGCGTTCACGGATGCACATTGTAAGTTATGCTGTTTTAATTGCTTGAACTGTAGTATTGACCCAAAAAAAATTGCTTGAACTGTAGAGCAATTGGTTTCAAAAAAAAAGTGTAGAGCAAATTGAGCAATGAGTGGCTTTTAATTACATCAAGTGCCGGGCTGGGCCGAGCTGTGCTTAGGGATGGCAACGGGTAGGATCCGAGTAGGATTCATAAGATCTAAATTCTTATTCTCTTTTGGGAAAAGTCTACTTTAGTACCCTGTGGTATCGCCCAAAATCACTTTAGTACCCTGTGGTAAAAAATCGACCAATCGAGTCATACTTATTCCAATTAACATCAAAAAGGTCCTCGGGCAGCTGTCCGGACCCGCCCGAACGCTGCCCAGACTACGTGGCCAGCCACGTCACCAAAACTTGATGACGTGGCGCCACGTGGACAACCATCTTCTTCCCTCTCTTCCTCTCCTCCTCCTCCTCTGCCTCCTCCTCCACTTCGTCGTCCTCCTCCTCCTCCACTTCGTCCTCCTCCTCCTCCTCCTCCGCCTCCTCCTCCTCCTCTTCTCCTCCTCCTCCTCCTCCACTTCGTCCTCCTCCTCCTCCTCCTCCTCCTCCACTTCGTCCTCCTCCTCCTCCTCCTCCGCCTCGTCCTCCTCCTCCTCCACTTCGTCCTCCTCCTCCTCCTCCTCCTCCTCTGCCTCCTCCTCCACTTCGTCCTCCTCCTCCTCTCCTCCTCCTCCTCCTCCACGTGGTGCCACGTCATCAAGTTTTGGTGACGTGGCTGGCCACGTAGTCTGGGCAGCGTTCGGGCGGGTCCGGGCAGCTGCCCGAGGACCTTTTTGATGTTAATTGGAATAAGTATGACTCGATTGGTCGGTTTTTTACCACAGGGTACTAAAGTGATTTTGGGCGATACCACAGGGTACTAAAGTGGACTTTTCCCTTCTCTTTTTGAATGGTGGACTCAAATTCTTATCTTTGTCCTCTTTAAAAATAAAGATTCAGGCAGGATCTGGGTCCCAAAAAATCGGACAGGATCTGGACGACACGTGGGTCCGTATTTTTTTAAAATATTTATTTTAAAAAATTAAATTATCTTTTGATAGTTTTCAAATAGTAATGGGACATTTTCATTCATTAAACAAATCAATACAAAGAAACCAAACAAACAAATTTTAAAAAATTGAAGTCTGATACATTAAAATTGAGAATATGGTATTATGTCTAATAATTAATATACATATATATTATTTTAATATTAATATAAAAATTTGGGTAGGATCGTGGCAGAATCCTATAGATCCATATACATGCCCTTATCTTTTTAAAATATCAGGATCTGGGCAAGATCAGGATCCAGACCCGATCAAAGTCAACGGGTCTTGGACCCAACGGGTCTTAGACCCATCGGGTCTGGATCATGGTAGACCCTTAGGGTAAAAGTCTAATTGCCATCCATAGTTGTGCCCTTGAATATTGACATTGTATTAAGAAGTTAAATGAATGGACAAATTACCCTTAGGTCCTTGTGATTTGACAAATTCATTAATAGGGTTCTTATTTTTTTGAAACTCCTTTTTTTATCCTCCAAATTTTGTAAAATAGTACTCTCAGGTCCATAGGGTCAATTGCTTATATCAGCAGTCAACAAAACTTTTATTGTGACATTTATACCCTTGTAAAAAAAGTAACAAAAAATAAAAAAAAGAGTTGTCGTCTTCCACGCTCGTCAACCACCGCCGATGATGAGGCTCAATCAACCGGTGGGTTGTCGTCTTCCCTGACCAAGGAACTAAAGCAGTGACAACGAGACCAATTTTTTCTCGCCATGGTCGTTTTGGCCTAATCGACCGACGGCGACGAGGCTCAAATAGACCGACAACAACGAGTCTTACACTTCGAAACATCTAGAATCGCCAATTTTTTATGTTGTTCAAGTGGATCGAGCAGTTACGATGACAACGCTAGCCATGGCGACTAGGGTTTTTGACCGATGGCTTGAACGAGGGGGACGTCAAACGCGAAGACAATGTTAGCCATGGTGTCCAGGGTTTTTGAGGAAGCAGTTACGAGAAGGGGGCAAAGGGGCGAGGGGGCAGGAGGTAAGGGAGGCAGGTGGGAACGGTGGGAGTTGGAGAGGCGGAAGGGAGAGATGGGGCAACTGGGGAGGGAGGGCCAATCTGATGAGGAGGAGGAGCAGTTCTAGCGGCTGTTTTATGGCCGACGACGGTCCTTGGTGAGAGAGGGACGAATACGATATTTTTTTAATTTCTTGAAAGGGTAAAATGGTTATAAAAATAATTACGTTGACTGCTGATGTCAGCGGTTGACTCGGTAGAGACCTGAGAGTTTTATTTAAAAAAAATTAGAGGACGAAAAGAGAGATTTCGAAAAGATAAGGACGCTAATAGTGAATTCGTCAAACTACAGAGACCTGAGGATAATTTATCCAAAATGAATATATTGTTGGAGTTCGTATCATACCGCGTGAACTGAGTCACTCGGAAGTATCTTACCGAGTGGTCTAACCGAATTTTGAATGATTGTACCACTCTCTGATTTTTAATCAAGAATCAATTCGGACTTAGTCCTAGGTAACAATCCGACCGTATATCAGACCTCAATTTTGAAAATATCGATTAGTTCGGAAATATGCATTGACTTTCTAAGAATTGAACATTGCATCCTAATTACCTTAAGCTTCTTGGGGTTTTTAAAGGTGTGTAAATCGTTTTGGTCGGATGTGAAAATTTGATTCACATATTAGACGATCCTCCATTTTATGTCTTGTGATGCTAAATGTTTTAAGGCTCTACCGACACCTGATTCGGTTAAGTACGAACTATGAAGGAAACTAAATCAGAACGAATCGAAAATTTTCTTCTATGACCGTATGGAATAAGCATCCTCAACAAACAAGTGATGGATGGAGTTCCAATTGCATATTTACAATTGTTGAATCGATTTACATTTATGACAAAACTCTCAGATTACAAGAGCTAACTCATCTTCTGTACCCCTAACTCAAAAAGAATTGATGGAGAAACCAAAAAGGAAACAACAATTTGACAGCAACATGTTGGTTGCTTCTGTGTTCTGTCACTACAAGGTTTCATCTGTATCATCACTTACAAGAACTAAATGATCACCGTCTCTGATGAGCTCTATATCTTCAATTTCAGCACCTTCTTGACTAAGAACTCTGGTCGGAACAAAGCCGAATTTTCGAGCACCTACCTCGAGTAGTTCTTGCATGGTCTTTGGCAACTGAACGAGTTTTGCACCAACCTCACTCCTTCCACGGCAGCTAATGGTCACTCTCACTGCGTAGCTCAGACTCGGGAAGCATTCGACCGCACCTGGATAGTACAAATCGGGTTCAACAACGCACCACGATTGATGATCAATGTGAGATGTAATCTTACCTTTAGCAGGGGACTTGGGGGCGGTAGTACTGACAGCTGACATCATCCCGAACAGCGAGTTCCGGTAGGTGTTAAGTCTCCGCCTCCGACGACCATCTGCCCACGTCATTTCCGGTGCAGGGTCCATTGCACCAAAACTCGCACTTGACGAATAAGGCGGCACTACAGGTTCGCTTCTGTACCTGGACAGAGGCTTGCCTGCAGGAGGGAGATGCTTAGGCATCATTGCCATACGACGTGGTCTCTTGCTCTCCTGCTTGGTCTGAAATAGAGATTGGATCTCTTCGTGGCCCTGATGATCGGCTAGAGCCCTTGACGTCCATCCGTGGACATCTGGTAGATCCGGGTCAGCTCCTTGCTCCAAGAGGAACTTGACTGTTTCGGGGTTGCCTTCGGAGACAGCCGTGTGAAGGGCTGTACTACCACAGAGTGCAGGCACTGTCACATCTCCGCCGTGATCGACAATTGCTTTGAGCAAATCCAAGTTGTTTTGTTCAGCTGTCGTCAATGCGAATTGGCCAACGTCACCACTGTTCAGTGTTGCTCCGTTGTCTGCTAGAAGTTTGATCACGGCTTCATGGTTCCCCAACAAGGCTTCCCACAAGGGAACGTTTCCTTCCGAATCTGCAACGAACAAGTTGAACATTTACAAGACATTGAGAGTTAAGCTCATATGCATCCACAAGAAGAGCTACCTTTACTGTTTGGATCAGCTTCAAACTCGAGAAGAAGAACTACGCAATGCGAATGTCCATTTGCAGCGGCTATGTGCTGTTTTATGGAACAGGAATCAGTTCCAAATTTTGCTGAACGAAATCAGATTGCAGAAAAATAGGTATTCGCTGACCAGTGCTGTCCGGCCATTGCTATCCGCTTCGTTCGGATCTGCATCCCGCTTGAGTAACTGATGCAGAAGTAGATCATCGCCTCTCATGGCTGCAAAACACAAGGTGAGAGGCAAATCCGTCCTTCCGCGAGCCACCATTTGTTCTGCGTCTGTCAAAATTCCTTCCATTCCCGGATACCGAAACTCTTTCAAGTGCTGAATGGAACAGAGAGTACGGAACAGACAAGACAAGTCAACACGGGATGAGCTATCCGGCCAAGTAAATGTCATTAATAATCTATCTTGTCTAAATCATGCAGGCCGTGATTTAAGCAACCTGGAGAAGGTTGTTGATGATGACCGTCCCATCTCCAACATTCGCCTGGACGATACTTAAAAATGTCGTACGGTTCAGGCGTAGCAGCTGGCTCAGTCGTTTGGTTCGAACCGTGAAAAGTTGAGGCCTGTAGCAAAGCACACCGAGCTCACCAACCACATCTCCGCTTTTGGCCTCACGAACGACCTGAAATTTTTGCGATGCAGACCAACTTTCTTGATCCGTTCGAGCGATAAAACGAACCAGAAGGAGCTAGAAAGCTAGTCGAATTGAAGTAACCAACTCGCCTGTTCTATTCCGTTCTTTGTTGTGATGAGTTCCTGTGAGTCAATGGGCCAAAAATGAGCTTCCTCGTGAACAAGAAGTTGCAACTCAACACGAGAATAGTCGAGAGGAAAAACAGGTACATTTTAGAAATTCTCATTACCACAGCACCGGTGATCAAAATGTACAAGTCCGTGGGCGCCTCGTTCTGCAAAATGACATCTTCTCGAGGGGGATAGTACTCAGCCTTCATCTCGGATACCTGTATCACAGGCCGGTTGCAGGAGATGGCGGTGAAAGTGCGAAACAGAAAAGCAAACAAGGGTCGGTGTGATTACCAATTGGAAGAGCAAGTCATTCGAGACGCCACGAAACAGGTAAACCTTGTCGACCATGGAATAGAAAAGGTAGTTTGCGATGCTCGATTGTATCGCTTTCGGAAGGGCTTCGATAGCTTCTTGCTGATGCAATCCTTCTACGCCAGTTCGGTACTTCAAGCTCAAATGTGCAATTATCTGATCTTGCAGTCGCACTGGCAGTTGGTTCCTCTGCGCGAAACTCGAAGCCGCTTTGATTGTATCTCTCTGAAGTTCGGCAACACAAAACCAGTTTAAGGCTCATGAATGCAGAGTATTCTGAGAAGATACAATCCTTCTTAACCTACTCACAAATTGCCGCGTTCGTCCGGTCGAATGGACAACCAAGTTGGTCATGTTTCCGATCAGGTACGCTGTGAGTCCGAGATCAAACATCATGCAGATCATAACGAACACCATTTCCCTCGGATTCACGGCGTGCAAATCGCCATAGCCGGTGGTGGTGAGCGTCGTTATGGACCAATAAAGGGACGTAACATAACGGACTGACAGTTCCTCTTCGTGAAAATTTTCCCAGACAGACCCGATCCACGTTCTCTTCGGATCCTTGTACGTTGCAGCGAGGCGGTAGAAGAAGCAACCAGCCATGTGAACCACAAAAAGCGTAACCTACAAGTCACTACAAACCCAGTAAGGAAAATCATTTCTTAGAACACCATCATCCCGTAAGAATGATTTGCTTGTGGATTTGTGTACTTACACATATGAGCTTAGTGCAGCGGACCCAGAAGTAGCTGTAGTTCTTATCTTTTTCCAATCTGAAAACATTAAAACTCGGTAAGGACACTTTTGTTTCTAATCATATCTGACTCCCGACGAGCTCGGACGGGACTGGATATTTTTATTGGCAGAAGGTGTGGTTTCTTGTGCATCTATGACAAAGAATGCCACTTCAACCAACTCATGTATGGTCTGATGGATACGGTGTCAGTCCTTAAGCATGAGGTGGGAGGATCGAATCCCATGACCGTCTAAGATCCGAAATTGTAAAAACAATTTAAATCTCACCAAAAAAAAAAGAATGCCACTTCCTGGCTAACACCCCCCACACTTACTTCAGCCGCAAGTACTTCCAAAGGGCGAATGCTCATGAGCACATTTTGCGAAACATTCTGTGCCAAATTTTATACACAAGATTCAACATAACTAGGTAACAGAAAAGGCAAGGTCGCATATAATTTACCGAGCAAAGAACTTGCTGACTCTCCGAAGACGCCAGAGGCGGAACATGCTGAAGTAACCATAAGACTGAAGATTGTCGGGGAGGATACTCCTGACGAGCTCGGAAGGGACGGTGGAAATGAGGTCAATGAGAAACCACGTCTTCAAGTACCTCCAAGCTATGAGCCTTCGATCGTCGATGAGGAGGTAAGTGGCCTTGTCCAGGTAGGCCAAGAAGAAGGTCAGGACGATGTCCACCGCGAAGAGGCTGTTCACGGTGTTGTCTGCCACGCCTAGACCGTACCCCGGCTGGTCCAAGAACCCGAACTCAAAAGGTGACACCCATGCCGTGTAGAATACCAAGAATACTAGGAACGTTTCCCATATTCTGCGTGTTCAGATTAATTCAGGTACAAACCACGTAAAATCACAAGAGTAACAAAAGTTCTATACATTTTAAAATTCAAATTCGGAACATCAAATTCAACTAGAATAAATTTTTTGCTAATTTATCACGATATTAATACCACGTATATGTTTTGCATTACCTGATAAACTTATTAATGATTTATCACGTTTAAAAACTATTTATTTTAAATAAAAGTATGAAGCACGACGTGTTGACATACAGAAAAAATTTGAAAATTTATACGACACATAGCGATATAGAAATATATATCTAGCAATTCAATGCAAATAATATAATCAAACAGGTAAAAAAAAGGTGAAGTGTGGTCGAAGGGGAAACGCACCGGTATGTGGGGTCGAAGGGGGAGACAACGAACGGCTGGAGATTGATCTTGCGGTTGATACGGCCGGTGGCGCCGAGAGAAGGAAGAATGTCGCCGGAGATGCTAAAACGACTCGTTGCTTCGTCGACCGAGAATTGTTCCATATCCATCTCCTTATCCTTGACGTACTCCCCGCCTACTACTACTCCTCTCCCACTTTCATCGTCGTCCACGCGGCTGCCGCCGCATCCGGTTATCTGTCCAAACAGCAACCCCCTCCCCTTCCTCATTCTCTGTTCTAAATCGGCGACCGGTCGTCGGGGTTGTTGATTTTTGTTTGGTCACTTTCTCCTCCTCCTTCGTTTCTATATTTCCGAGCGTTTTTTTTTTTGGTTATTAGCGTGTTGCGCGCGTCCTCGTTTTTTTGGGTTGGGGAGGAAGAGCCGTTACGAAGGAAGGGAGGAGGTTGTCACGTAACTCGCGCTTCTCGCTTTTTTGCGTTTCTATCGGAATTACCTTTATGCCATCCCTCTCTGGCTCTCCTCTATTTTTTTCCTTTATTGTTCTAAGCCAACTTAATTTAAATTGATCACTAACACACACAAAATGGTGCCGGATGTTGTTGTGCAAGAAATTTTTATTCGAACTAAAATGGATTAATAATTAATTTGTAAAAACTTATTTTAGCTTAATAAAAAAAGGACAATTTACTCTCACGTCCCTGACCTTTGGTCACCCTCCCCCTAGAGTCCCTGGCTTTTGGAAAATGATTTTCCCGTCCCTAAATTTTGATGATAATAGACTCTCGGGTCCCTGGAGCCGGAATATTCTTTTTTTCTCCGGTGAACCCCACTTGAAATGACCAAGATACCCTCCTACTAAAAAAATCCTTCTTCCTCCCACCTTCAACCAAAATCAAAACTAAAATTAAAATATCAAAGAAAAAACTCTTTTAACGTTAATTACCATCAACTAATTAAGATCCACAAGAACCCTCATCTAATTTCATTAAAACGACCGCCGAGCTGCCTTCCTTTTCCTCTCTCTGCCACTCATCGCTTGTTGAACCCCCGTCGACATCCTGGACTGGGGCCCCGACAAGCAGCACTGCGCGTACGAGGTCATTGCCGACTTCGAGAAGCAGGGCGTTGACAGCCTCCAAATCATGCCAGGTTTGTGTTTGTTTTCCTTAATGGTTTTTCTGGGTTTGGTTAGGACAGAGCCGACCGCCTCGAAGATCTCAATTTTTCTCGATAGAAGGTCTTCGACGGCGGTGGTCTTGTTCTTGTCGAAGTTGTTCTTGATCAGTCCTTTGGTTGAAAATTGACGGTGGATGTTGCAGGGGAAGCGAAAGTTGTGCCTGGGCTCTGTTCGACCTGGGTCCTCCCGGCGATGGGGAAAGCAGACTCGCTCACAGAAGGTGGATATAAGATGAAGGGGAAAGGGGGAAATGATAGGGACATGTAAATAAATATACAAGGAGATAGGAAGACAATATCCATGGGTTTGAAGCTTGGGTGTTCTGGGTTTGGGTTGGGTATCATTGAATGAAGAACTAAATGGTGATTTAGGTTAGGTGTCCTGGGTTTCTGCTCCAACGTTGCTGTTCCAATGTTGTTTCATTAAAATTAATTAGAGTTCTTCAAGATTTGGTTTGATCCTGTTAGGTTTTCGTTGGTTTGGTGTCGTTGAATTTTTTCTTAGTTTGATTTTGGTTATATATTGGTGTTCTTTGTATTTTTTGGTTAGAGGTCAAAGGAAGAAGATTAAAGTGGGGTAGAAGATGAAGTGGGGAAGGAAGAGTTTTTTTGTTTTTAAGTGAGAGGGGCATTTTAGTCTTTTCAAGTGGGAGTTCACCGGAGAAAAAAGAATATTCCGGCTCCAGGGACCTGGGAGTCTATTATCATCAAAATTTAGGGACGGGACAATCATTTTCCAAAAGCCAGGGACCCTAGAAGGAGGGTGACCAAAGGCCATGGATGTAAGAGTAATTTGCCCTAAAAAAATTGAGTTAAAGATCTATTAAGCGTGATTATATAAATAACGAACCCAAACTAGAATGAGCCCAACCCACACACCAACGAACGACGTTGCCAGAGAGGAGCAGAAAGTCCTTAGAAACCGTCGTTTCACAAGGCCCAAAAAACTCGCAACAAACAAACCAACGCTCACATTCGCGATTCTTCTAGAGAGGAAACAGCAAGCGGCCACCGGATAAACGAAGAAGAAGAAGAAGAGAGGAGAATCCAAAATGTCGTCGTTTTTGATGTCGTTGGCGGATCCAAGGAAGAACTGGTTCGCCAAGATGTACGCGAAATCTTTATCATCGCGTCTCAAGAAGTACGGTGAGCCGGAAATTTTTTTTTTCTCTCTTCCCGAAACCCTAGCGAACTTAGTTTTTTTAAAGTTAAGAGTCGTGATTGAATGAGTGGATTGGTGAATTTAGGGCTCCGATATGACGATCTGTACGACCCGTACTATGATTTGGACATCAAGGAGGCGCTGAACCGGCTACCGAGGGAGATCGTGGACGCCCGCAACCAGCGCCTCAAGCGCGCCATGGACCTCTCCATGAAGCACGAGTACCTCCCGGAGGACCTCCAGGTCCGTAGACGGATTCCGCCTCCCCACCTTTTCGGTTTGTTTAATTCGTGTTGATTGTGGTTACCGTGTCGTGAGGAGTAGTTCTGAAAGTGTGTGGTGGATGGAATCTTGTTCTACTGTGGTTGGGATTGTGTCAAAGACCTGGGGTTTTAGATTCCGATAGCGAGGTGCTTACGTTATATGCGTTTGTTACAGGCTATGCAAACACCGTTCAGGAGCTACCTTCAGGATATGCTGGCTCTTGTAAGTTTAAATGCTGCATTTTTGTTGTTTTCTTTGTGCTGGTATATATAATTATATATCATGTTGCTAAATTCTTCACTTTGAAGTTGAACTGAGGTGTAGTTCCTAGTAGAGAAGTTATGATCAACTATGCGGTATGGATTCTTCTTGAATAGGGAAACATAGATTATAGTGGTTCCTTCTTGTAGCAAGCTGCGTTTCATACATGACGAAACTTGATACTTTCAATCACCCCAACTAAAGAAGCATTGAGAATTTTATCAGATTAGATTCATGGTTGTAGGTGCCTTTCCAGATATTGAAATCACTCATGCTTATACACTCACCTGGATAAAACAGATGTCGTCAGAGCGTGGCATCCTCCTGCCATTAGCTCTGCAAACTTGTCCCTAAAGTAGAATAATGGGTTGCAACTAACAAAGCCATACTACAGTCATCACCAGTGTCGTCTCTACCCTTCTTTATAGGAATTCAGGGGGAAAATAAAGAGAGGCCTCGGTAGATTTTTAAGATGGGACGGTATGGTTCATTGACCCTACAAAGAAGATCATTTTGTTTATCACTTGTGTTCTATTTCTTGACCTCCAAGCAACCTTTAGAGGACCTTGGAGTCAGTCCTAAGTTGAGGCAAGTTAGGTTACAAGCTGCTCTGATGTATTTCAGGAATTTATCTTCTTATCTGGTAACGTTTAAGAAGATGATGAACTTTTAGTGTGTCTTATACTTGGTCTTTATCTCTGTGAGAATGTATGGACTTGTGCCACTTGACTTGATGTTGCAGGTGAAGAAGGAGAGGGCAGAAAGGGAGGCTTTGGGTGCCCTTCCCCTATACCAGCGAACCCTTCCTTGAGCTTCTAAGTTCTATCTATCCTAATGTCCATCAATCATCGGAAGGATCATTGTATCAATAAATAAGTTCATTTTGCGCGAATAGATAATCAACATAAGGGCGTGTGTTGTGGGAACTGTTTCGATAATTACTGCATAATTAGAAACTCTTAATCAAGGATTGAGGTATAATCACATTCCTCTGGACATAAATAAACATCCAATTGAATTTCCTGAGGAAATAATTGATGAACCATGGTCGCACTCGTTCAAGATTGTAGCTGATACACGTTGGTTATGTCCCAATCGACTCGCATGGAATTTTATTAGCTGTTTGAGATTGTTATAGAATTATGTACTTTGTTTGAGGTTGTTCGAGTGGCGGACACTTCCATGTGATAACTTCAATGGGATTGCAATTATAAAGCATCTTCCTCCTTGTCCATTGCACCTTCTCCTCTTGCTTACCCAACCCTTTTTTTTCTCTTGACCAAAAAAAAAAATCTTACCCACGTTAATATATCCCCTAACTATCATACACTTTTAAAAGTTGATTATCGTGACAAATACATACATATATATACGTACGTATGCGAAAATGTATGTAGAACTACGTCTTGGAAGATGGCATGATGGGTTGTTAGGACGTCCAATCCCCAACCATAGGTTAGTTAACATCACATTATAAAACAACAATTGCCATAAAATTACTCACAAAACACACATATAGCATGTCAAAGTCTGTTACTCCGTACCCGACTTTTTATTATTCCTTTGTATTAAAATATTCACTAATCAATTTTTTTTACCATATAAGGTAATGAGATGATAAATTACAACCGCTAAATTTCAACACTATAATGTTAAATAATTTAAATTCGAGACACCTAGTTTTTTCAAATTGAAAGTTCGGAACAACATGGGAAGAGAGCAATATAATTGTAATACAACCATAATTAATACGAGTCATGTGGGAAGCTGCGTTAATGTCCGATTTGTCAAAAACAAAGGATGATCCTTCCAAGTCCCGATCCGTTAAGACGTCACTTTTACCGGATCCGTCCACGAAATTCCGCTAATCTGATCTCACACCAAACTCCAACCTTTGTTCATTTGCAATGGGTGCAATTTCCCAATAATATGGTCCATCTTGCCGCCTCTTTTCTACCCTCCTCATTCAATTAACTATACATTTTCTGCAAGAAGGAAATCTAGAAAAAGACGGGCTTCATTTACAAATCGTTTTCCAACAATTATTCAACAATATTCAATTTTTAATGATTCGAATTTGAGAGATTTTAGTCAAATTAGAATAATTTTTTTATTTGTAATCTGTTAAAAATACTATAATTGACAAGTAGGTCTGGAGGTAGAAACAAAAAAAAATTCAAATAGAAAAATCACACAACCACATCCGGTGATCCCTAAATAGGGATAAAGTAATATATATATATATATATATATATATATATATATATATATATATATATATTCCAAAAACATGTACGAGGTAATTTCGGTGGAAGGACCAAGAAGGGATCAGACGCGGGTTTCCGAACATCCGGCCTGAGCACGGTCGTCTCGTCCACATGCAGCCGACCGTGAAAAGTGGGTGAGGCAGAGATT
The DNA here is from genome assembly GCA_963995505.1 of Hypericum androsaemum. Taxonomy (NCBI): domain Eukaryota; kingdom Viridiplantae; phylum Streptophyta; class Magnoliopsida; order Malpighiales; family Hypericaceae; genus Hypericum; species Hypericum androsaemum. The sequence continues at coordinate 18,022,295 of OZ023190.1, forward strand.
TGAAGTCGGCCCACTTCATGGATAAAGGCCCACATGCAGCATTAAAAGGCCCAGAAACGTGGCCATTGGATTAGGTCAGCTATAGATTTCTGGTGCCACACGCCCACACCCACACCCCTTCCCTGGTCCCACCTTGCAGTTTTCTGGGGCCCAATTTCCTCGTGATGTGTTTGTTTGATTTGCGTTACTCTCGTCTCTTCCCGACATGCGGGAAACGGGATGGTTTTACTGGGCGCATTTTGGACCTTTGTTTCAGGGGCCTCCAGGTCTTTTCACCGTGTTCTGAAAGGTGCAAGATTTTTTGCAGACTGGTAAACAGATAAACTCTTCATGAGGTCGCGTTCTCCGTCAACGTCTCCCCTAATGTTATCGTTAGTCGCTGCGTCCTGGTTCAGGAATTGAAATCTGGTTTTCTTTAGAAGTACATCCACGGACTCCTCCAGTAATTTCGATGATTCATGATAACTCGGTGAATTGCACGGTCTTCGTGCTTACGACGCATCATTCAAATTTCTGCCATATCAACTTCTGTTGGTAGCATCAAGGCTTACCATAGTGTCGACGAGCTGAGTGCTATGGGCTGGTGAGGGGCTGTCACGGGCCCGTTGGTGGCTGTCGATACTTGTCTCCCCGACATCCTTCGTTCAAACAGCGATGTACCCAAACACGTAATAAGTCGACTAGTCTAAATTCAAACTAGATAAATTTTAAATGTTGACAAAACTTACTCAACAAATATTTAACACTAATTTTTTTATAAATAAAATTATATTACCTCTCAAAATAAACAAAGTACAACATAATGTACAAGATGTAACCCGTGTCATCTTCCCAATCACAACCCATATGTAAGGCCAAATTCAAGGTCTTGATAGCGCGCTCCTCTTCTCGAGACTCGTCTCGAACCTCAGGTCTAGAGGCGGTAGAATTTGTTACTCATTTGGCCGAGTTGGAGGCTTTATTTTCACGCATCGCACTAGGATCATCTTTAAGGCAGCCGCCTTGCTGGTTAGTTTCTTTTGCCGGGAGCTTGACGTCGTCGGAAACTGTTGGGAAGCCTTTCCTTTATCTGGCAAATTTAGAATACCTCTAGATTAATTTAAAGTAACTCTCTATTCTTTTTTTAAAGAGATCTGAGTGATTGTTGGACCTTGAAATAGTAGAAGATTCGAAAAAATCCCCAAAATTGTCTACTCCGGTTATGATTTAACTTATCTTGCAAAACCCTTCAAACATGCTTATAAATGAATACATTTTACCTGAAAATGTCAAAACTACAACGTTTAAACAACACTTTTTTCCTCATCTCTTGGCAACAGTTGATGCTTGTAGTTAAATACTTGATCGTTTAGGCTTTACTGGACAGTTCCATTTGGTGGAAGGCTTTATCTGATGGTTCGCATACACATGAAGTTCTGACTTTTGAGAGATTTAAGAGAATATTAATGTTTAATTTGGTATTAATATTTAATGATCACACCCGGCAGGCAAGTGTTCAAGAAGATCGCGTACAAAGATAAAGCTTTACCGGGTACAGTTGGCGCCCCTTCCAAAAAAAAATTAGTGTCACCGAAATGAGTTCATTTCTTAATGATCATGTTGATGGTTGAAGGGAACAATATATCAACACTGTATTTACGGTCTTGGCCAATTTTATTTGGAAATGAATTTCGGTCATAAGATTTGAATTAAATTTTCTATTTAAGAGAATCATATTCTCTTGTAATTAGACCGACTCTCATTCATAATTTGTACATTAAGCAATCACAGTAATCTATTTCGACAAAACACGTGATCTACCTGTAGTAAGGTCTTTTTTAAATCCTATGATTGATCATCTCATTTATTTCCGATGTTTCCTTGCCGACCCCACTTCCATGCATAATTATCGGTCCTTTCTTATTTTCCACTTTCCCCTGTTGTCCATTTTTTTTCCTATGATGTAGTACAGAAACTCCAAATATGGGGAAAAAATGTTGATGAGATATTACAAATGCAGGAATAGGTTTCTATATCGGCTTGTACAAAAAAATGTTGAGGGTAAAAACTTTTCATTAATCAAATATGAACCGTTACAACCATGAAATCATACATGAACATCAATTGATCAAAGCCTAACACTCCAGTCGTACAATAGCACGAAAGGAGTACTACCCACTTAGTCCTACCACCCTCCTCCTGGACTTATCAACCTATGCTACCTACCCATCCTGTGGTCCATCGTACAACAGCACGAGAACACTACCCACCTAGAGCTAACCCTCAATATATAACACTTTCCTCGCACAATGTACGAGGTTGCAGCCGCCGGACTCGGTAAAAATATATCCAGTAAACCTGCCCACCAGGATAAACTCGGACTAGGAAAAGAGCGCATCGCAGAAACCGCTCTAGCGATATCACTGCGAAAATTGAATGCCATGTATTGCCCCTTATACAACCATTCCAAAAAAAAACTCGAAAACCACCCCTCACCAATACCCTCCCAACCCCAGTTGGTGGTCAAGCTCTAGATCGACGTCCATCCATAAATCTATAGTTCAGGTGTCCGCAAAGTGCTCCTCCGCTAGAATCTCTGTCAACATCAAGGTGGAAAAGAGAAAAATTGAAATCGTACCTCATCTACTAGTTGGAGCTTTGTAAGTGCATAAGCTGCTTTATTTCCACCGTGTCTAACGAATCCGAAGGAATGGTTCTCCAGAACCTAGGGATGGCAGAAATACCCATACCCTGAGGGTCGGACCCTATCCTTGCCCTACGGGTCTAGGGTATATTGACTTTGACTGGGTCTAGGGTAGGGTATAGGTATGGGTCCATGTTTAGAGGTAGGGTCTATGGTAGGGTATAAATCCATAGCTAGACCCTGTGGGTCGGACCATACCCTTATATTTTTACCCTATTTTAGACTCTACCTTAATTAGACCCTAGTTAGACCCTAATTAGACCGTATTGATAATATATATAATATACTTTATGGTTAACTTTCACATATTTATTATGTTATTACACAATCAGCTTAAAAGATGTCGTGAATAATTGATCACTAGAAGCCGACATTCTATATTTTTTTTGTTGAATTATTTATGTACTTCAAACTCGAAAAGAAAAATCTTGTATTATTGAAATTAAATTATAAAATTTGATGTTTCATTAATTTTTTATTGAATGTTGATGTGTAAGATAGTAGATATCTTGAATTTTTTTAAATTTTATATAAAAATTAACTTTTGATTAAAATTTATCAAAATGCAGAACGTTAAAGGGTCAGACCCTGCAGACCTTGGGTCTCTAGGAGAGTAGGGTATGAATCTAACAATAAAAAATTTGTAAGGTCGAGGGTAGGGTATGGGTCTAGCTAAAAAAACTAGGGTGTAGGTAGGGTCCTACCAATACTCTACCCTACCCATTGCCATCCCCACCAGAACCCGAGTGGCCTCTTTGTAATCCGCAACCAGCAGTGCCAGGTCACTTCTATCTGATACTTATCTTTTCAAAGCCTAGGTCACTTCTATCTGATACTTGTCTTTTCAAAGCCTGCACGAGAGGGAGGCAATCAGATTCAAAAGAAATATATGTGAGTCCAAGGGCCACAGCAAGCTCGATGCCTACAAGCATTCTACGGGCCTCTAGCATAGTTGGATGAATAGGGCTCTCGTACCGCCTTACAAAACCTGCAACAAAATTACCAAACTCATCACGAAAAATGGCACCTACTTAAGCATCTCCTGAAGGTCCAGTTCCAGCATCAGTGTTAACTTTGAACCATCCCGCGTCGGGTTGTACAAATTGAATTGACAACAAACATCATATATTTTACGTAAAGGTAATTAGACTGTCCAATTTTCTTTTTTCCAAAAAACTAAACTCTAGTCCTAAAATTAAATTCAAAATCTTCACACGCAGCAAAATTGCAACATAACATTTCAATAATATGTTATTACTTTCATATTTAACCAAAAATTAATAACCGAACAGACAGTCGAAGTGATATGTCCCAGAACAAATATGAGCAAGACCTAAATAAACTAACCTACCAAAATATGGGAAAATAGGCCCATTTTAGGCTCGAATTCTGATTGGCAAGTATGGTACGGAGGGCACTAACTTAGATTTGCTGAAGCTGAAGCGGGACTCTTCTGCCACCTGGCGAGATATGGTGAAGGCACGCCCAGTCCTTGCCCACGGCCTCCGTCAGAACATGGGTAATGGGCTCAGCACTTCCTTTTGGGATGATTTGTGGCTCTCCCCTTTCCCCCTTCAGAACCATCTTCTTGGCGATCTTCCTTTAGAGGAGGCAGGGAAGAGGGTGGCAGAGTATTAGTCCCCTAGGGATGGTCGGGACATTCCTCGTTTGGAGGCCCTTTTACCTTTGCATATTATCAGTTCTCTGAATTTGACTATTTTACAGGTCTCACCAGCTCGGACAGACTCGTTATGCTGGAGTCTCACTCAGAATAGGCATCTTTCTACTCAGTCGTTGTATAGGTTTCTGTGCAGGGATGAGGAGATGCAGCATGCGGACCCTATCTGGTCTCAGATCTGGGCTCTACAGGCTCCTGAGAGGATTCGGTTTTTCATATGGTTGTTCTGTCATTGCAGGTTGATGACGAATGCATAATAGACTCGGAGGCATCTCACGGAGGATGATACATGTCCGAGATGTGGCGTTGAGTCTGAGTCGCTGATGCACATGTCCCGCGACTGCAGGTACTCTAAGTCAGTGTGGAGGTCCCTCTTGCCTCGCTCGCCACGAAGCTCTTATACTGAGATGGATCCCCGATGGTGGCTCTAGGCCAACATCTCTGACACCACTATCTCCTTGACTGGCCTGCCATGGGCTACGACCTTCGTGACTGCCTACTGGTGGCTTTGGAGATGGCAGAGCGATTCTATTTTTTACCCAGGAGCCACCTCGGGGCACCCCCCTTCTCTCATCATCTCGCAAGCACGGGAGTTCGCTCATATTCTCGCGGACCGGAATACAATACTCCATTAACCACCCCCCTCCCCCCCCCCCCCCCCCCCCGTCAGGAGATCTTAGTCTCATGGCAGCGACCTGTGGAAGGCTTTGTCAAACTTAATAAAGATAGGGCTTCGATGGACAACCCGAGTCCTGCAGGGGCTGGTGGCATCATCCGAGACTCGTGTGGTATATAGTTATGTGGCTTCGCTAAGGGTATTGATAGTTGCACCTCTTTGGCTGCTGAAATTTGGGCTCTGATCCTCGGGCTTGAGCTGGCGTGGAAGAGGGGGTTCAGGAGAGTTTTGGTGGAGTTGGACTCGTCTCTGGCCATCCTCTGTGTTGGACGACCTATGGACCATGCTCACCCTCTTGCCACCCTCATTTCGCGGGCGAGAGAGCTTCTGTCGAAGGATTGGGAGATTGATCTCCATCATACTTGGCGGGAGGGTAATCGGCTGGCGGATGGCCTCTCGAAGTTTACGCTTCAGGTCCCCCTTGAGTATGTTATTTTTGATGCCCCCGGAGTTTTGTATTCACTTGTATTTGGATGATTTGTGTGGAGTTGGTCTCCCCCGGTGTACTCGTATGTCTAGGAGGGATCCTTCTTCCCGAGTTGTATTGCCTAGTGACGGTGCAAGGCCAGGTTATGCGACATTCCAAACGTTAAGGGAGGACTTTCCCTCCCGATGTACTCTTTTCCTATCACGGATTTTTCCCATTGAATTTTTTCATGATAGGGTTTTGACGAGGCCGGCGGTCGCAACCTCACAAGAGGCCGAGAGGGGGCCTTGCACTGAGTAAGTTGTATTTGACCATTTTATTTCTATATATTCAGGTGTTATTGCCCCTCCACTTCTACCAAAAAAAAGACTAACCTACCAAAAAAAAACAAGACCTAAACTAGAAATGTTGTCGCCTGCAGCTTCAGATGAAGGAATGCCCATGTGACCCCAAACACCCAACGCCCTTCCTCTTCACATTAGAATTGACCACACCCCAAAGAACATGTTCAATAATTCAACGTGATGAAATCTTGGAGCATTAAGTATGTGTATCAACTGGTGATTGCGTTATTCTAGTTTAATTAAAAAAATTTAAATTTGAATTTTTAGAAACACAGTAATATTAAATAATTGTTGTGAAATTTTTTCAAGTTACAAAAATACCATACAATTCGAACTTGAATTCGTCAAAAAAGTAGTGTGGGTATCTCGATATCAAATAGCCTAGTACCAATTTCTCTATTAAAAAAAATAGCCTAGTACCAAATCTTGGACAAAAAGGGCCATTTCGTCATTTAGGCTCAGAGGCGCCACGTGAAGATACTGCTACCGGTGGTGTCACTTTCGTAATTTCCTCCCAAATCCCGGGGCATTCCCCCACTGGAACATGCATATAAACTCATTTTTGTACTCCTTCCGGAAGCATTGTTTGGTTCCTCTTCTATATCTCGTCCTCTTCCCCTTAGAACCATTACCTTTAGAACCATTACCTTTAGAACCATTACAAGTTGGAATTATTGCAAGAAAATGAGAGGGGTCATCTTCCTGTCGGTGCTTCTTCTTGCCACCTGCCACGTCTCCTCCTCTATTAGAGACGGTACGTAGCTCTGCTACAACGAATCTTACCCATTAATTAAGTGCACGTTGGTAATTGTTTGGTTCAATCCGTTCAAAATTGAATTAATTTGAAAAATCAAATGATTGCTGTAATTTTTTATTCTAATTGATTTTAGTTTAAATTTCAAAGGTTTTTTTCTAGTGTAAGTTCTAAATTTAGGATTTAGCTCGGGTCCTATTTCATGAGTAATTTTATCAATAATTTTTTTACACCCCTGAACTTGAATCAAATTTTTTTAAGACAAATTCGAATCACTTATTAATTGAATCAAATTTTGAAATTAAAAATGCTATCCAAATAAAATAAGTTTTGAAACTCCTTTTATTTTCTTTATGACAAGGTACCTGCAATGAGCTAAGTTTCATATTTTACTAAAGGCATGAAATTGACGACTCCAATGGAGAAATCCCCTTTTCTAACAAAGACGTGATCCTGTAAAGTTTCACAGCTAAGATTACCATAAATATCACCTGCTTAAATTTTATAACTTTGGCTGAATATTAAATTCGAGCGGTATTTTTGAATCATATATATATATATATATAGTAGGCTAGTTTCCTTTTTGTAAAAGACAGAAATAATGGTCACGTCAGGGGTGGGTAGGTCTAGTTATCATAAATTACAATAATTCACCCACTAAATTTGATATTTTTTGGCTTACAAACATTTTTTTTGCCAAGTGAAGGGGTAAAAATGTGACACCTTTTCAATCTAGCCATTATCAAATTCTTACATTAAAAAGTTATAGATTCTCTTGTTGAAAAGGAGGACACCCGGTGGGTATGACTTTCAAATATTAGCATTTAACACTTTATATTTTCGATGTTTCAAACTCAAAAATTTCTCGGTTAAAGTTGAATAATTTTTTCGGCTCAACTTACGATATAGTAGTGAATTGAATTAATAAACGAGATTGGGTTAAATATGGAATTAAATAATTAATGTCACTGTTCTTAGTTCCGGCATCACAGAAGAACTTAAATTATTCATCCCAGGACTTAATCATTCAAAATGGGTCCCTCTCTCGCGTGCAGGACTGCTAAAGAACGGCAACTTCGAGCTGAGCCCGAAGCGGTCGGACCTGAACGGAACACAAGTGCTCAACCGGAATGCGGTCCCGGAGTGGGAGATCTCCGGCTTCGTGGAGTACATAGAGGCGGGTCACAAGCAAGGTGACATGCTGCTGGTCGTCCCGGAGGGGGCGTACGCCATTCGCCTGGGGAACGAGGCCTCGATCAAGCAGCGGATCCACGTGATCAAGGGAATGTATTACTCGCTCACGTTCAGTGCCGCCCGGACTTGCGCCCAGGATGAGCGCCTTAACATATCGGTGTCGCCAGACTCGGGGTTGTTGCCCATGCAGACAATGTATAGCAGCAATGGGTGGGACTCGTACGCCTGGGCATTTTTGGCCGAGTCCACAGAGGTAGACACGGTCATCCACAACCCAGGCGTCGAGGAGGACCCGGCTTGTGGCCCCTTGATCGACTCCGTGGCTATCAGGGCTCTGTTCCCTCCCAAACCCACCAACAGTAAGTTCATGTCCTAATTTTGTCATATCGTAAACATCTCTATTCGTGAATTCGAACTCGAGATATCTTAACATATGTTACCGATTTTCATATAGAGAACATGCTAAAGAACGGTGGATTCGAAGAGGGTCCCTACGTCCTCCCCAACACATCCTGGGGCGTACTAATCCCACCCAACATCGAAGACAACCACTCCCCCCTCCCTGGCTGGACGGTGGAGTCCCTTAAAGCCGTCAAGTACATAGACTCCAACCACTTCTCCGTCCCTCAGGGCCGACGCGCTGTGGAGCTAGTGGCGGGAAAGGAAAGCGTCATCAGCCAAGTGGCCAGGACCGTCCGGGGGAGGGTATACGCCCTCACTTTCGCCGTTGGCGACGCGAGCAACTCGTGCGAAGGGTCGATGATCGTCGAGGCCTTCGCAGGTAAGGGCACGCTCAAAGTGCCCTACCAGTCCAAAGGCAAAGGCGGGTTCAAAAGAGCGATGCTTAGGTTCGTTGCTGCTTCGAAACGGACCAAGATCGTGTTCTATAGTACGTTTTACACCATGAGGAGCGACGACTTTTCTTCCCTGTGTGGTCCTGTTCTTGACGACGTGAAGCTGTTGAGTGCCCGGAACCGAAGACTTGTGTAAGAAGGAGAAGAAGAGCCAGTCATGTGGTTGGAGTTCAGAGTAGATTTAATTTTGGTTCATAAATACGCTATGGATAGGAGAGTTGAAAGGTACTCTCCAGTTCAAACATAAATTTATCGACTCGTAGCTATCTGGGTATGGGAATAAGGAGTTGTTGTTTTTGTTGATTAGGTAGGTTTTATATATGATATATGATGAAGTTATAGTTTATTTTTATGCAATTAGACAAAGAGAAGACGGAGCAAAAGAGTTTCCGTGATATCATATCGCCTAGTAATTGAGTTTAGCTGGGGAGCGTATGGTACTGTTGTTATAATTATGTATCTCATTTTCACTTGTGTACTTTACCGCAATAAATAGTTCTTTGAAAAAATGTTTCTTTTGTTACGGAAGTTAAATGGACTGTTTTTTTTAAGCGTTAAATGGACTAATTTGATTGAACAAGGCACTGGAATCCTAAAGAAAAAAAAGGTTACACACTGGTGTAATTAATTTAAAGGAGTGATATAAATTTCATTTATAAGAAAACGTTTACAAAGACTCAAATGGTTTTAAAAAAACGTTTATGAGAAATTTATTTTTTGTTATCTTACGTCTCTAACTATTTATTTAATCTATTATCTTAAGCATCATGCCAAACTCGTGGTTTTCTTTTGAGCAAATAAGTGAATAACAATACATGCAAATGATCAATTCAATGAGTTGAGAATATTAACTAAATTTGTTTTATTAAATATATATTTAAATACTTGTTAGCAGAGTTTGTGTCACAATTTTATCATATTTTAAACTTTCGTGATTTTGTAAATTATTATGGGATTAAGAGGGCCGAAGGTTTGACGAGACTGAAAATCCAGAGGCTTAATGACCATAGGCCCGAGAGTTCTGAGAAACCTAAATTTAATTTGGGCTTCTGAAGCCCAAACAGATTTCCGAAGCCGAAAAGCCCAACCAATAGGTTCCTAAAAAGGCAAGCAGGGATGACTCAAGGGAGGCGCAAGGCAAGCTCGTTGGTAACCGTCCAGATCTTCAGAACCTTCTGAAAATCGGACGGTCCAGATACTCGCGTTATTCCTAAGCCAACCCAAAATTTGAAACACTCCAGGCCACAATCCCAAACACCCACACCCACGTTACAATCACCAATTCTCACCCTCGGATCTCCAGTCCTGCAGTCCCAAGCACCCGATCTCCACACCTCAACCACGGCTCACCATAGTCCTGACCGCACCAGATCCAGATTTCAAAACTAAATTAGGGTGCGTCATCAATTTCCTTAAAACCCACGATCCCAGGATCCCCCTGCCTATAAAAGCCTCCTCCGAAATAAATTTCCCCTCAATAGAAATAAATCCCTCGCTCTCTTTTCTTCCTCGTTCGTAACCCTATTTTTTTCAAATCGCGAAGCTCCTAGAATCCTCCACCACTACACCCGAATCTTCCCAATGGTAAGTCTCACTCTCTCTCTACCTCAGAGACTCTACATCTCTTTCGCTTTCTCTCTCTTCGATTTCGCGTCTCCTGTGTTTAGATCTTAGACTCGATCTGTGACTTCGATCTGATACTACGTCGCCGTTTTGCGTTTAGGCGCTGCCGAATCAGCAGACTGTTAACTACCCGAGCTTCAAGCTCGTGATTGTCGGCGACGGCGGGACAGGTACCTCGTTCTATCTCTCTTTTTTTTCTTTTCAATTAATTGATTTTTTTTGGCTTATTCCGAGAATTGATTTAGGGATTGGTTATTTGTTTGGAGTAGTTATAGTTTCAGTGATTTGTTGATTGGAGCTTAAGAGGTTTTGAATTTATGTGCAAGTGTTGATTTTTGTTTGGATATGTTTTCAGGGAAGACAACCTTCGTGAAGAGGCATCTCACCGGAGAGTTCGAGAAGAGATACGAGCGTAAGTTGGATGCTCGTTGCCATATGTGTATTTGTTTGGATTTTGTAATTGCCTCGGTTGTCTGATGTTTGTGTTTGGTTTGCAGCAACTATTGGTGTCGAAGTTCATCCCCTCGACTTCTTCACTAACTGCGGGAAGATTCGTTTCTACTGCTGGGACACTGCTGGCCAGGAGAAATTCGGTGGTCTTAGAGATGGATACTAGTAAGTGGTTTCTATCTTTCTTTGTTGTTTGCTATGATGGTTGGCTGTTCCATGGGTGTTGTGATGGCTTTGTTATTCATAATCGGTCTGTGTGTCGGTACTATTACTGATTCTCATTGATGGACCCTGTGTGAATGACACATACCAAAGTTCTCTTCTTCTTTTTTTGCATATGCTACTGTTTGGTTAGGTTTTGCACTCAGCATTTTGATCGGCATTTTGCGAATTATTGGTTATTCAGCATCCATGGCCAATGTGCTATCATCATGTTTGACGTCACTGCAAGGCTGACCTATAAGAATGTCCCGACATGGCATAGGGATCTTTGCAGGTACATGCCACTGAGTTTCCATCGCGAATCTTTTCCTGTTTCTCGTCTTGAGCTTGGTTCTTAACTTTTTCTCATTCATTCTGTTCTTTGATTTCAGGGTCTGCGAGAATATTCCTATTGTTCTTTGTGGAAACAAGGTTGATGTGAAGAACAGGCAGGTGAAGGCCAAGCAAGTTACTTTCCACCGTAAAAAGAACTTGCAGTACTATGAGATTTCGGCGAAGAGCAACTATAACTTTGAGAAGCCCTTCCTCTATCTTGCCCGTAAACTTGCTGGGTAAGTTCCATGCCTTGTCGAACAGCTTCATTGTTTTGCATTGATGTTTTCAGATCACTGAACTATAATTGCTCATCTCTTATTTTCAGGGACGCCAACCTGCATTTCGTTGAGTCTCCTGCTTTGGCTCCTCCTGAGGTGCAAATCGACCTCACCGCACAAGCACAGTAAGTTCATCTACATATCCTATGTTGTGCGGACCAGGAGTCTTTTGCCCTTCTGCAAAGACTGTTTTCACCACACTCAATTCTTGCTAATGATGACTTGTATCTAATGATCTAAGCACATTCTTCTGACACAATTGTTTATTGGTGCCAATACAGGCATGAGGCTGAGCTTGCTGCCGCTGCCAGTCAACCTCTTCCAGACGATGATGACGATGCATTCGAGTGAGAGATCTTTGAGCGCAGTTGCAATCGGAGTTGGTGGCTTTATTTTTATGGGTTTTGATGATGAGGATTGTTTCCTTGGAGATGTACCAGTATAGACTGAAATCACTTTGCGGTCATTACTTCCAGCTGTTCCTTGTGGGTTATGCATTAATCATCCTGTTGGATGCCAATGATGTTCTTTCTGTTCCCTGACTTTCATACTTGAAAGTGCTCCGTTGTTGGTTGCTATCATGTGGCGTGCTTCTCCAGTAATTTAGGACTTTGGATGTGATGTGATATGCAAGCCATAGTTTAGCTTTCTATAAAGCGTCGGACGTGTTTCGGGTTGAGATAACATTTATGCTATTAGTGTATGTGTTGGTACAGAATGAGCAGCACAACATCCGCAATAACTTTCTTTATTGATCGATTAACCAAGGGGTAAACATAGTTCAGTAGCTCGATCATTTGAACACCTATGGCTAGGGTTTTTTGTCTGCCTAGTGTTACTGTACAAGGAAATTATCAATTTGGCGTCCAATTTTTTTTTGTTGCGGATTCGGTGTCTAATGTAGGGCTACCGGTTAAAAAGTTGTATGCTGAACCAAGATACGTGATAAAAATGAGAATTAGTCTTATTATTCAACTTTGAGATGATTACAATATATGTACAAGCCTCTGAAGACAATAAGGCAGTAGCTAATTACTCCTAATAAAAAAATTATAGATGTTGGTCTAGCTGTACACTACAAAGAGCAAGAAGCCCTTGGAGAGAAGTTGGAAGGTTGCAGAGGAGGATGAGTTCCAAGACAGAATTTAATCCATCGACCTTGAGAGCAGTCAGTACCAGGAATGAATAGAGCAATAATTGGTTCAAGAGAAGCCAGTAATTGTTGCAGCACCAACGATGATAACTGAGAGAAATTTAGCAGAAGGTCATGACAGTAGAACTTCTGTAGAATTATGCAGACTTTCAATCTGCTGCAGAAAACGTCAGCCAACATCAACCAATCTTCAACAATACGGGATTTTAATCGGTATCAAACCAATATACGACTTTTAACCGGTATCCAACATATGGATTTTTAACTGGTATGTTAGTAGGATACCGGCTTATTTATTTAAAATTCGTAAGTTGGTCAATAAATTTATTTAAGACCAGCATACGGCTTATTTTCGTCCACACAGAAACAGAAAAAATTTTCAAATCGAGCGACTGTCTCTCCCAGCTCTTCCTCGTCGATTGACCGTCGCTCGTCCGTCCTCCGTCGTCACGCAGCTTCTTCGGGTCGTTTGTCGACTCTCATCGTCGACAGGTAAATTTGTTTACTTAGATTAGTAAATTTTTTTACTTAGATTAGTGTAATTTTTGATTTGATTAGTGTAATTTTTTATTCGATTGGGTAAATTTGGATGAGTTTGATTATGTTGATTGACTTAATTTGGGGATTATGCGAATTGATGAATTTTGGATTATGTTGATTAATGTTTTTTAATGTTGACTAATTGATGTGTTTTGGATTATGATTTGAGTTAATTAATGTTGACTAATTAGTGTTATTTTTTATTCGAGTGTAATGTTGATTAATGTTAATTATATCCGACCAAGATATTGCTTAAAAATTCGTATTTTGGTCGAAGAAAATCTGAGTGGATCATCTAAAATCTGATCAGATTTTTTCGGATGAAAGCTTATCTCGACTCGACCAACATATGAGTTTTTAACCGGTATCCTGCCAGCATATCGGTAAAAAATTCGTATAATAGATACCGGTTAAAAACTTGTATGTTGGCTAGATACCGGTAAAAAACTCGTATCCTGATTCAACATACAGGTTTTTTATTGGTAATCCTACGTGGACACCGAATCCACAATAAAAAAAATCTCGATACCATATTTACAATATATATGCATAGTAACACTATCTAGACAAAAAACCCCATAGCTAAGATGCATGATCTTTTACAAAATTTTCCCGATCTATATTGTTTTCTCATGCTAACTCGTGAATGATGACGGCCTTTGACCAAATGACCCAATTTTTACATTGTGTTCAATCTCCTGAACTTTTCTTCAAAACGTTACTCGTGGCACAGCTTTATTGGCATCTGGGGATCAAACTACAAAAAATGTCAACATGATCGGGGATCCTTTTGCCCAAGAAAGGGGAGAAGATAGGATGGACAATATAAGTCACCGACCATAAAGGAAAAATATTTAGCCCATGAAGAGAAAAAAAATGTTTAATCGGGGAATAGGGCCTCACATAAAATTCGCCTCGCTGGAGCTAGCCAAAAATCCTTCGGGTTTGTTTAAATATACTCAAAAGTTCTCCCCAGTTTGTAAAATAAACGCCGACGTTTTTCTTGTTTGATTTTATTATACTTTCGGGTCCCTAAATGAGTTTTTTTCTTTTTATCATTGAAATGACAAAATTACCCTTAGAAAAAAAACTGATGACATCATTTCTTCTTCTCCAAGCGAATCTGACATCACAAGCTTCGTCTCTAAAAGTCGGCACCAATTAAATAAAGAAATTAATACGTCAGAGGGACCGGCACCGTCGCCGACGTTAACCTCCGGCAGCCCGGATCCCCCGGGGAGGTGGTCTCCTTACAGGGGAGGTTCGAGCTTTTGTCGCTTTCGGGGTCATTCCTCCCGCCCCCAGCTCTGCCGACCGCGTCGGCGCTCACCATCTACCTCACCGGTGGGCAGACCCAGGTTGTCGGCGGGAGCGTGGTCCCCCCGCTCCTAGTCTCAGGGCCGGTGGTCATGTGGGCCACCTCGTTCGACTTGTTGCAGACTGTATGATCAATTAATTACAGGAGGAGGGCTTGACACCGATGGGGACAGGATCCTCGACTTCGAGGAGTCCATCGCCATGTTCTACCTCTGCGAGACCGGGATGGCGGTGATGTGCGACTGCTGCCACTCGTTACTCAGGGGAAGCTACTTCGGGTGCTTCCAGTGCCACTTCGAGCCCAGAGCCCCTCCCTACCTTATTGCTACAAGGGCGGGATCTTCGAGCACCACAACGATGGGTTTTTGGGACTGGAGACGACGACGTTGGTTCTGGGTTGTTCTTGATCTTGAATTTAGTTAGAACTTGGTTTAATTGAAAGTTTGAACTAGGTTTTTGGGACTGGAGATGACAACATTGGTTCTGGGTTGTTCTTGATCTTGAATTTAGTTAGAACTTAGTTTAATTGAAAGTTTGAACTGGGTTTTTGGGACTGGAGATGATGGTATTTTATTTTGATTTTGGTTGTTCTTGATCTGGTTAATTAAAAGTTTGTTTAGTTAGAATTTGTTCTTCTTTAAGTTATTAAATCGTTGAAGAGGAATGAAGAAATGATGATGTTGTTGGCTAGGAGGAAGAAGAAGAGATCATGTCATCGATTTTTTTATTTTTTGTTCTAAGGGTATTTTGATCATTTATTGACAAAAATGAAAAAAACAAATAGCTGCTAACGTGCGCTAGGGACCCGAAAGTATAATAAAATCAAACACGAGGGACGTCAGCGTGTATTTTGCAAAAACGGGAGACTTTTGAGTATATTTAAGCAAACCCCAGGAGCTACGGAGTAATTTCTTCAAATTTTTTAGATGGGTCATTCATTATCTTCTGTTTATTCTGACGAATTGTACTCTCGAGTACTAAAAGATGTATAAAATAGAAAATTTAATACTTGCTATTAAGGTATTTATTTTTTAATAAATAAAACTCTACTTGCTAGAAAAAAATTCTAATTTGTAAAACGTTAATGACAATGGATGTATTATACCCATTCAGGAGGACAACGAGAAGAATGAATAAAAACTACTTCGATCTTAAATGTCAGAAATTTAACATAAGCATGGCGAATGGTATGAGTCAACAATCATTGTTCCCCAACAAAACCAGAACTCGGAACCTTCTAATTAGGCAAATACCAAGATGTCTTGACCTTTCCCTGGAACATTAATCTCCAATTTAGGTAGAACAAAGAATTAGAACCTTCTAATAAGGATTTACCAAGATCTCTTGGCCTTTAGTTGGAGCAAAATCTCCAACTTGGGACCACCAGCCTCCAATATCAAGGCCTCCTCGTCCAGCCTCCTCAGTCTCTCCTTGGTTTCCAAGGTTCTGGTTTCAAAACTCCTCAGCTCTTCCAACGCACTAGATCTCTCAGCCTTGGCTTCCTCTAGTCTCCTGGACTTATCGGCGAGGCTCATTAGCTGATCAAGATGCGAAATCAGGAAGCCGACATCCATTCCAGATCTCTGCAGTAAATCCAAGATCGTCTTCCACTTGGCAAATTCATCCGGGGAGGTTGTGGGCTCCGAATCTCGTATTTTGTCGGCGACGTTGACGGTGTCCGCGATGAGACCGGCTATTGTCTTTAAACTGAGCCCAGGGACAAGATGCTGATGGAGAAAACAGTTTCTGCTGCAGCAAAGTTTGTAATACTTGCGTTGGAGACCCTTGGAGAGCTCAGGGGTTATGACCAAGCCATCAGCCAGGATGTCAAACTGAGCAAAGCTTGTGACTTCACTGAAATCGACATTCAATTCACAACCTCTGATCCCGTCGCCAAGGTCATAACCGAGAGCACCATTGTAATGCTCAGACTCATCAGTATCAGACCCTTTATAACTGTCATCATCAGCTGAGTTATTCTCTTGTGAACTGTAACCTGAGGGCAGCTGGGAGTCCGAATCTTCGGGTTCTTTCTTCGCAAAGCCTCGGTTCCCTGTATGTTACGAGCCATTCATGATAACGGAGGTGTTAGATCAGTTTACATTAACATGGCCATACAATGGAAAATGGAATCAGGCGTACCAACAAGTGTGTGTTTCCTTTTAACATTCAATTTGAGTGGATTAAGAGAACCTTCCACTGCTTCTTCTCTGTTTGCTCTTGATATGTAGACCTTGTCATTTTTAGAACATAGAAGAATCAGGTTGCAAAAAAAAAGTAACCTCATAATTAATGGTGGCCTTTTAAGGTAACAACAAGGTAGAATCTAGTAAGTTTTTGTAGTCTTATAATGTGAAGCTTTTTTTTTTTTGGAAAAAGGTGGTTCAATGCATAATGTGAAGCTATTGAAGACATTATAGTAAGATTTTGTAGTTCAACCTTAAACCTTGTCAGATTGACTAGCTGAAAAATGACAACATCTCCAACTGACAAATTGTGAGCTAAGGAGAAGCCTCTCCATCCACCACTGAGACCCGACTTTGCGAAAAGATATTTTGCTTCGGAGCACTGTCCGTCTTCGTCTTCCAAAGTCATTATAGTGTCTTCTTTTGGCAAGTGCTTGGCACAAAATGAACAATCTAGACCCTGCAATTGATGAAACAATCAAGATCGAACAACATCATGATTCCTAGTGGCAGAAAATGTAGAGGAAGAAATATCCGAACCAGCCAAAACCCTCTAGTGACATGAGACTTTAGCATTCCCTTGATCATGCTAGGAAATTGAGATGGCAGAGAAGCTTGAATTTCGACGGCTCGCTCCATTGCAAGAGAATCATTGAATGTGGCCTGACTACCATAGGCCATCTTTTTTTTTTGGCTCAGTGGCTGAACTTGTATTGAATTTTGTGGGATGTCTTCCTCTGGCTGGTGCAAGAGAAGAGCATACATTAGCAAGGAAACAATTTTTAGTTTAATAGTGGTTTATACCTGTTAAATAGAATAGGTTTTCATTTCCAAAAACTGTCCATCTATCCTGAAAACCTTGCACCAGCTAACTAACAATGAACAAACTAAAAGAGAATAAGACTAGTCTCGAGTTCGAGTCATGATAATCTGTCGCACTTTGTGGTCATATCAACTTATTTGAGCGCAAAATTACATCCCTTTGCAAGTTCAAATACTGTCCATCTATCTATCCAACGACTAACTGCATCCTAAGAACAATGCACCAGCTAACTACCAATGAACAAACTAAAAAGAGAGACGAGTCTCGAATTTGAATCATGATAATCTGTCACAGTTTGAAGTCATATCAACGTGATTGAGCACAAAATTTACATCCCTTTGTAAGTTCATCTCTGAATCAGCTAGCCTTGTGAGTTAGTTTGAGTCCTACAGGGTTAAGTGCTTAATTGCAATTAGGACTCGTCCGCTCCCAACATTTAATGAACCAGCTAATCTACCAATGTAACAAACCAAAAAGAATAGGCACAGAAGTCTCAAGTTCAAACTCCGAAAACTCGAACCCGTATTAGTCAAGCGCTAGTTAAAACTAAACAAGAATAGAACATTGTACAGAAACAACGAGAAGCTGAAAAGGGAAAGCAAAACGAAAAGGGTAAAAGTGCTAACTTCATCTTTCCAAAATACCCTTTTAGCGACGACCTTCACCTTCTGTGGAGATTTTTTCCCTTCATTTGCCTGCCCAAGAAAAGGGAAAACAAAAAGCTTTAAATAGTTATAAAGAAAAACCTTCAAGATTCGAGCTTTAATTGTAATTAGAACTCTCCCTCCCTTCCACACCCATGGGCACAACACAAGCGGTCTATTTCTTGGATTCCATCAATTTCTAACCCCTCTTCCAATTTTTGACCTATCTGTCTCAAATTTATATTAGTCACGCGGCTGCTTTTATTCGACCAAAAATCGAAAAAAAATAACCTTTTGGAAAGTGGAAAGAAATAACAAGAAGCTGAAAAAGGAAAAGCAAAAACGAAATGGGTAAAAGTGCTTACTTCATCATCTTTCCGAGCCTTTTTAGCGACATCCTTCACCTTGTTTGGAGATTTTCCTTCATTTGCCTGCCCAATAAGAGAGAAGAAAAAACATCTTTAACAAATAAACAGACCTTCAAGATTCGAGCTTCAGTCACCAAACAGAGAGAGGGAGAGAACCGGTACGACAGCCATGCCTTTTCTAGAGACTAAGTAGGGATCAGATCGGTGGTTCTAGAGGGAAGTCGCCCAGATTGATCAGAAGAAGAAGAAGAAGATGGAAAGTTTCCCGTTGGGTTTAAATTTTGAGTCTCTGGTTACTTTTTGAGGGGAACTTCAAAGGTTTGCTCGAGTCCCCTCGCAGAAAATATTTGATTCAAATTTCCAATCCCAAAGTAGTAAGTAGCTTTTTTTTTTTGAGAAGGTAAATAAAAATAGTAAGTAGCTTGATATTAAGAGAAGCAAGCTATGCTTATTATTCAATGTGGGTTATATTTGATTTGTTACTCAAAAGTATTGTTGTTTTCTAGGGTTAGAATTTTTTTTTGGTTTATACCATATCCGGATATTATTGTGTCGAATAATTTAGATTCAAGCCGGATAAAATAATTAAAAAATTATTTAACATTGATATGTTCTCAAGAACTAGAACTCGAGACCTCTTAATAAATTACATTAACACTTCCACTCGTTAATCTATTTACTTATTTGTAGGTTTATGATTTTTTTTCGATACGAATATTACCAATGTAAAAAATTTTATTAGAAAAATCACCTCATAAACTAAAAAAATAGTTGTTACTAATGTGGCACCAACTAAACATTCCGGTCTGGATCCACAAAGTAAAGGCTAAATCTTATCATATCGGTAAAAGAGTCTTTCTGCCATTCGAGGCAAGAAAGCTTTGCTCTATATCCTTTATAAATTTGATCAGAATATATATATATATATATATATATATATATATATATATATATATATATATAATGTTTCACTCTTTGCCTCGCCTGATTATAACTAATCTTGAAAGAATTCTACCCCAAAAAAAACTAATCTTAAAAGTAGTAAAATTAATACACAAACATGCATAAACTCAACCATCGACTACTCAAATCATTCGATGAAATATTATTCTAATTTAATAATAAATATTGAATTCGACTATTTAAGATTACAGTATTAAATACGGGTTAAAATTTAAAAATAAATTGTATGGGATAATTCCTAGCTAGATCCATTGCAACAAACTAAAAAGAATAGATACATTGGTCTCAACTTTAAGTTCTTGTATTAAAAAAAATTTAACGAGTTTTGATGTCTTTTATGATTTTATCGATTCGATTTAGAAAGTATGTGATTTAAAAAAAAACTAAAAAACCTTGCAAGGGAATAATAACATGTAAAAGAAAAGCAAAAAGATAAGAGTATAAAATATTACAACTTCGTCCTTCCGTAACAATTCTGCCACCATCTTCGTCTTCTTTGGAACCCTAAGCCCTTCATTTTCCTACCCAATAAGAGAGAAAAAATAAACACTTTTAGCAGATGGAGATCATCAAGATTAGATTTGTTTGTGATAATAATAATTCTCGGTTTAAATTTAAATTAGTTAGTTCGCTTATTAGATATCGTGTAACTTTGAAAAACAATAAACAAATTAAAACCTTTTAATATCAATAAAAATTGAAACGGGGAGATAAAGGGGAGAGGGTAGAAGGATTCTAACTTCATTTTTTCTGGGAGTCGAAATTCTAACTTCATCTTTTTCAGGGGTCGAGATTTTTACTTCATCTTTGGAAGTCCTTTTTCTCGCCAACTTGACCTTCTTTGGAGCCATTCTTTCAATTTCCTATCCAAGAAGAGAGAAAATCATCAAACTCTTTTAACAGAGAAACATCATCAAATATTAGAGACTTTTCGAGATCTTATTCAGCACGAACACAAAAGTCTTATAAACAAATAATGAGAAGGTGAACGAAGGTAGAAAGAGAAGGGCAGAAAGATTCTAACTTGATCTTTTCGAGTCCATTTCGCCACCGGCTTCACCTTCACCTTCTTAGGAGCCTGGCCTTTATTTTCCTGCTCAAGAAGAGAGAGAAATAAACAATTTCAACGAATAGAAGTCTCACCCGGCTCGAACATGAATAAACAAATAATGAGAAGACAAAGAAGGTAGAAAAGTTCTAACTTGATCTTTCCGAGTCCATTTTGCCACCGGCTTCACCTTCACCTTCACCTTCTTAGGAGCCTGACCTTCATTTTCCTGCTCAAGAAGAGAGAGAAATAAACGGTTTCAACAAATAGAGGTTTGCCGCTCTTCGAATGTTTCACCCAACTTGAATCTGGATTAGTCGGGATAGTGATTCGTGGATACGAAGTGTTTTAAACTACAAAACAAATAGAGACCATCAAGACTCCAACTTTAGTCACACAAAAAAATAGATGGAGAACCTGAATCATAGCCATGGCTGGAACGGCGTGTTGAGGAGTAGAGTAGCTTCGGTGTTCAAAATCGAAAAGAAGAAGAAGAAACTAAGTCGGGGAAGCGTCACCTAGGGAAAATTTTTAAAATGGCGAAGAAGATGGAAAGTACCGTTTGGGTTAAGTTTTGACGTAATTTTCTTTTTAGTCACTAAGAAGATTTTGCTTGAATTTAGTCTCTATTAATTGCACCAACCACTCAATCAGCAATTAATTTTTGCCCCACTGCATTCCATTTAGAGTGGACTACTTCTATTTTTGTTCCTAATCTTCCTCCATATACCTAATAAGGGAATTCCATCACAACAAAATTGCAATCCATTTATGTTACGCGCAGCTTTTCTTTTCCTTCATTTGCTTGCTCTTCTCTAGGGTTTTGGTTTTGGGGTCCGGTATAGGCGGGGATCTGCCATATCGAGTTCATCTTTACATTTCACTCGGACTCTTATCACTCCAAATTCATTATTAGCTTCAAAAGTGCTTTATCTATTTAGATTTATCTATAATTTTAATTATGTTTCTAGTTTAACTAAATACTCCTCCCACCATTGTTTTAGATTAATCAAGAGACCCCGAATATTTGTTGAGAGAATTTTGACTTAATCTTGGATTAATTAGACCCAACTCGAAACTTAAATTAATCGGCAGTACGAATAAGAGGTGGAGTAAACCAAAAAAATATTCCTCTCCTCATGTCTCTGATTATAACTAACCCATGTATATACGTTTTTTTTTGCTTTGCTTTCAATTTACCCACGTCTTAATTAGGTCCATAATTATGCGTCGTAACCAGGCGTACGTGTTAGGTTCAAATTCGATCCCCGATTGCGTATAAATTGAAGGGGGAATAAAATTCATATTGGTTATATACAAACAAAATAAAAACTCATACCAACCCAGCTTTTAGGTAGAAGGGAGAACAAAAACCAGAATCTTAATTGGCACGGCAAAACTTCGAATAAGTTTGGAGACAGATAGTGAAATGTTACATTAACAGAACTGGAAAGGTACCTAATTACACAACACCCCTCATCTGACGACCAAGAACGGTGGCCTGGGTAGGTTACTGCATGCTATTCATCAGCATCTGCTACAGAGATGTCTGAACTGAATAATCAGGAATCTGAAAGATGGCAATTGCAGGCACTCAGCAATCGCGACCTCGGAATGCGTAAATGAGAAGCTATCCGTGTCGAGAGAGATATACCTCCAAGAGCTAATGAGTCTTCCGTTGTCATAGACAGAGCTCTGAACTTCAGAAATCTGTTGCTAAGCATTAAAAAAAAAAAACTAGACAACAGCATGGATTCTGATGAAAGTGAGATCGTCTTGAAATGGCATATTCCAAACACACTTATGATGATGATAAAGGTAATGACGAGATATTTAATGTTTACTGTTATAGGAACGCAAACAACTTATCTTGTTGCTGGTTGTGCCGGTGGAAAAAATCAACCATGGCATCCTTGGAAGGGCGGAGAAGTACTTATTCCAAAGCTGTCCAAAGAAAGATCCACCTGAATGAATATTCAAGTGTGACATTCATGTTCATGCATTTATGTCGAAAAGATAAATGAGTGACTTCCAAGTTTATTAACCTAAAGGACTGCTAGGGAAGGCAGAGTATAGAATGATGTTCCATGCTCCAAAATCACAAAGCCAATCTAAGCATGCAGCTTCACATCCTATGTAATGCAGACTTAGCTGATGCTTCTGTGTAGTACCCAATACACTAGCATGTTAACCGAAAACTCAATACAGATAATATAAATTCACCTCCAGGATCATATTTTGAGACCCAGATTCATTTTTTAGATTGTTACTATGTTTGCCACGAGCTTCAGAGACGGTTCCAGCAAACCCCGAACAGGCTGCATCATCAACTAGAAACAAAAACAATAACCATAATCGGTTGTTGGCCAACAATTTTGACAGAGAGTGAACGATTTGGTGCAATTGCCTCCTCATATGAAGTCAACGGAATACTGCTGGATCCCCGTATCATCTTTAGATCTTTGGAAGCAGAACATGCATACCTCCAGTACCTCTGGAATATGAAGGGAATTCCATTAATAACATTCTCAAAAAATAGTATCTTCAACGAACAAGCAGAACGATTCCATCATTCATACACTGCATATGAAACAATAGGAACTCAAGATAATAAGGAAGAACTATTTTCCATAGCTGCAACATGCTATAAAGCGTCCGCTTCATGAAAGATGGTCTTGGAATAATAGGTTCTGGGTTCATAAAGATTGTGTTTGAGCCTGGTAAAATTTCAGCACAACAATCCACATGATTACTTGTAGGAAATCAAGTAAATAACCAGCCAGTTAATACAAATGTTTACATAACCAATCTGTTGCAGGGCCAAAGATCATGCAAATAATGGTAAGAGAAGATAAAGAAGAGAAATTACACAAATGATATGAGATATTACTCGTCCACAATACAAGAAAATAGTCACTGTAGAGTACACAGAATTATTGTTGTCATGGAATTGACTCCTTCATCTTGCTTCTTACAACTGAGGAAAAGGAAATAAGCATAAGAATCCAAGGCAGGAGCGAAAAACTGCCAATAAAATGAAAAAGTACCAGGCTACCCTAGTTAACTAACTAAGGTGTAGACTTTTCCTAGATTGGGTAGAAATTAAGTCCCTTAGCATCATCAAATGCTCATCGTTTGATACATTAAGTGATATACGGAGATTCGTCAACAATGTTTCTTGTTCCCAACTTAAGGGCCCAGAAGCGTAATATCCCTCTAGAGTGCAACGATAAGCATGTAAGTCTAACCTGTGTGTTCTTGGTGCCACATCCACTCCTAACAAACGGGAACAGTTTCCTTCCTCTTCTCCATGACCACAAACAGATTCTGCATCACTACTTAGGAAATCATAGTCATGGTTATAACGGCGTTGAACATGGTCACTTGGTTCACCATGACTGTCACAATTAACACTACAGCTAGCCACTGAGGATATATCACTATCAGTATCATCAGAATTTAAGCATCTGGTATGGAAAGGTTCAACATCATAACCAGGAGTACCCCTTCCACTTTCATAAAACTCAACCCCGTGATCAATAAGTGAAGAATGCATGTATGTTTCACCCATATATTTTTGTGGGTAAGCAACAGCATCTACCTTATTTATCCATGAGGATGGGTAACATTGACTCTCATCCTCATTCCTGATTGCACTTTTCTTGCGAGATTTTCCATTTGCCTCTAGATCGGAGAGCCCGTATGGTGATTTTCTCTTTAATGTTCTTGCAGGCAAAACATGAGATTCCTGGAAATAGGCATTCTTCTCCGGAGCTAAACAACTGCCTCCTGATTCCAACATTGTCTTCGCATCTGATTGAGGTACCGAGGAAAAAATAACCCGAGAGCAACTCGAAGATGTGAACTTTCTAGGCTGCACCTCTCCCGAATTAGCACAACCCTGAATAAAAAGGAAACAAATAGTTACATGATTGATCAGGCTTGGTAGAAGAATAATGGAAAGAAATTACTCAACATGAAGCAACAAGAGTCTGAGAGAATAAAGGAAGAAATTACCTTTCCCATGACGATCCAATTGCCATCATGCCACAACTGACGTGCCCTGATGTTAATAACGTTCAGTTTGAGTTCCACCGAAGAACCAAGCAAGCGAACAATATAAAAGTCGTCGCATAAGACCTTCAAGACCAATGCTCCTTTCCAACAAATAAAATCAAACACCTCCACCAAATCACCGGGAGCCCAGTGACCCTCACCGCTTACAGGGGGAGGAATAGGCCTCAAATTCTTCCTCGCGACCCTCTCCACGCCAGAAACACGGCTGTATCTGACACCGTAAGTATGACCATTACCCGAGACAATCTCTCCGACCCGCCATGCTCCACAAGGCAGATCCTTCCTTGTGAAAACCTCTACCTTGCTGCCTTTCCTGAATCTCACGGTCCCCCCCATCTTTAGTAGACTCAACAGCAGCAACCTGCAACAACCAAGAAAACCCAAATTCCCAAATCAATAAACAGAAATCTTCATAACAATAATCATAAATATAAACACATGTTGGTTAAAGTTTAACCTAAACTCCATCAAATCAAAAAAGCATCATCATGAGTTTTCACCTCCAAAAATAATTTAAAAAATTAATTCAACAAAGAGAATCTCAGTAATCGAACTCCCAACCGACTCATCAATTTCCCCTCATCTTTTACGATCAAATTTAAAAATAAAAAAAAAGAGTACCTAAATTCAATCGGAGAAATTAGAAAATTACCTCTCGTTAAACCAGAAGGAACCTAATTTTCTTTGAATTGAACTCAATTGAGACCTTGCTTTCTGTTCAAACGAAAGTTTTCTTTCTCTTTGGAGGAATTTGGGGGATTTCTTTTCTGTCTTCCGATTTTTAGGGTTTCTGACCAGGAATGTGGTAATCTGTTTAATTTATAATTTCCCGTTGTTTAACTTATCATTTAAGTTTAACCGCGGCCACGAAAATTGAAGAAAAAATAAATAATGGCGGTTAAAATTAGATTTATGTTGAGTATTTTCTTTTTCCAATTTATAAACAGATTTCTTTTATCTATCTAATTTCAAAGTATACGGATAACCTTTTCGAAGAGTATATAGACTATTACAGTTTTGTCATATTTTGTAATTCGGTTTGAAAATAATTTTCAATAAAAAAAAACAGTGTTGATGCATATAATTTAATCATTTAACTACTGGATAGATAGCAAATACCTTCCTCGATCAAACTCTCATAAGACTCGGTGCGGACACGGAGCTTCTTGTTTTATTTTATTTTTTTTGGTGGAATGCTTCTTGTTTTATTTGGGATTACACAAAAGGAATTAGCAGGTCATAATAGTTGGTGCAAAACTTCTGATAATTTTGCATTTATTTTCGGGTATTAACACGACCAATATTATATTGGAGTTTTATCTTATTTTGTAGTTGTACCTCACAAAATCAAAACACCATACGTCATAATATCTGGTTTAACTCTAACGCAAGCACTGAATATTTCGCTTTCCACATATTTCGGGCTCCTCGTTTTTCCATTTGTCCAAGTGGTGTCCCAATTTATTCCGAATTCTCAGATTTCATTATGTTACTTCCGAATTATTTTTTACCTTCTGTCTTTTGTCTAAATTTTTTTCTTTTATTTTTTAACCCGTGTATTTAATATATACTTTCGGTTATCTATCTAAAAAAAGCTCCATCCTGTGACGAGGCAGGGCCCCAGTGCAACCGAAGAAACAGACATGTTGATCTTCCTCCGACCAATTGGGGTTATAATTACTTAATTAGAAGGTAGTGGCCCGGGCCCATTCCGTTATTGAACTGCCCTTTACGGCTTGGGCATTAGATTTATGTCGAGTATTTACTTTTTCCAATTTAGGGAGGAAAAAAAAAATACCATGGGCCTGTTAAGGTTTTGACACTTTTTCTTTGTAATTACGAATTTTATTATTACCAAATAGAGTTGTAATATTACATTCCATCTGCAGTTAGTTAAGTGTACGCGGCTAATTAAATGGTACCTAAAATTAATCTGTAGCTAATTCACAACTGGATAGTTAAGAGAGACGTCCTCCAACCAATAGGCAAGAGGAACGCACATACCACTTAATGCTAATTTTCAATTAACTCACAAACTGGATAGTCAAGAGTGGCGTCTAAGTGCCAATAGGTCAATGGGATGACAGCCTAGCCCCCTAGCCTCAAGTTGTCCCACAAGTCGGGTAGTTGAACAAGGCACACACCCACTAGCAGGCACACATACACGCATAGGGTTGCACCCGCAACCTGTGTAAGGTTTTGATACTTGACATGTGTCAATATCGAAAATTATTGCAAAATATGTGATAATTTTATATTATTTTTTGGGCGTCAGAACGTGCTCACAAAAATAAATACAAATGCTTCTTCAAAAAAAGTAAAATACAAATGCATAACTTGTCGCGTACTTTTGTTATACAATAAAAATAATTCTAATCGGATTTCTTTTATCTATCTAGCTCCAAAGTACATAATATACTTTTTCGAAGAACATAGACTATTACTATAAATTTCAAAAAGCACGATTACCAATCATTAGATAAGAACATTTTGCTTATTTTATAGTTCGACTTGAAAATGATTTTCACTTAAAAAGAAAACAGTATTAATGCGTATAATTTAATATTTTCAATTGTAAATTAACCATTTAACTACTAGATAGCAATTACCTGCGACGAAATCAATCGAACTTTCATAAGACACGGTGCGGACACGGTACTACATGTTTTATTCGGAGCTAGGAAGTGCACGCAAGGAATTAGCACCTACGTCATAGTTGGCCCAAAACTTCCGATGATCTTGTACTCATTTTCGGGATAAAGAGATCTCCTTTATCAATTTAACTCTCTCCTTTTTACCGGGGAATTTAATTCGAAGAGCATAAATTTCAAAGCACGACCACTATTAATCATCATGCTAGTTTTAATAGTTAGATGGGAGAGTTTCGTCTTATTTTGTAGTTGGACCCCTCACAACGATTTTCAATTAAAAGGAAACAGTGTTGATGCCCATGATTTAATCATTTAACTATTAAATAGTAAATACCTGCTCCAAAATCAATCAAACTTTCATGGATCCAGTGTTTCTTGTTTCATTTTGGAAGTACACAATGCGTCGGAACAAGTATTTACATCAATTAGTGAGAGAGTTATTTTTATCTTAATCACGTTTCGAGTTCGAGTCTTTGGATATACAAGAGTGTTAAATACTTATTGAGAAAGTTTTGCTATCTTTTAAAGATTCTACCCGAATCGAACCTGAATTAGTCGACCCAATAGGACAAATATTGGTTGTGATAAAAAAAAATTAGACGCGACTCCGAAGACAAGCAATCTGAGGGACATCAAATAATGAAATATTTTACAAAATGGATTCAACCATCAAAACAAGGTCGGACTTTTGATAGTGAGCGCAAGATTTCACAAGGTTGGTGGCCAAACCTTGAGAATCCATTTCAATGTCATGAAGCTAGAGTCTCTGGAGCAGCAATTCTGAACCCATTCAAAAGAACTTGGTAAGTAGTTTCATCTGGAACAAGACCTCTGAAAAGCATCTCATCATGCAGTCTATTAGCTTCTGTCATATTGCCTTGTCTAAAGCGTCCAGCAATGAGCACGCTATAGATAAGAACATTAGGAGTAACACTCTCCCCATTCAGCTCTTCCAAAATCTTCTGCGCATTTTCGAGCTGGTGGGCAGTACAAAGACCCCTCGCTAACATACTATAGGTTATTGTGGTTGGCACAATACCTTTGGCGAGCATCTCGGAGTAGAGTTCCGCTGCGTCGACTAACTTGCCCTCTTTCAGTAATCCGTCGATCAGGGTAGTGTATGTTTTCACAGTACAAGGAATTCCCTCACTCAACATTCTTTTGTACAAGCCAAGAGCTGCTTCCATGTTATGAAGGTCTTTAAAACCACTGATCATGCTAATGTAAACGATCTCATTTGGTGCAATTCCAACTTCAGAAAGTTCGGAGAAAAGGCGGAGTGCCATTTTCATGTCACCTTCTCTGCGTGATCCATCTATCAAAGCACCATACGTCATAATATCTGGTTTAACATGCTTAATTTTCATCGTGCTCAGGAGCCTCAGAGCAAGACCTACATGGTTGTTTTTGCACAATCCATTAATCAAGATGTTATAACTTCGAACATCAGGAGAAACTCCACTATCACACATTTCTCTGAAGGCGGACAGAGCAGACCCCAAAGAACCCTCCCTGAAAAATCCGTTCATGATGCAATTGAATGGCTCTCCAGTAGAAACAAATCCCTTGTTGACAAACTTCTTCAACAAATCCAGAGCATCAGCCATTCGGCCAGCTTTGCACATATTAAGACAAATAGCATTCATTTTACCCTCGGGTGGGAAAATATTATCATTCCCCATGCGGTCAAGCAGATCTAACAAATATTCATGGTTACCTTCTCTCAGAAAGCCAGTGATCAAAATAGAGTAAGTTGTTGCATCAGGCTTTAAACCCGCACCAAGCAACTTCGTAAGAAGACCACGAGCTTTATCATAACTGCCCTCCCTGCAGTGACCATGAATCATGTTGCTGTAAGCATAGATATCAGGTTCAATCCCATTGCTCACCATATTCTCCCAAAGATTGCAGGCATCTACCATCATCCCGCTTTTGCAGAGCCATGTTATCAGTGGCGAATACACACAGATATCAGTAACACCAAGCTCAATTGCATCATTAAGTATCAGAATTGCTTCTTCATATTTACTCTTCCCGTAACACGCAAACATTACCAACCTGACAATGCTCCTAGTATTACCCACCCCTCTCGACACCATTTTCCGAAGCAATTCCCGCGCCTCGGCGATCGCGTTCCTTTCAAACAAGTGAGTAAAAAGCAATCCCAGACCGCGCTTTCCAGGCATCACACCCTGGTCCATCATCCCATTAAAAAACACAACAGCTGCACTAGCATTACCAGCTTCAACACAAGCACTAAACAAGTAACCAAAAACCCGAGGAAGCGTATCAAGGCCGAGCATCTTTGAGATCTCCACCAAGCGGTCCACGAGGACGACGGGACAGGGCCCCAGTTCAACAGAAGAAACAGACCGGCTGATCCTCCTCCGACCAATGGCGCAGGTATCCGCTGACCTGGACAATACAAGGCATTGCACGCAGAAAGAATCAATGCCTTGCGCCAACGGGTTGCGGGCGATTTCTACCTCATTGAGATCATTCTCGGGAGTTTCACCGTTGGATCTCAAATGGGTCGTGGTCAAAATTTGATCTTTGGGTCGGGACTCGTTGGGTTCTAGGGAACTCGGGGTAAGCGTCTGAGAATTAGGGTTCGTCAGAGAAGATATATATTTAGCAGTTGAGGATGGTTTCAGATTGCAGAAGACTAGTGGCCGTGTGGGCCAAACTCTGATCTTGATTTGCTTCATATTTTTCGCCCTGTAATTAGCTATTTGGTGGTGGTTGGAAAGAGGGAGAAGAGAGACCTAGAACCCTAGCCATCTTGTAAAACCCTTCTCAATTTCCCGCCTGTTTTTTTCTTTTTTGTGGAATTAATTTTCCCGCTTGTGGCTGAACATATATAGTGATGATCGGGTTGGACCGGGGGAGAGAGGCCAGATCAGAGGAACCGCTGGTCAATGACTGTCGTTTGACAATGTGAATGCCTGAATGGTCGTCCGCTGGCTCGCAAATTGTGAGCGTTGGTCTTTGGAATTTGCTTTTTCACATTTAAATTTTGAGTTATTTACTTTTTTTTCTTGGACTAAGTATACCAAAACACTGTACTAACTTATTTAGCTTTGAGGGGGACTTTGAGAGGTGACAAAGTTACAAGTATTTAATAATGTCGTATTTTCGAAACTTTTTGGTTAACCTAAAATAATTTTCTCATTAATTAATTTAAAATTTTGTTGATAATTATTTACTTATTTTAAGTTAATCAAGATGGGTCGACTTCTAGCTTTTTAAAACACACTTGTTATTTTTGTTGGGAGTTCTTTAGCAAGAACTATTTTCATTATTTAAAAAATTAATATCCGATTGGTGATCCGACTGGTCGAGCCGTCGATTTTTGTTTGAAACTCGGACATTGGTTCAACCGCTCAAAATCTATTCGGACCTCCCTGTCAGATACCTAGAGAGCAAAAAAATTAATGTTTCTTTATTTTATTTTATCTGATTTAATTCGGACTCAACACCTTCACTTCCACAATGGAAGCATGTACATCATTTTTGAATTACAATAAACTTATCTTTTAATAATTCTCGATAATATGTCAACTATGTCAAACAAAAAAACTTGTATCATCATATTCATGTACTTCTAGACTTGTTAAATTAATGTTGTAAGACTTTGTTTGTATAAATTGTATACCAAAGTTGGTAAGTATTTAAAATTATTCAGTATCTTATCATTTTTAGGCAAAAATAAATATGTTTTATTTTATTTAATAGTTATTTGTATAAAAATAAAAATTTGTGGTCCGATCGGCAACTCAATCGAGTGGACCGGAATGAACCAGAAATTTTAAGATTTTCTTATCGCTTCCCGGTTCTATTTTAAAAATATTGCTATTTTTCCTCCCTACCAAATGCACCATTGTACAAGGTGCATGGTGAGTGGTGCAACCAAGAACTTCTTACTCATGTTATTTTTTGTTGCATTCAAGAATAACTACGGTGGTCAAATTCGATTAGAGACCTGGGCAATCAAGATCTCTCATTATTCTTAGAGTCCTTAAGATTGTGTGTTTAACCACCTAGATGTGAGTAGTGCCTTCTTTGTAATGTTTGGTGTAAATATTTAGTTCTTTATAATATAATACATTTACCAAAAGAACAATTTATTATCGCTGCAATCGGCTTCTATCTACATATTAAAGAGAAAAACTCATTGACATATCTCACACTCCGATTGTGTGCTTTTGTTGTAATTAAAAAAAATTTAACGGTGTTTGCAAATGAAGATGTACAGACCAAACAAGATAAATTTTGTTTAGTAAATGGAGTTGAAAAAATGAATTCCCGTGTAAGTTTCTTATGAAATTAGTTTGCAAATGAAATAAATTAATGACTTAATTGTTCACCAATTGCAGCTTTAAAAATGGGACTATTCTAAGGCTCAATTCCCTGGTTCACCAAAATGGCTCTCCACGAGAACTTTGTGCTCCTCCAAAAAGTGGACGACGCAACGATAGTCCTTCACATTCATCGTTGCAGGAAGCCTTGGAGGAATCCTCACTGAACTTTTCACGGAGCCGAAGCTCAACAACTTGTTCTACGGCTCTTACGGGCAGTTTATTGGCTTGTTATTTTTTTTCAGAGAAAAAATTTACACCATATTTATATTGCTAGGATTTGAACTCTAAACTTATATGAAATTGTTAATGCATTGTACCAGGCTATATGTCCCTTGACAATATTGACTTGTTATATGGTTTCAGCATGGGAAGGTTTGGCACCGGATTTAGACAAATGAGAATTCAGCTGCTCGGGATTGTCTTCATTGTTGTACTCAAAATAGTTAGCACAATCATAATCTATCTCCTGATCAATATCTTCTTGCCCCTAAGGATGTCCGAGGAGGACATGCAGATCGACGACGAGGTCGCGCACGAGGAGGAAGCTTACACCATCTGGGGCGATAGAGGAAGGATCTCGAGCAAGAGATGAATCACTTGAAAAAAAAGGATCAATGCACGTTGTTGTGATTCTGTTAAGACCTTTGGAAACAATAAAACGACGTCGTGACAAACTTTACATTTTTCACTACTTTTGGTCAACTTTCTTCTAATTACAGTACATCTTGTGTATTTACGATTTGGCATAAGGCTCTTCAGTTTTCACCACAAACTCTTACTTGCACATGCACTGGTTTTGAACGATGGTCAACCAGCTGTTTTAAGAAAGAAGTTGGATCTAATGAAATCAAGATCACCGAAAATCAGACTTCTCATTTTCTATTTATGCAAAGTAAATGACCAAGTGTGCGAACGAGAGTTTGATTCATGTTGCAATAAGTTATCTAGAGTTAAACTTAAGTGAGCCCTAATTTTACGAATGATTTTCTTGGAAAAAATATACTTTAGTACCTATGTTTTGATGATTTAACATATACGAGTTTGTAATTTAAAATTTATCAAAAAGTTTCTATGTGATTTTCGAAACATATAAATTAAAGGATCGGATAGCTGTCAACGTTTTTTAAATCACAAATCCATGTGTCAAACCATGAAATTACATAGTACTAAAATGGGTTTTCCCATCTACTTGATCCATTAAGTCCGAACTTACAAAAAAATTAGTCATTTACAAATTGACTCATAGTGATATGGCACGTCAGGATTTTGGACCTCGGTCGGCCACCAATCCATCGTTGTCGTTGTGGCTTTGCAGTACAAGGTCTAATTTAGTCAACAACTTTTGTGAACTACAGATTTGGGTTGGTATGCTTTAAAGAAAGTCACATTTGTTACAAAAAAAAAAGATTGGTCTATCTTACAAAAAAATTTCAACTTGGCGATCCATCCTATGAAGTGGTATTATCGAGTTGTGATTTTCTATCGGAAACTTCTAAAATAAATCTAGCGAAACATTGTCTTAATCGGCAAGGACCAGAAAATATGTAGGACTGAGGACGCAGTTTACCATAAAGGGACAACGTGGTAATTTCAAGGACCGCCTAAATAGAAACAGCGGGAGCTAGGTTTATCACTTAGCTCAGAGTATCTTTCCCCTTTTCTGTGGCTCAGCGTCTCTTCTCGAAGGTGAACCTAACCTCTTCCTAGGGTTTCTCTCTCTGGCCTTCTTCCTCTACGCACCGTTTTGCATCTACCGCCAGAGCTCCGCTCCTTCTCTCTCTCTCCTTCGCTTTTTTGCCTGCTCCGATCTGCCTTTCGTCGTCGTTTAACAGCGCTATTAGTTCTTTCAATTTGTGTCTCCAGGACGGTTCACGGTTGATCCGATCCTTCCTAGGGTTTGGAAGGAATCTTGCTAGGGTTTAAGCGATTTTATAGCTGTTATAGATCCGGGGGTTAAAATTGGAACTGATTTGACCTGTAATGGAACTCTTTTCGCTGTCTTGTACGAGATTTAGTAATTAATTTCAGCGGTTATGTCTAGCCCCTGAAACGGTTGTGCTCGTGCAGGCTAAATATAATGCTTGATTGAGTCTTATTTATTTGCGCAACGAAAGATGGCGAAGGCAAAAAATCCGCTGGTCTTTCTAGATGTATCGATCGATGGTGATCCTTGTGAGAAATTGGTGTTCGAGGTACTGTTCCTTTGTTCCCACTTTTTGAGTGGGGAATCATCTGCGAGGTGTTGTATGAATAGTTCGCCCTTTGGCTGGTCTTTTATGTTAATTTTTTTGCTGTATGTTTGCAGCTTTTTCCTGACGTTGCACCCAAGACGGCAGAGAACTTCCGTGTGCTGTGTACAGGTAGTTATTCCCATTTGTATTCGTTGCATTGATTAGGTTTGTACACGAGAGTCCGTGATAATATGAAAGCTTTTTGGTGTTTCTGTTGTTTTCTGATTTTTGCACTTGTGCTTTTGCAGGGGAGAAGGGAATCGGTCCCAGGACTGGGAAACCTTTGCACTACAAGGGATCTTTTTTCCACCGCATCATTAAAGGTTCTATGGCTCAGGTTTGTAATTCTACACTAACTTACATTCAAATCACCTAGATCAGCTCTGAATCATCCTTCTCAGTTTTCATGTTGGAACCGCTTAGAAGTGGTCTGTCCTTTAGTCGGTTACCTTTTTTGTGATTTAGGATGAATGGCTGATGATCACAGCTGTTTTTCTTGTGACGTAGTCAGTATTCTGTGCTTCATGTTGTCCCAACCAATTATTTTCAAGAGCTTTATCTTGATACACTGGACTAATGACTTTGCTTCTCTTTCAGGGTGGCGATTTTGTAAAACGAGATGGTACGTATTCCTCTTGATGCCTGCCTCTGCACTTATAGAATTTTAACACGTTACTCCAGCTTGTTTTGTTCAGTTACTTGTACATGATTATCTGTTAGCACCTTTTCAGACGATGCAGTATATTCACACGTTTCAAATTCTATAGTATTCCTTTACTTGAAATCTTGGAACTTTTGCAATATTGATGTTTTGCCTCCTGAACAATTCATTGCATAGATGTCTAATATGGATATCGCTTATTGGATTTTCAGAATATTTCGTTCACTTGAGATTGAGGAGATCTTATTTTTGAGGTTATAAGCAAGGATCCTATCTCATTCTTAACTTGCAGGCCGCAAAGATTGCTTTACCTTGTTACCTAATATTCTTTCTTATTCATTTCATACTCCTTTTCAGGTACTGGTGGAGAGAGCATATTTGGAAGAAAGTTTCCTGGTAAGAATATGTCACATGCTCATTTGTCAAGCCTATGTTGACTAGTAAACTGTTAAAAGTTGGTTCGCATAGACGGGAGTGTATTGCGATGACATTTTACCCACCCAACTTTCTCCCGTTTTTCTTCTAAGTTCTGGTTCAATCCTTCCCAATGATTTTAAAGTCGTTTGGTGGCTTGGTGTGGATTCTCAGTTGTATCTAGGCTCATATTTGGGATCATTTTACCTCAAGTTCCCTCCGCTGAGCCCGCTATACATTTTAAAACTTTCTTGTCTATGTTTTGTTGGTTTGTTTTGCAGGGTCAGCTGATTCTGCAAGTCTTCGTTCTAGAAATATGAACTTTACTCCCCTTTAAATTTAATATTCAGCTTTAGTTTTTTGGTCGGAATGTTCAGCCTTAGTCATGCCTGATTGATGTTTGTGATGTTGTTCCAGATGAATCTCCAAATCTGAAGCATGACGAGCCCGGTTTGCTGTCTATGCCAGTTGCTGATCGTGACAATTTAGGTTCTCAATTCTTCATTACGTTGAAGGCCAATCATCAATTGGATAGGTTTGTCTATGCATTTCCTGCTTTATTTTGGTCATGCATACATTCATCTTATGTTTGTGGTGCAAAAGAGAGGTCTAGTGGTGGAGGTGCCACGGGGTGAGAGGAATGTGACAAAAAGGAAGAGAAGTGATTTTTCCTACCCTAGATTTATATAATTTGACAAAAAAGTAGCAATCTCCAATTTTGCAAAGTTTTGTGCCTTTTCCTTCATGTCATTAATTGTAGGTTATTTTTTGTTGTTTAATATTTACGGATTAAGTGTTCTTGTGTACCTTTGTTCATTTTGTAATTGTGGAACCTAATATTGCAGGAAGTGTGTTGTCTTTGGGAAGCTAGTTCAAGGAGATGAAGTCCTCAAAAGAATTGAAAGCGTGGGTGATGATGAAGGATATCCTACAGTGACGGTGAAGGTAGTCAATTGCGGTGAATTTAAGGAAGGTGAGATTTAGAGTCTTCTGCGTTGAATTCTGGTGGTTCCTCTGTGTTTCTCATGTGGTTTCGTACTGTTTAATTTGACTTGGGTCTTTCAGTAACTGATGAACTTCTACTTTCATTAACACAGGTTGTCGAGTGTTTACTTATTAACTTTTAATGATGCCATTTTTTATTTTTGACATTGTAATTTTCAGAGAGGAATAAATTAAATAAACTTAAAGTGGGCAAACAAGCTTCTTCAGATGCTGATAACCGTGAAGGACGGAAGAGGACGAAGCACAAGAAATCCTCACGAGATAGGAAAAAGAAAAGAAGAAGATACTACTCATCTGATTCAGATAGTTCATCATATGATTCTGAGAGTGAATCATCAGACACTGACAGCAGCGACACAGACTCATCTGAAATCTCCTCATCAGAGATCAGCTCGTCTAGTGATGACCGACGCAGAAAAAGGAAGAAATCCTCGAGAAGGCGACATGGGAGAAAGAGGGACAAGCGAAAGGAAAAAAAGCGGAGAAAGCGAGATAAGAAATCTAGACGTAGATCCAAAAGGTACCATAGTACAGATTTTTAGTCTTGCAATAGTTTTAAATATCTTGCTTTTTTAGTTTAACTGTGGGCTGTGATATTGCTTTCAGCGACTCTTTTGGCCATTTAAGCTTTTTCTGTGTTGGTTTCCCTTAACAAACAATCTTTGTATTTTGCTTGGTTGGTTCACTTTTTTGCGTTTGTTGGATGAAACCCTTGAGATGTGACACATTTGTTAACATCATTTTCATGCAAATATCTGGTTATTGCTTCCAAATTTTGGCTATATCTATGTCGTTTGGGATTGAACACTTTTTTTCTGTTTATTGAGATGATAATCTGCTATGCATGGACTCCGTGGGACTCTTTGGCATGGTGCGCTTCATGCCAGGAGTTAGCTTTTTACTTTTTTGTGTCGGTCAGTGCCTTGTATTTTTTTTCCTGGATCTTCACATCTCAGCCTTTTGGCAGCTCTTTCCCTCGTCTATTTATATAGGTTCCAGGACTCTGATGTCATTCTATTTTGTTCTTGGTTTGAGAGGGAAGTTTTTGCTCTTTCAGGGATGACAGCGAAAGTGGAAGCAGCTCTGATGACGGTGTAGATGCCAAAACAAAGGATCAGAAGCAAGCTCATGTTTTACAGGATGCTGGTAATGGGGAAATTGTTTGACTTGCTCTGTCCGGTGTTTGACTAGCTTCCTCAAGTTTTATAGCTAGCTCAAACTCATTAATTATGAATTCTAGACATTGATGCTTGTATTCGATATGTAACTTGGCTTAAGTGTGCTTTTGGCTGTAAAGTTTTTTGAATAGTTTCTGGGTAGGACAAGAGGTCCGGTATAACTGACCCCATTCTCTCTTTAGGAGCCTATTTATTGTGTTCACTAGAGTGGATGGTCCCGTTTAACTGTTTTCTGCAAAACTGCAGATATGAATCAATATTCTATGGTTTTGGAGGAAGAGAACGCTTCTGATCCCCGCAGGAAGAGGCAAGAGCCCTATTTGCTGGACGGAGATGGGAAGTTCCTGAAGGAAAATGGTGGGCAAAGGAGCAATGGGGTCCAGGCAGATGATAAATCTGATATCAATGAAGATAGGAGGCCTGATATTCAAGAATTTCACCTTGAAAATTCTAGGTACTTTTTTCAATCTTCTGCATACTGCAGTAATTTTATGTAGTAACTGATTCTTCTAGATCATTATCTTACTGTTCTGTACACCACAGGAGCCGAAGTGTTAGTCCTAAGAAATCGACGAGTAAAAGTATGAGTATTAGCCCTAGGAAGAGCCCTAGTGCCTCACTTAGCAGGAGTATCAGTAGAAGCCCACAGAATGGCAGGAGTCCAGATAGAAGTGTGAGCAGAAGTCCAGTCAGGAGCAGAAGTCCAGCTAGAAGACTCAGACAAGGTCCAGCAAGGAGCCCAAGTCCTGCTGGAAAAGCCAGTCAAAGTCCTGCAAAGAGAATTCATTCTAGGACTCAGAATAGAAGTCCACTGCGGAGCAGAAGTCCGGCAAGAAGTGTCAGCAGGAGTCCGGCAAGAAGTGTCAGCAGGAGTCCAGGGAGGAACAAAAAGGGTAGAAGCCCTGTGAGGGACATGCCTCGGAAAAGTAGAAGCCCTGTGAGGGACATGCCTCGGAAAAGTAGAAGCAGAAGCCTTGCTAGGTCACCATCTAGACGAATTGCTAACAGTCCTGCAAGGTTAAGGAGACCAAATAGCAGAAGCCCTGTTAGTAGGAGAAGCATCAGCAGAAGTCCAGTTCGTGCTCCAAGGAATGTGCGACGCAGCTATTCTAGAAGTCCATCTATTCGGAGGGCCAGGTCTCCACGTTCTGATCGGTCAAGAAGTGTTTCTCCTGATGGTTCTCCCAAGCGTATAAGAAGAGGTCGGGGTTTCAGTGACAGGTACTCTTATGCTCGAAGGTACAGAACGCCTTCCCCTACTCGTTCTCCAGTGAGGTATCGCTACGGTGGCAGGAATGACCGTGACAGGTACCAATCCAGTTTCTTTGGTGTTCTTGGTGGCTTTTCTTTTCCAGTGATTTACAGCAGTTTTTTACTATCATTTGGTTGATTACATCTGTTTCAAAATTTTCCTCCAGATTTTCAAATTACCGGAGATACTCACCTAGGCGTTACAGGAGTCCTCCTAGAAGAAGTCCTCCAAGGTTTGTTACGAGCATTCTTTTGCATTTGTCTGATGTTTCCGAAAGAAGTTCTTGTTTCAAATTTGTTGGTTTGCTCTTAGCGTATATGACCAATTATTCATGTTTTATCGTCCGTAGCAGATACAGAGGCAGGAGAAGTCGAACTCGGAGCCCTTCTGTATCTCCTAGTCCCCGGTATCGCGCACGTCGCTATAGTCGTAGTCCCAGTCGCAGCCGTTCTCCAGTTGATGCCCCCAAGTCTCGTGCCTCTCCCCGTATTACTAAAGATAGCTCACCTTCCAGGAGCCGGAGCCCATCAGAGTCGCCTTCCTCATTGAACTCTCAGTCACCTAAGCGTTTGAGCAAAGAAAGATCAAGGTCATCAAGTGGAAGTCCAATTGGAAAGAAGGGCCTTGTCTCGTACGACGATGGTTCCCCTGATTCCCAGCAGTGAGCTCGGTGATGAAGCACTTTCTGCTGTCGGTTGCAGTTCTAGAACGGAAACACCTGCTCTGCACTGGGTCGCTGCGGACTTTGGCTGGTTGTACTATTGTTGTTATTTCAGTATTATGTTGTGTCTTTTCCTCCCGAGGCTATATTCCTACGGCGACTACCTGGTAGTGCGGGTTAGAACTTGACGAATTATCTTTTCGTGTTATCGGCGTATGTTTGATCCTAAACGTCAGTAGTGTAGACATTTTGAACACTAGTTATCTGTGGGATGGTTTCGTACGTTGTTACCGTTTTTTCGAGCCGGAACTTGCAGGCTGAGGGCTTCTACGTTATGAGCATGAACTCCAAAGTTGTAATGTCCTGGCAACTACTGCTCAAAAATATTATTTGGTTGTGTAATGAGATGAGATGAAAGATAAAAATTAGGTGCCGGTGTATGCCAGTCTAGTAGAAGATGCTGCCGCATTTACAGACACGGATGATTCTCTTTCAATGTGCGTTGTATTGCATTGCCAGGCTCAAATATTGTTTCGTAAATACCACCTGATATCTAGACTTCTATTGAATTTTGTCTTAAAAGACAGTTCGATACCTACAAAGAAAGAACGGCTGTTCCGCAGAAACCAAGCTTTGG
The DNA here is from genome assembly GCA_963995505.1 of Hypericum androsaemum. Lineage (NCBI taxonomy): Eukaryota > Viridiplantae > Streptophyta > Magnoliopsida > Malpighiales > Hypericaceae > Hypericum > Hypericum androsaemum. The sequence continues at coordinate 18,061,963 of OZ023190.1, forward strand.
GGAACTCGCAGTTTTCTCCTCGTTACAATTGGCTATATACCATACGAGACCATGTCAAACTCTCCCAAGATCTCATTGAACTTAACTATACAGGCAAGAAGCAAGCCTCCTAGAAGAACGAACGATGTCGGCCTCGAGGCTTGGCGAAACTATGGCCGAGCGTCTCCAAGATGCGAAGTCGGACTCTCGAGAGGCTCAGCAAAAAGCCCTTCAAGCTCTTGCTGCAGTAACCAGGGTCAACCCCCAGAACAGAAGCTTACTCTTCCAAACGGATGGTGCAATTCCCACCCTGCTTTCCCTCACCAAGTCCTCTTCTCCTGGCGTCCAGACCCTCTCCCTCTCCACCCTCTTCAACCTCTCGTTGAACCCCGACCTGAAGCAAGCTCTTTCCGACATGGAAACCATCTCCCACCTCAACTCCGTGATCCTATCTCCGAGCTCCTCGGAAGCCAGCAGGCTGGCTTGCTCCCTCGTATGCAGCCTGGCAATGCTCGACAAGAACAAGGCCAAGTTTGGTGTGGCGGGGACCGTCCAGGTCCTCGTAGATGCCATATCGGAATCCAATTATCGAGCCCCTGCCTCCCATCACCTGCTCAGCTCCTTGGCCGAGCTGGTGCAGTTCCACGGGAACTGCACCCTGGCGGTCCGGTCCGGGGCGGTCCAGGCCCTGATCGGGCTGGTGGAGAGCACAAATCACGGGGAGGACCTCGCGGGCACGTCCCTGGCCGTACTGGGACTCCTGGCTCGGTTCGGCGAGGGGCTGAACGCGCTGGTCACGACGGACGGGATAGTTGGGTCGATGGTGGAGGTGTTGAAAGGAAGGTGCATGCTGAGTAAAGAAGGAGCGGCTGAGATACTGATAAGGCTGTTTGACGAGAGCGAAGGGTGCGTTAGGGAGGCCATGATGCTTCCTGAGTTCTCTGGTTTGTTGGCTGACCTCTCCGTGAGGGGCTCCTCCAGGGCACGTGACAAGGCTGGCCAGCTCCTCAGGAAGATGATCGACGTTCCTTGCATGGATTCTGAAGCTGACTGTGTCTTTTACTAGTTGGAACAATATCATCGTGCTTCATTTATGTGTGTAATTTAAGTTCAGAATCGTCGAAACAAAATGGACGACGGGTATTGAAATGCCTTCCATTTTGAGTAATTGACGAAAGTTAATGTCTACTTGAACCAGTTGTCTTAAAACCGAAGTTGAACCCACTTGAACCAGCTGTACTATCAGACTCGAGTAATTTTCTTATGATTGTATTTTTTTTCGCATTCGTAAAATTTGAATCCAAAATATCATTAAAAAAATTAAGTCTCTTGATAGTAAAACCAAACTTTGAGACTACAAAGGAATACTAATTTAATGGAAGGGAACTAAAAATCTCATTAAAACAACAAAGTTTTTAACACTTGAACTTAACTCTAATCTACCCAAAAATTGGCCTATCGGCTAAACGTGAATGATCAAACGATTACTCCATCTGTTTCATAAATCGTAGATCAAGTTTGAGATTGTTCCCTTTAACAATAAACTGTTCCGTCTAGAAATTAATTGTTCAGTACTCACTTATTTTTTGTAAATTGTAACCAACTCTGAATTCACTAATCACCCTTCTATATATTGGTAATATTAATGTTACCGGTTGGGTTGTTAATCCAGAGATTAGTTCCATAATTGATGAGTAAACTAATCAGTAAAAACCGAACAGGCCGAGTAGGTGACTTCCTATGACGGGCCGATGGCCCGAACCCAAAATTTCAGAATGGCCCAATGGGCTAAAACAGAACGACAAAGCCCAAAAAGATATATGAATGTTTTGCTCCGATTCATCATTCATCTTCAAAATGATGTTACAGGCAACCATATACAGCATGAATTCATGTTCAACACAAAAAAAAAAAATATATATCATGAATTTAATTCAACAAATAATATCGGATGGACTAATGAAGGTAGGAGAAAGGATAGTATCAGTAACATGCCGTAGATAATTACCGGCTGAAGTCCATAAATTGGGATGTTGGAGAACTCTTTCAGCCTCCAAAACTGATTAATTTGCGATAGATCAGCCTTTCTACATGACAAGTAACAAGGTGAACATATGAGTAGGCCTCACCCCGGGGTCACTGGCGTTTTTCCCGCGTAGAAGACTTCGAATCCATGCATGGAGTGAGCGGTGGGAAGGACGGGACTGCTTTCAATATGAACTTGTGTCCGCTCTTGACGCCAACCGAAGAGCTCTCCCCGAGATTACCATGAGGAGCAGACACTCGCTTTTTGTTGGGGGAAGTTACTTTCACAGATGTAGATGGGGTGGTAGAATCCTTCAAGATGTCTGGTGTATCGTCATCTATAATGTTATGCAGCTCGCCGCTGGAGTCCAACACTTGATTCTTCACCTCATTCGAGGGAGCCATGGGTGTCATTGGTGAAATACGCCGAAGAAGGGGACCGGTTGGCAACAAGCGACCACTTCCAGGACACGGTGGGATCCAACTTCTTGTTTTTGATGAAGCTGGTGGCAAGGAAGGATTTTGTGATGGACTAAAATCACATATACCAGCTATCTCCTCGCTTCCAGGTGAGCATTGGTTCATCATTTGAATCTCATAGTGCATCAGTTGATCCGAGGAATGTGAAACTAATTCCTTACTTGTTTCTTGGCTGACGTCATTGCTGTATGCATTGCTAGGATATTTTAAGGTTCTTGCATAAGGTGGCAACATAGAAGGATCAGACTCCGGAGATGGGACAAATCGAACAAATCGAGGTTTTGGTGCATCCTTCCCATGGCTAAAACAAATAACAAAAATCCAGGTTTGGTGGTTAGAAGATTGTCAAAGAAACACATGGAATCTGATCTAGGTAGTACACGAGAATGAACTTACTCGGAAAACTGGAATAATGGTGTCGAGGGTGTCATGCTGTGCTGATCATACAGTTCAAGATATGACAGCCCTTTGTCATCACCCGGGCCTTCCAAAGTTCCCTCTCTTGCTTGTAGGCTTATCATATCATCGGCCATACGATACTCTGCAGTTAGAAAACGAAAAATTCCACAAACACGAATCTGGTTTAATCATCCAATCCTCCATTACAACAAACATGCTGCCATACACATATACACGTAGCAGTTACGCATTATTATCTTTAGCTCTTGCTTCACCAATCTTCCGGATCTTATGAGATGATGAAGATGCAAAGAACCTTACAAAAGTTGCTCACCTTCTTTTTTTCCGTAAAGATTTTTGCACCCCTCGCATCGATATTCATGGGAGCACCCCACATTAGCCTTTTGAACAAAAATTCATGCGAATTAAGCCAACAGAAAATGGAGAATGTACAGTGACAAAGTATAGGCAGAAACAAACAGAAACAGATATTAGGTACCTGATAGCATTCACAATATTTCTTCAAACACATAGACTTCTTGCAATTACATCCTCTTTTGTGCCTAACCGAGGATGTTGCTACCACACTCTTATCATCCTAAAACCCGAAGTACAAGGATAAATTTTGGATTCAAGACAAACTGATAAAACTCTTGTAAAGGAAGTTTTGGTACCCCAATGGTGGATGGAAACTCGGTAACATCCTCGGTTAGGCACAAAAGAGGATGTAATTGCAAGAAGTCTATGTGTTTGAAGAAGTCCTGCACAATCTTGGGGGCAAAAGCAAGTGGATTGCGAGATTCAATTTGACGGCGTGTCTCTAAAACTGTATCTTTGTATTCAGGCCTATTGAAGCAACCTTGGCAGGAACAAGGATCATCACAGTAGATGCCTGCAGCAAAACAATCACAGTATCTGCCAGAAAAAGGTAAATATAATAACTTGATAATTTCCTAGCAATGAAGCTTTGACAAAGAAAAACCACATCACTAAGAACCTTACAATTTTAAGCACTTAGTTCTCTTGCAGTTGCACCGTTTACAACCATCAGAATCAGCATCCGAACTTCTCTTCCTAAAAAACAACATCAAGTGTATCCAGTCAACATATGCACAAAGAGATGACGGGGCAGAAAAAAATGAGTGTTTGGCCTGCAAGCTTGCCTTTTCTTCTTGGGGTTTACTTGATTGAGCCCCTCAAAGCTATTAGTAAAATCCAAGTTAGGCTTCCTTTCGTTCAGGGAAGTTGCCTCTAATGGCTGCAAAACATTTAGAACTTCAATCTTGCCAAAAGGTTCAGAAATGGCAGCAACGTTAGCTTCATCTTTCACCGTCCTCTCTCCAGTAGTGACTGAAACATTCTCAATCATACTTGCGGAACTTAAACTACCGTCTCTTTTGTCAATTATTTGACTGCTCGACCCAGGACCTCCTCCTTTTATGGTTGCAATACTGTTTAGATACAAGCCGATGCCAGAAGGCCTGGAAACAACTAAGGGCGTCTTGACCAGACAAGGAGGTGGGAGCGCTTCTTCAAATTGAAGGCAGCGTCTACTGAAGCCACGTTGGAGATGACAGGCCTACAATTTTTTTTTCGAATTAGCTTAAAATGTGTGATAAGAGGCTAAGCATGCCAATGGCAAGTAAAAATCATCATATTTTACTTGAGCAGTAGAACCTGAATGTTGTGCTCATGAATATATGCTCAAGAACACCATTCTCTGCTGTAGGTTTGGAACAGAACTAGTGGAACAAAATAAGGAAATTAGTGGTACCTCAGGATCATGCTGCAGTACATTCTGAGAAGACCCAGTGGAGATTACACACATCAATCACCTCACTAGAGTCATCATGCTTCTGATTAACCTAAAATGGCTTCAGTAAGTACAACTAATTGCATGTGGCATAAAGCAAAAAATAGCATGACAAGTGCATGTTAGCATGCGTTAGTATCGCCTTCTGGGGAAAAAGAAAAAAAGGAAGAAGAACCCAACTTACCTGAGCACCTTCCATTCGACATTCTTCTTTGTTCGTAGCATGGTATAATGAGTCACCCTCAGCACTAGGGCAGTCAGTTGACAGCTGGGCGACAGTTTGCTCTTTTTGAACTTCTTCTAGCTTAATCTCTGATGTTGGATGTCCTCGAGGCTCTTCTTCATCTTGCTTACAAGACATATGCAATTTTTCAACAACCTTTCCGATCTCCAGTAATTCATTATCTTCTGATACAACTTCTTTGGGGCCAGAAGAATTGATTATCGACAACTGCAGGGCGTCGTTAACCTGTTTCAGTTTTATGCTTGCCGAGTTAACAGAGTTTGCACACTCCACTTCCAAAGGCTCTGACAGATACTCATCAATGCATACTGATGAACTGCTCGGTGCATCATGGCTTGGGGTTTTGGCATCCATGTGAGTGTCAGCAACCAGAGGGCTCCGAATTGAGGTACTAGGTTTATCCACATTACACGAGGCACAAAAGAACTCCTCACGATGGTCCTCATTTTCACAAACTTGTGGGAAATAAGACCTGAAAGGAGATCAACAAGCCTCAAAACACACAATTTGTTTAACAACTCAAAGCAAACAAGGTCTCGTACCTCTGCAGGAAACTCGTGGCCCGAGGCTGTGTCAGATGCGGAGACGTGAACACAAGAGGCGGCGAATTGAGTCCAAACAAACCTTGCGCCACTGCAGTGTTCGACACTTTGATAGGCTTTACAGGAGACAGCCTGCTGACATAGTTGGCAAAGGGGGATTCCTGCAGCCACGAAACAACACACAAAGTGAGACAGTTAATCCGGAAACCGCCAACAAACAAGATGCACAACGAAATGTGCATCAAACCTCTCAACTCCACAATCCCGAGACCGATTATTATCAATCTCCCATTTAGACCAAAACCAGCTCTAGAGCTCAATGCACCAATAGCACAAAACCCAATAACACAAACCCTATTTAGTCCATAACCCAGCAACCACATTCCCCCATTTCCCAAATTAATCAACACACAAGCACAAAGATCACAAATTGGGAATTGGGTTTTCACATCTTCAATCAAAAAAAGACACAAGCTTGTCAAAGTTTTCATTTTTACATGCACGGGAGGGGAGTCCGACGTGGCAGCGGACGGTTCGGAGCCGCCGGAAGCGGTGGCGGTGGAGGGTTTGGCAGCTTCAGGAGGAGAATCCATAGATGGAAGGTTTAATTTCAGTGTTATAAACCGTAGAGGTCAATTCCGGCATTTTCCTTTTCTACTTTTTTTAAATTTTCCTTTTTCCCCAACTTTTAGTTTCCACTTCTCTGACTCTCGTGTGAAGCGAAGAACAGACTGATTTTATTGTTATTTTTTTTGTTGAGGGAAAATGGGGATTTCATTTTTGTCAGAATATTTTTAGGAAAATTTGTTATCCTTTAGGAAATTACAGAGAAAAAAAGAGAGGGGGGTGGAGAAGAGAGCCGTAGAAGGCAGGTTTTTTAAGAAATGGAGAACCGAGCGGGAACATGTGTTTTTTGCCCCCTCCTACTTTCTCGTTGGGCTTTGTGGGCTCGCTACGAGTCCAAACCCTAGTTATTTATGGGCCTTATTTTTGGACACGATCTCGACCTACCCTTAACTCCTAATTGAGTTTTGTTGACTTTGTATGCGAGTGTCTATAAATTGTTCGATTCTAGATATCGATTCTAAATATCAAAGTTTTGTAATAACAGTTATATGTCGGGTTTGATCAAGGTCATGCATGGAACTAATTAGAGTCGGTATAAATTACAAAAGAATTGGATTCTGTTAAAGAATTTTTAGATTCAAATCTTACGAACATAATAATCTATCCCTAAAATATTAAACAGTAATCGATGTTAAAAATCAGAAGTTTAAAACATTCCTCGAAGGGAAAAAGAGAACTAACAGTGCAGCGGTTCCCCCTCGCAAGATATTATGGGCATATTAGGCCCATATATTCTCCCGCCAAAGCCCATACATTCCCTCCCGGCTTAACTAGTTCATTCCCTTTCCGGCAACCAAATACTCGGTCTCTCTCTCGGGGCAAGTCTAACTGAATCCGCAGGACAGCCTTAGCCTACCCAATAATACCCAATTGAGGTCAGTGTCCCTGTCTTCTTCTTGCAAATTCCGTGTATCGTCTGGTTTTGGATTCCGCCCCTAAGACGACGGGTTTGGTTGATTGTTTCGTGGGATGTTGCAATTGGGTTCTTGTTTCTAGGCTACGGGGGCTGTGAAGTTGATCAAAGTTCACTTCTTTATGAGCTTCTGAGTGAGGCTCTAGTAATTATCAGCAATTATCATTAACAGCCAAAGAAAATGAATGAATAGGTACCAAAAGTACTCAAGTGACACAAGCTTTTTCTCGACAGGTAAAACTTTATTATTATTCTAAAAGGCGATACAATAGAGTATCGACATATCACCCACCATACACGCACAATTGCTCGCTCAAGGGGAGCAATTTTATTAAGGCTGCTGGAAATTCACCCAAGGAGATACTACATAGACAGAGATAAAATGACAGAAGCTACGGTTTGATGATGGCAAACACTGTCTGTATCACTGTAAGCACAAGAAGAATGGATGCAGCAATGACAGAAATGACTTTCCAGGGAGAGTTCACGTAATTCTGTCTCAGATTCGCCATCCACTTGTGACAAGGGATATCGCAAAATTTGTTGATATTTTTGCAGTGATCCGAATAATAGAACCACTCCTCATCGTATATTACTTCCTTCTCCAGATTGTTGAATACCTTTGACACTTCTTGCTTGGTAGCCAATTGGTTCTTCAGGATCTTATTCTTCACAAGTAGTTCCACGTCATCAGGCGTGTCGATAAGCATACCCATCAACACAAAATAATCGCTGATGTACCAAGAACCATAGTGGCACTGATCGTATGCCATAAGATTTCTGAAAATTGTTTCTGTTGAATCACGCACATCAATCTGTGGGATTTTAAGCACCCCTTCTTCGAAATCTATGTCAAGCAACGTCTTTCCTGACACCGCCACCTCGAATCTGACTCCAGCCTCGTGAAGTCCAGTCATGCTTTTAATTCTTTCGAACTCCCCCTTATATTTGGGCTCTCGTCTCGCTTTTACAGGCATATAAAAAAGTCTTAGAAAATCGACAAAATGCCTTACCTCACGGGCGTCGAGATCTGTAACGCCTTCATTTCCCATGTACAAATGAGTTAGCTGGGTGATGGAGTACGTCTTGGTTATTGTTGTACCATTACCACTTTTGGCAAAGTTCAGTATTTCCTGCAGAATAAAAAATGGAAGCTGATTTTCCAAGAGCATCATGTCTCGGAAGACCTGATACCCAAAGAAATCCTCATGGTAGGTACTTCTCACAGGAGTGGCTGAATCGGAGGGGCGAGTTTCAAGCGAGAGGTGGTTGATGACAAAGATGGCATCAACTAGCATAACTTTTACAAACTGAGCGCTAGGGAGCTCAATGCATTCGTCGTAGAATCCCCTTATTTTTTTCTCATTTCTCTTCATAAGCCTTACAAGATCATTCAAGTCTATGTTGTTGTCTTCAATGAAGCTTCCGAAGCACCTCCATTTGTGCTCTTCCATGGCCTTTAAATTTGCATTACCATGGTGGAAAGGGCCCAAAGAAACTAGTCGAGGGACGTAGGCAGCCTCGTTTATATCTCGCAGGCTCTTCGGGACTCTGTATATACAACGGTCTTCAGATATGCTAGACACCCTCTGCAGCTCTCCCTTCATATCTGTCACAATTTCATCGGTAGCCTTTCCGTCTTTTATGTCAACTAAGGTATGGTCTCTTGTTTCTGTTTTCCCATTTCTCCTTTGCATTTCCATTAGTGACTTTTTAGACTCCCTAAGCAAGTCAAGTATGCAGTCAGTCTTGATTAGTACAAGTTGTTATGACATAGATTAGAAATGAGATCAATCAGATAAACATGATCAAGAACAATCTAAGCCTTTTACACAAGATTTTATAAACACCAACATCGGCTTCGTAAGAGCGGAAGTTAAAATTTCACCAATACGAATCTAATCATGATAATATAACATAAAATATAACAGCATAGTTAGAAAATTCTTACAGTACATTCGAGACTATGAACTTTTCGATAATTCGCCAGGAGAATTCATTACTAGAGAAACTATTTTATTTCTTGGTTAATGAGTCACCTTGTAACCCTAGAACCTTATGTACATACATATAGTAGGCTCCCTTAAAAAAAGGATTATTTACGTAGGCTCCCTATAAAAAAATGATTCTTTATGTAGGCTGGAAGCTGTTGGTAACTTTCCAACGCCAACCTTCATTTGGGCCTCAAAGTTCATTCTATTTTCTTAAGGGGAGTCCACGTGAAAGTCAGCGCCCCTGTCTGTGGAGCCTACGAACTCATAAGAGGAGTCCACGTGGAAGCCAACGGCCTCGCCTGTGGAAGAATAGTCTAACAGGAACGGAGGCGAATCCAGGTTAGAGAATGTGATGAAATAAGGCGCTAGCTAGAACCTGCGGTGCCGACGCCAGTACCACCATTGGCAATAAAGAAAAAAAGAGTTCAAAACACCAGAAAAATCATACGTGCACATGCCAACCCACAATTGATTAGTACAGGTTGTTATGACATATAATAGAAATGAGATGAGTCTTATAAACATGAGCATGAACAAGAACAAGGAAACTAACCTGTTGTCCTAAGTGAGATGATTCTGAAATATTTCACCGGTAAGAATTCCCTTTCAACCTTCCTTGGAGTTACAGAGAGATTGGCACTTAAATACAGTGGACAATAGTAATTCTTGACTTTGAGAAGGCCGGCAGTAGTCATCACACTAGATAGTTGTAAATATTACATTAATATAAATACCATTATTGACACTAACCAACGTACGAACGGAGCAATTATGTTGAACTGAGTACAATTCTCACACTTTCGGATTTCTCATCAATCCCGGCCAATAGCTGTCATCCATATTTATGGCTGATAGTACCAATGTCCAACTGCACCATGTATGTAGCGATACAGAGAGATGTTAGCTGATATTCCATTAGCAATTTCTCAGTCTAGCAAATCAATAGGAGCTGGCACAAGTGGTAATAGATTTAAATTTACTTATAAACATGAGCATGAACAAGAACAAGGAAACTAACCTGTTTTCCAACAAAAAAAAAGGGAAACTAACCTGTTATCCCAAGTGAGATGATTCTGAAATATTTCACCGGTAAGAGTTCCCTTTCAACCTTCCTCGGAGTTACAGAGACACTGGCACTTAAATACATTGCACAATAGCAATTCTGGAGGCCGGCAGTAGTCGTGACACTAGATAGTTGTAAATATTACATCAATAAAAATACCATTTATTAAAAAAAAATAGCAATTATTGACACTCACCAACATACGAACTGGGGCAATTCTATGAACTGAGTACGATTCTCACACTTCCGGATTTCTCATCAATCCCGGCCAATATCTGTCATCAAATTTATGGCTGATTGTACCGATGTCCAAGTGCACGATGTATGTAGCGATACTCCATCAGCAATTTCTCGTTCTAGTAAGTTAGTGCAAGTGATAAAAATACTTTAATTTATTTAAGAAAATCTCAGTTCATATCTCATGAATGTAAAAAATACTATTGAAAGAATCACGCTTAAAATAGAGCCAGTCAATATCAATAAATTTTGAAAATGCGATGCAAGGCAAGAAACTAACCGGTTTCCTAAGTGAGATAATTCTGAAGCATTCCACTCGTTACTAGTGGTTGGTGGTAAGAGTTCCCATTCAATAGCATTATGTAGACCAGAATCACGGACCCTCGCTTGTAAGAATTTCCACATTCTCTCCAGCATCACCATTTCACGTGCAAGGCCAATAGCTGTCATCCAAAGCAAATGGCCATAATCAAGAAAGTGTTGATCAATGATATTCGGAGCCCCGATGGTTTTTTTCAGTAAGAGTGTTTTTTTGTTGTTGCGATCGAACTATATTTTCCAATTTTTAGTGTTGATCGTCTGCCCGCCAACCACCCACTCATTGGTGAGTGTGCTCAAATATATGCTTCGAGATTTTACATTATGCCATTTCGATCTAAATTTTATCTCCGTCGATTTTTACATCGAAAACTGTCATTTCGAGTAGGAATGAGCAAGTGGTTCCCCGGTTTTTTTTTCTCACCCCAGACACCGAGGAACTCATTTTTTGTTTGGCTTTTCTAATTATGCATAATGCAATAGTTAGCAGCATCGTGCAATTGACAAATGTGCCTCTTAAAAAAGTGGTGAAGTGATTTTCAGATGAGTGCGCTAAAATCTAGAGGTAAATACTCAGGCGATTTATATAAATTCTCAAGTAAATTAATGATTACAACGGATCCTATCTTGTTTTTCACTCAGTGGGTCAATTCATATCTTTTGCGATCATTGGAAAACTTTCTTTCAAAGTAGAATAAAGTCTGATACCATCTTTTTTTTGAAAGGTAAGTATATTAAGAGTCGTCATGATATATACATCTTACTTAGTATGGTATTCTCCCTGCTATGGTGCCGAACGGGGTTGCGACCGCACGGCCTCGTCAAAATCCTACCACACCAAAATCCAGAGGAAAAAAAAGGTGTGGTAGGGAAAGAGTACCCCGATAGGAAAACCTATCTTGACGTTAAATCGCGAATTCAATACCACACCGTCATCTAATAAAGAAATAAAAAAATAAGAAAAAAAGTCGCAGCAACCACAGATCAACGAAAACACTAAAAACTCTAGGAGAGAAACCAACGAGGACCGCATGAACCAAGACATCAAGGAGTGCTTACAGCCATGAGGGATAAAAGAACATCCTGCCTATGCAAATCAGCAACTTGACCGCTCCACAAAGACCATTCAAAAAAGCATCTCTCAATAGCAAGGATCAACCGGTTGAAAATAACATTGCCCCCATCGAAGATAACATGATTACGAAGCTTCCAAATATTCTAACAAACTGCCGCAAAAAGAATGTACTAGAGATTCTTCAAGGGGCGGCCGTGTACAAGACCAACCCAAGCATGCAAGCTGCCCAACAACGAACCACAAGAACACCAACTAATACCGAGGAGCTTGGCGAAATAGTTCCACACCCGAACAGAGAAAGAACAATGTAGCAAAATATGACTAGTGGACTCCGAATTCAGATTGACAGGACACACGAAGAGCTGCCACGACCAATAAGGCCAATTCTCGCAAGGTTGTCTCTAGTCTTGATCTTGCCCTACAAAGCCATCCACAAAAAATAACTAACTTTCAAAGGAATAAGATGAATCATACCTTTCTGAAGCACCTTCGGAGCCGAGATCGAAAAGCCACTAAACATGGAAGAGTAAAGACTCTTGATAGAGAAACCACTGGAAGGGGCCGGCAGCCACGAATAACCATCAGAACAGGTAGAGCCAAAGCTATGAGGCAGAACATTAATGATACGATAGAGATCCTCCAAAAGATCTTGTTCGCCAGCCCGCAAATCACGCCGCCAAGACAGAGACCGAACCTACCGAGACTTAAGCCAATGACCATAGCAGCTAATAACATCTTCTTTGTTAAGGCTGGTACGATAAAGTCTCGGGAAGGCCAGGCATAAAGGAGTAACGGCTGCCCAAGGATCCCTCCAGAAAAGCACATTATTGCTGGATCTCAAAGAAACACCAATATTACAAGAGAACTTCTTAGCAATGGGAACATCCGAGACAACAAGTTTCCAGATATTAAGCCACACACCATTTCGGCGAGGGTTACCCGAAACTTTGGACAGTGGGAAAACCAAAGCAGAATCAGGCTGTCACGACCCAAAATCGTGGTCGGTGACCGGCACTAGATTATGTCAAAGATAATATAATGACCATAACCTAGCAAGGCTCAAACATAACACGTCATTCTCATTAAGAGAATCATCTAAATTTGTTTCAACATGCTAAGGTTGGTTTTGGAAAGGTTTAGGCTTAGCTCAACGTTGTTCGGTAAAATAGGCGTAACTTCCTCATCTGAACTCCAAATTAGGTGATTCCAATTTGTGTAGATTCGTAATACATAGATCTATAATTTATTCTTTTAGTTTGGTGATTTATGAAATAATTTGGTCCGAACTGAGTCAGAATTTCAGGTGCTCGGAAATAAGACTGATTTCATCGGTATTGGGAGATTTGTGAAAATTATTTGTCATGTGATCTTCTTTGAATAAGGCTCATTTTAGGGACTTATTAGAACATATTAAAAAGTTTAGAAATGATTTTGGAAGGCTAGAAAAGTCTGGGACTAAAGAAGAAAATCTGGTTGCAAGTGGACTAGGTGGCAACCATTGATAGGTCTAAGCTAGTTGGCATGCACTTAAAGAGGAGACACTTCTTTTGGACCAGAATGGAGCCACGACCTTCTTGGTCATTATATGAACTTTGACATAATCTAGTGCCGGTCACCGACCACGATTATGGGTCGTGACACAGGCGGACCATGAATTGCTGAGATAACTTTCACCCAAAGAGCATCCGGCTCGTTGATGAAACGCCAAAACTATTTAAGCAGAAGAGCCTCATTTTTGAGATCAATACCAGGGATGCCAAGACCACCGCACTCCGTAGGGAGACAAGCATGGCACCAAGGGACAAAGGAAAGGCAGCGCTTGGAAGCATCACCTCCCCAAAGAAATCGCCGAAACTTGTCCTCAATATCTTGACGAACACCAGCAGGGATCTGAAATAGGGACATGAAATAAATAGGTAGGTTAGAGAGAACCGCCTTCACCATAGTAACTCTTCCCCCGATACCATCTTGGTTGATTGTTTCGTGGGATGTTGCAGTTGAGTTATTATTTCTAAGTAAGTTCACTTCTTTATCTCTTATGTGGTTGCGGCGACCGCCTAAAGTAACTTATAGCGGGGAATTATGCAAGAAGTGATTAAAGGATTAACCTTTATTTTGTTAGGGCATTGAGTGTGGTTAGTGCACGTTGTTGGGTACAATTTCTAGTCGTGCCTGCAACCTGTTTGATATACGAAGGGCACGTCTAAAATATCTCTCCATTTAATTGCATCTTCCTTCCACCTACGTCGATGCAAAGGAGCGAAATAATTGAGGGAGGGAGGGAGGGAGGGCGAAACTTTTAAGCAACGGTGTAACGGGTTCTCCATCTCCTATGGGCCACCTACGGGTCCCCATTCGCAAGATATTATGGGCCTTTTGGGCCCATATGTAATCCCGCCAAAGCACCTTAAACCAACGTCTCTCTCCAGACTTAACTTTGTTCATTCCTTTCGGTTTCTCGGGGCAAGTCTAACTGAATCCGCAGAACAGCGTCAGCCCACGCGATTGAGGTCAATGTCCCTGTCGTCTTCTCGCGATTTCCGTTTGTTGTCCGGTTTCGGATTCTGCACCTAGGACGGGTCCTGGTTGATTGTTTCGTGGGATATTGCAATTGGGTTCTTGTTTCTAAGCTGGGGGGGGGGGGGGGGGGGGGGGGGGTATGCTGTGAAGTTGATCAAAGTTCACTTCTTTATCTCTTCCGTGGTTGCAGCGACTGATAATACAACTTATAGCGGGGAATTATGCGAGAAGTGATAAAGGATTAACCTTTATTTTGTTAGGGTAATGGGTGTTTCGTGCCCACAACCTGTTTGATATAATGCCTCAGTGGAGGTTCTTAAACGTAGTCGCGGCTCAATCTATGCTTTATGTTTTTGGGGTTTTTTTCTGTCCAGTGATGGGGTTTGGATTTTACATGGAATTAATTGTTGACTGACTAGATGCTTTATTGTTAAAGGAAATCGACATTGCCATGTACAACATTTATGAGCTTCTGAGTGAGGCTCTAGTAATTATCAGAAATTATAATTAGAATCCAAAGAAAATGAATGAATAGGTACCAAAAGTAAGCAAGTGACAGAAGCTTTTTCTCGACAAGTAAAACTTTATTATTACTCTAAAAGACGACACAATAGAGTATCGACATATCACCCACCATACACACACAATTGCTCGCTCAAGGGGAGCAATTTTCTTGAGGCCGCTGGAAATTCAACCAAGGAGATATTATATAGATAAAATGACAGAAGCTACGGTTTGATGATGGCAAACACTGTCTGTATCACTGTAAGCACAAGAAGAATGGATGCAGCAATGATAGAAATGACTTTCCAGGGAGTGTTTAAGTAATTCTGTCTCAGATTCGCCATCCGCTTGTGCCAAGGGATTTTGCAAAATTCGTTGAGATTTTTTCAGAGATCCGGATAATAGAATGACTCCTGATTGAGTAGTACTTCCTTCTCCAGATTGTTGAATACCATTGACACTTCTTGCTTGGTAGCCAAATGGTTCTTCAAGATCTTATTCTTCACAAGTAGTTCCACGTCATCAGGCGTGTCGATAAGCATACCCATCAACACAAAATAATCGCTGATGTACAAAGAACCATAGTGGCACTGATCATATGCCATAAGATTTCTGAAAATGGTTTCTGTTGCATCACGCACATCAATCTGTGGGATTTTAAGCACCCCTTTTTTGGAAATCTATGCTAGACACCCTTTGCAGCTCTCCCTTCATATCTGTCACAATTTCATCGGTAGCCTTTTCGTCGAACTTTTTTTGTCTTTTATGTCAAATAAGGTATGGTCTCTTGTTTCTGTTTGCCCATTTCTCCTTTGCATTTCCATTAGTGACTTTTTAGACGCCCCAAGTCAAATATGCAGTCAGTCTTGATTAGTACAAGTTGTTATGAAATAGAATAGAAATGAGATCAATCAGATAAACATGATCGAGAAATCTAAGCTTTTTACTCAAAGTTTCATAAACACGAACCTCGGCTTCGTATCAGTAGAAGTTAAAATTCCACCAATGTGAATCTGATCATGATAGTATAACATAAAATATAACAACATATTTAGAGAATTCTTGCATTGCGTTCGAGATCGAATCCTCAACTACGATAACAACATAGTCTACGAACTCTTCGATAATTCGCTAGAAAAATTTATTACTGAAGAAACTATTTTATATCTTGGTTAATCAGTCACCTCGTAACCCTAGAACCTTATGTACATACATATAGTAAAAATTATTAAACAAATCCTAACCTATTTAGGATTCTTTACGTAGGCTCCCTGAAAAAAGGATTCTTTACGTAAGCAGTAAGGTTGGAAGCTCTTGGTAACTTTCCAACGCCAACCTTCATTTGGGCCTCAAGGCTCATTCTATTTTTCTTGACCTAGTCTAATATCTAATAAATTTTACTATATAATACTATTTAATTAAATTCAACTTAATTAAATAATTATAATTCTATCCGATAAAATTATAATATTTTTTATAGATTAAATATTCTTGATTAAATAAATATTTAATCTAACAAATTTCAATTCGTAAATTGAGATTATTTATTATATTTATTTTTATTCAATGTATGGTTACTGTTTAATTAATAAATGGCTTTTAAGCCTTTTCTCTATTGGAAAAAAAAATAGGCTAAAGCATTTCATCAAGGAAAAAATAGCCATAGGTTCTTGATGTCTGAAGAAATTGATTAATCGGGACAAGCTAGTATTGTTTAGTCCCTCATATTTCATAAATCAAGTTGTTTAGTCCTTAGACCCAAATTTTGGTCACTTTTTCGACGAGACTTCACTAAAACGGTGCAAATAAAACGGTGTGTTTCTTGCCGGGGTGTGATACCCTCACCCTTCTACCAAATTTGTTACAACAAAATAAGGTTGGTTTTGGAAGGGTTTAGGCTTATTCCGTCATCATTCGGTAAAATAGGCATAACTTCATCATCCGGACTCCAAATTAGGTGATTCCAATTCATGTGGATTCATAACACCTGGATCTATAACTTTGTTTTTTTTGAGTTTTGTGATTTATGAAATAATCTGGCAGTAACAGAGTAATTAATCAAGGTGCTCGAAAATTGGTCTAATTTCGTCGGTATTGGGAAGTTATGTGAAAATAATTTGTTATGTGACTTTATTTGAATAAGGCTCATTTTAGGGACTTATTAGAACATATTAAGAAGTTTAGAAATGATTTTGAATAGTTGGAAAAGTTTAGGATAAAAAGGGAAATTTTTATGCAATTTGGCTAGGTGGCAAATCAATGGTAGGATGACTAAGCTACTTGGCATGCACTTAAAAGGAAAAATTTCTTTTGGACCAGAAGATAGGCACGAACCAATTGGTCATTTAGGACAGAAAAAACAGAGAGGAAGGCCTAGGAGAAACCGAAGGTAAAAGAAGAAGGAAAAAAGGTGGACATATTTGAACAACTTGGAAGAATAAGTAAGTAACTTTGTAGGATTTTGCTTAATTTGAGTAGAAACCCTTTTACACCTTGAAGAAGCTATTAGGTGAAGATTAGAATAGATTAATATAGACCTAGAAGAAGGAAGTTAAGGTAAGTTTTAGCTAGGATTTTTATGTATAGAAGTTGGAAGAGAAATTGATCATCGGGGGTGTAGTTTTGTGAATTTTAGCATAGGTTTTGGGGCTGCCTTGTGTAAATCCGAATCTAAGAAATGAACTAAAGTATTTTTATGTTACCTAGGATCTAATTACATGCTTGAGAGGCTGGTAATGATAGTGGTTTATGTTCTTTTGACTAGTTAATCGATGTTTTGAATCCGAGTGCCACGAGTTGTAAAACAAAGCACGGAGCTTCTCTTTGAATGGTTTGAGCAACTATTGTCTAGTAAGTGGATATTCTTTGTAACATGTATTTAGTTAACTACACGTGGGTGATATGTATAATTTGGTGTACTTTTGATTGGTTTAAAGTATGGTTATATGATTAGTTTTTGTCAATATGAGTTTTGATGATGTTTGTGGATTGTTTGTCTATTTGGGGCTATCTTGCCCAATTCGTGATATGTGACTCTTTTGGTATGAATTTGGATATGTGGTCAATATGTATTATGTGTGTTTGGAATGTTTGGTATGTCATTTGTAAGATGGCGGATGATGAGGTCTACCCGTGACCAACCGGGGATGTTGGCATATGTGCACATATACTGAGGATACATTGGATATGTATATGATATGATATTTGGCCGGCGGGGTTGGTTTCTGATGGCGCCTTTAAGATATGGTATCCTCGTGTCGGTGTGGGAGTGACACTATCTAGACATATCTAAAGTTCATCCAATTTGTGCTGTGTGTTTGTAAAGGTCTATCTGAACTTCTGGTTATGTTTGATATGTGATTATTTTGATGACCTTATTTGTGAAGTGGTCCTTTTGTTATCGTAGCCTTGTGTTAGTATTTGGGTTTGATGGAGATGACTGGTTGGTTAAATACATGTTACTTATAATATTTACTTGCTAAGTATTTCAAAACACTTATCCCTTACTTCAATCCACAGGTGAAGAGATTTGAGCTGTGGTTTGCATCTGGAGAATCTTTTCCATCCGAGTTCAGCCCGTTGCCTTCCATCTCGGGCTACATTTGAAGGTCTCCAGATGGTCTTTCTTTTTTGTAATCTAGGTCGCTCCATTGTACATATTTGTTGGTCTTTTGACATATGACCTTAGCTTAATGTTAATATGTAATATATGTGTAAATTATGTTTATGTTTTAAAAGAATGTGTTTTGATGATACTATGTTGGAGATGTGTACTCCAACTTTTGAATTATGTCTACCAGATTTGGATAACGATAAATATGTATGTTTGAAGAGACAACGTTGTTGAAAAATATTTTTGACGATTTCTGTTAATGAGAATAATGTGTTATGTTTGAGGCTTGCTAGGTTATGGTTTATTTTATTAAATTTGACATAATCTAGCGCCGGTCACCGACCATGAATTTGGGTCGTGACACGGGACAAATAAAAATCCAAAAGATAAATCAGATAAAAGGCAGTCCCGTTGGTGACAGGTAATCGTGTATTTCTTGGATCTCTAGCATCAACTTTGCTTCCAATTATTTATATATATATATATAAATATATAAATTAGCTTAAAATGTGTGATAAGAAATTAAGCGTGCCAGTGGCAAGTAAAAAAAATCATCATATTATACTTGAGCTCTAGCAGTTGAATGTTGTGCTTGTGAATATATGCTCAAGAACACCATCTTTGCTGTAGGTTTGGAACAGAACTCGTGGAACAAATTAAGGAAATTGGTGGTACCTCAGGATCATGCTGCATTACATTCTGAGCAGACCCAGTGGAAATTACACACATCACCTCACTAGAGCCATCATGCTTCTGATTAACCTAAAAGGTTTCAGTAATAATTACTAATTTCATATGGCTTAAAGCAAAAATAGCACAACAGATGCATCTAAAGTTTAAACATATGTTAGTATCACCTTCTGCGGAAAAAACCAAAAACAAGGAGGAAGAAGAAGAACCCAACTTACATGAGCACCTTCCATTTGGCATTCTTCTCTATTTGTAGAATGGTATAATGAGTCACCCTTAGCACTGGGGCAGTCAGTTGACAGATGGGCGTCATTTTGCTCCTTTTGAACTTCTTCTTGCTTAATCTCTGATGTTGGATGTCCTTGATGTTCTTCTTCATCTTGCTTATAAGACATCTGCAATTTTTCAACATCCTTTTCGATCTACAGTACTTCATTACCTTCTGATACAGCTTCTTCGGGGTCAGAAGAATTGATTATCGACAACTGCAGGGCGTCGTTAACCTGTTACAGTTTTTACGCTTGCCGAGTTAATAGAGTTTGCACACTCCACTTCCAAAGGCTCTGACAGATACTCATCAATGCATACCGATGAACTGCTCGGTGTGTCACGGCTTGGGGTTTTGGCATCTATGTGAGTGTCAGCAACCAGAGGGCTCTGAATTGAGGTACTAAGTTTATCCACATTACACGAGGCATCAAGGAACTCCTCATGTTGGTCCTCATTTTCACAAACATGCGGGAAACAAGACCTAAAAGGAGATCAACAAACTCCACAATCAAACCCAAGCCAGAATTTTTTTTACAACTCAAAGCAAACAAAGCCACGTTCGTACCTCTGCAGGAAACTTGTCGCCCGAGGCTATGTCAAATGTGGAGATGTGAACACAAGAGGTGGCAAATTGAGTCCAAGCAAATCCTGCACCGCTACAATGTTGGATGCTTTGACAGGCTTTATAGGAGAGAGCCTGCTGACATAGTTTGAAAAGGGGGATTCCTGCACCCACGAAACAACATACAACCTAAGACAGTTAATCCAGGAAACTGTTGGGTATGGAGTCTGACAAGTAGTTCGGGACTTGATCGAATGGATTCGGTGGTTGGGGATGCTCGAGGGATCATTCAGATTAAGAGACGGGTCAAGAAACAAAGTGAAATGAAGAAGTGGCAGCAGAGTTAATGTTCATCCGAAGGCTATGGACTTGTTCTTTGGCGCCCGCCAAACAGCCCAGAAAGTTGGCATTTTCCCGACCCAATAACACTTGTAGGGTTGTTGCCTCTATAAATACCCCTCCATGGCCTCCAAGAAGGGTAGGCAAAAGTGTTGCCCACTTCTCCAAAGAGAAAGAGTGAAGAGGGAGGAAGAAGAAAGACTCTCCAAGTGAAGGAGAGGCCAAGTGCCCACTCCTCCAAGTGAAGAAGGAGGAGAAGAAGAAGAAGACCCAAGTGATGGGTTGCCCTCCAAGTGAAGAAGGAGGAGAAGAAGAAGAAAGAAGAAGATCCAAGAATAAGGGTTGCCTTCAAGTGAAGGAGGAGGAGAAGAAGAACTCCAAGTGAAGGGTAAACCCAATAAGAAGGGTTAGCCATCCGAGTGAATGAGGTGGTGCTCTCCGAGTGAAAGAGAGTTGGCCCGAAGAGTGGGTAGAGCCGAAGTCCAAGGGTTTTGCCAAGAGAGTGAGCTCCCAAGAGTGTGGGTAGCCACGGTGAGAAGAGGAGGAGAGTGAGTCGAGCGAGGCATCCATTGTTGTGAGAACGAGTGAAGCTCGAGCGTAAAAATAGTAGAATCTTTCCTGGTTTGGACGCCCCCGGATGTAGATTGTTGTGGATCGAATCAGGTAACCAATTTTTTGTATCCCTCCTTGTGCTTTCTTTGTGCCTTGTGCGTTGTGCTTTTCATGGTGATCGTGTTTTGCTCGGATTTACTTCCGTTGCGTTGCTTGGGGCCCGTGGACGAATCAGATTATTTCCCAACAGAAACCGCCAACAAAAAAGATGTACAACGAAATGTGCATCAAACTTTTCAACTCAACAATCCCGAAACCGATTATTATCAATCTCCCCTTTAGACCAAAACCAGCTCTAGAGCTTAATGCAACCCCCACAAAACCCAATAACACAAACCCTATTTAGCCCATAACCCATCAACCACATTCTTCCATTCCCCAAATGAATCAACACACAACCACAAAGATCACAAGTTTGTCGAAGTTTTCATTTTTACATGCACGGGAGGGGAGTCTGCCGTGGCAGCGGACGGTTCGGAGCTGCCGGAAGCGGTGGCGGTGGAGGGTTTGGCAGCTTCAGGAGGAGAATCCATAGATGGAAGGCTTAATTTCAATGTTATAAACCTAGAGGTCAATTCCGGCATTTTCCTTTTCTACCTTTTTTTTAATTTTCCTTTTTCCCTAACTTTTAGTGTCCACTTCTCTCACTCGCGTGTGAAGTGAAGAACAAACTGATTTTATTTTGTTTTTTTGTTCAGGGAAAATGGGGATTTCATTTTTAATCATAATATTTTTAGGAAAATTTGTTATCCTCTCCTCTTTTTTTGGTGGAGTAAATTGTTTCCACAATTCTGGATCTTGGACGGTCGTTGGGACTCGATCCTCCCACCTCATATTTAAGGACTAACACCGTATTCATCAGACCATATATGCGGTGGTTATCCTCTCCTCTTTAAGAGGAAAGAGAGATGTAATAAAAGGGTGAAAAGGAAATATATAAAAAAGAGGGTTGGGGGAAGGAGGGAGTCGTAGAAGGAGGCAGGTTTTTAAAGAAACGGAGCCGAGCGGGAACACGTGTTTTATGCCCCCTCCTTGTTTCTCGTTGGGCTTTGTGGGCTCGCCACAAGTCCAAATCCTAGTTATTTTTGGGCCTGATTTTTGGACCCGATCTCGAACTACCATTAACTCCTAATTGAGTTTTGTTTGACTCTGTATGTTGGTGTCTATAAATTATTCGATTCTAGATACCGATTCTAAATATCAAAGTTTTGTAATAAAAGTTATATGTCGGGTTTGATCAAAGTCATGCATGCAACTAATAAGAGTCGATACAAATTATGAAAAAATTGGATTCTGTTAAAGAATATTGGAAAAAGTATACTTAAGTATCTTGTAGTTTCGCCGATTATCACTTGGGTACCCTGTGGTTTTAAAATCGTAAAACAGGTCCAACCTATTTCAATTTTTATCATGGACCGGTCCCGAGGTCCGGTTCACAATTTTTTGGACAAACGGCGTCGTTTAGATGCCTACATGGAGCGCCACGTGGTAGTGACGTGTCAGTATGCAAATTACCAAAATAGTCCCTTTTAATTTATATTTTTTATGAAAAATCACTCATCCTCATCCTCTCTCCCCTGGTCTCCTCCTCCTCCTCTCTCTCTCCTCCAGCGACCTCCATCTCCCTCCTTTTCGGTTCCTTTGGTGATTGTACTTGAGCCTCAACCTCAACCTCATACCGAAGCAACTTCTAGGCCTATCATCGTTGTCAACATTTAGAAGGGAAAATCCAAAAGAGAAGTGAAAATCAAAAGAGAAGGGAAAATCCAATCAATTTAAGCTGATAACCATAATTATCTACTGTTCTTTTTGTTCTAGCTTCAGCACTAGTGTTACGCGGTGGTTTTGATGGAAGAATCAAAGGGAATAGAGGTTAGGGTTCCTCAAGAGAAGATTGGGAATTTTGGCAATTTTGGCAAAATGGTCGAGGCACACGCGGGGGCAGGGTAGAGGCGTACGACTTCTTCGGGGTGTACGACGGGCACGGTGGGGCAAGGGTGGCGGAGGCGTGCAGAGAGAGGATGCACCGAGTGGTCGCCGAGGAGATGGAAAAGGGCTGGCCGCCAATGGGAGCGGGTGTTGCAGAGGGCGTTCGATAGGATGGACGAAGAGGTGGCAGCGGAGAGGATGGTGGGGTCTACTATGGTGGTGGTTGTGGTGGGGCCCAACGAGGCCGTGGTCGCCAACTGCGGAGACTCCACGACGGTTTTTTCTAGGGCTGGCTTTGCCGTACCGCTCTCCGTTGATCATAAGGTACATATTACAGGTATTGTATTGGTTCGGGAGAGTTATTCTAGGCTTCGGGGAGGAGAGAAAGAGAGGTGGAGGAGAGAGAGAGGAAGATTAAGGTAGGCTTCGGGGAGGAGAGAGGGGAACATAAAGGATGGAAAGAATGAAAGGAGGAGGGTTTTTAAAAAAAATTTGGTACTTATTTATTAATTTACCTATTGCCCTGTCAACAACGACTAATCCGGGTCACCACCACGTGTCATTCTGCGTAGGCATCAAAACGACGTCGTTTGTCCAAAAATCTTTGAACCGGACCAATGGACCGGTCCGTGACAAATATTTAAATAAATTGGACCTTTTTTACGATTATAAAACTACAGGATACCCAAGTAATAATCGCTGAAACTATAGGGTACTTATGTGTACTTTTTCCAAGAATTTTTAGATTCAAATCTAACCAACATAAGAATCATCCCTAAAATATTAAACAGTAATCGATTTAAAAAATCAAAGCTTTAAAGCATTCCTCAAAGGGAAAAAGAGAATAACAGTGCAACGGTTCCCACTCGAAAGATATTATGGGCCCATATATTCTCCCGCCAAAGCCCATAAAACCAACATCTCTCCCGGCTTAACTTGTTCATTCCTTTCCGGCAACCAAATAGTATACTCGGTCTCTCTCGGGGCCAGTCTAGTCTAACTGAATCCGCAGGACAGCCTTAGCCTACCCAATACCAAATTGAGGTCAGTGTCCCTGTCGTCTTCTTGCGATTTCCGTGTGTTGTCCGGTTTTGGATTCTGCCCCTAAGACGGGTCTTGGTTGATTGTTTCTTAGAGGTGATAAAGGATTAACCTTTATTTTGTTAGCGTCTTGGTTGATTGTTTCTTAAACGTAGTTGCGGCTCAATCCATGCTTTATGTTTTGGGGTTTTTTTATTTCTGTCCAGTGATGGGGTTTGGATTTCACATGGAATTAATTGTTGACTGACTAGATGCTTTATTGTTAAAGGAAATCGAGATTGCCATGTACAACATTTATGAGCTTCTGAGTGAGGCTCTAGTAATTATCATTTGCAGCCAAAGAAAATGAATGAATAGGTACCATTAGTACCCAAGGACAGAAGCTTTTTCTCGATGAGTAGAACTTTATTATTAGTCTAAAAGGCGATACAATATAGTATCGACATATCACCATACACACACAATTGCTCGCTCAAGAAGAATGGATGCAGCAATGACAGAAATGACTAGATAAAATGACAGAAGCTACAGTGAGATGACGGAACACACTGTTTGTATCACAGTTAGAACAAGAAGAATGGATGCAGCAATGACAGAAATGACTTTTCAGGGAGTGTCCAAGTAATTCTGTTTCAGATTCGCCATCCACTTGTGCCGAGGGATTTTGCAAAATTCGTTGATTTGGTGGCAGAGATCCGAATAATAGAACGAGTCCTCATAGAATAGTACTTCCTTCTCCAGATTGTTGAAAACCTTTGACACTTCTTGGTTGGTAGCCAATTGGTTCTTCAGGATCTTATTCTTCACAAGTAGTTCCACGTCATCATGCGTGTCGATAAGCATACCCATCAACACAAAATAATCGCTGATATACGAAAAACCATAGTGGCACTGATCGTATGCTAGAAGATTTCTGAAAATTGTTTCTGTTGAATCGAACACATATATACTTGGGATTTTAAGCACCCCTTCTTCGAAATCTATGTCAAGAACCATCTTTCCTAACTCCGCCACCTTGAATCTGACTCCAGCCTTGTGAAGTTCAGTCATGCTTTTTATTCTTTCTAACTTACGCTCAGGTCTGCAGTTTTCTCGTCTCTCTTTTTCATGCATATAAAAACGACTTAGAAAATCGACAAAATGCATTATCTCATAACCGTTGAGGTCTGTCACGCCTTCGTTTTTCATAGAGGTGTTGTTGATGCAGCTACGAGTTAGCTCTGTGATGGAGCGCTGCTCGGTTATTGTTGTACCATTAGTATTTTTGGCAAAGTCCAGTATTTCCTGCAGAATAAAAAATGGAAGCTGATTTTCCAGGAGCAACATGTCTCTGAAGATCTGAAATCTGAAGAAATCCTCATCGTAGATACTTATCATAGAAGTGGTTGAGCAGGAGGATTGAGTTTCAAGCAATAGGGGAGTGGTTGAGCAGGAGGATTGAGTTTCAAGCAAGAGGGGAGTGGTTGAGCAGGAGGATTGAGTTTCAAGCAAGAGGGGAGTGGTTGAGCAGGAGGATTGAGTTTCAAGCAAGAGGGGAGTGGTTGAGCAGGAGGAGGGAGTTTCAAGCAAAAAGTTGATGACAAAGATGGCATCAACTAGCATAACTTTTATAAACTGAGCGCTAGGGAGCTCAATGCATTCGGCATAGAATCCCCTTGATTTTTCCTCATGTTTCTTCATAAGCCTTACAAGAACATCCAAGTCTATGTTGTTGTGTGCAATGAAGCTTTGAAAGTACCTCCATTTGTGCTCTTCCATGGCCTTTAAATTTACATTACCATGATGGAAAGGGCCCAAAGAAACTAGTCGAGGGACGTAGGCAGCCTCGTTTATAACTCGTAGGCTCTTCGGGACTCTGTATATACAACGGTCTTCAGATATACGAGACACACACTGCAGCTTTTCCTTCATATCCGTCACAATTTCGTGGGTAGCCTTTTCGTCTTCTATGTCAACTTTTTCATCTTCTATGTCAACTTTTTCGTTGTCTATGTCAACTGAGGTATGGTCTCTTGTTCCTGTTTGCCCATTTCCCCCATCCATTTCCATTGGTGATTTTTTAGCCGCCCTAAGCAAGTCAAACATACAGCCTTTATTAGTACAAGTTGTTATGACATAGAATTGAAATGAGATCAATCAGATAAACATGATCAAGAACAATCTAAGCCTTTTACACAACCCATCGCCAAACCTATAGCAACCAACTAACAGCAACTTAGTGAAGACGAATGTACATCGGCTTATTACTTGAGCAGCAATAGCAAGAATACTATAAAGTTGAACTAACCAAAGTTGCGGAAGGCAGGAAACTAACCTGTTGTTGTCGTAAGCGAGATGATTCTGAATATTTCACTGGTAAGAGTTTTCTTTCAACATTCCTCAGAGAGATTGTCACTTAAATACAGTGGACAATGAGCAAAATTATTGACTCTCACTAACACACGTACAAGAGCAATTATGTTGAACCGAATACAGTTCTCACACTTTCGGGTTTCTCATCAATCCCGGCCAATAGCTGGCATCCAAATTTGTGTCTGATTTTACCAATGTGCATAGTACACGCTGATGCTGACGTAATTAGCTGCACATGTATGAAGCGTTACAGAGAGTGTTAGTTGACATTACGATAAGCAGTTTCTCGGTTCTTGACTGACACTATCTCTAGCACGAATAGAGTTGAAATAACCAAAATTACCATCTAGCAAGAAATTTAGAAAGATATGACGCAAGGGGAGAAACTAACCGGTTTCCCCAAGTGAGATGATTCTGAAGCATTCCACTCGTTACTGTAGCGGTTAAAGTTTCCTTTCAACAGCATTATGTAGACCAGAATCACTGACCCTCGAGTCGCCTGTAAGAATTTCCATTTTCCCTCCGACATCACCATCTCACACGTACAAGAGCAATTATGTTGAACTTAGTACATGTATCGGGTTTCGCATCAATCCCGGCCAACAGCTGTCATCCACATTTATGGCTGATTGTAGCAATGTTCCGCTCATCATTTTTAACTTTGGAAAAAATCATAAGTGCTCATGTGCGGATTCCAGAGCAATGCAAGTAAACCTGACCATGACTGTTCGTATTCATTGTTCGAATCCAAATACGAATTTATTAAAATTTTAAACCGTATTCGATTCTTCAAAGACAAATTAAAATACGAATTATGAACCGCCAAATTTGAATCAAATACGAATTATATCCTTTTAGAGTTAGTGTTTTTTTTTAATGTAAATTTTTACACTTAAACTTTTGACCTCCCTAAATTTGTACACGCTTTGTGCCGCTAGGCTAAATGTCTTTGGCCTCTTAGAGTTTGTGTTAGGTTTAGGGTCAGATCTTAGGGTTAGGTACAAGAAACTCGGATACGAATGATAAACCGCCAAATTCAAATCGAATGCGATATCATTTTATATTTTCATTTTAGCTTGAATTTAATTTTTTTGAATTTTATTTAGAGAATATATACAAAAATAAAATTATCAATGCAGAGATTAGAAAATTGAGATTAAAATCTTTAAAATTTGAAGAATAGAAGAGATATTTATAATGTTTCAAAATAAATTTCAATTTATTTAAAAAATAAAATATGTTGTGATTGTGGATAAGTTTTGGGGCAGATTGATCTATTATTTTGGGTAAATTATTCTTAAATTTTTGGAGTTTGACGAAATCACTAGTAGAGTCTTTATTATTTCAAAATCTTTTTTTGCGTCCTCCTAATTTGGTAAAATAGAACTCTGAAGTCCTTGACTCCGGTACCGAAAAATATCTCTAGTGAAATTGGTATTCGAAGGACCAAAATGCCCATCAATAATAAAAAACTCACCTTCTTGGGCCCAATTACCCTCAGGCTCTTGGGGTATGGTGCCCTACTCCTCAGGTCCCTAGATTTTCAAAAATGTATTTTGCCGTCCTCCTTGATTAGTTTTAGAAACTCTGTGGTCCCTATTGCCGAAATATGCCATTTTTTCCAACAAATTTTCACTTGAAAAAACTAAAATGTCCTCCTATTTAAAAAATAGAAAACTTTCTCTTTCTTCTTCCTCCCATTTCATTTTTTTCCTCCTACTTCCAACTAAAACCAAAACTCAAACTCAAACTTTAATGAGAATCATAACTAATTAAAGAGAATCAAAACTAATCAAAAATAAACATAACTTGAAAATATCTAATTTTGAATATTTCAATTCGAATTAAAAATCTTAATTGGAACAACCTAATTAAAATTAGGGTTTGTGGCTGTGCTATCATGAAAAACGCAAAGCAACCATGTGCTATGATAATAATAGCTTCTGTCTTTGTTGCCCAGAGTGAGCTCTACTTATCCATCCGGCGCGGGAGGTTAATTTTGGGGGCCGCACGTGCTGCATTATCCCTGAGGGGCCTAGGTGTTCATCGGCATTAACGGCATCGTTCACTCCTTTCGCATGGATGACCATTGCATTCTGGGATAAGGGTGAGGGTTGTCCACCTGGCATGTTCTCTTTGCCAGAGAGTTCAAAAGGGCTTGCTCCATTCCACGAAAACCAGCTCGACATGTTCAAAAGGGCACCACAACAAACTCTAATTTTAATTAGGTTGTTTTAATTTAGATTTCTAATTCAAATTGGAGTATTCAAAATTAGGAATTTTTAAAATTTTTTTGTTTTTGATTAATTTTCTTCTCTTTAATTAGTTATGATTCTTATTAAAGTTGAGTTTGAGTTTTGATTTTAGTTAGAAGTAGGAGAAAGAAGATGACGTGGGAGGAAGAAGAAAGAGAAAGTTTTCTTTTTTTTTTAAATAGAATGAGCATTTTAGTCTTTTCGAGTGGGGATTCGCCAGAGAAAATGACATATTCTGGCGACAGGGACTTGAGAATTTCTAAATCTAAACACGGGCGACGGCAAAATACATTTTGGAAATCCAGGGACCCGAAGGGTAGCATCAACATTGCCGGTCTCAACCTACAGGCCTTCTTCTACGAGGGTCGCAACCCATTCTTTTATTTTACGGGTATGCCTCTACTTGGTCACATGAGAATTTATGACTATCTTACTATAATAAGAGAAATCTCTTTTTTAGATGGTTTGGTGGCATACCGTAGAAGTGCCAAAACTACCCTTCCAGTTATATCATGATGTTATTGGCTAGGTTGAGAAGGGAATCGAGAACGGCATCATTGAGAGATGGGTCGATCCTGACGGACATGACAGGGACGAAGGGGGAGGAATCAGGGAGGAATATTCTGGCGCGGCAGAGGAGACAATTGGCATGAGATCGGGGATAGATGTCGATGCAGTCCACGTGGAACAGGTGGGAGCGGGCCAAGAGAGTTCTCACGTAGTCGTTCTCTTCGAACTCCAGCAAGCAAACAGTGCAGTCTCGTAGAACGTCATCGTTCGATGGTAGATTCTAAAAGGAGAGAGGGACTGTCTTGATGACGGAGTCATCGAGCCCGTAGAGGGAGTACACATGAAAGCCAGCGGCCCTATTGGTGGAGGAATAGTGTAATGGGAGGGGAGGCGAGTCCAGGTCGGAGAACATGGTGGAGTATGATGGCAGGTAGAACCGATGCCATCACCGATGGAACCGATGAATGATGATGATAGGTGGCGGGATGGAAAGCGGGAGTATGTGACCAGTAGGAAGGCCATCACCACCATGACAACCATGGTAATGAGCAACGGGCTGAAGTCCACGCCCGAGATGCCGCCACAACGAGAACCATGTCGATGACCATAGGATCCCATTGAACCCATCAGAGAATCTTGAGATGTCTTATAAGATGATACGTAAGCAGTTTTCGGTACGTATGTGTTTTGCATTCCCGATTAACAAAGCACAAGGACAAATAGTTGAAAACACTAGTATTTATCTGTATGTTCATGTATTCAGTCATGGGTAGGTGTACATTGCCCTTTCAAGAGGTGTTTCAAGCAAGAGCACTAAGGTCTTAGCCAAGATAGGTGATGTAGCTAATAAAGTTAGAACGTTTACAAAAAATGTCGTGTACAAAGAAATTCTTATGGCGTCTTAGGTAAATCAAAAAAGAAAATAGTATAATTAAATATGTAAGAGAGCATCTTATTCATATACAACTTAAAAAAATTAATAAACAATATATTTTGCGAATTTTGAAACAGAACAGCACTCGCATTGCGCGTGCATCTTTACTAGTATATATAAAATTAATTCATTTACCCAAAAAAAAATCCCTTTCAATAGCATTACGAGAAAAAACTCGTGGACCAATCACTGACTTTTAAGAATTTCCGTATTCTCTCCAACGTCATCATCTCACGTATCAATCATGGCGTCATCCAAATTTATGGCTGATTGTACCAATGTCCTCGCATCATTGTTAACTTTGAAAAATATCATGTGTGTTCATATGCAGATTCTAGGGCAATACAAAAAAATGTCTCTCTTTTATTGCGGTCCACCCGTGTTTTCTAATTCTCATTCTTATTTTTTTGAAAAATCTAATTTTAATTTTCATTCTTGATCAAACACTAACACGCTCATCCTTCAAAACTTTACATTGTACACATTTCGATCTAGATTTTATCCCAATCAGTTTCCACATAGAAAATTGTCACCAAGCCACGAAAACCCATTAACCACGTGCAATTTAATATGTGTGTTCCTTAGATAAGTAAGAACTATAAGCAATCTACGAGATTTAACTTGAGTTTGAGAATTTTTTCGTAGAGTTTATCTGAGTTTAGTTTTTGAACAACTGTTTTTTTAGAAAGAGACAACTTATCAAAGAAATGAAAGTAAGAGATATTGTTTGTATACGAAGGGCACATAAAAAATAACTCTCCATTTAATACCGGTCCCCATTCGCAAGATATTATGGGCCTTTTGGGCCCATATGTACTCCCGCCAAAGCCCATAAAATCAACATCTCTCTCCAGGCTTAACTTTGTTCATTCCTTTCCGGCAGCCAAATACTCGGTCTCTCGGGCAAGTCTAACTGAACCCGCAGGACAGCTTTAGCCCACACGATCGAGGTCAGTGTCCCTTGTTGGGTATGGAGACTTCAGAGTTACTGTTCATATGTTGACTCGGCACTATTTATCCGGAGCCAGAAATGTGAATTTTGGTGGACGATTTTGCCCCTGCCGATACCAAATAGTCCCTAGGTTGTGGGCACTATAAATACCCACTTCTCCGTCACTGTATCTTTTTTTTTTCTTCTTCCTTGCAGAGACAGAGAGACGTTTCTAGAGAGAGAGAGAGAAGAGGAGAGAGAAACTACCATTGTTGAGCCTGCGTAGTTCCAAAGTGTAGATCGAGCTTGATATAGTGAAATCACTCCTGGCTTGGTACGCCCCTGGACGTAGATCATTCCAGATCGAACCGGGTTACCAAATCTGTTGTTCTTGTTTGACTGTGGGTTTTCTTTATTCGTAGTTGTGGTCGATCTCCTCGTTGTGTTCGTAGATCTTGCTCCGGTCTTGTTCATTGCGTTGTTTGGGTCCACGGGAAAGTGGGTTATTTCCCAACATCCCTGTCGTCTTCTCGCGATTTCCTTGTGGTGTCCGCTTTCGGATTCTGCCCCTAACACGGGTCTTGGTTGATTGTTTCGTGGGATGTTGCAAATTGCAATTGTGTTTTTGTTTACAAGTATGTTCACTTCGTTAGCTCTTCCGTCGTTGCGGCGACCGCGTCGTGTTGTATCTTATGCATGAAGAGATAAGATGGTTAACCTTTAGTTTCAGATTTAGGGCGTTGAGTGTGAATGGTTCAAGGCGTTGAGAGTCTCGGAAGACCTGACGCCCGAAGAAAACCTCATGGTAGACACTTCTAACAGGAGTGGCTGAGTCTGAGGAGTGAGTTCCAAGCAAGAGGTTGATGACAAAGTTGGCATCAACTAGCATAACTGTTATGAAATGAGAATGAGAACTTATTCTTCAAGTTATTACAGAATTGGCTATTTATACAGGGAGATCATCTACCTAACTTAGTCGACTAAATAAATATGCTTAGGGAACTGCAACAGGCTGCAACGGCTAGTTGACAGCCAATCTCCAATGGTTAATTACATTGATTACGGGAGGTAATTAGAGGTTCAAGACTCGTGTAGAACCCAAGGAGAGATCACAGCAGACGTGTGAAAAACTTGGGACTTAAAGGTGGGAAATTCTGCAGAGTAATACTGCTGCAAAATTATGCAGCAGAACAGAGCATTCTGCAGCAAAGCAGAGGAGGCTTGCTGCAGACCAACTTCGAATCAATCTTCCTTTCAATAATAACTTTTACAAACTGAGCGCTAGAGAACGCAATGCATTCGCCGTAGAATCCCCTTGTTTTTTCCCTCATGTCTCTTCATAAGCCTTACAAGATCATCCATGTCTATGTTGTTTTTTCCAATGAAGCTTTGAAAGTACCTCCATTTCTGGTCTTTCATGGCCTTCAATTTTTTATTACCATGATGGAAAGGGCCCAAAGAAACTAGTCGAGGGACGTAGGCAGACTCATTTATATCTCGCAGGTTCTTTGGAACTCTGTATATACAACGGTCTCTAGATATGCGAGACACCCTCTGCAGCTCTCCCTTCATATCTGTCACAATTTCATGGGTAGCCTTTCGTCTTCTATGTTAACTTTTTCGTCTTCTATGTCAACTGAGGTATGGTCTCTTGTTTCTGTTTGCCCATTTCCTCCATCCATGTCCATTAGTGATTTTTTAGATCCCCTAAGCAAGTCAAATTTGCAGTCTTGATTAGTACAAGTTGTTATGACAAAATAGAAATGAGATCAATCAGATAAACATGATCAAGAACAATCTAAGCCTATTGCACAACCCATCGTGAAACCTATAGCAACCAACTAACAGCAACTTAGTGATGTCATTAAGTGAAGACTAATGTACAACGGCTAATTATTGAGCAATTATTGAGGTACAAAAATAATCTCGGCATTTGATATGGAAAGATCGTCTCCGGTCTCTTGACTAGACAGACCTCCCCTTCGATTGGAATCAAAATAGACCCGGTTGGTTGCCGATCTGAAGCCTTTATTGTCGGTCTCAAGCTCAGTGATCGATCTCAAGCCTCAGTGATCGGTCTCAGCCTCAGTGATCGATCTTAGCCTCAGTGATCGGTCTCAAGCTTCAGTGACCGGTCTCAACCTTAGTGATCAGTCTCAGCCTCAGTAACCGGTTTGTCGGGTTTCACACACCTCTTAGAGTGGTTCGATGCTCGATTACTTTTTGGATAGGCCGGCGCACCACTTAGGCCGACCCTCACTCACCTTTTGGTAGGCCGATACTCATTGGCCCCTCATTGTTGGTCTTTGGTAGATCAGCCATTGCCTCTGACTCAAGCATCAGATTGAGCTAATTCTTTCGATTTTGGAAAGGCAAGACAAAGACTTACAACTTTGAAGTTTACGACTTCATCATATTCAAGTCGTAGCAATGCCAAAAATCCACATCAAGGCGAGTCTGTCTGGTTTTACCTGGGTGACGTGCTTCGATAGAATGATCATAAATTTTTATCCAGATATCAGATTAAGATGAATTAAGTTGCTACGGAAAGTTAAGATGTAACCTATAACTTTGTAGTTTCTAGTGTTTTTAAATTCAAAGCAGAAGGAGGCCAAAAGTCCATTTGAAGATGAGATCGCTAGCATTGTGCTTGCTCGCCCACCTCGTGCTCGCTCACTCAACTTGTTCTCGCTCGCCCGGGGTGCTCATGTTCGTTCGCTCAGTCGATCGGGGTGCTCGCTCGATCGGTCGACACGCTAGCTCGCTCGCTAGGCATGCTCTCTCGCTCAGGATGCTCGTTCGGTCAGGATGCTCGCTCAGTCAGGGTGCTTGCTCGGCCTGGGTGCTCGCTCGATCGGGGTGCTCGCTCATTCGGGGTGTTTGCTTGCTCGCTCGGGATGCTTGCTCGCTCGATCGAAATGCTCGCTCAGTCAAGGTGCACGCTCACTTGATCGGGGTGCTCGCTCGCTTGGGGTATTCGCTCGCTCACTTGAGATGCTTGCTCGCTCGGTCGGGGTGCTCGCTTGGTAGGCTCGCTCGGTCGGGGTGCTTGCTCGCTCGATTGTGGTGCTCGTTTGATCAGTCAGCGCACTTGCTCGCTCAGTCGATGTGCTCGCTCAATCAGGGTGCTCGCTTGGTCGGATTGCTCGCTCGGCCAAGGTGCTCAGTGCTCGCTTGGTCGGGGTGCGCGCTCGCTCGGGATGCTTGCTTTCTCGGTCATGGTGCTCGCTCGATCGATGTGCTCGTTTAATTGGTATGTTCGCTCGCTTGGTCAGGGTGCTCGCTCGCTATCTCAGGGCATTCACTTAGTCGGGTTGCTCGCTCACTCGGTCGTGGTGCTCGCTCAACCGTGTGCTCGCTTGGCCCATTCGCTCGGCCCGCTCGCTCATCTTCATTCGCTTGGGTTAGATAAGTCCATCTCGGGTCCAATTTGGCAGATAACGTTATTTTGGGACGAGGCTTGGTTGGCGTCATCGATATTGACTAAGGCGGTTTAGGATTTCTCATCATGAGTCAGAGCCAAGTTGGCATCGTCTAAGGTAGTTTAGAGTTTTCATCATGAGCCAGAGCCAAGTTGGCATCGTCTAAGGCAATTTAGAGTCTCATCTTGAGCCGGAGCCAAGTTAGCATTGTCTAAGGTGATTTAGAGTTTCCATCATGAGCCAAAGCCAAGTTGGCATCATCTAAGGCGGTTTAAAGTCTCAGTATAAGCCGAAGCCAAGTTGGCATCGTGTAAGGCAGTTTAGAGTTTTCATCATGAGTCGGAGCCAAGTTGACATTGTCTATATAAGGAGGGTATGTGCACGAGATCAAGACATCACCAACACATCAAACAACACTATTGTTACTTATCTTTTTTCTTAGCTTAGCCCGTAGTTCTTTTTTCCCCCTCTCCCTTAGATCGAACGTCTAAGGTTCTTTAGCTCTTTTTTCACCAATTCCATTAGACCAACCTTGGGACGATCACTCCGGACCATCTCGGGTTACTTGACATTCTTGTACCCTTTTTTCCCACAACATATTTTTGGCACGCCTGGTGGGACTTAGGAGGAAGTCTGAGAAGGCAGTCTGACACCTTTGCCCAACCAAGGGTATCAAGAAGTTCGTTGCTCCAATTCGTTCTAAGGAACCAACACCTTCCGCCTTTCAACTAAACGTGAGGAGGAACTCATCTACTGCGGCTTCCTCCAAAGAGCCGGCTAAGATAAACATCGTCCCAATGGAGTCATATGCCTCATATGTTGCTCGGAAGAGCTACGAAGAGCTCTATAGAGCCATCGTCCCAATCGAGACATATGCCACCTTTGTCCTTCAAAAGTACTATGAGGAGTCTGACATACGCTATGAGGAGTCTGTTGTTAGGCATACAGACGAAGTAGTACCCATCCAACCAACCTTTGGACAACCATGGACCGGTCATATACCTTACACCATGGCACCACCAATGCCAGGCGTGTTTGGTTATGGTCCACAACCGGGAACTCCTATGAGTCCCCCATACCAAACAACTCCTTACTTGGGGATGGGGACACAATGAGTGAATCATTCGGGATAGTACGAGACTGCAAGGATGAGGGCTAATAATGTTCAAGCGGGATCGAGCTGGTACTAATCATCTCTGACCCAAGACCGGCCATACTCATATGGGGTTTTGACTGACCAAAGCTCTTTCGAATGAGGGAATATCTGCACGGATCCCTTGTTCGAACTGAGGATTTCCAATCCTATCCTGATCCCTCAGGTCATGCATCAAACTCAGATGGAGCTGGACGAGGATGACATCCACCATCCATGGTTGGCTTCCAATTACTCTGAGGTACGAGAGTCCTCTATACACGAGAAGACTCAAGAAGGTTCTTGTAGGCAATATGAGATGGTGACGACTGACAATGTCCTAATGCTTTATAATGTTACTTATGTTCTGACTCCGTCCCCTCAGTACGTGATTTTGGAGCAAGAGGAGTTGGACTGAAGCTTTTTTACTCATGAGCCGACTCCTCGGTTCGTGAGATTGGAATAAGAAGAGTTAGACCCAAACTTTCCTATTCCTCAGCCGGTTCCTCAGTTCATGACATTGAGGCAAGGAGAACTCGATGAAGACGACATCAACCGATAAGGAGAGCTCGATGAGGATGACGTCAATCGGCAAGAAGAGCTCAATGAGGACGACATCAACCGGAAAGGAGAGCTTGATGAGGATGAAATCAACCAACAATGAGAGTTTGATGAGGACGATATCAACCAACAAGGAGAGCTCGATGAGGAGGACATCAACCGGTAAGAAGAGTTCGATGAGGGCGATGTCAACTGACAAGGAGAGCTTGATGAGATGAGGACTTAACTATCAACTGGCATTCGGATCTACCCAATAACAAGGGGCAAAAGGACAATCTCAACTTTTTTATTCCGAGGGCTTGGACACATATCAGTGCCTCATGAGGCAACCATCAATCGACCTCCACGTAAGTATTTCTGTTGCTATAGTTGTCCTCAAACAAAGATAAAATAGGGATGGCCTTATGTAAGCAAAGGATAATTCTAAGACTCGGGGGGCAAGACTCGGGGGGTAAGGAAGGCTGCCCGATAAAGACATCCCAAATTTTGAGGGGAGCCGATGGCTCTAAGCAAGGGGACAACTATACCCAGAGGGCAAGACTCAGGGGCAAAGATGGCCACCCAATAGTAGTATTCTAAGGTTCTACCATCCGAGGGAGGCCGATGAGATGTGGAGGCTCTGTTATCCCCGTATCAAGGTGGATCTTCAAGATGGGTCCAACCCACGCGGTACACCTTCAACTGGATTGAAGATAAGAGGGTCGTCTCTGATCTACCAATATAAGAAGCCCTCACTAATACCCAGAGGCGTCACCTTGAAAGGAAGGTTCAGAAGCGGAAGCAAGTCATCAAAGACCTTGAAAGGTAACTTGCGGAGCAAAAGACCAAGTTAGAGGAGCAAAACACCCTCCTAGCCTACCCGCGAGATAGATGCCTATCAGACCGTACTCAAGGCCGAACCAAAAAGGTCAAAATCTCTAAGGCCGACAAGGTTAAGGATCTTGAGGGTAAAAAAGGACCAAGCTAAGGTACATACCTACTTGGAAAAAAAGCTAGTACGTCAGTGAGTACCCAAGGTGCAAACTGAGGTCCGTATGAGAGAAGATCGCCCTCAAGATGACGAGAAGAAAAAAGATGTCTCGGTCGGTCTTGGTTATGTTAAGTTTGGAGACTTCTCAGACAATGTGTCGATCAACAAGGTGTTCACCCTCCCGGCCATCTTTGGGCCGAAACTCAACTATCTCAGCCGTCTAGAGGGGGACGGGAGTGAGGAAGATAGACCTAAGCCTCAGATAGGATAGATGTCTTATGTCGTTCTTATGGTAGAAGCCTTCAATGGCGATGTCACCATTATATGGGTATGGTCGCACCTCTCTGCATCCCGGTCACACCCTTGGGGAGCCGATCGAGAGGGTACTCATGGATTATATGGGTATGGTGAATGTCTTTGTTCAGTTACTCCTTTGGGAATGCAATAAAGAGAGGGAGGATATCAGCCCTACTGGCATGGTCATAACTAACCTTGTCGGAAAAGGGCGAGACTTGATTGGCTCTGATCAGGTAATTTTCTCTTCCATCCGCCAATGTCTAATCTAGTGGAAGTCAGATGGGAAGGTGGAGACCGTGATGCCGATGCACGACCATCGGCCACCTATTATATTGCAATAGTCTCATGCGATGGGTCTATAATGTCAATAAGAATGGCCTAGAACAACATAGATGGCCGATTTGCTTGGTATATGAGGTCAGTCGAGCTGGAGGTCCCTTCTACCCAACGACTGACGGAAGCTGCACTTTGGGGCAAGCGCTGCAGCTTGCTTGCCTATGGCAAGTAAAGCCATAGGGGGAGGTGACAAGGAGAATAGGGTCTACAACTTGTCACCATATGAGTCGGTCGGGTATGTCTTTATGGACATCGGCCTACATCTTATGGAGCTACCTGAGAGTAGCGATCATCACCCTACCCCAGGGAAGTTACAAGACGCCAATGCTGAAATGAGAAACCCCTTTGAATAGAAGTGCCACGAGCTTACCAAGTCAGGAAGATTTTTTTTCAGAACTATGTTAACACTTCTCAACTTGTCTTACCGAAGCATTGACGTACAGAGGGCATTGTTGAGGTACAAAATCCACGCCAGGGACAGCACCGGCTCAGGAAGCTTCTAGAATCGCTCCTCAATTTTCTGGTAGAAAGCGTCGAGGTCGGAAAGTGGAAGCGAGGCTGGGTCCATGGCAGCAGCGGCGGCGTGGCGGTGGTCTCTCCGAAATCCTAATCCATCGTCGTCGATGATGAAACCCTGGGCCTCCTAGTGCCGCGTCTTCACGAGCTCCTCGTACTCCTCCTGTAGTCGTCTCCTCTCTCTCATCGCCGTCCCGATCGGAGGAGTCCATCACCGAACCAGATCTGCAACAACTTCGAGCGCGGCCGTTGTTGGGAGTTGTTGGGTGCTCCACCGTTGTTGGACGTTCTAGTGGTGGTGCTGCTGATTGGTTTCTAGTGCGGCCGCACCGTCGAGATCTGCAACAACTTCGAGCTCCTCTTCGAAGCTCTACTAGAAGGTCGAAGCTATTGATTTAAGTGGTGGAGGCCTAGGGTTCTTAGGTGTTCGTTTCTGAACTTAATTAATTGGGTGTTCTTGGTTGAAATTAATCAATTGGGGTATCTTGTTTGAGATGAAATTTGGCAACTTTGAAGAGGACACTAGATGAAGATCAATTTTTTTGTTTTGCTGGGTTGTTCATGGTCTTCTTGAGTTCGTCGAAGGTCAATTTTTTTTGTCGGAAAGTTATAACTTTATAAAAAAGGGAAGGTTATTTTGAAAAGTTAAAAAAAATTAGGACCATTTTGGAAATTTTTACCTTGCCACCTCATCGCCACGTGTTTTCCATGTTGTCTTAAAACGACGTCGTTTCGGGAGTGTTTGGACGGGCAGCAGCCCTGGACCTGTTCGAAAAATTGGTGGTCAACCACAGGGTACTAAAATACCAATTTGAAACCACATGGTATTCCACGCGAAAAGGGTGAAACCACAGAGTACTAAAATAAACTTATCCCATTCATTTTTTATGATTTGATTCAACAATTTCAATTGATTGATTATGGTAATTTCTGAAGATTTTTGCGGATCGGGAGATGATAAAATGATGTCCAACATTATATAGACGAGAGTGCTTGGTCCTGGAAGTGTGCCTAGGCGACCGTGAAGAATGGATCTTGGGAATGTTTAGTCTTATTCATCATTCACTTAATTTAGCAAGATTGATTGTAGATTTTAAAGATTGTGATTATTTCTGCCCGGTAAGGTTCTCCTTTAAAATTTCGCTAGTATCAATTTCCAAAATCTTCATACAAGAATACACTGTCATAAGGTTTTTGCCTTCCTCCATTAAGAAAAAATGGAGTATCCTGACCGCCCTAGGTCTTCTGTTGTAATAGTTGCTTGATTTACCTCCTCTTCTAAAATTTTGATGACAAGAAATTCTAGCGCATGGAAACTTTGTCTACAGTTGCCCGCTACGCTTGGAAGATTGGATGTCAATTACCAAGACTGATCGTTTTGTGTGAAATGTAAAAACTGTTGAGATTCATGGGAGTGTATACAAAGAGCAGTTGGAGCAGTGGTTTACATTTGTCGAGATGCTGTTGAAACATGCACTGGTAGTCGAGGAGATGATCATATTTCGGAAGTCATCCGACGCATCTTTACCTCAGGTGGCTGAAACTCTATCGACTTTACAAAGATCCTTCCCTCGTGTCATGGTCAGCCTAAAAGAGAAGGTACTAAAACGCTAGGGGTTTTCTAGCTTTATTTCTCCCAAGAAGACACAGCTTCTTCGGTGGTACTGTTATGGTGCGGGAGGATAAGCTCCATCAGAGTTTTGTTTTCAGTTTGTCTGTAATTGGAACTGATTCACATCTTGAGCTGTATGTTTCCAGATATATCAGTATTAATGCCATTTGCTGAACACTGTAAAACGTAATCGATATAAACTTGCCAATTGCATAGGAAACTTAAACTTCATCATCTACTATTACCTACTTGATTCTAGCCTATGATTGTTACTATGTATACTACACTGTCCCCCAAATGCTAATCCTCAATGACTATAGTTGGGAATGCACCCACCATCAATCCAATGCATCACAGCCAATTTTATTACTTTTTTTCTGCTTTCGTAGAAAATTCGCTCTTAATCACCTTTTTTTGTGTTAAAAAATTCGCTCTTAATCATCTGACATCCGAGCTTAGGGAACTGAGTCTTCGAGTAATACTAGACTGTGTTCAAGGTGTTAATAATACTAGATTGAGGACTCATTTTCAGAACTTCTTTCTTTGTCGGTCTCCTAGATCATCTACCTAATTGGTTAGTCAAATCTACTTTAATGTCATGTGGTTTCGACGTATTTATACAAAAATAATTGTAGTTCACCATATTTAATAACTAGGTGATATTTTAGCTTCACCAATTTACAAGCTTCATTACCATATACCATAATCAAATTAATCAAACAATGGACGCAAATAGCTTAACAAGAGCAGCAAAAATTTGATTCTTCGAGTTCAAGTTGGGGGCATATGTGTGGGTGTTTTAGGACTCTTTCTACTTTATGTCGGAAAAATGAAATCGATTGCAATGAGTTTCTCATGTAAAAGACACTATGAAATAGCCGCCCTCCCGGAAGATCTCACTTGTTGCACATATGCATTTGGTCTTTAAATTTTCACGATGGTAATTTTGGCGAAATTAACGTCTTTATTGAGGAAGATGGCTGACGATACGAAAAAAAGAGAGTAATAGTGCAAGGGTTCCCACCCACAAGATATGATGGGCCTATTTAGGCCCATGTGTTCTCCCCCCAAAGCCCATTAAACCAACGTCTCTCCCGGCTTAACTTGTTCATTCCTTTCCGGCAACCAAATACTCAAGTCTCTCGGGAAAGTCTAACTGAATCCGCAGGACAGCCTTAGCCTAGCCAATTGAGGTCAGTGTCCCTGTCGTCTTCTTGCGATTTCCTTGTGTTGTCTGTTTTTGGATTCTGCCCCTAAGACGGGTCTTGGTTGATTGTTTCGTGGGATGTTTCAACTGGGTTCTTGTTTCTAAGCTACGGGGGGCTGTGAAGTAGATCAAAGTTCACTTCTTTATCTCTTCCGTGTTTGCGGCGACTGCTTATGGTAACCCTATAGAAGGGAATTACGCGAGAAGTGATAAAAGGATGAACCTTTGTTTTGCCAGGGCGTTGAGTGTGGATAGTGCACGTTGCTGGGTACGATTTCTAGTCGTGCTCGCTACTTGTTTGATATATAATGCCTCAGTGAAGGTTCTTAAATGTAACCGGGGCTCGAGACTGACATGCTCTATGTTTCCGGGGATTTTTACTGTGAAATGATAACAAAGTACCTAAATGACAGAAGCTTTTTATTGATATTATTACTCGAAAAGATGATACAATAGAGTAGTGGCATATAGCCAGCCATACACTCACAATTGCTCAAGGGGAGCAATTTTATTAAGACTGCTGAAAATTCACCCAAGGAGATATTACATAGATTTTTGACAGAAGCTACGGGTTGATGATGGTAAACACTGTCTGTATCACTGTAAGCACAAGAAGAATGGATGCTACAATGACAGAAATGACTTTCCAGGGAGTGTCCAAGTAATTCTGTCTCAGATTCGCCATCCACTTGTGCCTACGTTTTTCGCAATATTCATTGAGATTTTTGCAGAGTTCCGAATAATAGAACGAGTCCTCATCGTATAGTACTTCCTTCTCCAGATTGTTGAATACCTTTGACACTTCTTGGTTGGTAGCCAATTGGTTCTTCAGGATATTATTCTTCACAAGTAGTTCCACGTCATCCGGCGTGTCGATAAGCATACCCATCAACAAAAAATA
The DNA here is from genome assembly GCA_963995505.1 of Hypericum androsaemum. Taxonomy (NCBI): domain Eukaryota; kingdom Viridiplantae; phylum Streptophyta; class Magnoliopsida; order Malpighiales; family Hypericaceae; genus Hypericum; species Hypericum androsaemum. The sequence continues at coordinate 18,103,688 of OZ023190.1, forward strand.
GTCGCTGATGTACGAATGACCCCAATGGCACTGATCGTATGCTAAAAGATTTCTGAAAATGGTTTCTGTTGAATCAAACACATCTATACTTGGGATTTCAAGCACCCCATTATTGAATTGTATGTCAAGCAATGTATTTGTCGATAACAACTTCAATCTGACACGCCATGTCTTTGGCAATGCCAACTTGAATCTGACTCCAGCCTTGTGAAGTTTAGTCATGCTTTTAATTCTTTGTAACTTCCCCTCATCATCTTTGAATCTGACTTCAGCCTTCTGAAGTTCAGTCATGCTTTTAATAATTTTTTCTAATATCCCCTCATCTTTGAATCTGACTCCAGCCTTGTGAAGTTCAGTCATGCTTTTAATTCTTTTTAACTTCCCCTCATCTTTGAATCTGACTTCAGCCTTGTGAAGTTCAGTCATGCTTTTAATTCTTTTTAACTTCCCCTCATCTTTGAATCTGACTTCAGCCTTGTGAAGTTCAGTCATGCTTTTAATAATTCTTTCTAACTTGCAGTTTCGTCGTCTTTCTTCAGGCATATAACAAAGACTTAGAAAATCGACAAAATGCATTACCTCATCACCGTTGAGGTCTGGCGCGCCTTCTTTTTTCATAAAGATCTTGTTGATGTAGCAATGAGTTAGCTCTGTGATGGAGCGCCGCTCGGTTATTGTTGTACCATTAGTACTTCTGGCAAAGTCTAGTATTTTCTCCAGAATAAAAAATGGAAGCTGATTTTCCAGGAGCAACATGTCTCTGAAGACCTGAAATCTGAAGAAATCCTCATCGTAGATACTTATCACAGTAGTGGTTGAGCAGGAGGATTGAGTTTCAAGCAAGAGGTGGTTGATGACAAAGATGGCATCAACTAGCATAACTTTTACAAACTGAGCGCTCTCTAGCACAATGCATTCGCCGTAGAATCCCCTAGTTTCTTCCTCATGTTTCTTCATAAGCCTTACAAGATCATCCAAGATCATGTGGTTTTTTCCAATGAAGCTTTGAAAGTACCTCCATTTCTGGTCTTCCATGGCCTTTAAATTTGCATTACCATGATGGAAAGGGCCCAAAGAAACTAGTCGAGGGACGTAGGCAGACTCGTTTATATCTCGCAGATTCTTTGGAACTCTGTATATACAACGGTGTTTAGATATGCGAGACACACTCTGCAGCTCTCCCTTCATATCTGTCACAATTTCATGGGTAGCCTGTTCATCTTCTGCGTAAACTTTTTCGTCTTCTATGTCAACTAAGGTATGGTCTCTTGTTTCTGTTTGCCCATTTCTCCCATCCATTTCCATTAGTGATTTTTAGACGCCCTAAGCAAGTCAAATATGCAGTCTTGATTAATACAAGTTGTTATGACATAGAATAGAAATGAGATCAATCAGATAAACATGATCAAGAACAATCTAAGCCTTTTACACAACCCATCGCAAAACCTATAGCAACCAACTAACAGCAATTTAGTGCTGTCATTAAGTGAAGATTAATCTACAGCGGCTAATTAATTACTTGAGCAGCAATAGCAAGAATACTATAAAGTTGAACTAACCAAAGTTGCGGAAGGCAGGAAACTAACCTGTTGTTGTCGTAAGTGAGATGATTCTGAATTATTTCATTGGTAAGAGTTTTCTTTCTACCCTCCTCAGAGGCAGAGATATTGTCACTTAAATACAGTAGACAATGAGCAATTATTGACCCTCACATTAGGATCAGCAGTTTCTCGGTTCTTGATCGATACTATCTCTAGCACGAATAGAGTTGAAATAACCAAAGTTACCGTCTAGCAAGAAATTTAGAAAGATATGACGCAAGGGGGGAACTAACCGGTTTCCCCAAGTGAGATGATTCTGAAGCATTCCACTCGTTACTGTAGCGGTTAAAGTTTCCTTTTAACAGCATTATGTAGAACAGAATCACTGACCCTCGCCTTTAAGAATTTCCATTTTCTCTCCGACATCACCATCTCACACGTACAAGGGCAATTATGTTGAACTTAGTACAATTATCGGGTTTCGCATCAATCCCGGCTAACAGCTGTCATCCACATTTATGGCTGATTGTAGCAATGTCCACGCTCATCATTTTTAACTTTGGAAAAAATCATAAGTGCTCATGTGCGGATTCCAATGCAAGTAGACCTGACCGTGACCACTGTTCGTATTCATTGTTCGAATCCGAATTCATTAAAATTTTAACCTGTATTCGATTCGTCAAAGACGAATTATGAACTGCCAAATTTGAATCGAATACGAATTATATCCTTTTAGAGTTAGTATTTTTTTTAATGTAAATTTTTACACTAGAACCTTTGACCTCCCTAAATTTGTACACGTCTTGTACCACAGAGCTAAATGTCTTTGGCCTTTTAGAGTTAGTATTAGGGTTAGGTTTAGATCTTATGGTAAGGTACAAGAAATTCGAATACGAATGATAAACTGCCAAATTCAAATTGAATGCGATATCATTTTATATTTTCATTTTAGCTCGAATTTTATTTTTTTGAATTTTTTTATAGATAATACATACAAAAATCAAATTATCAATGCAGAGATTAGAAAATTAAGATTAAAATGTGTAAATTTTGAAGACTAGAAGAGATATTTATAATGTTTAAATATAAATTTCAATTTATTAAAAAAATAAAATATGTTGTGGTTGTGGGTAAGCTTTGTGGGGCCCAAGATCTGCCCCAGTTCTCTGGCCTCTGTGACGTGCGTCAATAAAGGAAGGGGAGGGGGAAATCGGGAAGTTGAAATTTCAATTTTTTAATTTTTCCACTCTTATCAAAATTGATCTATTATTTTGGGTAAATTATCCTTAGATTTTTAGAGTTTGACAAAATTACTAGTAGTATTTTTATTATTTTGAAATTTTTTTTGCGTCCTCCAAATTTGGTAAAATAAAACTTTGAGGTTCCTGGCTCCGGTACCGAAAAATATCTTTGGTGAAATCGGACTTCGAAGGACCAAAATGCCCATCAATAAAAGAACAAACAAAAAAAAACTCACATTCTTCAAGGGGAAAATTATCCTCAGGTTCCCGGGGTATGGTCTCCCTACCCCTGTAGTCTTTAGGTTTCCAGAATGTATTTTGCGTCCCCTTTGTTTGGTTTTAGAAACTCTCTAGTCCCTGTTGCCGAAATATGCCATTTTTTCTAGCGAATTCTCACTTGAAAAGACTAAAATGCCCCTCCCATTTAAAAAATGGAAAACTTTCTCTTCTTCTTCCTCCCATGTCATCTTCTTCCTCCTACTTCTAACTAAAATTAAAACCCAAACTCAACTTAGGTTTGTGGCTTTCTTGCCTTAAATTGAGATTTGTACTAAATAAAGGCCCCTTAGGTTTGTGCTATATTACTTTATTGCCATTTGAATGGCTCTCTGAAATAAACATACAATTTTTTTTGTTTTTAACAAAGTATCAGTCCTTCCTAAAAAACAAAATACCGGTCCAACCAATAATCTGACTGATCAGACTGGATGAGCTGTGACCCAGGGAGCAGAACAGATCAGTCTCCGAGTAAGTTTTAAAAATATTGCTGACTGAAAAGAAATCCTTTTTTTTTTAGGGAGACCTTTCAGGCGAGAGAATGGCAAGTGAAGAAGAGAGAGCGAAACCCTATTTTGATATGGAGAAAATGGGAAGCTGTGGTCATCAAACAATCCACCTCGCCTTGGGGAACCCTGTTTTTGTTTTTGGTAAAAAGAAAATGGGAACCCTGTTTTGTTCTACTAATAGTGAAATCGTTTAACATAAAAAATTAGTGAAATAGGGATGGCAGAAATATCCATACCGAGGGTCGGACCCTACTCTTTTAGAGGTGGGTCTAGGATAGGATATGACTAGCATCAACATTACCGGTCTCAACCTGCAGGCCTTCTTCTACGAGGGTTGCAACCCATTCTTTTGTTTTACGGGTGTGCCTCTACTTGATCACATGAGACTTTATGACTATCTTACTATAATAAAAGGAAATTATTTTTTAGGTGGTTTGGTGTCATACTGTGCAAGTGTCAAAACTACCCTTCCAGTTAAATCGTGATGTTGTTGGCCAGGTCGAGGAGGGAAATGAGAACGGCATCGTTAAGAGATGGTCAGATCCTGGCGGACATGACAGGGACGAACGGGGAGGAATATTCTGGCGCGGCAGAGGAGACAGTTGGCGTGGGATCGGAGACAGATGTCGATGCAGTCCACGTGGAAGGGGTGGGAGCAGGCCGAGAGAGTTCTCACGTAGTCGTTCTCTTCGAACTCCAGCAAGCACACGGCGCAGTCTTGCAGAACGTCGTCGTTCGATGGCAGATTCTAAAAGGATAGGGGGACTATCTTGATGACTGAGTCATTGAGCCGTAGCAGGAGTACACATGAAAGCCAGCGGCCTAGTCGGTAGAAGAATAGTATAACGGAAGGGGAGGCGAGTCCATGTTGGAGATTGTGGTGGAGTAGAACCTGCGGCACCAATACCGATGCCACCACCGATGGAACCGATGAATGAGGAGGATATGTGGTGGGAGTATGTGACCAGTAAGAAGGCCGTCGCCACAACGACAAACATGGCGATGAGCGGCGGGCTGAAGTCTGCGCCCGAGACGCTGCCACTAAGACAACCATGGCGATGACCATAGGATCCTATTGAACCCACCAGAGAATCTTGAGATGCCGTATAAGATGATATGCAAGCAATTTCCGGTACGTATGTATTTTGCATTCACGATTAACAAAGCGCAAGGACAAATAGTTAAAAACACTGATATTTATCTGTCTATACATCTCTTCAGTCATGTGCAGGTGTATGTTGCCCTTTCAAGAGGTGTTTCAAGCAAGAGTACTAAGGAGTTAGTCAAGAGATGTGATGTAGCTGATAAAGTTGGAACGTTTACAAAAAATGTCACGCACAAAGAAGTTCTTATGGCGTCTTAGGTAAATCAAAAAAGAAAATAGTATAATTAAATATGTAAAAGAACATTTTATTCATGTACAACTTAAAAAAAATTCAATAAATAATATATTTTACGGATTTTAAAACAGAACATCACTTACATCGCATTTGTATTTTTACTAGTATATATAAAATTAATTCATTTACCCAAAAAAGAGTTTCCTTTCAATAGCATTATGGAGAAGAAACTCGTGGACCAATCACCGACCCTCACCTATAAGAATTTCCATAGTCTCTCCAACGTCACCATATCACGTATCAATCCCGACGTCATCCAAATTTATGGCTGATTGTACCAATGTCCACACATCATTTCTAACTTTGAAAAATATCATATGTGTTTCATATGCAGATTCTAGAGCAATAAAAAAAAAGTCTCTTTTATTGCGATGGAACCGTATTTCCAATGCTCATTTTTTTTTATTTGAAAAATCTAATTCTAATTCATGATCGAACACTGACACGCTCATCTTTCGAGACTTTACATTGTACCCATTTTGATCTAGATTTTATCTCAATCTATTTCCACAGAGAAAATTATCACCAAGCCATGAAAACCAATCAACCACGTGCAATTTAATATGTGTGTTCCTTATAAGAACTATAAGCAATCTACTAGATTTAACCTGGCAGAGTTTGAGAATTTTTTGGTAGAGTTCATCTGAGCTTAGATTTTGAACAACTGTTTTTTGAGAAAGAGATAACTTATCCAAAAAAAATGAAAGTAAGAGATATTGTTTGTATACCAGGGGCACATCTAAAATAACTCTCCATTTAATTGCATCTACCTTCCACCTACGTCGATGCAAAGGAGCGAAATAATTGAGAAATGGCGAAACTTTTAAGCAACGATGTAACGGGTTCTCCATCTTCTCTGGGCCACCTACCGGTCCCCATTCGCAAGATATTATGGGCCTGTTGGGCCCATATGTACTCCCGCCAAAGCCCATAAAACCAACGTCTCTCTCCAGGCTTAATTTGTTCATTCCTTTCCGGCAGCCAAATACTCCTCGGTCTCTCGGGGCAAGTCTAACTGATCCCGCATGGAAAGCATTAGCCCACCCAATTGAGTTTAGTGTCCCTGTCGTCTTCTTGCGATTTCCGTGTGTTGTCCGCTTTTGGATTCTGCCCCTAACACCGGTCTTAGTTGATTGTTTCGTGGGATGTTGCAAATTGCAATTGTGTTTTTGTTTCCAAGTATGTTCACTTCGTTAGCTCTCCCATGGTTGCGGCGACCGCGTCGCGTTGTATCTTATGGCGGGGAATTATGGATGACCGCGTCGTGTCATCTTCTCCCAGAAAAAGGCGTAGTGTGGATGGTGCAAGTTGTACGATTCTTAGTCTTGTCCGCTACCTGTTAGATATGATGCCTCACTGAAGGTTCTTAAACGTAGTTGGGACTCGAGCTGTGAGTATTTTACAAAACAGAAAGAGGGTGTGGGGTATGGTAACAAAGTATCTAAATGACAGAAGCTTTTTCTTGATAAGCAAAACTGTATTGTTACTCGGAAAGATGATACAATAGAGTAGCGACATATGGCCATACACTCTACAAATGCTCAAGGGGAGCAATTTTCGCCCAACGAGATATTACAGAGCTCAATGACAGAAGCTACAGTGAGATGACGGCACACACTGTTTGTATCCGAGTAAGAACAAGAAGAATGGATGCAGCAAAGACATGGCTGCCCATGGAGTGTTCAAGTAATTCTGTTTCACTGTTGCCATCCACTTGTGCCGAGGGATTTTGCAATAGTCATTGAGTTCTTCGCTGAGATGCGGATAATAGAGCAAGTCGCAATTAAATACTACAGTAAAAACCTTCTAAAGTGATATTGATGAGATCGGAAAAAAATATCATTTTAGAGAGGTTTGCTTTTTTCTACTCCAAAAAAAATTAAAATTGAGTTTTTAAATAATAAATACGTAAATATTAAAAAATTACTTTGTCTATGTTAAAAAACCTAAAATCTCGACTTATAACATTATCCAAGTGTTATAATCAAATGAGATATTTTCTTACATCAAAACGACGATCACGAGGACTATTTGAAGACGATTGAGAAGACGAATGATGATGTCAGATTTATCGAACAAACAAGTCTAGCACAAAGTAGTGTCTAACAATCATTTTTGAATTCGTAAAACAGTAAAAATATATGTATTTATTCAAAAATATCACTTTATGCAAAAATTGGGACCGGAATTTTATACTTACATTTTCTGAAAAAGTATTAGCTATCGTAAAACAGTAAAAATATATGTATTTATTCAAAAATATCACTTTATGCAAAAATTGAGACCGGAATTTTATACTTACATTTTCTGAAAAAAGTATTAGTTATTACGATAGAGGGGTTATTAAATTTTAACACTGCTCCCAACTCGGGACCGAAACTTTTTATCAATTTAGAGAGGTTATCAGTTTAAGAGGAGATCACTTTAGTACTTCCTTGTCCAGATTGTGGAATAGCTTTGACACTTCATGGTTGTTAGCCAAGTTGTTCTTCAGGATATCATTCTTCACTAGTAGTTCCACGTCACCAGGCGTGTCAATAAGCATGCATACGCATCAACGCAAAATAATGGCTGTTGTGCGATGAACTGTGATGGCACTGATTTCAAAAGATGGGTTCTGTTATATCAAACACATGTATATGTGGGATTTCGAGCACCACATCTTTGAAATGAATGCCAAGCAACTTCTTCGTCGATGCCAACTTGAATCTGACTCCAGCCTCGTGAAGTCAATTTATGCTTTTAATTCCTTTGAACGTGCCCTCATATTTGGGCTACTGCCTCTGGCTTTCAGGTAGATAAATAAGTCTTTGAAAATCGACGAAATGCCTTACCTCAGAGCTGTTGATGTCTATCACGCCTTCTTTCTCCATAACGTAGCCGAATAAACAATGAGTTAGCTCGGTGATGGAGCACCGCTTGGTTATTCTTGTACCACTAGTACTTTTAGCAAGGTCCAGTATCTCCTCCAGAATGAAAAATGGAAGCTGATTTTCCATGAGCAGTATGTCTCTGCAGATCTCAAACAGGAAGAAATCCTTATGGTGGATACCTCTCACAGGAGTCGCCGAGTAGGAGATGTGAGTTTCTAACAAAAAGTTGATGACAAAGATGGCATCAACAAGGATAACTTGTACAAACTGATCGCTGGAGAGCGCAATGCATTCGGCATAGAATCCCCTTGATTTCCTCTCATGTCTCTTCATAAGCCTAACAAGAGCATCCAAGTCTATGCTGTTTTGTTCAATGAAGCTTCTGAAGCACCTCCATTTCTGCTCTTCCATGGACTTCAAACTTTCATTACCGTGATGGTAAGGGCCCAGAGAAACCATTCGAGGGACGTAGGCGTCCTCATTGGTATCCCGCAGGCTCTTGGGAACTCTGTATATACAGCAGTCTTGAGATATTTAAGACAAACTTTGCAGCTTCCCCTTCATAGCTTCCACTAGTCGCTGGGTAGCCTGTTGTTCTTCAATGTCAACTAAGGTAAGATCTCTTGGTTCTGTCTGCCCATTTCTACCATCCATTTCCATCGGTGATTTTAGCCACCCTAATCAAGTCAACTATGCAGGTTTCATTATGGTCTAGCAAGAAAGTAGAAAGATTGCCACTGGCTCAACAGGAAAAGGCGAATCTAGACCCAAAAATTGGATAAATCCAGCATCACCCCGTTTCAATCCCTAGCATGTACTATATAGCCTATAAAAAGTTCTAGGAGTAGGTTATATCAAAAGGAAAGTAGAAAATCAATAAGAGTTGTTCGAAGTAATAATCAATTTGGATTCATTTAAAGAGGGCTTGGATTCAAGATTAACGAATGTAAAAAAAATCATTGCGACTTCGATGCAGTTTCTCTTTCTCTAGATTATTTAATATGCCCCAAAATTACTCCTTCAATAGTTAATTTTTTTATATGAGAAAGAACTTTTTTTTGGTAAGTAAATTTTCAAGAATAATATTTACAAGAAAGAACCGTGACATGACCAAAACAGTATAGAATTACAAGAAAAATTATACTAAGTTAGTTCTGCCCGATTCAATAAATATCAAAAGCTCATGATTACAAATGCTTTTGGTCGCCCCGGACCAAAATAACCGGTCTCTTGCTTGGCGTAGGATGATGTTAATCAAGAGATCAAAATCTGGCCTTTTACCATTGAAAACTAAGCTGTTCCGATGTCTCCAAATTCCCCAAGCAATTGATCCAAAGAGTGCATTCCACACATTCCTCATCATATCTCCACGTACCAAACTCATCCAAGAGGAGTATACATCCACCAAATTTGAGTTACAACACCACGCAATCCCCAACTTTCTCAAAAAAAAATTTCAGATTCGCCAAGAGAAGGGGCAGTGAACAAGTAAATGGGAACCTGATTCATCATCAATTTCGCAAAGTGGACAAAGGCAAGAATTTCGTTATGGACAGGAAATATCCCACTCAAGTTAATTTCATTAGTAGTTGTAAGAATTTCATTTCAACCTCATTTCCATCAATCAACTGCAGGCTAACTGAATCCAAAACAAACGGTCAAGATCAATTCATTTCAACGATGAATGTCAAAACTAAGGAGGGCAAGTTTCCTTACAAATGTTACAGCCTTTTACTCGCGGGCTTACGGAAATCCGTAACCATATTCGAGTTCTTGTTAGCGAATTTAGAAGTCTGTTGGGCACGATAACCAATCCAAGATGTTTTACCTGGCAGAGTTTGAGAAACTGTGCGTAGAGCACATCTGAGCTTCGATTTCGAAGAATCATTATGTAGACCAGAATCACTGACCCTCGCATGTAAGAATTTTCAATCGCTGACACGCTCAAATCTATCCCTCGGGACATTGCATTGCTCGGGGGCACACTCAAATCTATAGGGTTGTGAAAATATGATACAATAGAGTAGCGGCATACAGTCATACACTCACAATTGCTCGGGGGGAGCAATAAAAGGCTGCTAAAATTCGCCCAATGAGATATTTACAGAGCTAAATGACGAAAGCTACAGTGAGATGACGACACACACTGTTTGTATCAGAGTAAGAACAAGAAGAATGGATGCAGCAAAGACAGAAGTGACCGCCCAGGGAGTGTTCAAGTAAATGTGTTCAAGTGTTGCCATCCACTTTTGTTTCAGAGTCGCCTTCATCCTCTGCCGAGGGATAGCGCAAAATTAGTTGATTTGGTGGCAGAGATCCGAATAATAGAATGAGTCCTCATCGCATAGTACTTCCTTCCCCAGATAAAAGGCAGTCCTGTTGGTGTCAGGTAATCGTGTATTTCTTGGATCTCTAGCGCCAACTTTGTTTCCAATCATATATATATATATATATATATATATATGATAAAAGACTTCACGCCTTAGATCTGACCCCCGACCTCCTTGCCCAGATCTCTGCCCTCATGATCAACGATTCTGATTCTGATTCCAGCTCTATCACTGAAGAATCTGAACAACTTGATGAGCTCATCCACTCCTCTTCTGAGTCTGACTCAGAAAAATCCATCTGCGTCCTCACCCAAGACCAAGAATTTCTCCTCGCTATGGCTAATGACATCGAAGACCCTACCAAAAGAAAGACTTATCTTTCCAAGCTACTCAACTCCATTGACGTTTCTACCTCTGTAACTGTCCCACCTAAGGCTTACGATCTTACCAAAATCCTTCATACAAAGCAAACCCAAAAGTCTTCCCTTCCTTCCATTCCCACTTTACAATCAGAAATCAAGACTATCAAGAAAGAACTTAAAGACCTACGAAGACAACAACTTGAAACACATTCTATTGTCCAAAACTTCCTATCAAAAACCCCTGTCAACAACAATGATGATTCCAGTGATTCTGAGTCTAGTCATCCTACTGAACCTACTCCTCAACCTAACGAATTCCTTAATGCTCTAAAGCATGTCACTTCACGTAAATACCTGATCAATATCACCTTATATTTTTCTGATACTTTTCAGTTGGATACCATTGCTTTATTTGACACTGGTGCTGATCTTAACTGCATTAAGGACGGCCTTGTCCCCAAACGTTTCTTAGATCACACTAAAGAAAAGCTTTCTGCAGCAAATAACTCCAAAATGCTTATCACTCAAAAAACTGATGCCTTCGTCAGCAACAATGATACCAAAATTAAAACCACCTTCTTACTTGTCTCCAATATGAATCACACTGTCATTATTGGAACGCCTTTCATCAACCTCATTACTCCTTATAATGTTAATCACGATGGTATCTCTTTCAAAATAAAGACCCCCATTTCCAAAAAAATTATTTTCCCATTTCTACAAAAACCAAACACACGCAGATTGCATCTTCGTAACTCTCTTATTTCTTCAAAAGAGCATGATTTACATGATACTAAAAACTCTATTCATTTTCAACGTATTTCTCAACAATTGCTTGATCCTTCTACCCAACGCAATATTGATATTTTTAAAACTAAGCTCCTTAACGAGCTTTGTTCTGATCTTCCTAATGCTTTCTGGCTTCGAAAAAAGCATGTTATCACTCTTCCTTATGATTCCCAATTTTCAGAAAGACAAATCCCCACAAAAGCCCGTCCCATTCAAATGAATTCTGACATGATTGCTTTGTGCGAAAAAGAGATCCACGATTTAGAACAAAAGGGTTTGATCTCTAAATCCAAATCCCCTTGGAGCTGTGCTGCATTTTATGTCATGAAAAACTCCGAGATCGAACGTGGAGTTCCACGTCTTGTGATCAATTACAAGCCTTTGAACAATGTCTTAAAATGGATTCGCTATCCAATCCCAAACAAAAAAGATCTTTTAAATCGCCTTCATGATTCTTTCATTTTTTCAAAGTTTGATATGAAATCCGGTTTCTGGCAGATCCAGATCCACCCCAAAGATCGTTACAAAACAGCTTTTACTGTCCCCTTTGGCCAGTATGAATGGAATGTAATGCCCTTTGGTTTGAAAAATGCCCCAAGTGAATTTCAACAAATCATGAATGAAATTTTCAATCAATTCTCCTCTTTTTGTATCGTCTATATTGATGATGTCCTAATTTTTTCCAAAACAATTGACCAGCATTTTAAACATCTCAACACCTTCTTTGATGTTGTAAAGAAAAATGGTCTGGTTTTGTCCCAGTCCAAAATTGTCCTTTTCCAAACAAAAATACGTTTTCTTGGCCACTTTATCAGCCAAGGGACTATCACCCCCATCGACCGATCGATTACATTTGCTTCAAAATACCCTGATGAACTTATTGAAAAAACCCAACTTCAACGTTTTTTAGGTTCACTCAATTATGTTTTTGAATTTTTCCCCAACATTCATCGCATCATCAAACCACTGCATGATCGTTTAAAGAAAAATCCATGCCCATGGACTCATGAGCATACACGCATTGTTCAACGCATCAAAAAACAAATTCAGCATATACCATGTTTGCATTTGGCTGACCCATCTGCATTCAAAATTGTTGAAACCGATGCTTCTGATATCGGTTATGGTGGCATCTTAAAGCAACAGCAAGGCAAACATGAGCATATCATCGCATTTACCTCTGCTCATTGGAATGACACCCAGCTCAAATATCCTACTATTAAAAAAGAGATTTTGAGTATTGTTCTATGTATTACTAAATTTCAAAGCGATCTTTTAAATCAAAAATTCTTATTACGTATTGACGCCCAAGCTGCAAAAGAAATTTTGCAAAAAGATGTTCAAAACATAGCCTCAAAGCATATCTTTGCCCGCTGGCAAGCTATTTTGAGTATTTTTGATTTTGATATTGTCTATATTAAAGGAGAAAGCAATTCCCTTCCCGATTTCCTAACCCGTGAGTTTTTAACTAATAGGTAGCCATGCCTCCAAAGCCCTCCTCCAAAGAAGCTAAGGCAAAGTCTGTTGCAACAAAGTCTATTGTCCCTGCCCGAACCTGGGCATCTATTGCTGAAGCTGAAGATGATTTTAAAGCTCCCTGTAACGTCCAAAAATGGTTGAATGAATTTCAACATAATCCGGTCTACCCGCCCGAACTTGTCGAAGTTTTCCAACGCCTATCCCAAAACTCTCAAGCTTTAATGCCGACACCCTCCCCAAAAATCTCAAAGCAAAGCACCACCCATATCATTTCCCAGCCCTCCCAATCTCTCACCCCAAACCGAACCAAAGCCGTTTACACCCATAAAACCCAGACACAGTCTCTTCTCTTTGTTGAAAGAGATCATCACCAGAATGACCCCACAATAGCAGCCGCTCGAATTTTCCCACCCGGTCAGCACATGGTCCCGGCCGATATTGCCAAACCAATAGCCTATTACACTGCCATCCTTGAGCACACAGAATCCATCACCATAAAACATTTCTACACGCCCCCTGACACCTCAACCCCTGCCTACTCAACCTGCCAAATCATGCGGATTTTACATCCGTCGCAGTGGGGCCAACCCTTGCACAAGCCAAAGCACCTACCCCTCACCCCGACTACTACCCATAGTACTCTTTATTGCTATTGGGATTACCATCAAGCCTGGTTCAACGCCTTCCTCAACCAAAACTCAAAGTTCACACACACTTGGCTGTTCTTTTTCCTCCAGCCTTTCGATTGTGCTCATATTCCATTTTGGTTCCTAACCTGGTGGAGTTATTATGGTTGCACTCCAGCCATCCTTACTGAGGATGTCTTGGGTTGTTACAATCTTTTCAAAGGAAAATATTCCCCCTCCCAAAACGAAAAACCTTTCGGACCTCTGGTATTGTTCTGTATGAAATTCTATCTGCCATGGGTGTGCACCTGGCATTATGAATTCCAAACCTATGATGCCACGAACAATGTCAATCTACTTGTTCGCCGCTTCAAAATCAAATGGTGGACTGCCTTCCGTGCAGATTTAAAACTAACGACCACCATTGTCCTCAATTGGTTTAAAGCTGCCGATCCTGCCCAAATTAATGCCACTGCCTCAACATAAACGCAATTTCTGGCTCACAAGGCCAAGATTCAAGCTTTGTTGGCCTCGGCCGGCACTGAGAAAGAATATTTTGCCATCATGCAAAAAATGGCTAAAAATAACTCCAACGCTTCCTCTTCACCTTATGAAGAAGACGAAGAAGAAGAAGAACCGTACATCTCCCTCAGTGAAGATGATGGTGCTGGTTTCGATGGATTACCATAAACCCATCCCACAACGGCATCAACGACTTTCAACCGCAACGGCATCAACGATTTTCAACCGCAACGACGTCAACGACTTCCAACAGAATTATCAAAATGGTGGACCCCAGCCACCGAAAGTAACTGACAACGCACCAAAGCCACCGAAAGCAGAGATTCCTTCTGCCCCTTATTGACATCAATGACTTTCAAAATGGTGGACCCCAGCCACCGAAAGTAACTGACAACGCACCAAAGCCACCGAAAGCAGAGATTCCTTCTGCCCCTTATTGACCACTATTGTGTAATAGGACCTCCTCTCCCTATATAAGGAGGAGCCCTCTATTGTTAACAGCAGAGTGTGATTTAGTTGGATAAACCCGTAGAGAATAGAAGCCCTTGATCATCATACTTGATCATACCTGCTCTTCCCCTCTGTGATTGTAATCCCTCTATCCCTCTCTTTAAAGTCTATCTCCGTATTTAGTCTTAAAGTTTATATTATTATTATTGTACTAAAGTTTATTTATGTTTATCAAGTTTATATTAATAAAGTTTATATTTATATAATCCTGTTCCGCCGCACATATGAAATCCGGTTTCTGGCAGATCCAGATCCACCCCAAAGATCGTTACAAAACAGCTTTTACTGTCCCCTTTGGCCAGTATGAATGGAATGTAATGCCCTTTGGTTTGAAAAATGCCCCAAGTGAATTTCAACAAATCATGAATGAAATTTTCAATCCATTCTCCTCTTTTTGTATCGTCTATATTGATGATGTCCTAATTTTTTCCAAAACAATTGACCAGCATTTTAAACATCTCAACACCTTCTTTGATGTTGTAAAGAAAAATGGTCTGGTTTTGTCCCAGTCCAAAATTGTCCTTTTCCAAACAAAAATACGTTTTCTTGGCCACTTTATCAGCCAAGGGTCTATCACCCCCATCGACCGATCGATTACATTTGCTTCAAAATTCCCTGATGAACTTATTGAAAAAACCCAACTTC
The DNA here is from genome assembly GCA_963995505.1 of Hypericum androsaemum. Lineage (NCBI taxonomy): Eukaryota > Viridiplantae > Streptophyta > Magnoliopsida > Malpighiales > Hypericaceae > Hypericum > Hypericum androsaemum. The sequence goes on from OZ023190.1 coordinate 18,118,791, forward strand.
AACGTTTTTTCAATTCAGAGCCATTATTTGCATATCGTTCGAACGTACCTTCGATAGAACTTTTTAGAAGTGTCTCCATTTGGGCTCTCCAGGGTTAGAACTCCTTGGTGCTTCGCAAACAAAAGTATCTATCAAGGTAGAACTCCTGTTTGTGCATCTTTCTTGCCTTCATTCACCAACTTACTATTTATAGGAATAGTGAGTTGCCTTCATTTTCACTGTAGCAGTTTAGTGCATTTTGCATTCATTGTAGAACCGCCTTCATGGCTGGCTAAGGTTGCATCTACATCTGTTAAGAGTTTGGTTAGACCATGCATGGTAGCAGGCAGTAAGCCCCGAAGCGAGGCAATTAGACCATTGGCTTTGTGCTGGTATATTCTCTTTGCATCTGTATATTGCATCTAATGTCATCTATGGATCCATTTTCTTGCAATAATGCTCCATGCATCTCATCTGCTCATGAACTGGCTGAGCCCAGTAACGCACAAAGCCGTATAAATAGTAATGAACTGATCATTGAAGATTTTAAAGGTTGCATTGATAACTGGAAACTACCAAAGATTTCAAAGCATGACATTTATCACGTTTCAAAAAACCCATTTTTAAGGCATGATTATGTTATCAAACAAGAAGAGCATTCTATGTCGGTTTCCAAACCCATCGAAACTTTTCAACTATTGTCCAAAGATTCTCTTCAAAGTCATAGCAAAAAAGGTTTCAACTTCATTCATATTGGTCTAGTCCAGGTTGGTATTATACCCCTGACTATTGCCGGTCTTGACGCATCTATCCTTGCTATCTTAAGAGATGCAAGACATCTCCGTTTTAAAGACTCCCTTATGAGCTCCGTCGAGTCCAGTCTCGCCGGTGGCCCTTTATCTTTTGATTGCCATCCCAATCTCACCTTATCTTTACGTGATCCTAACATTCTTCATGCTCTAACTCTCCAATTGAAAACTTTTAATTACGCTCTCATGCATGGTACCGTGAATATTTCCTTGAGTTTTAAAGTCCATTATAAAGCCATGATTTCTGCGTTTGCAACAAAGCATCGTTTTCAATCCACCAAAGGCCAAACCGTTTTATTGCAAACTGATTTCACACGCGCCAATACCGTCACACCTAAAGCTATCCAATGGAGGGATGTTACCCTTCCCGACGAATGGATCTTAGAGGACATGGATCACTCTGAGACCAAACCAATTGAACCCCAACCTAGCAATGATGTTTCACGCATCAATCGTTATTCTGGTGGTACTGTTGGTATTACTTTCAATCGTCCCTCTAGCTCGAGATCTGCAGGGAACCCTTCCCTATCTCGTAGCGAGAGTATGTCCTCTTCGTTCCAAAACCTTGGAAGAGTTTCACAAATAGGAACTCCTAATCGTCCACCGCCTGTCATACATCTCCCTGACAAGCCCAGATTTTCCACGTCTGATCTTCCAAACCCCGCCTTACAACATGTCAACTATCGATCTCAGATTCCCCATCCCATTTATACCCATCCAAAAGCTCCTACTGAAGAAGAATCCCTTCCTTCTTCCCCCACTCCTTCACAGGTAACTGAGAACCAACAATTCCATAACGAGCTTAACGTTCTAGAAATTCCCTTCCAAATTGATAAGGACTTTCTCCGGTCTGATTTCAATGCTCCCCACAACAAAGCCAAAGTCAAATGGTTTTTCAGAAATTTCTGTAAACCTGAACGCGATCAGACTCAAACCTCTTATTACGAGTTTCTTGAGGAATATCGAACCCATGTCTTATTTTTTGACTGGTTTGAACAATTTCTCATGCCTACTTGTATTCAAGAGATGATTGACTCCTATAATTCCTTCACCAAAACGACAAACCCTATTACCCGATCCAGACGCCACCAAAATCAATGGGAATCCACTGCTGGTGAGACCATTTCCTCCCCCCATCCGCCATTAAGGCAGATCAATCTCAACATCGCTGATCACCCCATTGAAGCAGCTCCTTATAAGACTGCCACTGATGATGTTTTACAAAATTCTAGGCGTATCATTGCCCAGAATAATTTTTGTAATACCCATCTCAGTACGATTGGTAAACAGCTTGAACGCATCGAAGGTCAACTACCTTCATCTTCATACCCGTCTTCCTCTTCGACTCCTATTTCGACTATTCAACAACCTATCTTTAAACCCTTCCAAGTTTCACAAACAAGTATCCGCCAGATCCACAAAAATCGGGATTTTGCTGATATCCTTCGACGCCAGATCTCCAGCATTGAAGTCTCTCCTTCCTCCCCCCTTATTGCTGCCGATACCCCTTCTCTAAACTCGAACGCCATCCACACTCTTGATCAGGATTCAGATTCGGAGTCTATCAGATCATCCTCCTCTCTCCATCCCATTCTAAACCATATTCATGAACCCCAAAGGTCCTTCTCTTCGACTCCTGTCCCTGGCCCGGATATGGCTCTCGAACAAAAGCCCAGTATCCTCAACCAAGCCAAATTCAATTCCAATTCCATATACGAATGGAATATTGATGCCATGACAGAGTACAATATTTTGTCTCTCTTACAACAAATGACCATGGCAGCCAATGCTTACAAGACACAAACGGACATTTCCGACAAATCTATTGCTGAGATCCTTATTTCTGGATTCTCTGGCCAACTCAAAGGTTGGTGGGATTTCTACCTCACGGAAGAACAACGGCAAGAAATACTCAACAGCCTTCAACATGATGAAGCCAACAACCCTATCTTAACACCTGAAGGTCATTCCGTACAAGATGCTGTTTCTTCCCTCATCTTTGCCATTTCTCTTCATTTCATAGGTGATTCTTCCCACCTCAAAGACAAAAATGCCGAACTGCTTTCAAATCTCAAATGCCACAAACTCAGTGACTTCCAACATTACAAGAACACCTTCCTCACACGCGTCATGCTTCGCGAGGATTCTAATCAACCTTTTTGGAAAGAAAAGCTTATCGATGGTCTCCCTTTTATGCTAGGTGAAAAAGTCCAACGATTTCTCAAAACCACCCACGGAACCCCTATCAATTATTCTGCCCTCACCTACGGTGAACTCATCAGTATCACCCAACAGCAAGGATTACAGATCTGCCAAGATCTAAAGCTCCAGAAGAACATCAAGAAAGAATTGAGACAGACCAAACAGGAACTTGGATCCTTGTGTCAACAATTCGATATTTCTCGTACCCCTCAAAATTCCAAGGACTGCCATTGTCCCATTTCCTCCCCAAAACCCTACCATCATAAACACAAATCTAAACGTTATGATAAATTTTATCGTGACAAATCCTATCGTCCCACTTCCAAGTCCAATCACAAGCATGACAAACGACCTTTCATACATTCTTCCAAAAAGTCTTCTTTTAAAAATGATGATCGTTTCAAAGACACTGTCTGTCACAAATGTGGCCATAAAGGTCATATTGCTAGATATTGCCGTTTGAACAAAAGACTTCACGCCTTAGATCTGACCCCCGACCTCCTTGCCCAGATCTCTGCCCTCATGATCAACGATTCTGATTCTGATTCCAGCTCTATCACTGAAGAATCTGAACAACTTGATGAGCTCATCCACTCCTCTTCTGAGTCTAACTCAGAAAAATCCATCTGCGTCCTCACCCAAGACCAAGAATTTCTCCTCGCTATGGCTAATGACATCGAAGACCCTACCAAAAGAAAGACTTATCTTTCCAAGCTACTCAACTCCATTGACGTTTCTACCTCTGTAACTGTCCCACCTAAGGCTTACGATCTTACCAAAATCCTTCATACAAAGCAAACCCAAAAGTCTTCCCTTCCTTCCATTCCCACTTTACAATCAGAAATCAAGACTATCAAGAAAGAACTTAAAGACCTACGAAGACAACAACTTGAAACACATTCTATTGTCCAAAACTTCCTATCAAAAACCCATGTCAACAACAATGATGATTCCAGTGATTCTGAGTCTAGTCATCCTACTGAACCTACTCCTCAACCTAACGAATTCCTTAATGCTCTAAAGCATGTCACTTCACGTAAATACCTGATCAATATCACCTTATATTTTTCTGATACTTTTCAGTTGGATACCATTGCTTTATTTGACACTGGTGCTGATCTTAACTGCATTAAGGACGGCCTTGTCCCCAAACATTTCTTAGATCACACTAAAGAAAAGCTTTCTGCAGCAAATAACTCCAAAATGCTTATCACTCAAAAAACTGATGCCTTCGTCAGCAACAATGATACCAAAATTAAAACCACCTTCTTACTTGTCTCCAATATGAATCACACTGTCATTATTGGAACGCCTTTCATCAACCTCATTACTCCTTATAATGTTAATCACGATGGTATCTCTTTCAAAATAAAGACCCCCATTTCCAAAAAAATTATTTTCCCATTTCTACAAAAACCAAACACACGCAGATTGCATCTTCGTAACTCTCTTATTTCTTCAAAAGAGCATGATTTACATGATACTAAAAACTCTATTCATTTTCAACGTATTTCTCAACAATTGCTTGATCCTTCTACCCAACGCAATATTGATATTTTTAAAACTAAGCTCCTTAACGAGCTTTGTTCTGATCTTCCTAATGCTTTCTGGCTTCGAAAAAAGCATGTTATCACTCTTCCTTATGATTCCCAATTTTCAGAAAGACAAATCCCCACAAAAGCCCGTCCCATTCAAATGAATTCTGACATGATTGCTTTATGCGAAAAAGAGATCCACGATTTAGAACAAAAGGGTTTGATCTCTAAATCCAAATCCCCTTGGAGCTGTGCTGCATTTTATGTCATGAAAAACTCCGAGATCGAACGTGGAGTTCCACGTCTTGTGATCAATTACAAGCCTTTGAACAATGTCTTAAAATGGATTCGCTATCCAATCCCAAACAAAAAAGATCTTTTAAATCGCCTTCATGATTCTTTCATTTTTTCAAAGTTTGATATGAAATCCGGTTTCTGGCAGATCCAGATCCACCCCAAAGATCGTTACAAAACAGCTTTTACTGTCCCCTTTGGCCAGTATGAATGGAATGTAATGCCCTTTGGTTTGAAAAATGCCCCAAGTGAATTTCAACAAATCATGAATGAAATTTTCAATCAATTCTCCTCTTTTTGTATCGTCTATATTGATGATGTCCTAATTTTTTCCAAAACAATTGACCAGCATTTTAAACATCTCAACACCTTCTTTGATGTTGTAAAGAAAAATGGTCTGGTTTTGTCCCAGTCCAAAATTGTCCTTTTCCAAACAAAAATACGTTTTCTTGGCCACTTTATCAGCCAAGGGACTATCACCCCCATCGACCGATCGATTACATTTGCTTCAAAATACCCTGATGAACTTATTGAAAAAACCCAACTTCAACGTTTTTTAGGTTCACTCAATTATGTTTTTGAATTTTTCCCCAACATTCATCGCATCATCAAACCACTGCATGATCGTTTAAAGAAAAATCCATGCCCATGGACTCATGAGCATACACGCATTGTTCAACGCATCAAAAAACAAATTCAGCATATACCATGTTTGCATTTGGCTGACCCATCTGCATTCAAAATTGTTGAAACCGATGCTTCTGATATCGGTTATGGTGGCATCTTAAAGCAACAGCAAGGCAAACATGAGCATATCATCGCATTTACCTCTGCTCATTGGAATGACACCCAGCTCAAATATCCTACTATTAAAAAAGAGATTTTGAGTATTGTTCTATGTATTACTAAATTTCAAAGCGATCTTTTAAATCAAAAATTCTTATTACGTATTGACGCCCAAGCTGCAAAAGAAATTTTGCAAAAAGATGTTCAAAACATAGCCTCAAAGCATATCTTTGCCCGCTGGCAAGCTATTTTGAGTATTTTTGATTTTGATATTGTCTATATTAAAGGAGAAAGCAATTCCCTTCCCGATTTCCTAACCCGTGAGTTTTTAACTAATAGGTAGCCATGCCTCCAAAGCCCTCCTCCAAAGAAGCTAAGGCAAAGTCTGTTGCAACAAAGTCTATTGTCCCTGCCCGAACCTGGGCATCTATTGCTGAAGCTGAAGATGATTTTAAAGCTCCCTGTAACGTCCAAAAATGGTTGAATGAATTTCAACATAATCCGGTCTACCCGCCCGAACTTGTCGAAGTTTTCCAACGCCTATCCCAAAACTCTCAAGCTTTAATGCCGACACCCTCCCCAAAAATCTCAAAGCAAAGCACCACCCATATCATTTCCCAGCCCTCCCAATCTCTCACCCCAAACCGAACCAAAGCCGTTTACACCCATAAAACCCAGACACAGTCTCTTCTCTTTGTTGAAAGAGATCATCACCAGAATGACCCCACAATAGCAGCCGCTCGAATTTTCCCACCCGGTCAGCACATGGTCCCGGCCGATATTGCCAAACCAATAGCCTATTACACTGCCATCCTTGAGCACACAGAATCCATCACCATAAAACATTTCTACACGCCCCCTGACACCTCAACCCCTGCCTACTCAACCTGCCAAATCATGCGGATTTTACATCCGTCGCAGTGGGGCCAACCCTTGCACAAGCCAAAGCACCTACCCCTCACCCCGACTACTACCCATAGTACTCTTTATTGCTATTGGGATTACCATCAAGCCTGGTTCAACGCCTTCCTCAACCAAAACTCAAAGTTCACACACACTTGGCTGTTCTTTTTCCTCCAGCCTTTCGATTGTGCTCATATTCCATTTTGGTTCCTAACCTGGTGGAGTTATTATGGTTGCACTCCAGCCATCCTTACTGAGGATGTCTTGGGTTGTTACAATCTTTTCAAAGGAAAATATTCCCCCTCCCAAAACGAAAAACCTTTCGGACCTCTGGTATTGTTCTGTATGAAATTCTATCTGCCATGGGTGTGCACCTGGCATTATGAATTCCAAACCTATGATGCCACGAACAATGTCAATCTACTTGTTCGCCGCTTCAAAATCAAATGGTGGACTGCCTTCCGTGCAGATTTAAAACTAACGACCACCATTGTCCTCAATTGGTTTAAAGCTGCCGATCCTGCCCAAATTAATGCCACTGCCTCAACATAAACGCAATTTCTGGCTCACAAGGCCAAGATTCAAGCTTTGTTGGCCTCGGCCGGCACTGAGAAAGAATATTTTGCCATCATGCAAAAAATGGCTAAAAATAACTCCAACGCTTCCTCTTCACCTTATGAAGAAGACGAAGAAGAAGAAGAACCGTACATCTCCCTCAGTGAAGATGATGGTGCTGGTTTCGATGGATTACCATAAACCCATCCCACAACGGCATCAACGACTTTCAACCGCAACGGCATCAACGATTTTCAACCGCAACGACGTCAACGACTTCCAACAGAATTATCAAAATGGTGGACCCCAGCCACCGAAAGTAACTGACAACGCACCAAAGCCACCGAAAGCAGAGATTCCTTCTGCCCCTTATTGACATCAATGACTTTCAAAATGGTGGACCCCAGCCACCGAAAGTAACTGACAACGCACCAAAGCCACCGAAAGCAGAGATTCCTTCTGCCCCTTATTGACCACTATTGTGTAATAGGACCTCCTCTCCCTATATAAGGAGGAGCCCTCTATTGTTAATAGCAGAGTGTGATTTAGTTGGATAAACCCGTAGAGAATAGAAGCCCTTGATCATCATACTTGATCATACCTGCTCTTCCCCTCTGTGATTGTAATCCCTCTATCCCTCTCTTTAAAGTCTATCTCCGTATTTAGTCTTAAAGTTTATATTATTATTATTGTACTAAAGTTTATTTATGTTTATCAAGTTTATATTAATAAAGTTTATATTTATATAATCCTGTTCCGCTAATAAAGTTTATATTTATAAAATCCTGTTCCGCCGCACCCTCTGGTATATATATATATATATATATATATGATTAGCTTAAAATGTGTGATAAGAGGTTAAGCGTGCCAGTGGCAAGTAAAAAAATCATCATATTATACTTAAGCTCTAGCAGTTGAATGTTGTGCTTGTGAATATATGCTCAAGAACACCATTTTCTGCTGTAGGTTTGGAACAGAACTAGTGGAACAAATTAAGGAAACTGGTGGTACCTCAGGATCATGCTGCATTACATTCTGAGCAGACCCAGTGGAAATTACACACATCACCTCACTAGAGTCATCATGCTTCTGATTAACCTAAAAGGTTTCAGTAATAATTACTAATTGCATATGGCTTCAAGCAAAAATAGCACAACAAATGCATCTGAAGTCTAAACATATGTTAGTATCACCTTCTGGGGAAAAAACCAAAAAATAGGAAGAAGAAGAAGAACCCAACTTACATGAGCACCTTCCATTTGGCATTCTTCTCTATTTGTAGAATGGTATAATGAGTCACCCTCAGCACTGGGGTAGTCAGTTGACAGATGGGCGTCATTTTGCTCCTTTTGAACTTCTTCTTGCTTAATCTCTGATGTTGGATGTCCTTGACGTTCTTCTTCATCTTGCTTACAAGACAACTGCAATTTTTCAACATCCTTTCCGATCTCCAGTACTTCATTATCTTCTGATACAACTTCTTTGGGGTCAGAAGAATTGATTATCAACAACTGCAGGGCGTCGTTAACCTGTTCCAGTTTTACGCTTGCCGAGTTAACAGAGTTTGCACACTCAAATTCCAAAGGCTCTGACAAATACTCATCAATGCATATTGATGAACTGCTCGGTGCATCACGGCTTGGGGTTTTGGCATCCATGCGAATGTCAGCAACCAAAGGGCTCCGAATTGAGGTACTAGGTTTATCCACATTACACGAGGCATCAAGCAACTCCTCACGTTGGTCCTCATTTTCACAAACTTGCGGGAAACAAGACCTGAAAGGAGATCAACAAACCCCGCAATCAAACCCCAAGCCAGAATTTTTTTTACAACTCAAAGCAAACAAAGCCCCGTACCTCTGTAGGAAACTCGTCGCACAAGGCTGTGTCAAATGCGGAGACGTGAACACAAGAGGCGGCGAATTGAGTCCAGGCAAACCCTGCACCACTGCAGTGTTGGACGCTTTGACAGGCTTTATAGGAGACAGCCTGCTGACATCGTTGGAAAAGGGGGATTCCTGCAGCCACGAAACAACACACATTCTGAGACAGTTAATCCTGAAATCATCAACAAATAAGATGCACAACGAAATGTGCATCAAACCTCTCAACTCAACAATCCAGAAACCGATTATTATCAATCTCCCATTTAGACCAAAACCAGCTCTAGAGCTCAATGCACCAATAGCACAAAACCCTATTTAGGCCATAACCCAGCAACCACATTCTCCCATTTCCCAAATTAATCAATACACAAGCACAAAGATCACAAATTGAAATTGGAGGAGGGGATTTTCCCATCATCAATCAAAAAAGACACAAGCTTGGCAAAATTTTCATATTTACATGAACCAGAGGGGAGTCCGACATGGCACGGACGGTTCGGAGCCGCCGGAAGCGATGGCAGTGGAGGGTTTGGCAGCTTCAGGAGGAGAATCCATAGATGGAAAGATAACTTTCAGTGTTATAAACCCTAGAGGTCAATTCCTGCATTTTCCTTTTCTACATTTTTTTTTAATTTTCCTTTTTCCACAACTTTTGGTGTCCACTTCTCTCTCTCGTGTGGAGTGAAGAACAAACTGATTTTATTTTGCATTTTTGTTGAGGGAAAATGGGGATTTCATTTTTATTCATAATATTTTTAGGAAAATTTGTTCTCCTCCCTATTTAGGAGGAAAGCGAGATGTAGTAAATAAGGTTTTTAAAAAGGACCCGGAGAGCGATTCGCTCTGCTCTCCGGGTCACGGTCAAACCAATTCGACCACATATTTGAATGGTCGGATCGGATGTTTTTTCACTTATACATTAATTTTTTTTTAGATATATTTGTATTACAATAGTAGACACATGTAGGCTTCAGCAATGGTTTGGGAACTAGAGACTTGGAAAAATAGTAAATAAGGCCCACCAAGCACACCAAAATTCCTATACCTACTGCACCCCAAAAAAAAAAGGAACATGACGAACAAACAGGAAGAATAAAAAAAATCCCTAAACTACCAAAATCACCACCCCTACCAAAAAGGAAGAACACTCGTTGCCCACTCAAAATTGTAAACACTTATCTCCTCCTTTCCTTTTCTCTCCTAGTCTCCACCCCCAATTTCCTCCTTTCCAAAATCAAAATTAAAATCATCTTCTTCGTCCCTAATCAGTAATCACCTCCTTTCCTTTTCCCTTCTTCCCTCCTTCAAAGTCCAAACCCTAAACAAAAAAAAGAAAAGAGAGAAGCGTGCACCCGTGTGGTTGTAGATCAGGGGAGGCGGAAGTACCGTTTTCCTTTTTATCGGAATCGAAATCGGAAGACCCAGAAGAAGCGAGAGGTCATGCAAGCAGATAGGTTGGAATAATATAAAGATGAGATCTTTGGAAAGAAGGGTCGGAATTAGCTTGTGGGTTGCTAGCAATTGAGTGAATTGGAAGAGAGGTTGAAAAAGTTGCTTGTTCGTGTTTTTGGGGAAAATTTTGGTTTAGTTTTCAAGTTTTTGGTGAAAAATCTCAGTTTTTCGTACGAACCATCCAGTCTGATCAGATTTTGGGCAGTTTGTAAGGTTGGTGTTTCAACGAGCAAATACGGTACGCCCTTATTTTCTTACCGAATCATGGTCTGACCGATCAGATCATTGGTCGAACTACATATTTAAAAACCATGATAATAAAAGGGTGAAAAAGAAAATTAGAGAGAAAAAAATAAGATGAGGTGGAGAAGAGAGCCGTAGAAGGCAGGGATTTAAAGAAATGGAGAGCGAGGGGAACATATCTTTTCGGGCAAATTACTTTCAGGTCCGTAATTTATAGTTTTATTACTCACAGACCTTTGACTTTTAGAAATAGTGTATAAGGTCCAAAGAAAATGAATGAATAGGTACCAAAAGTACCCAAGTGACAGAAACTTTTTCTCAAGAAGTAAAACTTTATTATTACTCTAAACTTCTCCTCTTTTTTTGTGATTTGACGCAGAGTATTTTATGATTTTCATTCTACCCTTTTGAAGTGAAGATCGTTCTTTAGAGGTGCACCAGTTATCGTACCCACGGTAAACGCTGGGTAGCCAAGAAGATTCATTAAACTGTGAAACGTTACCATCTGCACCTTTGATATCCGCTAAGAACTTCCCAATCAAATAGAAAGCGTAATAAATTCAAGTATTTTAGTTTGATCTCATGAGGCAATCAATCCGAAATTTTTTTCGCTCTCCCTCACTCATTTTTATTTGTATAAGTCTTTCCCGACAAGAACGAAAATAGCTACGGTTATTGCCATTTCTCCTGTTTGTTTTAATGGATCACCCCTGATGCCTGATGGGCAAAAGAAAAACATGATAAATGAATGCCAACTTGTTGACCGTTACTTATTAAATCTTACATCGGTTGGTGGTTGGGTCGTAACATCTCCATTCCCTATAACCCAAAGTGATCCTCTATCACAGTAGCTTCCTGGGAACTCGCAAAAAATATATACTACTTGATCTAAAATTTCATGCAAATTTAACGAATCTATTTGTTTATAGATTCTAGAACAAAAAAATCAAGGTGGCAAGGATGAAGCTTGACTCCGATACTGTTGTGGGCAAGGGCCCGGAGGAATTTGAATCCCCAACACCACTATAAAAAAAAGAAAATATTTTAGCGAATCCTCTTCGAACTTGGAACGAGCATGAAGAAATTAACGATACTTCTTTATCTTTTAAGATTGATTAAATGAGTAAATGAAGAAGGGTTGGACTTTTTTTGCGTACGTCTTACGTCGTATTCTGAGATTCTCCCTGGGTTTTCAAGACCGGAGCTATCAACCACTCGGCCATCTCTCCCGAATATTATTCGCGTCAGACTAAAACCTAACTAAAAGAAGAAGGGTGCCCTACATGTGGTAGGGGCATCAACATAGCTCTTGATTTTGGGAGTTCGATCGTGGAATTTCTTTCTGCATTTCTGGAATATGCAGATTCTATTGTATAAGAGTATTATACTAGTTCTAATTTGATACAAATTTATATTTTTTGGGAATTGGTTGGAATGTGTGATTCGAAGCATAAGATAAGTAAACGAAGAGGCAAAGAAGAAAATAAATCAAATGATGGTGGGAAATGTGCGAATCTCGTAGCCTCTTCTGTCCTATAACCCCTATAAACAAAGTAAATAGTATCAAAGAACGCTCTAAATTTTCAACAAAAAAATTAAAGTACGGTACTCTGCGTCAAATCACAAAAAAAGAGGAGAAGAGAGAGCACTCTTGAATTCTCAAAACTTCTGTCGCTCCATCCCCAATTTGATCCTTTTGGTTGGGGTGAAGAGAAAGATACTCAATTCAATCAAATTCGGATTCTTATTCTTATTCTTGAAAAAAACCCCTTATTATTAGGCATCTTAGGTCTTTATTGGAATCACAGAAATTCTCAAAATGACAAAATTGACGAGAAGAGTGAGAAGTATACGAAAGAACTCCTTTTTTCCTTAGCATTTCTCTTATTCTTACCTTTTCTTTTTTTTATAGGATTTTTTCTAAATCTTTGGAGCTTGGCAAGAACTAGGTCAGATAGATCAGCTATTAGGTAGTGTAGTTCTGAGTTCCCGGCATAGAAGAACCACACCAATCCATACCGAACTTGGTGGTTAACCTCAAGTCAATCGCTTTTTTTTCATTCCCGAAGAAGTGTATGTCCCTTGGCCCGTAGGTCCTGACACAAGGTTAGAATTCGAGCTCTTCCAGAGTGGTATCTCACTGATGGCTCGAACCCCCTATTACAATCCTCGTATATTTCAATCAAAGGTCATTCCGGAGAACCAATGGGACCGTCGGCGGTTGAACATCACACCTCAAACCGCTTAACCTTAGTGACCTGTCAAATAGAGATCTTTTCTTTCGACCATCTTTCGATTGTTAAGTTCGAAAGGCGAAAATATCATAACAATTCTAAAAAGGTTAAAAGGGTGAAGTTCCTTCAATTTTATATAATCATTTTCATCTTAGCGCGGATAAGTAATGACCTGGTAAGGTAACACTGTGATTCTTGCTCAAAAAATAGACTGAACGCGTTCGAGTTATTGGCTCGAAAAACCCGGCTGCTAATTAAGATTCAACCTTGGTATTGGGACTCTACTCAAAAGTAAAATAGACTCAAAAGTAAAAAATTGAGAATAATTATTTCATCTTATTGACCGATTTGTTTGTATAAGTAGAGGCTTCTTCATCAGACTCTGTTCCCAAACCATCCTTGGGATTTGTAAGAATTTCATCTTTTGACCAAAAACAGGCGAGTTCTTCTCTCCACCGGAACAATAGGACCGTTATACTCAGACCCAGTCGATTTAGCAGTCGCGCTGTTGGACGATTTAGCTTGTATGAATCGCTATTGGGCTAAAATATCTTCCGCTTTATCTAAGTATAGGGATCAGAAAAATAAATCAAATCAAAAGTTATTTTATATATCTGATAATATTTCATTGATACGAATTGTCTCCAAACCGGATAATATATAGAATAGAATTTTGAATTTCGAAAAACAAAAAACAAAAAACAAAAAACTTCCCAATCGTATTTTGTAGGGGCCTGCAGCCGCATACCACACCAACAAATGATGTGATAAAGAGAATGGGCTCGTTGTTTTTTATATTATTACCATTGAAATTTTCTATGTTTATGAGATAGCTTATATGCCATGGGAAGGTTACAATTTTGAGGATGCGGTCCTTGGGCGCGAGAGGATTCAAACCTCCGACGGCGGGTAAAACACCCGATGCCTTATCACTGGGATATGATTGCATCGTGATGCCTTAGGACACGATCCAATAGATCGTGTCAACTTCTTTCAAATATACAACATGGATTCTGGGTGGGATGGTTTTAGGCGAAAAGGAGATACTATTTTGATTTGCACTCCTTAGGCCACATAATTTTGGATACAATTTCGTATTTTTTTATCGAGGGGGGAATACGTTCGATAGAATAATTTCTTAGATGTTTTACCGCATACGAAGATACAAAAACAAGCACAACAAGTACAAGGCCAATCTATTTCTGGGAAACCTAATTCGGGATTTTCCTTGGGAGGTGCCGGGAATTCTACCCCGAATCTAGTGATTCTAGATTATTATCACTTCTTGCTCCCAAATTCAGTTAGATTATTTATTTAATAAATGAATAGTCAACTTTTTTGTCCCATCAAAAGTCTGGTTCCTTCGCGAACGGCTTATTAAACATAGACGGATAAGATAGAAGAGAAAGATACAGAAAAGACTTTATATCAAAACGAGATTGAAGTATTTGGAAAACCGGTAGGAATATGCGAGAGCAAACCATTTTGATTGGAAACGTATAGAAATTCAGGAACTGTGGTTCGAGTGGAAACGACTAGATCTGACTTTGCTCCGACAGTGTAGTATAGAATTACTTAGGACAAAATAATAACTGTCGTATATCATTGGTCTACTAATCGGGGTTATTGTTAAGATATTAATAACTTAATTAAAAAGTAAACCAAACCTTTTTTATTCGCCATTTTTTTATGCTGGTAATGAGCAAGGAATATCCGCCTTTCTGCTAAACAGGGTGAACTTGCATGTGTTAAGCATGCCGCCAGCGTTCATCCTGAGAAAAAAGACGACTTCATAGGATTTCACTATGCTAGTAAAAAAAAGTAGTAAATAGAAGGGAAGGCCCCAATTGGTAAAAAAAAACCCGCAACCCCGTGGGGTTATCCTGCACTTGGAAAAAGAATAGGCCCATCCTGGACTTTAACCAGAAACCTCGCCTGTGAAGTAAATCATCGCACCTCTGGTCCAACGAATTGGGAGAGAATCAATAGATTCTTTTTCGGGAGCGATTCATCCTTCCCGAAATCCTCGGGACGGAGTGGATGAAATATTCCATGGCATTTTTAATGACATCTTTAAGGACATCTAAGGAACCGGGTCTGGTTTTTTTGCGTCGTTTCAGTCGTCGTGGTCTTCGGGGAAGAAAGGCGATACAATAGAGTAGCGACATATCACACAATTGCTCAAGGGAAGCAATTTTATAAAGGCTGCTGGAAATTCACCCAAGAAAATATTGCATAGATAAAATGACAGTAGCTACAGTGAGATGATGGTACACACTGTTTGTATCAGAGTTAGAACAAGAGCAATGGATCCACCAGAGACAGAAATGACTTTCCAGTTGACCCGACGTTTTTTGCAAAATGCATTGATATGGTGGCAGAGATCCGAATAATAGAACCACTCCTCATCGTGTTGTGCTTCTTTCTTCAGATTGTTGAATACCTTTGACACTTCTTGCTTGGTAGCCAAGTTGTGCTTCAGGATATTATTTTGCACAAGTAGTTCCACGTCACCAGGTGTGTCAATAAGCATACCCATCAACACAAAATAATCGTTGATGTAATAAGAACCGTGACGGCACTGATTGTATGCTAGAAGATTTCTGGAGATAGTTTCTGTTGAATCAAACACATGTATACTTGGGATTTCAAGCACCCCTTGATTGAATTGTATGCCAAGCAATGTCTTTGTCGATGCCACCTTGAATCTGACTCCAGCCTTCTCAAGTTCAGTTATGCTTTTAATTTTTTCCAACTTCCCCTCATATTCGGGCTCTTTTTCTCTCGCTTCTACAGGTATATAATTAAGTCTTTGAAGATCGACAAAATGCTTTACCTCACAGCCGTTGAGGTATGTCACGCCTTCATTTACCATGCAGAAATGAGCTAGCTGGGTGATGGAGCACTGCTCGGTATTTCCATTAGCACTTTTGGCAAAGTCCAGTATTTCCTGCAGAATAAAAAATGGAAGCTGATTTTCCAAGAGCATTATGTCGCGGAGAACCTGAGGCTCGAAGAAAACATCATGGTAGACACTTCTCACAGGAGTGGCTGAGTCTGAGGAGTGAGTTCCAAGCAAGAGGTTGATGACAAAGATGGCATCAACTAGCATAACTTTTACAAACTCATCGCTAGAGAGCTCATTGGGTTCGTCGTAGTATCCCCTTGTTTTTTCCTCGTGTTTCTTCATAAGCCTTACAAGATCATCCAAGCCTATGTTGTTATCTCCAATGAAGCTTCCGAAGCACCTCCATTTGTGCGCTTCCATGGCCTTTAAACCTTCATTACCATGATGGAAAGGGCCCAAAGAAACTAGTCGAGGGACGTAGGCATCTTCATTTATATCTCGCAGGTTCTTCGGAACTCTGTATATGCAACGGTGTTCAGATATACGAGGCACACTCTGCAGGATTCCCTTCATATCTGTCACAATTTCATGGATAGCCTTTTCGTCTACACTCTGCAGCTTTCCGCCAATATCGTTCACAATTTCATGGATAGCCTGTTCGTCTTCTATGTCAACTACGGTATGGTCTCTTGTTTCTGTTTGCCCATTTCCCCCATCCATTTCCATTAGTTATTTTTTAGATGCCCTAGCAAGTCAATATGTAGTGTTGATTAGTACAAGTTGTTATGACATAGAATAGAGATCAATCAGATAAACATGATCAAGAACAATCTAAGCCTTTTACACAACCCATCGCGAAATCTATAGCAAACAACTAACAGCAACTTAGTGCTGTCATTAAGTGACTGACTAATGTACATCGGTTAATTACTTGAGCAGAAATATCAAGAATACTATGAAGTTGAACTAACCAAAGTTGCGGAAGGCAGGAAACTAACCTGTTGTCCTAAGTGAGATGATTCTGAAATATTTCACTGGCAAGAGTTTCCTTTAAACCTTCCTAGGAGACACACAGATTGTCACTTAAATACAGTGGACAATGAGCAATTATTGACCCTCACCAACACACGTACAAGAGCAATTATTTACCCTCACCAACATACGTACAAGAGCAATTATGTTGAACCGAGTACAGTTCTCACACTTGGCGTTTCTCATCAATTCCGACCATTAGCTGTCGTCCAAATTTATTTCTGATTGTGCCAATGTACAAGTTCACATTGCTGCTGAAGAAATTAGCTGCACATGTATGTAGCTTTATGGCTGATTGTACCAATGTCCCACTGTTCTAGCTAGCGTTAATTGACATTGCAATCAGCAGTTTCTCGGTTTGTATATATCTTGGCAGATAGTGATAAGGATGGCATATCCTTCCTTCTCATATCTCGGATGCAGTTACATCAGCAGCTTATCAAAGCTTATCTCCTCCGACTATTTGAGTTCAATCTCAGCAAGATCTTATCGTCAGTTCAATTCAATATTTGTTGTAACTACTGTTATCTTATCATGTAGTCAAATAGTTGTACATCTGTTATATATTGTAACCTATGCATTGATGAAATACAAGTGAACCAAGAGTTCTTACATGGCAGCAGAGATGTCTCTGCTCTAATCGAACTATTTCTGTTGAGTTTCTTCCCCACTACCCACCCTCCCCCCCCCGCCCTCTTCTCACTCCTCAAGATGTCCACCAAAATTGAACAGAAGCTGCAATTGGAGCCCATGCTCCGCGTTCATGGTCTATTCCATCACATTGATGGCTCGATCGTTCCCCCCTCCCCGATGGTCTCTGCTAATGGCGTGACGTAATCCTCCTCTTCTGATGATAGTACAATCGAGTCACACATGACTCCAAATCCGGCCTATGAGGTTTGGTATCAAAATGATCAAACGATCCTCTCTTGGATCACCGCCTCGATTTCCAGTGAGCTCCTACCTCAGATGATGCATATCTGCTCGTGAGGCCTGGCAACAGCTTGCTCAGGTCTACGCCCAAAGCTCGCGTTCCAACATCAAGCGTATCCGTACTCTTATCAATCGGCTCCGTAAGGGATCGGCTGTGTCGATGCGTACCTTCTTTGTGCAAAGACTCTGGCAGATCAATTGGTTGTGTTTGGCCAGCTGATGGTTGAAGATGAGCTGGTCGATTACATTATGGCTGGTCTCCCTGATGATTACGTACCATTTGCTCGCAATGTTAAGGCTCGTCTCGACTCGACTCCTCTTGCTGCTCTTCACTCTCAACTGTTGAATGAAGAAATAAATCTTCAGAGGGCTGATTCTGGGTCCCTGGAACTGGTTCTTTCTGCCAATTTTGGTGCTCGAATGGGTGGGTGCGGTGGTCGCGGACCTTCTCGTGGTGCCCGCTTCTCTTCTGGCGGTCGGGGTTTCTCTGGATCGGGCTCTTATTCTGGCTCTACTGGTCACAATAGCGGCCTGGCATACTGGGTTCTCGCCCATATGGAGAAATGGGCCGTGAGCTCAACTACAGCCCTACTGGTCCTCAACAGGCTTCTTATCAGTCAGGCCCATGTGATGACTCGGATATCTAGTGCCACAATTGTCGGGATTTTAGGCATATATCCCCAGACTGCTCTTTTGCTCGTGGTCACACTACACCACAGGCCCATCATGTATCTTCACCTCGGGACTCCAAATGGATACTAGACTCGGGCACGACACACCATCTCACGTCGGATCTTAGTCAACTGGCCATTCGCTCTAAATATTCAGGGACTGATGAAGTAACTTTCGGTAATGGCCAGTCTCTTCTTATTTCCCTACAGGTCAATTGTCCTTTCCTTTAGCCGGTTCTTATCTTGCCTTGTCAAATGTTCTTCATATTCCTCATACTAGTACAAATCTTATTTCTTTGAGTGCCTTGACTCGTGACAACCCCGTTATTATCGAGTTTGTTGGTAACCATTTTTTTGCTAAGGATCAGGTCGAGAAGGCAATACTTCATCATGGCCGGAGTGACAATGGCCTCTAGTCACTCCCAATTCAGTCGACTCCACCTCGTGTCCACTTTGTCTCCTCCACCCCGTCTCTGGATGTTTGGCATCAATGGCTTGGTCATGTCGGGTTCTCTGTCGTTAAATCTGCCATTCGTGTTGAGTTTATTTCCTTTTCGAATAAGCAACTGCCTTCTGTTTGTCATGGCTGCGGCGTTAGCAAATCTCATAAGCTTCTGTTTCCTCTGTCATCTTTTCAGGCCCCAGGCCCATTAGATCTTATCTGTAGTGATGTCTGGGGTCCGTCCCCTGTTAGTTCTGTTGACAATTTTTGTTATTGTGTCATCTTTTATGACCATTTTAGAAAATTCATTTGGGTCTATTTTCTGCACCACAAATCAGAGTTGCTTGCTATTTTTATCAAATTTTGTACGCAAGTCTTTTTTTTTGCCGTCCAATTAAATAATTTCTGTCTGATTGGGGAGGGGACTACCAGCCGCTTAACAAATACATTTTCAACCATGGCATATATATATATATATATATATAAATTATTTGTTAAGCGACTGGTATTTCCCTCCCCAATCAGATAGAAATTATTTAATTGGACGGCAAAAAAAAAGACTTAGAGGGGAATATCAGACAGAAAGTATTTGTTAAGCGGCTGGTATTCTCCTCCCCAATCAGAAAAAAATTATTTAATTGGAGGGGAATACCAGCCGCTTAACAAATACTTTTTCGACCATGGCTATATACCGCATTCTTGCCCATATACGGCTGAACATAATGGCTTTGCAGAATGAAAACACCGTCATGTGGTTGAAACGGGACTCGCTTTATTACACCATGCTGCCATAGCTTGGTCTCATAATAGTGGAGTATGCATTAATATTGACCATTGTAATTGGCTAAAGCATTATTGGACTCTCTCTCTAAAACTTAGAGAGAATTTCTCTCCATCTCAGGAGTCATCTTTTTCCTTAGGGTTTTTGCCTTATCTCTGCCGCCTCTCCTTCTTCTCCTTCAAAGGAATCTTCTTCCTCAAACTCCAGGCCGCCACCAACCGCCACAACACTCACATCTCACCCAAACCTCCAATTACCATCCACAGCCGCCCCTACTTTTTATTTTCTTTAAATCTGGCTTTTCCCTTTCCTTCTTCCTAGATCTAGCCATGGAGGATCTTCTGACGTCTTCTTTAGCTACCAATCGTCGCCCTCCACCCTCGATTCTGACCGTTATCGGAGCCTGCAGCCCCTACTTAGGTATTCTGCCAGTTGCAGCCTCTCCTCTCACTTCTGCCCCGTCAATGAATTCGGCACTAGTAGTTAAATATGTATTTTGTATTTTCTGAATTTGTAATTTATCATTTTGTGCATCCATTTGTAGTTCGATTTATTTTTTACTAATTTTGTATTCTAAATTTTGTAATCTTAATTTTGTTATTTTATTTTAATTTTTTCTTGTTATAATTATGGACGCATAATTTTATATATTTATTATAATTTATATTTAAACATAAATTAAATTATAGATAATATGTAGACGAGAGAAAAATTAATTATTTATTTGATAAACAAATTAAATGAGATCACTAATAAAAATGGTAAAAGATTAGATTGTATTGTATTGTATTGAATAATAATTTAATGAAAGATAAATTAATTATTTATTGGATAAGCATATTCAATAAACTTAGTGCAAGAGTTTGCTTTCTACCATCTTCGGAGGCAGAGATGTTGTCACTTAAAATACAGTGGACAATGAGCAATTATTGACCCTCACCAACACACGTACAGAGCAATAATGTTGAACTAACCAATAGCTGGCATCCAAATTTGTGATTTTACCAATGTATACAGTACACGCTGATGCTGAAGTAATTAGCTGCACATGTATGAAGCATTACAGAGAGTGTTAGTTGACATTACAGAGAGTATTTTTATCCAGGACGGGATAAAAATAGATCATTGAAATATAATTAGGTAGACCATTAAATCATAACTGGGTAGACGATTGAATCATAACTAAGTAAACCATTGGATCGTTCAGGACGGTCCTAGTTAAATTTGACATTCTAGGACCAAATCCGCTCCTGTGTGGTTGTGGGTAAGCTTTATGTGACCCAAGATCTGCCTCACTTCTCTGGCCACTGTGACGTGCGTCAATAAAGGAAGGGGAGGGGGAGGGGGAAATTGGGAGTTGAAATTTTAATTTCTCACTCTTTTCAAAATTGATCTATTATTTTGGGTAAATTATATTTAAATCTTTGGAGTTTGACGAAATCACTAATATGATCTTTATTATTTCGAAATCTTCTTTTTGCGTCCTCCAAATTTGGTAGAATAGAACTCTGAGGTTCCTGACTCCGATACCTAAAATATCTCCGGTGAAATTGGACTTCGAAGGACCAAAATGTCCACACACAAAAAACTCACATTTTTCAACCTCTGGGGCAAATTACCCTCAGATTCCTGGGGTATGATCTCCCTACCCCTCGGGTTCCTAGGTTTCCAGAATGTATTTTGCCGTCCCTACTTGTTTGGTTTTAGAAACTCTCTGGTCCCTGTCGCCGAAATATGTCATTTTTTCTAGTGAATTCCCACTTGAAAAGAATAAAATGCTCCTCCCATTTGAAAAATAGAAAACTTTCTCTTTCTTCTTCCTCCCACGTCATCTTCTTCCTCCCACTTCCAATTAAAACCAAAACTCAAAACTCAAACCTTAATGAGAATCCTAACTAATCCAAAATAAAAAAAAATTAAAAATCTCTAATTTTGAATATTCAAATTTGAATTAAAAATCTAAATTGGAACAACCTAATTAAAATTAGGGTTCGTAGCGGTGTATCACAAAAAATGCATGGCAACCTTGTGCTATGACAAGAATAGCTTCTGTTTTTGTTGCCCAGAGTGAGCTCTACTAGTCCATCTGGCGCGGGAGGTTAATTTTAGGGATTGTGCGGGCTGCATTATCTCTGAGGGGCTCAAGGTGTTCATTGGAATTAACGGCGCCGTTCGCGCCTTTCGCGTGGATGACCATTGCATTCTGGGATAAGGGTGAGGGTTGTCCACATGACATGTTCTCTTTGCCAGAGACTTCAAAAAGGCTTGCTCCATTCCACCGGAAACCAGCTCGTCATGTTCAAAAGGGCACCACCACGGACTCTAATTTTAATTAGGTTATTTTAATTTAGATTTTTAATTCAAATTTGGAGTATTCAAAATTAGAAATTTTTTATTTTTTTGATTAGTTTTCTTCTCTTTAATTAGTTATGATTCTCATTAAAGTAGAGTTTTGATTTTAGTTAGAAGTAGGAGGAAGAAGTTGATGTGGGAGGAAGAAGAAAGTGAAAGTTTTCTATTTTTAAAATGGGAGGGGCATTTTATTCTTTTCAAGTGGGAGTTTGTCGGATAAAATGGCATATACTGGCGACATGGACCCGAGAATTTCTAAAACCAAACACGGGGATGGCAAAATATATTTTGAAAATCTAGGGACCTGAAGAGTAGGGAGACCATACTCTTAGGACCTGAGGGTAATTTTTTCTAGTATTAAATTAGGCTAAATAAAAGCAAAAGGGGAAAGTGGGTTGTGCATGGGAATTAATTTTTTCTTGAATTTCTTTGGTGTTGTTTACGACAATAAGCTTTGGTTTCTGCAAAATAACTGTTGTTAGTGTATAGAATGATTAATATATAATAGGAGATGAAGTGGGTTGTGTATAAATGCGGCAGATACAAGGAAAATGGTTTGGTTGTTGAAGCTTCGAGTTCGAAGGCTTTCTTGCCTTAAATTAGGATTTGTACTAAATAAAGGTCCCTTAGGTTTGTGCTATATTACTTTTTTGCCATTTGAATGGCTCTCTGAAATAAAAATACAATTTTATTGTTATTAACGAAGTACCGGTCCTTCCATATTAACAAAATACTTGTCCGATCGATCGATCAGACTGGATGAGTTGCGACCCGAAGAGCAGAGCGGATCAGTCTCCGGGTCGATTTTAAAAATATTGCTAACTGAAATGAAATCCTTGCCCGATTCCTCCCTGTTCGTCCTTGTCATGTCCGACTGGGAGGGTAGTTTTGACACTTCTACGGTGCGACACCAAGGATCAGGGACATTTGGCGTGGGATCGAGGACAAATGTCGATGCAGTCCACATGGAAGGGGTGGGAGCAGGCTGAGAAAGTTCTCACATAGCCGTTCTCTTCGAACTCCAGCAAGCACACGGCGTAGTCTCGCATAATATCGTCGTTCGATGGTGAAATCTAAAGGGAGAGAGGGACTAACTTGATGACATCATTGAGCCCGTAGGGAGAGTACACATGGAAGCTAGTGGCCCTGTAGTATAACGGGAGGGGAGGCGAGTCTAGATTGGAGAACTAGTGGAGTAGGACGGCAGGTAAAACCTACGGCGCTGGCGTCGGTGCCACTACCGGTGGAACCGAAAGATGAGAAGAATAGGTGGCGGAATAGGAGGCGGGAGTATGTCACCAATAGGAAGGCCGTCGCCACAACGACAACCATGTCAATGACCGGCAGGCTGAAGTTCAAGCCTGAGACACCGCCATAACGACAACCATGGCGATGACCATAGGATCCCATTGAACCCACCAGAGAATCTCGAGATGCCGTATAAGATAATACGCAAGCAATTTTCGGTACGTATGTGTTTTGCAGTCACAATTAGCAAAGCACAAGGACAAACAGTTGAAAACACTGGTATTAATCTGTCGTGGGCATGTCTTCAGTCATGGGCAGATGTACGTTGCCCTTTCGAGATGTGTTTCAAGCAAGAGCACTAAGGTGTTAGTCAAGAGAGGCGATGTAGCTAATAAAGTTGGAACATTTACAAAAATCATCGTGCACAAAGAAATTCTTATGGCGTCTTAGGTAAATCAAAAAAGAAAATAGTATAATTAAATATGTAAGAGAGCATCTTATTAATGTACAACTTAAAAAAATTAATAAACAATATATTTTGCACGTACATCTTTACTTTGTATATATAAAATTAATTCATTTATCAACTAAATTTTTTTCCCCTTTCAATAGCATTATGGAGAAGAAGCTAGTGGACCAATCACTGACCCTCACCTTTAAGAATTTCCGTATTCTTTCCAACGTCATCATCTCACGTATCAATCCTGGCGTCATCCAAATTTATGGCTGAAAAATATCACGTGTTCATATGAAGATTCTAGAGCAATACAAAAAAAAAGTTTCTCTTTTATTGCGATCCACCCGTGTTTTCTAATTCTCATTCTTATATATATTTTTTAATCTAATTGTAATTTTCATTCTTGATCAAACACTAACACACTCATCTTTCGAGACTTTATATTGTACACATTTCGATCTAAATTTTATCCCAATCTATTTCCACATAAAAAATTGTCACCAAGCCACGAAAACCCATTAACCACGTGCAATTTAATATGTGTGTTTCTTATTTAAGTAAGAACTATAAGCAATCTACGAGATTTAACCTGCCAGAGTTTGAGAAATTTTTGGTAGAGTTTATCTGAACTTAGATTTTGAACAATTGTTTTTTGAGAAAGAGATATGTTATTTAAAAAAATGCAAGTAAGAGATATTGTTTGTATCGAAGGTCACATCTAAAATAACTCTCCATTCAATTGCACCTTCCTCCCACCTATGTCGATGCAAAGGAGCGAAATAATTGAGGGAGGGCGAAACTTTTAAGCAACGCTGTAACGGGTTTCTCCATCTTCTCTGGGCCGCCCACCGGTCCCCATTCCCAAGATATTATGGGCCTTTTGGGCCCATATGTACTCCCGCCAAAGCCCATAAAACCAACGTCTCTCTCCAGCCTTAACTTTGTTCATTCCTTTCCGGCAGCCAAATACTCGGTCTCTCGGGGCAAGTCTAACTGATCCCGCAAGGAAAGCCTTAGCCCAGCCAATTGAGGTTAGTGTCCCTGTCGTCTTCTCGCGATTTCCGTATGTTGTCCAGTTTCGGATTCTGCCCCTAACACGGGTCTTGGTTGATTAATTCGTGGGATGTTGCAATTGGGTTTTTGTTTCCAAGATTGTTCACTTCGTTAGCTCTTCCGTGGTTGCTGCGACCGCGTCGTATTGTATCTTATGGCGGGTAATTATGCATGAAGTGATAAGATGGCTAACCTTTAGTTTCTAAGTTAGGGCATTGAGTGTGGATGGTGCATGCAAATCGTAGGGTATGAATTTTAATCATGTCCCCTACTGTTTGATATAATGCCTCACTGAGGTTCTTAAACGTAGTTGGGACTCAAGCTATGAGTAATCTACAAAACAGGAGGAGGGTGTGGGGTATGGTAACATAGTATCTGAGTGACAAAAGCTTTTTCTTAATAGGTAGAATCTATGATGTCATGGAGAATCTATGGTGTTATGGACAACAGAGCTGCGAAGGTTATAGTGGTGCGCGGTGGGATCTCGAGACTTTGAACCTCTTCGTCCTCACGTCGTATTGAAAAAAAGATAAAAATGAATAATAAATTTAAAAACTTCTTCTTATTTCTTGACTCTTATTTCTTGACTGAATAAACTTTAAGAGAGCATGGCATTATATAGCAAAACACTTACAACGAATTAGGAACGTACCTAATAGGACATGACTACTAACTTGGAATGGGAAATACGAAAAGGAAATACTACTAATAAGAATAAGAAATACCAACAAAAGAATACCAATCGGACTAGACTCCTAATACGTAACATATGATTACTCGAAAAAATGATACAATAGAGTAGTGACATATATCCATACACTCACAATCGCTCAAGGGAAGCAATTTTCGCCCAAGGAGATATTACGGAGCTCGATGACAAAAGCTACAGTTTGATGACGTCACACACTGTTTGTATCAGAGTAAGAACAAGACAAATGGATGCAGCAAAGATAGAAATGACTGCCCATGGAGTGTTCAAGCAATTCTGTTTCAGTGTTCCCATCCACGAGTTTTTAAGTTGTATTTTGCCAAGATATTACTTTTTAGGTGGTATTTTTGAAACGACTAAAAAAAGATGTATCTTTATCCAAGGATAACTTGTACAAACTGATCGCTAGAGAGCGTAATGCATTCAGCATAGAATCCCCTTGATTTCCTCTCATGTCTCTTCATAAGCCTAACAAGAGCATCCAAGTCTATGCTGTTTTGTTCAATGAAGCTTCTGAAGCACCTCCATTTCTGCTCTTCCATGGACTTCAAACTTTCATTACCGTGATGGTAAGGGCCCAGAGAAACCATTCGAGGGACGTAGGCGTCCCCATTGGTATCCCGTAGGCTCTTGGGAACTCTGTATATGCAGCAGTCTTGAGATATATGAGACAAACTTTGCAGCTTCCCCTTCATAGCTTCCACTAGTCTCTTCAATGTCAACTAAGGTAAGATCTCTTGGTTCTGTCTGCCCATTTCTACCATCCATTTCCATCGGTGATTTTAGCCACCCTAATCAAGTCAACTTTGCAGATTTTATCAGTATGGTCTGATAAGGAGAAGTGCAACCCATGTGTTGCATGTGCTGCCACCAAGGCTGATACCTCCTCCATGTGCTGCCACCACCTCCTCCATGTGCTGCCACCAAGCCTGCCCACCAAGGCTCCATGTGCTGCCACCAATGCATCCACCAAGGCTGCCACCAAGGAGACTATATATATACCACCATATATGAACCACCTTGTAATGTAAATCCTAGAGAAGTTGTATCTCTTACATGGTATCAGAGCTGTGCTCTAACGAGATTCATCTCTAATTTTCTTCTCCCTTCTCTCTCGTTCATCACCATCATGGCTCATAATCCCCAATTTCCCATCCCCAATTTCTCTCAAAAGCTGACCTCAACCAATTATCTGTTATGGCGTACTCAGATCGAGCCGATGCTTCGTGGCCAGAATCTCTTCCACCACGTTGACAACATGACTGCTTCTCCCACTGCGACCACCATTGTTCCTACTACTGCTGGCTCCACTGACACCATCGAGATCCCGAATCCCGACTATGCCTCGTGGTATCAACAAGATCAACGCATCTTGTCCTGGATTTCTCTCTCCGTCTCGGATTCTCTGTTGCCCCAAATTGTGGGCTGTGACACTGCACGAGAAGCCTGGCAGCGGCTTGCTCGTGTTTATGCGGCTGGATCTCGAGCCCATATCAAAAGATTGAAGACCTCTCTTTATGGACTTGCCAAAGGGTCGGACTCCATTGATGATTACCTTCAGCGGGTGAAGGTGCTGCGTGATCAGCTTGCTGCTCTTGGGTCCCCTGTTCCGGAGGACGACCTGGTTGATCGGGGTTCTCATACAGATAGTTCTTTGTTCTACTATCATCACGGGCCGGTGTGTCTCTTTGCTCTCATCTACGTTGATGACATCCTCATCACTGGTAATTCACCTCAACTTCTTGACAAGCTTCTTCGCTATCTTCAGTCAAAATTTGCACTAAAGGATCTTGGAGCTCTTCATTATTTTTTGGGCATTGAAGCACATCGCACGCCTCAGGGTCTGCTACTCAGCCAGGCTAAGTATGTAGATGATATTCTTATCAAGGCAAAGATGAGTAGTTCTAATGTTATGGCCACTCCTGCTGCCACCTCAGCCACTCAAGCAACAACTGTTGATGGCTGTGATCCAGAACTTTATCGCCAAATTGTCGGCTCGCTGCAATATCTCGGTGTTACTCGGCCAGAGATGGCCTTTGCTGTGGGCCGTGCATCGCAGTTTATGCATTCCCCGACTCCAGAACGGTGGGCATCTGTCAAGCACATTTTGCGTTACCTTCGCGGCACGCCTTCCCATGGCTTGCTCCTTCGTCCCTCCAAGGATCAACGTCTATCGGGGTATTCGGACGCCGATTGGGCTAGTTGTTCTCTTGATCGACGTTCGACGACTGGTTATGCTGTGTTTCTGGGTCCTAATCTCATCTCCTGGGCCTCCCAGAAATAACGTTCTGTCTCTCGTTCCAGCACAGAAGCTGAGTATCGTGCATTGGCCACCGTAGCCTCTGAAATTATTTGGGTTCAATCCCTTCTTGGCGAGATTGGCATTTCCAGTTCACCACCTCTGGATTTATGGTGTGACAATTTGGGCGCGACTTATTTGGCTGCGAATCCAGTCTTTCATCAACGCTCGGGTGCAGAATGAGAAGAAGAGTCGGAGAGGGGCTGTGAGGAGAGCCTATCTAATGAAGTAGGCACAATTGTAGACCCATCGGGAATAAATGTGACAGGCGGCCCAACAGGTAAAGCAAGCAAAGAGGGAACTGGCCCAACGGAGCCCACCATAGCAGAGTCTCGAGTCTCAGGAGTACTGGAAGATGGAGCACAACGAGCCATAGACATCGGATCCTGGAAAGGGAAGACAGACTCATCAAAATGGACATGACGGGATATATAAAGACGACGAGAAATAAAATCTAGACAACGATAGCCTTTGTGCTACTTGCTGTAACCAAGAAACACACAAGGTGAGGAACGTGGTTGCAATTTAGATTTGGTAAGTGGCCGTAACCAGGGGTAACATAAACAACCAATGATGCGTAAATGAGAAAGGGAGGGTGCATCACCAAATAGTTTCTGATAAGGTGACTGGTTATTAAGTAAAGGTGTCGGTATGCGATTAATGAGGTAGACAGCAGATTCAAAGATAAAGGTCCAGTAAGAGAGAGGTATGGCGGTGTGATGTAAGATGGCAAGTCCAGTTTCAACTACGTGTCTGTGTTTGCGCTCGGCACACCCGTTTTGCTCAGGAGTATAGGGGCAGGATACATGATGTTCAATGACATTTGTGGACAGGTATTGTGTAAGGGCTTGGTACTCCCCACCCCAGTCGGATTGAAAACATTTGATAGGTCGGTCAAAGTGTTTCTCAACATAGGTACGGAATTTGGTAAAAACAGCAAGCAGTTCAGACTTACGACGCAAGGGATATAACCAAACAAATTTACTGTAATGGTCATAAAAGAGAGCATAATAAGAATATCCGTCAACTGAGACCACAGGGGAAGGACCCCAAACATCGCTGCAAATAAGATCTAAGGGACCTGATAAACGAGTGGAAGACACTGGAAATGGCAACTTGTGAATTTTGCTGACACTACAACCATGGCATAAGGACATAGAGGACTTATTGGAAAATAGAATCGACTGGGATCTCAAGGCATGCTTGACGGATGAGAGATTGGCATGGCCTAAACGCTGATGCCAGACGGAAAGAGATGGTGCAGATGATGCTAGATTGACACGAACAGGCGGATGAATTGGAAGGGGATAGAGACCCTCACTACTGCAACCTTGATGCAGAACCTCCTTCGTAACCTGATCCTTAACAAAAAATTGGTCACGAACAAATTCAACAATAACAGGATTGTCTCTGGTCAAAGCACTTAATGAGACAAGGTTAGTGCAGGCATTAGGAACATGTAAGACATTGGATAGGGAAACACTGGACTTAGACAGAGGAAATGACATTTGACCAGTGGCAAGAATGGAAATTGATTTTCATTTTGTGCGTGAGCGTGTTTCAGACGGTCGTCTCCGGGTTTGCTATATTTCGGGCAAGGATCAACTTGCTGATGTCCTTACAAAGCCGCTTCCTCGTGCGTGATTCCAGGCCTTACGATCCAAGTTGACGGTTACCCCTCATCAACTTGAGGGGGCGTGATAAGGAGAAGTGCAACCCATGTGTTGCATGTGCTGCCACCAAGGCTGCTACCTCCTCCATGTGCTGCCACCACCTCCTCCATGTGCTGCCACCAAGGCTGCCCATGTGCTGCCACCAAGGCTGCCCACCAAGGCTCCATGTGCTGCCACCAATGCATCCACCAAGGAGACATATATATACCACCATATATGAACCACCTTGTAATGTAAATCCGAGAGAAGTTGTATCTCTTACATGGTCCAACCAAAGTTATGGTCTAGCAAGAAAGTAAATAGACTGCCACTGGCTCAACAGGAAAAGGCGAATCTAGACCCAAAAATTGGATAAATCCAGCATCACCCCGTTTCAATCCCTACCATGTACTATATAGCCTATAAAATGTTCTAGGAGTATGTTATATCAAAAGGAAAGTAGAAAATCAATAAGAGTTGTTCCAAGTAGTAATGAATTTGAATTCATTTAAAGAGGTCTTGAATTCAAGGTTAACGAATGTAAAAAAAAACCATTGTGAAAATTATCTATAAATAGGGTCCAACAATTTTCGACTCCGAATACCATAGATTTTCATAAAAAATAAGGAAAGTAGAAAGATTAAAGCAAGGCAAGAAACTAACCTGTAATCCTGAGTCTGAAACTTGTCCTTGGAAGGGATGTTCCTTTGTCCGGATTTTATGTGTGGCGCATCCCCCCAGGTTCTTATTTTGTAATTTGTGTGTGTCTGGTTTTATTTGGGTTTTTGCCCAATATGGTGTTACTATTCAAGTTTATTTACCAATATGGTGTTACTGTTTAAAAAATTCTCAAAATGGTGTTCCTTTCTCAGGTCGAAAAAAATTTTCGACCTAGGGAGCGTAGGTCGAAATTTTTTTTCGACCTGGGACCAAACCGAAATTTTTTTTTGACTTCCGTAGTCGAAAGAATTTTTCGACCTAGGACCAAAATCGAAAAAAATTTTTGACCTGGGCCATTATTGTACTGTAATATAGTAAACGGATACTGTAGCAATAGTAACGGGTACTGTAGCAATAGAAACGGGTGCTGTAACAACGAAAATGGGAAAAACTTACGAAGATAATGTAAGTACACTGTAGCAACATTTTTTTTGTTAAGATGATAAAAAATCTAAAAAACTCGAAAATTGGTCTTAAATCTAAGACCCATTTTTTGAGTTTTTTAGATTTTTTATTATTTTAACAAAATTAATGGTGATATCGTACAAAATAAAGTTGTATTGTAGCACCATTTTTGGCAAAAACCCTTTTATTTGGCGATGAAGTCTTCGGCCAGGTCAGCGCCATGGGAAGTAACTTCGATGCAGTTTCTCTCTCTTTCTTATGGACAGGAAATATCCCACTCAAGTTAATTTCGTTAGTAGTTGTAAGAATTTCATTTCAACCTCATTTCCATCAATCAACTGCAGGCTAACTAAATCCAAAACAAACGGTCAAGATCAATTCATGTCAACCATGAATGTCAAAACTAAGGAGGGCAAGTTTCCTGACAAATGTTACATCCTTTACTCGCGGGCTTACGAAAACCCGTAACCATATTCGAGTTCTTGTTAGCCAAGCTAGAAGTCTGTTGGGCACGATAATCAATCCAAGATGTTTAACCTGGCAGAGTTTGAGAAACTGTGCGTAGAGCTCATCCGAGCTTCGATTTTGAAGAATCATTATGTATACCACAATCACTGACCCTCGCCAGTAAGAATTTCCAATCGGGGGCACGCTCTAATCTACAGGGTTTGTGAAAATATGATACAATAGAGCAGCGGCATACAGTCATACACTTGCAATTGCGTGTTGGTTCAGGATAATCTATATCAAGCATCTCAACTAAAAATACCTGAACAAAAGTACTTACTAAAAACACATTGGTTCATCTAAGTACACATTTAAATGCTTCTAACATCGGTTCAGCCAATTACTGTGAAACACATTGGTTCATGTTTTGCTTGGAGGTGTTAGGATCATAAGCTAAGAATATGCATCTCTTTATCATTCACTAACTGAGAATTTGTTAGGGTTTATCTCAAATTCTAGACAAATTAGTCCTCTATTCCTATTTAGAGTAGGGATACAATCTCCTATATATATTGACTTATGCCTAGGTCTTTTGTGTAGTAGTCGAGAGTTGTGAGGTAGAGAGAACCCTCACGGAGGCCTCGTAACCGATTGGACTCACATAGTGGACGACTCTCCTTTGCCCGTGGTTTTCTCCCCGTCTTGGGGTTTCCACGTAATTCTTGTGTCTCGTGGTTTACTCGTTTCGATCTTATTTCTCAACAATTGGTATCAGAGCCGGATCTGAGTTTCGAGTATTCGAGTATTGAAAAAAAAACGTGAACAGTAACCGATTTTGGGGAAAATCGGGATTTAGGGTTTTGAAACCCTTGGAGTCGCCGCCGCCCGCGTTCCGACCACCCCTTGGAGCCGCCACCACCGAACCCGTCGCCGCGGAGGAGGAGGAAAGGGTCAGCCGCCGCCTGTGAGAGATTTGGGTTGAAAAACCCTAATTTTCGAGTTGACTTGGTCAATAGTTTGACTGGTTGACCAAAAGTTAACTGTTTTGGCTAATTTTGGTTTTCTAACCTATTTTGAGCAGATTTCTTAGTTCGAGTAATTTCAGGATGACTTCGATGAAGTACGAGATTCCTCAATTGACGAGGAAAACTAATTTTTCTTTGTGGCAGGTCAAGATGCGCGCTATTCTGACACATTTAGAGCTGGATGAGACTCTACCTGATGAGAAGTCGATGCCTTCGAGTTGGGATGCTACGATGAAGGCGTCAAAGAATCGTAAGGCTGTGAGTCAGATCCAATTGCATCTGTCAGATGATATTTTGCGGGACGTGTTGAAGGAGACAACAGCTTCCTCATTATGGGCAAAGCTTGAAAAATTGTGCATGCCCAAGAGTTTGACCAACAAACTGTGCTTGAAGCAACGACTGTTTTCTATCTGGATGCAAGAAGATAAGTCTGTTCATGACCACCTTAATGAATTTAAGGATATAATGGCTGTTCTTAGAACTCTGGATGTGAAGTATGATAATGAAGATCTTGCTTTATTGTTATTGTGCTCGTTGCCTGCTTCTTATCAGCAATTCAGAGATACTCTGTTGTTCAGCCATGATACTCTGAGTTGGGATAATGTTCATGATTCACTCTTGGAGAAAGAGAGAATTGATAAGCACACTGTGAGTTCCTCTGAAAATAGCCAAGGGACTGGCTTGGTTATGAGAGGGAGGTCTGAAGAGAGGAATGCTAAGTCTGGTTCAAAAAAGAAGAGCAGAAGCAAATCAAGGTTAAGGCACAAAGATAAGACTTGTTTCAACTGTCATAAGGTTGGGCATATTAAATAGTTCTGTCCGGAGTTGAAGAACAAGAAGAAGGGCGAAAAGTCCAGTGCTCCGAAAGGAGAAAGTTCTGATAGCGGCAGTGTTAGTGTTGCCACCACCACTCAGAAAGAAGAATCTGATGGAGACCTTTTGTCTGTGATTGATGGGAAGTCTAAAGTTGATGCTGCCTGGGTCCTTGATTCTGCTTGTCGTTTCATATGTGCCCCATCAGGGACTGGTTTTCAACATATGAACGTGGGGAGGGAAATGTTCTCATGGGAAATAATTTTGTCTGCAAGGTTGTTGGTATTGGCACAGTGAAGATCAAGATGCATGATGGTATCATTCGAACCTTGACGAATGTGAAACATATCCCTGATTTGAAGCGGAACTTGATTTCGCTGAGTACTCTTGATACATTGTGGTACAAGTATACCAGAGAAAGTAGAGTTCTTCATATGAGTAAGAACTCATTAGTGCATATGAAGGCCAAGAAAGAGGTTGGAAATCTGTACGTTTTGCAGGGTTCTACAGTTACGGGGACTGCTGCTGCTGCATCTGGCTCGTTGACAGATTCTGAGAACACCTCATTGTGGCATATGCGACTTGGTCACATGAGCGAGAAAGGCATGACCGAGCTAAATAGGAAAGGATTATTATGTGGACAGGGTATTGGAAAACTGGAATTTTGTGAGCACTGTGTGTTTGGCAAGCAGAAGAAAGTCAGTTTTCAGAAAGGTGTGCACACTACAAAGGGAAAACTTGACTATGTTCATTCTGATCTTTGGGGATCGTCTCAAGTTGCAATAAAGAATGGTTCCAAGTATATGCTGACTATTATTGATGATTATTCGAGGAAGGTGTGGGTGTTCTTCTTGAAGAGCAAGGATCATGTCTTTGTCACTTTCAAGCAGTGGAAGACTATGATTGAGAAGCCGACTGGGAGAGATGTCAAGCATCTCCGCACAGACAATGGATTGGAGTTTTGCTCTAGTTGGTTTGATGAGTTCTGCAAGAATGAGGGTATTGTCAGGCATAAGACAATCCCTGGTACACCTCAACAGAATGGAGTCGCTAAAAGAATGAACAGAACTTTGTTGGAGAAAGTTTGTTGTATGCTGTCAAATGCTGGTTTGCCCAAGTCATTTTGGGCTGAAGCTGCTTATACTGCCTGTCATCTTGTCAATCGTTCACCTCATGCATCACTTGATGGCAAGGTACCTGAAGAATTGTGGTCTGGAAATCCTCCTAATTATGTTGTTTTGAAGATATTTGGGTGTCCTGTCTATGCTCATGTGAATAATGACAAGTTAGAGCCAAGATCTGTAAAATATATCTTCCTTGGCTATGCTTCTGGAGTGAAGGGATACAAGTTGTGGTGTCCCGAGCTGTCTAAGGTGTTGTTGAGTAAGAATGTTATTTTCAAAGAGACAGACATGCTGAGTAAGAGGAAGGATGTTTCTTCACCTGGTGTTCCGAGTGCTCCAAGTGTGGACTTGCAAAAGTTAAAAGTGCAGGTGGAGTTTGATGCTGATCCCGAAGCGAGTTCCTTCCGTGATGTTGATTGCCATGATCCTACTCATGGTGGATTGTCTGATGAAGCTTAGAATGTTAGCACAGTAAAGAGGCAACCAATATATTCTATTGCTAGAGACAGGCCCAGAAGAACTATCAGACCTCCACAGAAGTTGGGTGAGGCTGATATTGTTGCTTTTTCCCTGAATGTGGCAGAAGAAGTTGATAGCTGTGAAGAACCATCTAGTTACTCAGATGCTGTGAAGTCGAAAGACTCTGCTAGATGGTTGGTTGCTATAGAGGAAGAGATGGAATCTGTTCACATCTCTTCACAAGAACAAGACTTGGGAGATTACTAAACTGCCTAAGGATAAGAAGGTTGTCAGTTGCAAGTGGGTATTCAAGAAGAAGGATGGTATACCTGGAGTTGAAGAGCCTGGATATAAGGCTAGGCTAGAGGATATAGTCAGATTCCTGGTGTGGACTTTAATGAGGTATTTTCACTAGTTGTGAAGCATACCTCGATTCGTTCTCTTCTTGGTATTGTCACCATGCAGGATTTGGAGCTTGAACAGCTTGATGTGAAGACAGCTTGATGTGAAGACAGCTTTCTTGAATGAATAGCTTGAGGAGCGGATTTATATGGCACAACCTGAGGGTTTTTATGTTGAAGGCAA
Organism: Hypericum androsaemum; assembly: GCA_963995505.1. NCBI lineage: Eukaryota > Viridiplantae > Streptophyta > Magnoliopsida > Malpighiales > Hypericaceae > Hypericum > Hypericum androsaemum. Next base: position 18,153,724 of record OZ023190.1, read on the forward strand.
AGAAGACCATGTGTGCTTGTTGAAAAAGTCCATGTATGGCCTTAAGTAGTCGCCGAGGCAGTGGTATAAAAGGTTTGATTCCTTTATGATTTCTCATAGTTATGAGAGGAGCAAGTATGATAGTTGTGTTTACCTGAAAAGGCTACACGACAGTTTCCAAGTGTATTTGCTCCTGTATGTGGATGACATGTTAATTGCTGCCAGTGACAAAGGAGAGGTGAGGAAGCTCAAAGCTCTGTTGAGTAGCGAGTTTGAGATGAAAGATTTGGGTCCTGCTAAGAAGATTCTTGGCATGGAGATTTCCAGAGATAGAGGAGCAAGGAAATTATTTCTGAGCCAGGAGAGTTACATTGAAAAGGTACTTGACAGGTTTGATGTGACTGGTAATCTTGTGAGTACTCCTCTTGGTACACATTTTCAGCTTTCGTCTGCCTTATCTCCATAGTCAGCTGCTGAGGTCGATTACATGTATGGTGTTCCACATTCCAATGCTGTTGGTTCTCTGATGTATGATATGGTCCGCACACGCCCGGATTTGGCCTATGCTGTGAGTGTCGTTAGCAGGTTTATGGCAAATCCTGGAGAAGATCATTGGAGAGCAGTGGAGTGGATTATGAGGTACTTGAAGGTTACCAAGGGCGTGTGTTTACAGTTTGGACGCACCAGTGATGGAGTTGTTAGTTTCGTGGATTCAGATTATGCTGGAGATCTTGATAAGTTCAGATCCTTGTCTGGATATGTCTTCACTCTTGGAGGATGTGCTATCAGTTGGAGAGCTTGTCTACAGGCCACAGTGGCGTTGTCTACCACTGAAGCAGAGTACATGGCTATAACTGAAGGTGTGAAGGAGGTTATCTGGTTAAAAGGTTTCTTCAGTAAAATCTGTGAGAAGCTGCAAGTCAGTACAGTGTACTGTGATAGTCAAAGTGCTATCCATCTCACGAGGGATGCTATGTATCATGAGAGGACGAAGCACATTGATGTGAGGTACCACTTCATTCGGGAGCATGTTGCTCAAGGTGACATTGTTGTGAGCAAGGTAGGTACCAAGGACAACCCTGCAGACATGTTGACGAAGTCGCTTTCTGGTGCTAAGTTCGAGCATTGCTTGGACTTAGTAAGTGTTCGTGCTTGATGATGATTGCCCTTAGGGGCTGATGGTGAAGGTGAAGCAGCGTTGATGTTGGAGTCATAGAATTTGGTCCAAGGTGGAGATTTGTTAGGGTTTGTCTCAAATTCTAGACAAATTAGTCCTCTATTCCTATTTAGAGTAGGGATACAATCTCCTATATATATTGGCATATGCCTAGGTCTTTTGTGTAGTAGTCGATAGTTGTGAGGTAGAGAGAACCCTCACGGAGGCCTTGTAACCGATTGGACTCACATAGTGGACGACTCTCCTTTGCCCGTGGTTTTCTCCCCGTCTTGGGGTTTCCACGTAATTTTTGTGTCTCGTGGTTTACTCGTTTCGATCTTATTTCTCAACAGAATTAAAATCCAAACAAAAGCAAACTCCAATTGTAACTCCCACCCAAGTCTAGCCGAGAATCTCTACATGCAAGTTGCAACGTTATAGGCTGACGCAATAGAATGTGTAACACAAGGCCTATGAAGGTGCTAACAAGAAGATCAAGATATCAGTTTTTTGGTGAAAAAAGGAGACCCAACAAAACCCACCAACCCACCAAAACCATGATTCATCCAAGAACCCAATAAAACCCAGCAATCCACGGAAACAAAGAATATCCCAGACAACTATGTACTCGGGAGCCATATAACCTTTGCAAGCAACGAGCGAAGCAACAAAGGGTTTCAGTGTCTTGTGCTAATGCAAAAAACTCAATTGTACATTGCGATTAACATCTCTTTAAATGAATCTAAATCTGTTATTACTAGAATCAATTGTCTAATAAGAAACATAATTTGTCTTACAATACTAGTAATAAAAGCACCTCGAAAGCTTTGTCAACTTGCAAAAAGAGGTACGGAATGTTCCTCCACGCAAAACATTCGACCGCCTATCTATCCCTATTAGATGGTGGTATAGAGATTTGCCCGGGCAGGATAAGTGGTGAATGGTCTTTGCGATTTTTCTGTCCGAAATATTTTACTACAATGAAATTTATGTAGAGTGATCTCATTTAAAGTTATAATTTATTTAAATTAATAAAAAATCTCTGTTCTGAATTAGAACATACTTAAAAATTTAATAACCTTTTTATTATAATAACTAATACATTTTCAGAAAATATTATGCAAAATTTCGGTCTCAATTTTTGGATAAAATAATATTTTTGAATAAATACATATATTTTTACATACTTTGTAAATTTGAAAAATAATTTAAGATGTTAGTTTGTGCTAGATTTACTTGCTTGATAACTTTTACATCATTATTCATCTTTTGAATTATCTTCAAATGAACCTTCTGATCAATCTTTTGCTATAAAAATAATAATTCAATCAAGTGTAGCATTTGAATAACGCTATAAGCCGAGATTTTAGGTATTGTAATTGTCATAATTCAATCAAGTGTAGCATTTGAATAACACTATTTATAATTTTCTATGAAATAATAATTGTAATTGTCATAACTATATATTTTTCGGAGACTTGAATGTGTAAAAAAAATTATATTTTTTAAATTTTTTGGTGACTTAATACAGACAAAATATGTTTTTGTAGAAAAAAATGCAAATCTTACTTATGTGATAAACTCTCAAAAGTGACAATTTTCTCCGGTCCCGGCAAGATCACTTTACAAAAATTTTACTGAATAATTACAGTTGCATAATGTCTGATGATATCGATTGAAAATACAATAGATATTCAACCCTGAAATTATATATCAGTTTGCTATGACCGGTCAAATTATCAATCAGACCAGACCTTTATTTTAAAAAATTTACTAATATATATAGACTAAATAGTCTAAATATCGATATCAAAATCCATATGTCGACCAATTTATTTCATCTTTAGTCCAATTGTCTTTGTTGATTTAGTTTGTTTTGTGTTGATTTGAAAAAATTGAGTTTGTGATGCGATTATTTATTTAGTTTTGTGTTGATTTCAAACAAAATCTGGCAAGACTGAGTGGTCCGAGTAAAAAAATCAGTCGAATCATCTAATCCGACCAAATTTTGGACGATTTACAAGATGGGCGTTACAAACTTGGTACATCCAAATGACCGATTCGTGGTCCGGTCGATCGGATCGTATTTTTTAGACCTTGTATTTAGGAATCTTTTTCTGTCACCACCAAGTAAAAAAATAAGTTACTTGCAAAAAAAAAGTCATGAGCAAGGACTCTGGTCTCACAAATTGTCAAAAGAGGCATCCTACCTGAAGTGAGAAAGAGACAAAACACTGAAATAGCCAACGCCTTCTTTTTTAACCCTTTGGTTGGCTTTAAACCTTGCCCTGGTTTATGCTGAATAGCACCAAGTGAACAAATGACTCTGCATTGTGTGTGTGTGTGGGGGTGTGGGGGGTTGGGGGTGAAGAAGAGAATATTATCAACGGACCAGATGCACCGGATCCCAAACTCCAATCTAATCCGACGCCCCAGAAGCCTCCACGCTTCCACCCCCAAATCCTTTTGATTTACCCCGAATCGGCCTGGCTATTAACCCTCCACGATTCCACCTTTTCAGCCGCCAGATCCAAAACCCATCCAACGGCCCACGATCAACCCTTACGCCCTCACCGTCGTCTCTGTATCATTTAAAATCCCGCTCTTTTTCTCTCTCCTCCATTTCTCTCTCCATCCGCAGAAAGTACTCGATTATAATCTCCCCCGATTCTTATTTTAAAATTCTTCCTTAATCCCTTCTCGGATCGTGTTGGGACTTGGAATTGTGATTTATTAACTAGAGCAACGAATTGAGATATGCAAGAGCAAGCAACCAGCTCGCTAGCGGCTGCCAATTCTCTGGCTTCCAGTAGCGAGAGATCTTCCAGCTCCGCCCTTCAAGTTGAAGTCAAAGAAGGTCTTCTTTTCGCCACCTCCCTTTCTATCTGAAGCTGGAAAGATCCAATCTTTACGTTTCCCTGTACGAAATCTGAGAAATTTCTCATCTGGGTAGTCTTAGAAATGCCGAAAGTTCCCGACTTTGAACTGTTTATTGCTTCTGGAAATCTATTGAAGATTGATCCTTTCTTTCCTCTTTTGGGTCTTTGGTGACTTTTCAAGGGATGGAGAGTGACGAGGAGATTAGAAGAGTTCCCGAGTTCGGCGGCGACCAGGGTGGGTCAGCTTCTGGCTCCGGCCGTGATGGGGGTTCGGGTGCCGGGGCGGACCGAGCCCAAGCTACAAGAGAAGGTGTGCAGAGAAGGCGAGGAAGGAGTCCAGCTGATAAAGAAAGCAAGCGACTAAAGAGGTGACTTTTTTATTATTCTTTATGACCATACCAATTGCTACATAAGCTTGGATTAATACGATATTTTATTGAAACTAAGGTGTCCTTGTGTGATCCGATGTTCAATTTCGGATTAACCAATTTGATTGCTTGGTAAACAGTGATTTCCTTGATGCAAAGTTTCCTTGTTAAGCTCAAAATCGTATTGGCCCGAATTGATTGGACATGATATATTTCGAGTAACATTACAGTGTCAAATTTCGGAAATGCTAAGATATCATCCGAATGCCAAGTCATATTATGCACCACTATGCTAAATTTTCTGTTTAGATATATTGATATAGACATATTTCTAACTTGAACACGATGTTTAGGTTGTTGAGGAATAGAGTGTCTGCCCAACAGGCAAGGGAGAGGAAGAAGGCCTACTTAGGCGAGTTGGAAACTAGAGTTAAAGACTTGGAGAAGAAGAACTCTGAGCTTGATGAGAGGCTTTCCACGCTTCAAAATGAGAACCAGATGCTTAGACAGGTATTATGCCTAATTCTGTCCCCATCCTAATAATATCCTTCATCTTGATTAATGCAAATCGCATGATCTTGGCTTGCGTGCCTGATAGTCTTTACCTTTATGGACGTAATAGGTAGCAATTGCGTGCAAATATGGATGGGCATTGAAGTTGCCAATTAATATCTGCCTTGAGTGGAAAATTTTATAATGTTCTATGTATAACTATGACTTGCTACACTCGAGGGTTAAAATTTATGATGGATAGAATGATCACGGTAAGATTACTCTGGGAGATTGATGATTGGCCATTGTCACGTCTATATTAAGTGTAAAGCAGTAAGTAAAGGTGAAGGATCTGGGCTAATGATTAATGGGTCGCCATTTGCTTCTTGAAAATGTGTGGGGGGCCCACATTGTGTACGGAATCATATCCGCTACTAGCCACATAATCTTAAAATTTTGCCCATATGGAAACGTGATAGCCTGGATAGTCTTTTTTTTAAATGAAGAGATAGTGATAGTAGTCGTTTTTTTTAATGAAGATATCTAGTGATAGTCTTGATAGTAGGGTTTTAAATATGATGGCATAATTTATCAGCCCGGATCTGGATTACTACTTGATTATGGTGTTTGTTGAACAAGATAGCCTATTGAGTAAGGTTTTTTTTATTTCTCAAAAAAAAATATTTCTCAAAAATAAAGTTTTAAAAAATGCGGTCAGATCAACGATGAACTTTTGTCTCTGCAATGTGCGTGATATGATCACGTGAATTCCTGTGGAATATGGACAAGTTGTGTGTTGTGAGTATATATGTATGTTTCGCTTGATGGTTGTCTTAGAATTCAATTGTTCTGTTCTATTTTCTCTCCGATTTTTGGGTGTGAACAAGTTGTTTTGTTCTAATTGAGACAGATATTGAAGAACACAACGGCAAGCAGGAGAGGAGGCAGTGGAACTTCCAGCGCCGAGGGGACCTTATTGTAATATTAATTGGATGGAATTTTGAGCAATAACAGAGGCGGCTTGGGGGATGCGCGGATTTAATCTAATATAATTACGAGTAATGAGATTAATATGTAGTTAGGACTGTTAACGGTAGCTTAGTTATAATCTCGTTAACGCCATTAGTTTGTGGGTTATTCCATTTCATCTGGCTTGGATAATTTCATGGAACCATCTTAATTCACCTGCAAGAAGAATTTCTTTGTCCTCTATAAATAAGTGTTTTGGCACTATTTAAAGATTATATTTGATTTTGATCTCGTGGTGGGCCGTTTGGTCAGACCATTGGTCAAATGATGTTTTTATAAAACCTTGGTTGAACCCATTCAAAATATGTCGTGACTTGTGATTATAATTCTTTAAATTTATAATTTTCTGTATATATATGCATGGTTTTGATAATTCTAAGATAATGTACATGTACGTTTAAAGATTGGACCAAGACAAGATGATAATTCATATTAGCTTCTGATAAATCATAAATGTGACAAAATGAGAATCGAGAGGGCAATCGAGAAGCCGATGAATAATTTAAGAAAAAATTAGAGGAATTTGGTAATTATTACAGCTAATTATCAGTAAGTAGTTAGTACCAATAAATATTAAGACGAATTAAGAAGCTAGTTATAGCTTAAAAAAGATTGGAGTTTGATTAATCAATTTCAATACAAGCCCAGCCGGAAGCGGGAGCGTGTAAATATATATAGAGAGAGATGGCGTACCTACGGTTCTCGTGGGCTTCACGTACTACCTAAAGCCCATGAATCCCAAGCAACTTGAAACAAGCGGCCCATTCCACCAACCTAAACAGCGCCGATGACCGTATATTTATCCTCCCTCCACTCGACACACTATATAAATACACCCCCACGGTAAACCTAATTTCCGAGTTCTCTCACTTCCCCCATATTCCTCGGGTTTTTACCTAATATGATATTACTATTCACGTATAATAACCGATATGGTGTTACTATTTGAAAATTTCTGAAAATGGTGTTTGTTTTAGAGGTCGAAAAAATATTTCGACCTAGGGACCGTAGGTCGAAAATATATTTCGACCTGAGACCAAAACGAAAAACGATTTCGACTTCCCTGGTCGAAAGCGTATTTTCGATTTGGTACCCAGGTCGAAAAAAAATTTCGACCTAGGGTCCAAATCGAAAAAAAAATTTCGATCTGGGAATGCAGATCGAAATTTCCCTTCGACTTAGGTGGATGGCCTTATCCAAAAAAAATATGGGAAAGTTGATTTCGTTGGATTTTTGTCTCCGGATAGGGGACAAGTCGAAAATATTTTTCGATCTGGGGTTACCCAGATCAAAATTTCTATAAAGTTGGACCCCGCCCGCTATCCGCCATTATACCCCAAAAATTTTCGACCACCGCAGCTCGTCGCCGTCCGTCCGTCCTCTTCGCCGGTTGTCCTCGTTGCCGTCCGTCCTCGTCTCCGTCGTCCCGTCCTCGTCTCCGTCGTCCAGCCATCCTCGTCGCCGTCCGTCCTCGTCTCCGTCGTCCCGTCCTCGTCTCCGTCGTCCAGCCATCCTCGTCGCCGGCCGTCCTCGTTGCCGTCCGTCCTCGTCGCTGTCCGTCCTCGTCTCCGTCGTCCAGCCATCCTCGTCGCCGACCGTCCTCCTCTCCGTCGTCCGGCTGCCTCGTCCCCGTCGTTGAACGGTATAAACGACGGTATAATTAATTATGTGGGGTACATTTGGATAATATCTTATTTAAATGTGTTAATTAAAGTAATTTTGTTTAGTTATTAGATTTAAGTATGGTATGAATTATGAGATTTAAGTTTGTTAATTACAATAATTTGTTGATTACATGTTATGAGTTAATAGTTTTAATTAATTTTTTTGAATTAAATTGGACCATTGGATTTAGTATATAATTGGACCGTTGTATTTTATGATATAATTGGACCGTTAGATTTAAGTTTGTAAATTAATATAATTTTATGATATAATTGGACCGTTACATTTAGGTTAATATAATTTTTGGATTCGAATTAGACCGCGTCAGTTTATAGCATGGTTTTAAGTAATTTTATGATTTAATTGGACAATTGGATTTAAGTGTGTTAATTAATATAACTTTTAGAATAAATATTTTGAGTTAATAGTTTTAATTTATTTTAGGATATAATTGGACCATTGAATTTAAGTTTGTAATTTATTATAACTCTTTGATTACAGATTCTGAGTTAATAGTGTTAATTAATTTTAGGATTTAACTTTCTGTGCGTTAAATAAATATCTAAATTATATTTTATTTAAATTTATTAATAAATTAATTAAGAATTATAATATAATTTTGTATTCTTATCGTGTTAATTACAAAATTATGATTCATTCTTTTGACGAGTTTGTTGTTAGAGAATTTAGATATGGCTTCACAGTCTGACATATCATGTTACTTGGGAAATGGAGGACCGATAGATGACAGTTTGTTACGTTACCAAAATGTGCACCGTTCACAACTCTTTTGGAATCGTGAGGTACGTAATTAAAAGTAACGAATATTATATTCAATATTTTGTTAATGATATATTTTAAATATTTTCTATTGGTTATTTTGTGTAGGTTGAGAACCAAACTCCAAATAACAAGCCGTTGAGTTTCCGTCGTCGCAGGTTGCTCACAGCGGGTGTCAGTAACCTGAAATTCATAGAGTATATGAAGGCCGCCGGTTTTTGGGATGTTTGGTGCATTGGCGATGTTGTAATCGATATTGCACTGGTTACCGCTCTGGTGGAGTGATGGCGGCCTGAGACACACACTTTTCACATGCCTGAGGGGGAGATGACCATTACTCTCCAAGATATGTCTGTGTTGCTGGGGCTTCCTATCGATGGAAATCCAGCCACGGGACCACAGACACCTCCCCAGTGGAAAGATTTGTGTTACGGTCTCTTCGGCATCAGCCCACGGGATAGTCCAGAATTTGTCAACGGCAATCGAATTTTGATTGAGTGGTTTGATGCAAACTTTACGCCTATGAATCTCCCAGACGATGCTGATGATGAGCTCGTTCAGCGATATGTTCGAGCAAACATAATGCGACTTTAGATGCTGATGTCCTCAAGGTAGTACTTTAGATGGGCAGGGCCGACATCGTAGGAAGAACTAGTTTCTGTCCATTGATATTAGACGTTGTACCGAACATTATGATACGATATCGATGATGGTTTGTGTTCTTTTGTTGTCACGGTTGTGGAATTTGTACACATATTTAATTCGAACTAAAACCATCTCACAATCATCGTAAATAAAACAACACAATACATGAAAATAATAACTGCAAACCACACAACACCGAAATCTGTGTCCTTACAAAACTATTATTTTCGACGACAACTATTGTTAGAAACTCCTCCAGCTGCACCGCTGATCTGGTCTCTTGAAAACTTGTTTCACATTATCATGATCGACACTGAAATAGATTCCGCTCAGCAGGAAAGAAACATCAATCTGTTCAGAAATTTTGAAAATATGTCAATGGTTATTTTAAACAATCTATTCATTAACGTTGTATAATGGTATGATATGCTTACATCTTTTACTAGCAACACACACCCAACACAGATGGTACGATGTATGTCACGTAAACTACCATTGATTTCACCACTAGGGTCCTGTAGAAGGTTGAAGAAATTAATTATGTAATAATGAAAAAAATTAAGAAACAATAAAACTTTTTGTAAAATACCTGAAAAATCGCTCGGAAACTATCCCCATTGATGTGTTCTTTCTTTTTCACGTACAAAACCATCTACACGTTGAAAAATTAGCAATAATATTATTTTCCAATTACATCGTTCTAATACATGTACAATTGTTACCTGTGGAATTGTCACGCTGTCGGAGATTTTTTTAACATCAGCGATAGATATCCCATCTACATCAGCTCCATACATCAAACCTAAAAAATAACATTGTATATTAGATGTCTTATATTATTAAAAGTAAATATAAGTAAAGTTTTTACTACCATGAGTTTGAACATATTCAATAGCCGAAGTCCACGGTTCATTATTGAAAATGTCCTTCTCTTTAATGCGTGCTTCAGCTAAGAATGCTTCTAAACGTTGGGCTGATTTAGCTTTAGCTTCTCGTTTCTGCATCTCAGCCCTCTTTTGTTGTTCGTGCATTTCGGCAGCTTCTGCCCCATAAAGTGCCTTCAAATCGACACCATGCCTCTTAGGATATGATAATGGAGGAGGTGCCTCTCTAGTGTTTGCTGGCCTTCTTGGTTGTTTGAATTCTTCATCAGAAGACCAATTTTCATTAAGCCAACGCTCAAGGTCTTCGTCGTCCTGCGAGATGTGTTCTTTGCCGCTTCTCCTCATTATAGTACACCTGAAAAATGTTCACAATACAAGAAAATTTAAAGTTACAATTTTCGGTTAACACGCAATAAAAATCTTATAAGCAACTTCAATCACATACGTTAAATCAGTTTCAACGTCCACGACCACGTCTAATAGCATTAGCCGCTTCAGCCCCTTGTACATTTATACAATTGTGACGAGTATGGCCCACAGTATTGCACGTAGTACAACGAACAGAAGGAGCCTCATCTATTTCATTTTGTATGCGATGTTGTGGCCGTCCTCTACGCCTCAAGGTTCTTTCGTCAGGAATAAGCTTTACAACATTTGTGTCTTCTGGACCTGGCCAATATGATGGATTGCCAAGAGGAACAAATTTATGTTCGTAGCAACGTCTCGTGGCGTCCAAGTGATAATGCTTATCAATAAACATCTTGTACTCGAGGCCCCCAAGTTCAGCACAACATGCAATCGCATGTGAACACGGGTAGTGGAAAGCTTGGAATTTACCACAGCTGCACATTCCATCCCACAGATGGACCACGTGTTTTTTACGCCCCTTTCTTCTGGCATGATCATGTTCTGTTTCTACTTCATAAGTTCCAACTTCACCAGCATATATTTTCACACTATGTCGTCCGGCCTTCTTTGCCCACCGGTCTAACTGGTTTTCCAGCTTCTTCGATAAAACTATTTGCACAGTACCACTCTCTTGAATGTACTTAATTGATCTCTTGTTAAAGTATTTGGCTAGTTTTTCAAAAGTTTCGATCACGATAGCTATTACCGGTAAATGACGAACTTTCTTGAAGACCTTATTAACACACTCTGCAATATTCGTCGTCATGTGTCCATATCGCCGGCCCCCATCGCAAGCTAAGGTCAACTTGGACAACGTCGGATCTTTATTTAGTATCCAATCGTAGACCTCTTGCTTGGCCCTCCTTATTTCCTGCAGATTATCATGTAACTTCTTCGGTTGTGCTTGCATTCCTACAACAAAAATAGGCATACAATTATACGTGGAGTAATATATTGTAAATTGGTTTCATATAAGATTTGTGTCTTTACAAGTTATTGATGTTACCTGCAATCATCATCACATTCTTAATGGCATCGTTCTCGAAGCGGGTGTTAAGATTGCTTGCAATTTGTCTAAGACAATATCGATGGGCAGTCCCCGAACTTTCTCCCCAACCATTTTCATCCACCATTGCCCTCAATATACCTTTGTGCCGATCAAAAATAACACATATGTCACCTCGGTCAGGAGTCACATGCATCCTAATTTGTCTCATAAACCAGGGCCAACTACTGGTGTTCTCGCTCTCAACGAGGGCAAATGCTATTGGAATTATAGCATTATTCTCATCAACCGCAGTGGCGATCAAAAGGGCATGCTGGTACTTTCTATACAAGAATGTTTCATCAATCTCCAACACAGGGATGCAATGTTGGAAAGTCTCAATGCAGGGCTTGAAGCTCCAGAAAACTCGCCTGAAGATTTTTGTCCCAGGTTCAAGAGGAACAACATAATGGTCTACGCCTGGGACACAATGATAATATTCCCATTTTATAACAGTTCCAGGATTCTTAGCCTTGCACGCCGCAAACCATTGCGGAAGGCGATTGTATGATTCATCCCAATCCCCCCATAATTGTTGTAATGCCTTCTCTCTTCCCCACCAAGCCTTCTTATATGAGGGCTTGAATCCAATTCGGTCTTGTATTTCAGTTATAATAAACCTATTTGGAATGTCTGGTTGTTGCGCAACTATATTCATAATTACTTCCGCAATGTGAGCAGAACTGAGTTGTCGATGATCTTTTGAAGGTCGTTCTGCACTACAGGTATGCGGGTAGATGTATTTGACTATTCGCCATGTAGGAAGTATTAATCCCTTTGCAGAGACACGGATCTTCCATTTACACCCTTCTTCCCATTTTTTACACTTCACAGCGTAAGTGCGAGGTCTTGTTTCCTTAAGCTTCAACTCGCGCCGCACTTTCATTGAGAATCTTTCGATCTCCCTCTTTGCATCTTCTTTGGTATTCCATATTGTACCCTCCTTCAATTCACCATCACAACTTCCATCCATTTCGGTGTGAGGTCCCCAATCGTCATCATAAATACTCATCGATTCTTGTTCACCATGCTCAGTTGCAGCAACTTGATAGTGACCGTCAAACTGTGGTTCTCCATATTGTTCTTCTTCTTCTTCTTCTCTGTATAGTTCTTCTTCTTCTCTGTGTTGTTCTTGTTCTTCTTCTTCTTCGGTATGAAAATTTGTAGTTGCATATGGATGTACTTCTGTAGGATCATATTCAAACCAAACTGTTTGGACTTCATTATCATCGACATCAGCATCCCTCATGTAAGGAACAACAACAGGCGTCACTCTTGACGGACCAGCTCCATGACTATCCCTTATGGAAGGAAGTAAAAAAGGCGACACTCTTGACGGACCAGCTCCATCATTACTCATTAACTGGTTTTCATGAACATCCAATATTTGGTAATTATTTGACACCCTCTTCTCCACAATAATTTTCAAATAAATCACACTCTTGTACGGTCCTATAAACCTTATCATTGTGTAAACCATATTCCTAACATCTCCATCATTATCAATAGGCATTTGATAAAAATTTTCTCTGTCAATAGGATATCTAAATAGCAGCCTACGAACTTCTTCACCAGGACCAATAGTCTTTTCATATACTTTTGTTAATAACACATCATAGGAGAAATCTTCATAACACTTGATCTTTTTTTCAAATCCACCGATGTAATAAAATCCGATTTCACTGTTGTAGTACATTTCTCCATCATATTTCAAAGTTATTCGTACATTCCGCAAAGCCATTTTTTCAACTATGACAAAAGAATTTGACACTTAATTAGAGTAGCTTAATTCATAAGTTCACAAAATAAAATTGCAGAAATTAAAATTGCAGAAATTCATCAACTATAACAAAATTTATGGCAAAGTTTTAATTGACACATAATTAGAGGTGGCATAATCCATCATCAAATGTAATTAAAATTTGCGAATGAATTTAATAAACAACCAAACAAGAGACGTGTATGTTGTTTTCTTATGCATTAATTTCATATTTATGACAATATACAAGTAACATAACAAATTGATGACAAAATTTATTCAGAAAATATAATTGACCGTATTCATCAACTATCACAAAATTTATGACAAACTCTAAATTCACATATAATTAGAGGTTGCATAATCCATCATCAAATATAATTTTTGATAATTTTATCTAATAAAATTATTACTAATTACTAAATTCCCGCTTATTTTTTCTTATGCACTAATTTCATATTTATAACAAGATTGTTGTATAAGCAACATAACAAATTAATTAATACCCCTCAAAAAAAAACATAACAAATTAATGACAAAATTTATTATGAAAATAAAATTACAGTAATTCATCAACTATAATAAAATTTATGACAACGTATAAATTAATACATAATTAGAGGTGGCATAATCTATCATAAGTTCATGATTAATTACCGATATGGTTAATTTCATATTTATGACAAAATTATTGTATAAGTAACATAATAATGACAAAATTTATTCCAAAAATCGAATTGCAGAAATTCATCAACTATAATAAAATTTATGACAAAGTATAAATTGATACATTATTAGAGGTAACATAATCTATCATAAGAAGTTCACAAAAAAAACTACAAATTGAAACGTACCTTCGGAGGAAAAAATTTAGAAACGGTGAAGTTGTTCTTCTGTGAAGAGGAAGAAATGCCGGGGGGATTATATAGACCCCAGGTCGAAATTATATTTCGATTTTCGACCACTTTTTCCAATTTTTTCTGGATCTTGTTCGGAGTCAGGTGCATCCACCTAAGTCGAAGGAAAATTTCGATCTGCATCCCTAGATCGAAATTTTTTTTTCGATTTGGACCCTAGGTCGAAAACTTACCAAATCGAAAATACGCTTTCGACCAGGGAAGTCGAAACCGTTTTTCGTTTTGGTCTCAGATCGAAATATATTTTCGACCTACGGTCCCTAGGTCGAAATATTTTTTCGACCTCCAAAACGAACACCATTTTCGGAAATTTTCAAATAGTAACACCATATCGGTTATTATACGTGAATAGTAACACCATATTAGGTAAAAACCCTATTCCTCCCGCAAAACCCATCACCCTAATTCGGCTGGGTCATCAGGGTAAATTAGGCGATCTTGTCAGCAAGGCGGCGTTACTTGTTGTCTGAGAAACGGCCGCCTTGCTTGACCAGTTCGCCAAATTCACCCGAATAAGGGAGTCAAATTGTGTTTAGCTCTTGTGGGGAACCGGACGATAGGTAGGTAACGTTTTTTGTTCGTCTTCGGGTCAGTGGTCTTAACTTTCGTCGGGGGCGATGCGGTGGAATATGGGCAAGTTGTGTGTTTTGAGTGTATCTGTATGCTTCACTTGACGGTTGTCTATGAATTCAATTGTTTTTGTTCTATTTTCTTTCTGATTTTTGGGTGTGAAGTTGTTGTTCTGTTCTAATTGGGACAGATATTGAAGAACACAACGGCAAGCAGGTGAGGAGGCAGTGGTACTTCCAACGCCGAGGGGACCTTGTTGTAATATTACTGGGATGGAATTTTGAAGCAATAACAACGGCGGCTTGAGAGTTATGAGATTAATATGTAGTTAGGACTGTTAATGATTGCTTAATTATAACATCGCTAACGCCGTTGGGTTAGTGGGTTATTCCATGCCATCTGGCTTGGATAAATTTCATGGAACCACCTCTCTTTTTTTGTCAAGCAATTTTATGAAATTTTATTGGTTCAAAAGAAAGGATACAACCGATCTTGGAAACAAAACGTCGCTAAGGTCTTGCTAAAATAGTCCTAATGTAGCCCTAATGCCGTCTGGAGTTAGAATAGTAGTGGGTAATTAACCTACGAGGAAATTTTGACTGTCCATTCAATCCGCACAAGAGTTTGTCTCCCTGTAGACATGTTTCACATCCACCTTCCAAGTCCGGCTCAAGATTTCACGAATGTCAAGCACGAGGGAGGTCTGGGAGTTAGACTGAGCACTGACCTGGAGGATTTCGGCGACAATCTTAGAGTCCACTTCCAAGTCCAACTGCTTAATCTCCGGTCGACACGCAAGCTCTAATCCTCGAAGAACAGCCCATAATTCAGCTTCCACACTAGAGCACGTCCCTAAGTTCGATGGGAAACCCCCAATTCAGTCTCCAATTTTGTTCCTAATTAAACCGAGGCTCCCAACCACTGAGAGCCTCATGCCGTCTCACATGTTTGTCCATACTCGTTGCCGACTCCCAAGCTTCCTGGATTTCCCTTATCCATAAACGTTAGATGGTCTTTTCTCCCCCTCATCCCAGACCTCAAAATTCCTCCAATACCAGAAGTAATTCATAGTATCGAAATCCATGGAACCACCTCAATTCACATGCAAGTAGAACTCTCCTTTCCCCCTAACAATAAGAGAGGTTTATCACTAATTAAAAATTATTTTCCGGATTGATGTCGGTTCGTAGTCTGGTTAATCGGACTATCGATTGAATCACGTTTTAAAACCTTGGTTGAACCCAATCAAGATATAACATTACTTGGATAATTATTTTTCTGTAAATATAAAGATTCTTTGATAATTCTAAGAATGTACGTGTACATTTAAAGATTGGACAAAGACAAATGATAATTCATATTAAGAAATAGCCTCTGATAAGTCGTAAATGTGACAAAAATAATAAGGGTAAATTATTTTCAAATCTTTCATATTTGACTATATCCATACCAAAATTTCCCGTGTTTGAAAAATGATTCTCTTATTCCATGTATTTGATTTTTATACATTCGGATCTTTGTCTCACGTCAGCAACTCATTGTTTTTCATTTTTGTCAATGAATGACAGATACCTTTAAAATTAAACAAAAATGCATCTCCTTCATGTTCTTTTGATTCCCTCGCCGGAGCTGCACTGCACTACATCAAACCGACGCCGACGTTCAAGTATCAAAAATCTGTCCTCAATCTTACTAAACTCCAAAACTTCAGATAGTATTGAACTTTGTTTTTCTTCCAATTAAATTTTTTCCATTTTCAAGTAGAAATTGATCATCGATCCTGAAAAAACAAAATAGGATCTGTTACGATCCTCGGGCCACGTAGTTTAGAGTGGTAGCATTGTATAAACTATAAACCAAATATCATAACAGCTGATATTTTGTGTATTGGCAAAAAAAGATTTCTTTTTGTGATTTTCCCGTAAATATTTCTCTTAACTGGGTGAAACGACACCGTTGGTGCATATAAAAAGTAAAAAGCCCAGAAAGGGGGAGAGACTAAGAGAGGGTTTAATATACATACATACGAGGGCGAAGAAGAAGAAGAAGAGGATGGAGGCGATAACGGAAGGAATAAACAAGATGAAGCTGGTGGACCCCAACAAGAGGAACCGAATCCAGGTCTCCAACACCAAGAAGCCCCTCTTCTTCTACGTCAATCTCACCAAGGTACCACCCACCCCCCTAGGCTAGGGTTTAGGGTTTTACAATGTACGGCGAGTTTGGGGGGCGATTCTAGGGTTTAAGGGGAAATAGAACGAATGTCGGTGTTAGGGTGATGTTGAACTAACTCGGCCCCGCCGTGATTGCACTTTGCAGAGGTACATGCAGCAGAACAGCGAAGTGGAGCTCTCCGCCCTCGGAATGGGTATTCCTCGCTTCTCTCGTTCGATTTTCGTTGAATCGACATCGAATTTTGTGGTGTCCGTTGCTGTACTTGTTGTTTTTATGTGGTTAATTAATGGCATTGCTTTGCAGCTATCGCGACCGTTGTTAACGTTGCTGAGATCTTGAAGAACATGGGATTGGTTGTTGAGAAGAGTAAGAACTTCCTCAGCTGACTGCATTCCCATTCTTATTTGCTGCTAAGCTTGATGGCTCGATGTTGGGTTTTATGTCTGCAGAGATCCTGACTTCTACCATTGATATGAGAGAGGATAATAGCGGGCGGCCTATCCCGAAGGCAAAGGTGAGGCCTATGTATTTTACTTCCCGTTACGATCACCATCGAGATGTTGCTGATAGTAGCCGGATGAAGATAAATCTTTGTAGGACTTGGTTTGTATTCCATCTGGAATCCTGGATAAGAATGGTAAAGAATGTGCAGTCTCACTGAACCATGTGGGATCTGGATAACTTGCACCTCATGCTTGCGATCGCCTTATTACAGTCGTTGGCCTTATCGTTCCTTGGGTTTTCTTTTCATCTGGGATACTAAGATACTTTTTTCTTGTTGGTTGGTAGATTGAAATAGTACTGGGGAAGTCGGAAAACTTCGATGAGCTAATAGCTGCTGCTGCCGCGGAGGAAGACGAGAATGATGAGCTGAGCTGAGCTTGCATTATTCGTGTTCTTTTTAGTCTTCTCACAAGGAACATCTCTAACAGGCTTTTCTTAGATTAGTTGAATGAAATGTGCCAGAAATGACTGGTTCTTCCTTCTAGGATTGTTGCAAGATGTTGCCTTGCTCATCGCTAATTCAGTATTCTGTTCTACCAATACTCTCTCCTTCGCTCTGAGTGTATGGTTGCAAAAGCTCATATTTTCTGGCCAGCAAAATTACCGGTTGGTCCAAGTAGTAAAGGCTTTAGATTCATTTAAATGGGTTTTAAATGGGGTCCGAGTGACAGTATTCAAGTTCGACTCTGAATACAAAGAATCACAGGAAAAAAAATTGCATTACAATGGAGAAGCTGATAGCCACTTTACCTTATTTGCGACTTTCACGGTATCAAACAGATAAAATTATTTGTAATTGGAACTGGAGGAACACCAGATGCAACACTCACATGAGATTATGTCTAAAATTCCTTTAGATGAAAAGAGCTGACGAGCCAAAAAATGATCTCTAGCCTCTCAAAAGGAGGATCCTCGAGCCAAATTGTCAAAACTCTCTGGGGTTCTCAAAACAAAGAAGGCTAGACCAAAAATTATATGATGAAACAAAACATATTGCGAATTTCTTCAAACTGTCATCCTTCTACTCTTCATCGTCCTCTATCAAAATCCTCTTGCAGGCTTCATAGCACATGAAAGATATACCTGCTGCAGGTACCAGCTTCAAACAGCTGGGGCCTAGTCCTTTATATAGGCCTTGTATTCCTTCTTGTTCGAGTATGCTAGCAAGTGCATGAAGCACATTCTTGTAGACTTGTCTTCCACTGATAGCTCCCACCTGCATGTGCTTGCGAGCTACCTCGAGCGGGAAGGTTGCGGTACTAGATATGGCACCCGCTGCTGATCCAATTAGAAGTGTCTCTATGTTGCCAATCTTTTCTTGCTTAAATATTTTCCGGTAAGCTTTCCTTAATGTATCATAGGCGAAATAATTTGTTGCAGCGTATGGAACAACTCCGATAAGACTTGGGGCCAGGCCTCTATAGAGTTCTGCAGGTCCCTCTTCCCGACTTATTTTTATGAATGCGTCTACTATTCCCTTATACACATCTCTCTGCACAATGAAGATTGGAACTATACGGTTAGAAATCCACAAGCAAGTTGCCCCTAAAATTGACTAGTCTGAATGGTGCACCTGTATGGTTAATCGAGTCTTCACTAACTCGAGCGGATATGTGAACAGGGTTGAACTCACTCCAGCACAGGCTCCAGCAACTAACGAGGCAGGAATGGGAATTTTAGGCTGCTCCCCTGGTGCCGATGACAAGTTCTTATTGACTGTTTCAAACACAAATAGCTGCAGACGGGAAACCATTAGAAATCTAAATGAGAACAAGATCAGAATATAATTTTGTTCTTTGACGGCAAAAAAAATGCACTTTGATCTCCACAAAAGGATGCATGAACTGAGTTATATGTGTAGAAGAATGTGACAGGGAAAGAAACATGAGAATAAAATCAAATTAGGCTGGCTCCAGCAAGATTCTATAGCAACTTCAATTGGCAAAAAGAGTTAAGATTGCATATTTAGTTAGTCTCTTAGTCCCAGTGAAGTATAGATTACAAATTGAAGACATAAATAATTAAATAACCCTTGGTCGAAACCTTGAAATGAAACTAGAGAACTTGAATCTTAAACAGGTTGAGCAGTAGAGACAAGAGAGGAAGAACAGATAAAAAAGCAATCAACAGAGACACTAAACTGAATGAGACAGATAGTCAGGGACAAGGATAAATATCTCATCGACTCAGAAAATCAACCAGTCTCTACTTCTGAGACTTTGCAGTGATATGATGAATATTCCTTCTACCGCTGATATATTGTTCCTTTAATGTTCTTGCTGATGTTAAATATAGAGTCGCGGGAATTGAAACTGAAAAAGCATAACCAAACCAACTAGCCATTCCTTAACTTAGAACCGAGGCCTTTTTACTCCGTACATATAGTCAGTTGTGGTGCATAATATGAGGTCTTGTTAGAAGCAAAGTATTTATTTTGTGTTTTGGTTTGAGAGAAGCCTCGCCCTCCACAAACTAGTTTCTTTTGGACGAATCAAGAAAAGATAAAGGAATACACTGCTAGTCTCATTAACACGGAACTTAAATAATGAGTTTGATGAGCCAAATTGGTAATTCAGCAGATGCAATCACATATACACTCATTAAGCTTGAACAATCATTTCCAACTAGTCAAAGAATGAGAATAACATCAGTTTCATTTCACACCAGTAAACATATGTTTTACTGGTTCAACGGCATATGTCATGGAAACCAGAGATTCCATAGAGCATACTGAACCAGAAAATAAGAATGACACCGATGATGATGTTATTAGTAGTAACCACAAGACAAAAAGGGAACACTAGCTTTGTACACCTACAGCTAACAAGAAGAAAGCGAAACACTATCACAAACCAAAACCAGGAAACAGCCATCAATCAAGTCAAATCAAGTCCAATTACTTTCTCCCAACAACATGAGGTTGACCAGATAGAGAACACAGTACCTCAATGGCCCGTGCAGGCGCAACCCGAATGACGTTAACAAAATTGCCTCTAAACAACCCCTTCCAACCATCCTTGTTCATAATATCATGGAACACCTCAGTGGTAGTATTGCCACCGCTCCCAACCATCAAGTGAGTCCTTATAGTCTCCAAAGGAGCAACTGCGGTCCGCGAAATGGCACCAGCGACGCCACCACTAAGCAGCCTCCTAAGGGAAGGATTCTTAACCTTAATCTTCAACTTCAACCCGCCGCCACCCTTCCTCTTCTTCAAGACCCCTTCCTCCTCCTCAAGCCCCACAAGTGCCAAGTACTTAACGTACAAGTCACTGTAAAAGGGCTTCAGGCCGCCATTGTCACCGGAGCTTGGGAACCCCATCCCCATCTGATTAACACTGGCAAAGAGGCCACCTCCCGGGTGGTATTGCCCTTCTTGTGGGCCCCAGGGCTTCCCAATATTGCACAACGAGAGGGAACCATCATCAAATAATTGGATTCCTCCCTTACCCATCAATTAAAGACTCAAACTTTAGCCACGGAGAGGCTCCAAGCCCTTTCAGCTTCTTGGTTTAGGATGATTTAGAGGGGCTCAGGTGGGAAAGATCAAGTCTTTGGCAAATGGGTACCTCAAAGATCCATTTTTGAGAATTGGGTCAGTGAGAGTTAAGGGAATAGGCGAAATTGCGGCTTTGGTATTTAAGAAACCCGATAGAAGCGGGACGGTGAAAACTAGAGTAGGGTTTGAGAGGCAGATTTCTCCTTAGCACTAACCAACCCAGAGAGAGAGAGATTCCCACCTACCTTACGAGAGTTGGAGTGAAGATAGAGATTCACCTACCCAAGTTCTCTCTCTCTCTCTCTCTCTCTCTCGTGTTAGTGTATTTATAGTTTAGTTATTGTAGGGTGGGGGAAGGAGAAAAAGAGAGGAGAGGGGAGATTCCTTGTGGCTGGTGAAGTTGGGCTTTTATATTGACTGTGTTTGAATTTGGAGTGGTGGAAGAAAGTCGTCCTTGTTTCCTCAACGAAACAAGTCTTGTTTTGTTCAATATTTCCTGTTGCCCTGGGATGTCCTGTCCGTTCTGTACAAGTCTTTTCAAGGACTTCTCTTTGTTTTTGGGTAAATTTTTTGTTTCAGTCCTGAACTATCAATTTCTAAAAATATTTTTTACATTCGTAAAATTTAAACTCAAAATTTTTAAATAAATCTAAATTCATTACCTCTTAAACCACATCCTTTAATACTTTGAACCAAATTTCTTATTATTTGTAATTTGTATCAACTCCGATACTTCTCTTTTGTCTTTTGTTTTTACTAATCAAATTTAAGTCAATAGTACA
The DNA here is from genome assembly GCA_963995505.1 of Hypericum androsaemum. NCBI lineage: Eukaryota > Viridiplantae > Streptophyta > Magnoliopsida > Malpighiales > Hypericaceae > Hypericum > Hypericum androsaemum. Next base: position 18,175,260 of record OZ023190.1, read on the forward strand.
ACATATTTTTTTCTAAATTTACCAAATTTTTAAGTCAAATAACTGTTTGTTGTTGTCGGCCGATTTGCTTCTTTGGTGCCTGGCCTAGTCTCTAGACCAGACTCCTTGACTGAAACGGCATGTGACAACTGTTTTGACAATTTAATTAATGCCTTATTAATATTGATGTTCTCAATTTATTGTTGAATACCTCAGTGTATATCATGGTTTTAAAAAATACGGTCCGACCGGTAGTTTGACCGGTCGGACCATGAATCAGTAGTTATAGCGGGTCATTTTTTGCCTTTGACCCAAGTTCTGTATAAACCACTCAAAATTTGGTCAGGCCGGATGATTTTGAGGTTCGTCCCGACCGGTCAGGAGCGGTTTGTACGGGGGCTTAAAAAAATGGGGCAAAAAGTGTAGATTTTTTAACTTTTTTCCCAAAGATACAGAAATCCTCAACACTCTTTACACTTTCTAGTTATCCCCTAGCCGTAAACTCGACGACAGCCCCTCACTCTGGAACAGAAAATGGAGGAGTGATTTCCCGGCCTTCTTCCAGCCTCTCGACTCCTGACTTCGAGCGGCCTCCGACCTTCAGCTCGTTCAGCCATCCCGTAGGTAACTCTTTCACATGCACATATGTTTTGGCTCTTGTTCTTGGAATTTAATTTTTATTCATTTTTGGGTGAGGAGTTACATGGATGGCCGTGGGTTTGGAAGGTGAGAAAAGGGATAAGAGAGAGAAGAGAGAGGAAGAGGAAGAGGAAGAAGGAAAATGTCTCTTGGAAAAAAAATGTAGGAAAAAGGAGGGGGTCTCGAGGAGGACAAATTTTCTTGGGAAGAAAAATTGTTGGAGATGGAAAAAAAGATGATGTGACCTACACCATCGTCTTAACCTACACCATATATATAATAAATAAGAAAGTAGAAAGTAGGTTTACTGGGAGGAGAGGTCAGAGTCTACGTAACCTACACCATATATATAATAATATTATATATCTATTTAATAATTTAAATATTTAAAAAATAAAAAAGTTTGGTCAGACCAGCAGGCTAACTGGTCGGACCATTCGATCCGAAGGACGGGAGAAATACCGGGTCAGACTCCGGGTAGTTTTTTAAAACCATGGTGTATATGAATTAAAACGGTGTACGATGAAAACTAATGCGAGCAGTTTACCTACTACACATATAAATAGTAAAAAAAATTGGAATGGTCTTTTTAAAAATACAACTTAAAATGGGGGCCCGGATTGGGCACGAAATTTACTATTTCGTCCCGTCCAAGAAAGGGGCAAAAAAGTTAATGCCCCTGATGCATCTGAAGCAACTGACATGTCTGACGCGCGTAAGGTGGTAGGGAAATGACCTGCGCCTTGGGAAGAGGACCATCTTTATATTTTATTATTATTATTTATTTAATATTTTATTATTAATATTTGTAAATATTATCGTAACAGATTCTGCCATTTTATCGTAATCGGACAAGCCATTTGACTTAATCGGACAAGCCATTTGACATAACCGAGCATGTCATTTGACAAATACTTTTTAGTCGTTTAGTCGACTGTTAATTTCAAACATATTTTTGATGTCCTTATGCTCTGAATTTGGAGAAATCAAAAACCACAAAGTTGTAGATATACCTCTCACTTCAGACAACAACTTGAATCAATTCAATCGGGCTCCGGAGTAAGAAGTTATGACTCTCCTACCGAAATATGTCTTAGTAACTCGGTTGACTCTTAACTTCAAACATATTTTAAATATTCTTACACTTCGAATTTGGAGAAGTCATAAACTACAAAGTTATAGACATACATCTCAGTCTTTTTTAAAAACTTGAATCACCTCAATCGAACTCCGAAGTGAGAAGTTATGGATCTCCAACCGAAACTTATTAACCACTTCTCACCGTCGTTGGGCATGCCATTTGACATAAGCGAGTATGTCAATTTATCGAACTTGGACATGCCATTTAATAAATAATTAGATATGCTATTTAATTTATTAATTATTTAACAGACATGCCATTTTACTTAATCAAGCATGCCATTAAACATAATTGGGCATGTCATTTAATACATTAGAATTAACCCAGATCTGTTCGAATAAATCCACCCAAAGCTACAATAAAAAGAAGAATATGGAAAAAAGAGAAAAAAAGGAAGAGGAGGCATGAAAATCTTACATAATAAGATACAAAGGTAAAAAGACATGGAAGAAATCAATTAACGTTTCAAGTGCTTAACTTTATTCCAGCCCTTCTTGCAAGACTCTCTGACGACTTTAACCCCTTTCTCGAACAAAACCTTGCGCTCTTTAGCCCTCTCCTTCTCCTTCCTCCCAAGTTTATTTAATTTATGAATTTGTCTCTGCGAGTTTATTTGGTTTTAAAATTTAACCCCTTTCTCGAACAAAACCTTGAGCTCTTTAGCCCTCTCCTTCTCCTTCCTCCCAAGTTTATTTAATTTATGGATTTGTCTCTGCGAGTTTATTTGGTTTTAAAATTTAGGATTGCTTTTATTAAAGATCGGGGGAGAGAAAGAGAGAAGGAGAAGAAGGAAAGCGTGGGAAGGAGAGATGGGGAGAAGGAGGAGAGAGAGAGAACAAGGGAAGAAAGAAGAGAGAGATGGACGTAAAAGATAAAAATACCCCAAATAACTAGTACCGTCAGATCTCTGAATGGCTCTGATTAAATCCTGTAAGTACGGATTCTCTCTATTAGTACCTGCACTCAATCCACTTCCCTAAAATGGTTACAGTTTTATCAAATTTTGATTTATAATATGTTATATTTATTTTGTCTCTCTTACAAGTTTTTCAAATATTAATTGTTTAACTTCGTGTAGTTAGATACGTGCTTATTTTCCTTTACGGTAAAGATGGAAGGTTGATCGGATGCGTGCATTTCTCTTCGCGGCTTTAAGCAATTGATGATTAAGAGTTAAATATCAATAAACTTCTCTTCAAAGATGAGCATCAACAGAATTGGATCCTTCGGCTTTTTCTATAAAAGAGAGTAGAATTTGACACTTTGGTCCTCTCGAGAAGAAGCATCCGTCGAAAGTTGAGACTTGAGAGTATATGGAACATCGTTGGCAACTTAGTATCCGAGAATTTCACATTGAAAATAGAGACCGATTAAGATCAAAATTAGGCGAAAACAATTATTTATATTAGTTACTTTAAAATATTATATTGGATATAATTTTTTTTAACATATTGGTGTATTGGGCTTGAGAGAGTTTTGGAATCAGCTTTGAGCCCATGGAGCAGTTGAACCCACTTGCACAATTTTGGGACTTTTGGCCCTAGAATTAGGAATAGTTTTTATGCGGGCAAAAGGCAGCGTCGTGATCTTGTCTGTTTTCCCCTGAAATTTATTACATTCACTACAGACATTATTCGATAAGTTTATCAATATTATTTTACTACCATGAAAACTAGAGCACGCAAGCAATAGAGAGAGCGAATGGGTACTAATTAATTTGTACAACGTTACATGAACCATACATAATCCCGACGGCTACAAAGTAACGCATGCTCGTCTATTTCAATTTGATATATATGTGGCTTACTTTTGTGTTTGGAAGATAAATAAATTAGGACCAATCAAGATCCTCCCAGGGTAATGTTTACTTAATTTACAGTGGCCGCATGCATCAAACAATATAACATGTAGCTTACCATTTCGGCTGGTAAAGGAGTAAAAAAACACAAAACATGTAACTTACTAAAGCAATGATTAGTAGCTAGGCCAAAAGGATGACCAGTCACACAAAAACTGAGATACAGTCCAAACTTCTATAGGAGGTAACAGTGGAGAATTATCCGCAGTAGACAAAAATCCGACACATAGAAGATTTACAGATCGTAAATTTCTTTCCCGAAAAAAAAAACAATGGTCCAAATTATAAAGGATTTAAATTCTTTTAAAGATAGGTAAATTGTGACAATACTCGATAACACTAAATATTGTAATTAAAAAATATATATATAACCATGACACGTAAAGATTGTGCCAATTGCTACACGTGATGATAATTCCCATTCGTCCCCAGCCAAAAAGTTATTTCATTGTGACTTTAGTGGACTCATCCGTGACCAATCCCATAAAGTGCCTTTTCCCTCTTTGAGACAATCTATATATAAAGTTTTTTTTAAAAGAATTAATCTGTATATAAAGTTGGGAAGAGACGAATGTTTCAGCAAGCATAATTAACTAAATCCTATTAATTGCTTTGAAATTAGTAGTAATAATAATAATGATGATGACGATGGTTTTCGTGGCCCTCGCTCTCTTATTTTTTTTAGTATATCTCGCTCTCTTATTCAGCTTGCTGAGTTATGAAGCAAATTTTGCCGTGGGCGACGTTGGCACTGCAACTACTTATGATTCCCCTTACATACGTGAGTTTCCCTTCATTAATTTTTTTTATCAGCACATGCTTAATCATAATCGTTCAATTGACATCTTTTTAATCTAGTGACTATGATCTTACACGGATATTTTAGGGAAGTGACACTTCTAAAGATAGTTCCTTCGAATACTGACAAGGCCCCATAATGTTCGAACGGAAAATGGAGCTTAAAAAACACGACTCTGTACTCTGGATTTCTTTTGTTGACACAAATCGTATGCAACTGGTACTACAGTACAGTGGAGTTCGTCCAACTACAACAGGAAGACAATCTCTAATAGGAAGAGTTGTTGTAGCCTGTATTCAGCTTATACTAAAAGCTCAACCCGAATTCGATGACATTGTTCTTTCTACCGTTCCCTTTTACTGGTAGCACTTGCGACTTCCTCCTCGCCAGATCGAGCGATTCAGAATGCTGCTGCTAACATAAACTAAGCAGACGAATGACCGACCAGTTGTCTATGATCAATGAACTAGTCCTGGAAGCCGCTGTCAGGCCATCTTGAATCGAACAAGATCTTATTCTAAGCAGCAGCTACAGAGAAAAGAATAAGTGAACTAGGTCCTTCCATCTTTTGGAAGGTGCATAATGGAATGAATGAAACCGCTCATGGTCAAACATTCTCAAAACATACGGTTTTAAGACTGCCTTCGAATTCTTGGTTCTGGCCGTGGAAATAAGGATGAAGTGTCCGGACTCCTTCCAGATATAAAGGTGTTTGCATTTCTATCAGACGAGATACCTGCAAGAATAGCTTAATCAGCTAATGTCTTAGTATGGCATGCTTAACCTAGCATGATCAGAATGCCGATCAACCAGATTTCAATTTTAACCATGACAAACGTTTAAATACAGATTCATGACAGAGCCTATAGTCTGGTATTTAACCCAACACAAACAATGCAATGGCATGCAGTCGAATGCAAAGACTGCTTGATGATGGAAAATGTAGAACACCACTTACAGCTCGGCGGAAGGCAAACGCCTCCTCTTGACCTGATAGCATAGAGACTATCCCACTGGGAGTACCTCCAGAGCCCACATTGGCCTCTGCTAGTACGTTCGTGCGAAGTTTACTGCCTTCCATTTCGGTTTCAAACTGGAAACTGAAAAACAGGTACACATGAAAATGAATATCATGATTAGACTGGCAGGCTAATGTCATGGGAATTAGAGGAAGGTTTTGCAAGAAATTTCTCCCTACGAGCCTTGTAAACAAAATGAAAAGAGAACCTTTCTAAATCAACAAGTGTCCCCTCTTCAGTTCCTCGAAATAAATCATCAATAGAAGAAGCTGAAAGACAAACCAGGCGGCAGTGATGATTGTACAACTCATCAACAAGGGTAATAAATCTGCGTGCCTGAAAATCGAAACAGACACTTTTTAAGATGTTGATAAGAAAGACACGTGAAATTGATCAATTGAAATAAGCAAGAAATATCCCAAAGCAGTAACATTCCCTATTTTTCTAAACGCATGTTAATGCTATTTCAATTCGCAAGTTAATAATTTCCAGATTGACTAGTGGCCAACGAGTTAAGTTAGGGTCCCGATTGGTTATGGCATTCAAAACCAAAGTTATCCAGGACCCCATAGTGCAAAACACAATGTCCATTAATTACAGGAACGGAAGAGAAGATTACCTTATCCCTTATTTGCATGCTCATTATGGGAATATCGGAGATGAACACTGTATGATAATTCTTCGCTAGAGCAATATAATCTGCAGCACCTAGCTGCATTAACCAGTATCCCAATAACAGCTTCAAAACCAATAGATCTACAATAGATAATAAATAATATTACTCACAAAGCTATAGAATGAAATAGTCATACCGGCCGGCCGCATAAATACTCAAATGTTAGCTTTGCTGCTCCCTTGCAGCTTTCAGGAACCTCCAACATTCTGCTTCAAAATTGCAAGCGTTATTTGCAAACATAAAAATCTGTATCATGTTTTCATATCAAAAAATACCTTCCGAACATGACAGGCACAGTAGCAGAGGTGATTTCTCCTCCAAGCTCATTAGTGACTCGAGACCAGATCTTCGCAAACTCCTCCTTAGCATTCTTTTCCAAAGGCCAGTAGTAAAGAACCTGCTGGCATTTGAGCATCCAGTTCTGTAAGCAATTCACTCACTCGATGAACAGCATGCAGAGAAAAACAGAATTCTCTTTGCAGTTCATTCCAAGCATGCCACTTGGTTATTGCCAATGAGGAAATCGCTAAGGTTGAGCCTACTTTTCAAAAACTAAAGTAGAGCCCATTATTGAAAACGACAAGAACCACTATACTGATTCCCAATGCTTTCATACTGTAACTTACTCAAGGACCTGAGTTCATCAAGGATTAGAGGGAGATCGTGGTTTTCCATTTCATCAAGTCAGCTCCCAAGATGAGATAGAATAATCTCCATGGAAATTAAGAATTTCAAAGTTGGACAAGAGTTTAGGCATGGTGCTTTAGTAATCTCTATTTTATCACATCTAAAGACATGGAGACGTGCTAGCAGAAAATAGTTGGAGGAAGTACAACTACAGTGAATCTACATCATAACCTTACCTGTTCTTTTGATCTTTGTGCCATGAAACGACGGTAATCAATTTCACTTCCAATTGGAATGATATCACAGTGCTCCTGTAATTTCACAACCAATTTTTGGAAAATCTCTCGCTGCATTCCATCCTGCAGGCAACAGCATTTTTTAACTCAAGAAAGGTAGCTATGAAATCGAAGGATGAGCTAAAACGAAGAAACTAACCCTACTCGTGATCAGTGTCATCAGTCTGAGAAATGAAAAATTACCTGATTTAAATCCTGGGGAGCTCGATTACTAGTTGCCACGAGAACAGTTCCAGTGCTCAGCAATCTGCTTAGAATTCCAGATAAGGCCACAATAGCAAATACATCAACTGTCTGTCATATGAAACCAGGAATCTTAAGTCATCAAATAAGTTGCAGATTCAGGCAGCATTCATTAGACAACATATTCTACATACAATTTCCATAGCTGGGTGGAGTTAACCTTAGTGTTGACAAGATACATTTTCATACTTTTGAGTACAGGAGAGTCATCAAAGTGATGATCTAGTTCGTTGCACCCATAATAAAATGATTAATCATTATCTTCAGCAACTTTACCTGTATCTCATCAAAACATAGGATGCTAGCCCCCTTTTCATCTGCTCGCTGGTCAACCAGAAACTCATCTGCTACAGCACGAAGAATGTGTTTCATTTGCATTTCCTGCTTGTAACTTTCTTCAGAAGCCAGCCATTCTTTGATTTTCACATCAAAGGGAAGACTCATGATCCAACTAGATAGTGCAGACTTGAAAGGCTTCTGCTCAACCTGACTTTTCCATATTCTATGCATGTGCTCATTTATGTTCAACATTGCCTGCATTCCATGATTAGTAATCTCAATTACTTGTTCTCAAAAACAGCAACTAGTTGCAACTTAATTTGTTTCTTTTAGGAGCATTGAGAAGCCAGTATATACTAGATTATTAAAGCCTCAAATAAGATTGCATAAATAAAAACTTGATTTAAAAAATCCTGCCAATTTCTTTCAGGGAGAGCATTAATATTCAGATTCCTCCAGCCAACATGGTTCTTTCAATGGGGAGGTTGTCAAACCAACAGAACATTTACCTCATGAAAGTGAAAACGCTGTCGATGTTTCACAAATTTGTCAGTGGCACTGTAAAACATATCCATTAACATGGTCTTACCTGAACCATCAATAAGATTAAATCAGTATCCTGACAACAAAACATGAAGATAAGCTGAAAAATAATCAGAAACAAGCTTTCATTTACCCCATAATGTTGATGGTCTAACATCAAATATGAACTTCATCTGCAATTAACTAAAGAAACCTACCGCTTCCAACGTTCCCATATATATACAGTCCTTTAGGCGCCAGGGGAGCAGCAGGACGGCGACCAACACGGGAATCCAATTTCCTCTCACGATTCAGATAAGAAACCCATCTACCAACTCCAGGTTCCACATCTTTAGAGCCTTCCCTATCAGTAACAAACCTAAGAATTAGGAAAGCCAAACGCAAAAATCCACTCATCAGGGACAAACTGATAAAAAGCAACTTACCTAAACAACCATCTCTGAACGAGATTGATCCGACGCTGGTTCACCGAATCGAACGTGCCCGACTGCTGCTTCTCCTGTGCCTCATTCAAAAGAAGACTCCGACGCTCCCTCTCCCTCGCCTGCTCCCACTCGGCTAGCTTCCTCTACATCAATCCAACATACTCAAATCAACAACAACAAAAAAATGAAGGGCGAAAATTCGACTTCGTATCCGAAAAGTTCGATTACATGATAATCCTCCATATCGGACTCGTACTGTTCCAATCTCCCGAGCAATCTCTCGAGCTCGATCGCGACTCGCTCCTGGTTAGGGTCGTGCCTCAGCCTCCCTTCATCCACCAGCTCCTTGTACCGAGCCAACGGCCCTAATCAACAGACCAACACCTCACTTTACACACAGAAAAACTAAATCGGAACAGGAAACACACCAGAATTAGGTAAAACGGAGCCGTTTCGGAAGCTGACCTGGAGGCTTCGAGGGCGTGGGAGACGACATGTAGCGGTCGAGGCTCCTCCTCCCACCGTAGATTAACCCTAGGGATTTCGACGCGCGGGGGATTAACGTCGCCATTCTCGTTCTGATCATCGTTTCTCGCCCAGATTTTGGAGAAAATTGAAAGAGGAGAAAAATTAAATAAGTTTCCTAATTTGGGAAACGGGTGGGTGATGAGTATTATTACGAGTGGGGAGGGCGGGAAGTAGTGTGATGTGTGTCGTTGTGTACCATCCACGTGGACTGGGGACTAATTAACGGTTGGGACGGGTAAAAAACATCCATGATAATTAATAATTTTTTTTACAGATTTTAATATATGGTTAGTAAACTTTTTTATGTTTTATGATCAATGATTGATACTGTAAAATTTTTATGTCTTTTATGACGATTATATGATAATTATAGATAATATTTAAATTTGTAAAATTTTCAAAACATCCTAAATTTTTATGGTCGAAGGCTAAAAAGGAAAAAGAGAACGAAATAGAACGAGAGAGAAAAAAACGTTATGAAAATTTGAAGACTAAGGTTAAATTTAGTGAACTAAATTTTATTTAAAAATTGACTATAAAATAAAGGGCAAATTATTCTCAGGATCCTGATATTTGATATAATCATGTTCGTCCTCCTATATTTCGACAATCGATTAAAACTTTTTCGAAATTTTATTTTATTATAATCTAGGCTCTCTCGTTTACGATGTCATCGATCAATTTTTTAAAATAAATGGTTTATATATCCTTATAAAAATCAATTAAAAATAATAAACTAATTAAATGGAAACGCCGACGAAGTCATCCGACGAGGACCTCGACGCTCGATGGGTTTTCACCGATGGAAGGAGACTCGCCGGCGGGGGATGTGAAAAAGGCACCGGAGAACGAGTATCGGATCATTTAGTTGTTTTTCAAAGACAAAGTCTTGTCTTCCATTTCCTGATTCCCACATCGATAATTCCGGGAACCGAATCCCCTCGAGCTATACTATAAATGCCTTGCGAGGCGGTCCATACGGCTTAGTCGGCTAAGGTACCAATTTGTCTTGCAAGCGTGCATGTAAATATTTTAGAAACTCGGATACATTATTATAGCGGAAGTTGAGGCAAAGAGCAAATTTTCATTTGATATTTTTCTCTTTTATCATGCATCCCAAATTCCAAAATTAAAATAAATTCAAAAAAATAATACCGAAGCCTGTTATATATGGACTTGGATGTGTAGATATTCGTGGCGGTGAGGAGGAATTCGGAGAAGCACAAAACGTTTGTGCTGTTACGGGCTGCCCGAAATTTCCCGCGTGAGAAGATTTGCCTCATCCACCTGCACTGACCTCAGTTTTTTTTTTAAATAAAATTCTATTACTCCTAAAAAAATCACAAAAATAATTACACCAAGATAATTACAACCCCTAGGGACAAGATAGGCACGTATCGAAACAGCTAACAACAAGATAAAACCTATCTAAACTCAAATCCAATAATCCAAAGTTGCAACAAAATAGATCCTCATCACCAACAAAGGACAAAATCAAAGTAACGTCCTAGAAAACTTTCAGAGAAGATCTCCTCAGAAGGGTAATTACACCTGCACCGACCTCAGTTTCAATCTTTATCATTTGTTTTTCGTAAATTTTCTGACTGTGTTGTTGCTTGCTTGCAAGTGGTAGGTATTTAGTTGCTTAATATAGCTATATTTATTTATTTATAATTTATATTTTTTGTTGGTGGGTTGTGAAGTGTCTATTTAGTACTGCATGGTTCGGGTTGGAAGAGACTGAGGTGATTGGGAATTTTAAATTCCTCTTTTATTTGTGAAATATAAGGAATTTGGTCTCTTGCTCTTTGTTCAGCTGACAGGAATCCGAATTCCGACGAGCCGCAACTGGATGCTTTTCGTTGTGCGGGATGGAACCGTCGAGATAGATGATGTTCTGGATCGTGATCGTCAGATTCTTGCTCAAGGAGGAGTGCTGATGCTGTTGTTGTCCTGTTTTGGTTCTTTCTAGTTCGATCAGCTTGTGTTCCGTAGCTTGAAGGCTTATGCTTCATTGTACATGAGCTTAAGAAAGGAGATGGATGAAGGGTTTGGCCAGAGGAAGGGAAGAGAGGAACAAAATGAAGGACCAACGTAATAACTACTTGAAAGAATTGCAATTGGTCCTCTAAAGGACAGACAAGTCAGTGCTTGAATTCTACAGTCACTGGAGGAAAAGATCATCTCAGCTGTTGAACTTTTGATAACTTTCCGGGGAAGAAGGGACGCGGCACGTTCAGAGTATGAAAGTGCAAGTGAACGAAGTTGAGAAGATGAAGCGGTTACTAAAGATAAGATGGGAGCTGCAGGCATTTGTCGGTCAGAAATCCTATCCTCGAGTTCTCATTCAACGAAGGGACAAACAGTTTTTGATCCACCCTGGAAGATAGCTGAAGGAAGACATGGGAGCATCTACAAACCTGCACGTGTGTCTCAAAGGAGGAGGAGATATTCATTGAGACATATCTTTTGCAACTTGGGTTCTCGGGATGTTTCGCCAGAACTTCATTGCGTAGAACAACAACATTACACTGATACCCACAGATGGACTCGTCAACTTAAACAATAGTCCCGATATGCTCGTACACTTATTAGGCTTGGCCCAACTATTAGGGAAAAAAGGGGTTAAATTATTCGACTAATTACTAGCCAGCCAGCATTGTTTATTGAATAAACGTAATAAGTAATTAATTTGTTGAACTGATTCGGAAACGAGCGACGCATGATGGGCCTAGTAGCAAGCTACCAATTGGCACATCCCCTTTACAAAAATAAATTTAATATCGAGTGGGCCGATGGCCCACATATCAGATATTAAACTGATAAGAACAGATACTACACTTGATCTAAGCCAAAAGGCCGAGAAAGGTATGAGTTGAACAATTAACGGGCCTGTATTTTATACCCACCTCGTTTCTGATTGCCACGGTACTGTTCCGATGTGCTACTGTATTAAGGGAATGCAAGCAGATGCTCTGCTTCAAGCCTTCAACCTAAGCAGGTATTTGTCAAAACCGGAAAAAACCCTATGTATATTTGGTTCTATGGCAGCAATTATGCAATACTAACGAACACTTATATCACAATCGAATTATTTATCTTAACTAAGGAATATCGAGATCTTCGTGAATGTTGTTTGAAGCTTTTGAAAGTGGTGTAGATTGATCAAACAAAGCGATGGATAATGGCGAAGTTGATGGTTAGAGTGAAAGCACCAGCCTTCCAATCTCTTAATTGGCCTAGCTGGAATACCAACATCGACATAATTATCCATGGTTGACAATCATCATTAAAATATGGTCGAATATTATTCCTAATTTTTTTAAAGATAAATTTTTACACCAAAATTATACATGTGAAGTTTCAATTCTGAATCTCTCTGAATTTATATAAGTCTTGTGTCTCTAGCTTAAATGCTCTTGATGAATATTATTCCTAGCTTAACTTAAGTTATTTGATTAAATTGTCGTCTAACATCATCGATGTGAGCTTTGTTTGAAGCTCTGTAGCTATGTTGGTGGAGTAGGTTTGGACATCGACTCTGCAAGTGCTTATTGACATTGAAAGCTATGTTGGTAAACAAAACTTCAGAAGTTTTACCCGATTTTAGTTTAGATTAGTCGGTCCATTGGACTACATATTGGAGATAGAAATGAAACTTCCTTATCCTAGTTTGATAATGATCTAAACATATTTTTCAATTGGATAGATATCAGCACCCCAATAATAAGGTCAAACTCTAATAGAGTTCAAAATAAGAAAAAAATTCCGAGAAATTACATGAGACCTAGACCTGTAAAAGAGATTCGATCAACTTTACATAATGATCTAAACATCAGGAAGGTAAATCGTAAGGAGTTTCACTGGTCAGTTATGGTGACAAGATCGGAACCAGTTTTTTTGTTTGCTATTGTAAATAGTTTCCAAGATAAACTCTTCAAACTTCCCATGACCAAGGATGATTATTAATGACTTCACAAAGCTTCGGGCTTGATCCTTATAGATAGCTGTTTTTTTTTCGCTCCGTTGTTTTTACTGTTTTCTTTCTGTTTTTAATAAAGAATTTACTTCTAAAAAAATGATTTCACAAGGCACACGATGAGCGAACAGCAAGCCTCCAGCCTCAGAATCAGTTCAACATTTCCATCCGAGGAACTCATAGGAGCTCTAAACGCATTGTTATTACTTTTAAAACTTACCCAATTAACTTCAATCTTTAACACTCATAGGCGTTCTAAACGCTTTTTTTTTCCAAATTATCTTATTAATCCATCTGGTCGGTATGACCTCAATTAATATATTTTTTTCCTCGGCGTCCTTGTTTTCTGCTCCTAAAACCAAACATATATCTTCATCAATCAAAATGCACTGTATCTTTCCTTTCCGGCCTCTCCAGTGAGCGGTGTCTTATTGCCTGTTTGGGTTTAATGACTAAAATCGTATAGTCTCCGGGTCATTAACTTTACTAGGGGTTGAGATGTCAATTTCAGTAGCTTGGAATAAGAGCAGTTATTCAAATCAAGGAATAAAAAGTTTTGGTTTAGAACAAACGTCATAGACAAACAAAGACAAGTACGCGTTCTATTGTCTCTTGCGTGAGAAAATTCAACATTCAGAATTCGGAATTGGTTGAACAAAGAAAGACAAATACTCTTCCAAGTTGCGTTCCGTTATGACCAACCATCCACATTCAAGAAAGAGCTTAACTTAGGGTAAGGGTAATGTGAATCATAGCAACATCTGACCAATTACGAAAACACACTTAAAATATTACAACATTTCGAGGTCGGATTTCGTAAACGGAGCCTTTTTTTTGTCTGTCATAACGTATCCCTAAAAAAAAAATCGAACTCTGTCGGTGTGGAAAGGCAAAAGTCAAACAAACACATGGGGCACGCCGTCACCTAACAAAGGTGAATCTGTAACCACTCCGCTCTTTCCGGGAAAAAAAGTACAATTTTTTTCCAGCACTTCACCCGTTTTTCCTAGTGAAGTGAAAGATTTCCCTACATCACCTGCAACGTACGTGCCATCCAAGGAATGGAGCGCGAAATTCACCTGATGTGTCCCATATACTAAACTAGATGACTACCACGAGAATGGTGAGATATATGCAAAAGGAAATTATCGATTCAAGGAAATGAGACTTTAATCCCGGCTGAGCTACTGATGACACCTTCGAAGAACAGAGGCAGACACTTGGGAAGCAAAATGAAGGTGATTCAGATTTCATGACAGAGCAGATACCTTCAAAGAGACTAGTGTCACGGACTAATTTTCTCGTGCAATCTAATCCGCGTGGCACTCGAGCGCTCGAGAAGTCAAGCCGCGACACTAGGCGAACAATTAACTGGATACTAATCAACACCTTGTCAATTTCAACAGACAAGCTAACAACTGATCATTACAGACATGCGCGGATCCGAAAATCGGAGACAGAGACAATCAGCTCGAACTGGATGCAATTGTAACCACTTCGTGCAAGATTGCAGGTCAATCATACCTTGGAATTGTGCACGTAAAGAAGCACAAGTCGTGTGGGGTTACATATCCACATCGATTCATTTCTCGACGACTTTAGCAAGCAAACGATCATCAGAAGGTACCAAATGCATCATAGCAAGGCCACAATAACCCATCATGCATACAAATGAAGAAGATGGCTTGGGAATAAATAGGCACTGAGATATAATAAATAAACCAGGCTCCTACATAAAGAGTGCAAGTAACATGAAGAACCAAAAAAGAGGAAAAGAAAAAATAGAGCTGATGCAGGACATTTGAGATTCCCCCTCTTCTAGGATACAAGGCGGATAAAGTCGGCACACATCGCAGCCGGAAACCTCAAACCCGACACCATAACTACGTTCAGCAGATAATGTAGCATTGAAAAACTAAGAAGTAGCAAGTAACACCTATCACAATAGTAAACAGAACCGGGACACGAAAGACATGATCAAAATCCCTCTCTAACCAGATCTTATTATTCCCAATCCCTAAATGACTCTGTCCTTCCTTAAAACTAATTAACCGCTTTCCTGCCGATTCATCATCATTTCAACACCAACATCAGCAGCCAAAAAGAATACCAGGAAAAAGCGCTGTGGATCTCACATCTAGTCCTCGGAGGACTCGCTCCTCTTGGCATTGCCATCAGCAGCATCCCTCTCCTCCAACAACCTCCCGGCAGCCTCCTCGTCTTGCTGCAACTTCTTCTGCGCTTCTTTAGCCTTCATCGCCTGCAACTTAGCATGGTTGTAGTACGCGACCCCCAGGAACGCGAGCCCGTACCCGAACAGATTAATAGGCGTCACAGTGTCCTTGATCACCGACCACGAGAACGCTATCAACAGCCAGTCCTTGACCACGCCGGCAACGTTCATGGTCAATGCTGAGGTTTTCCCCACGAGGAGGAACACGGCGAGGTTGAGCGCGAACGCGCAGAGCGAATTAGTCCCGAAGACCACGAAATCGAAGTGGAAACTCGAAGTCTCCTTGAGCACCGGATACTCCACGAACACCCACGGGACGAAGAGGAACACGAGGCAGCAAGGCGCCACGTAGTACAGCGAGGTGATAGGGTTTAGGGTTATACCTTTGGAAGTCAATAGGATCTGGATGAGGACCAAGCGCGTGGCCTCGAACGCGACGGCTCCGAGCTGGAGGATAACCCCCCACGTGTCGAACCTCGCCTCGCCGTAGGCCGCGACGGCGACGCCGAGAGAGATGGAGAGCATATTCGCCATGGTGTCGGACTTGAACGGCTCGCGCTTGAGGGCGACGCCGATGGAGTAGACGGCGACGGGCATGAGGGCCTTGAGCATCTGGATGAAGGAGACGGAGAGGTAGATGTAGGCGGAGTTGGAGAGCCAGAGGGAGAGAGCGTAGAGGGCGCCGATCGGGACGACAGACGACAGGTAGAGGTCACGTGACATGGCGACTGGCTCGACGACCTTGAAGACCTTGATGAGGAGGGTTGCGAGGGTGGCGCAGAAGGACATGTGGATCATCGTGAGGGAGATCGGGTACGGCCAGTTGTACATCTTCTTGTCTAGGATGAACTTGTTGTAGACGATCACCGTGAAGGAGAGGAAGATCCATATCGCCACGTACGAGTATGAGAGGAGGATCTTCTTCAGTACGCCGTCGCTTAGGGTTCCGCCTCCGCCGCCCTTCCCCATTCCCGGAGGAACCAGATCTGGTTCAAGGAGGGGTGTTTTGGTAATTTCGCCCTCTCGGTGGTGAAGAGTGTAAACAAGAGAGCGTCTCTCTCTGTGTGTCTTTTTTTTTTCACCTGTCTCCTCTCTCCCCTGTGTTTTGGTTCCGGGGGTGGGGTGGGGGTGGAGGACAGTTAAAAAGAGTCGATGAGTTGGGCTTGGGCTATGTGGTTATCGATTAATTTAAAATCGAATAAAATTTTATAAATAACAAATTTTTTATTATAAATATTTATTAATGATCGACTTTTAAGAACTCAAGGCCTCGTAAACGGACAGGTTTTGTTTTTCTTTTTCCAACAGTGAAAAGCTGTTTGGTTAGGATATAATATTATTTTCGTGCAAAATAAAAGTCTATTCGACTCTTTGACTGGAATTATTTTCTGATGCGGAGTTTGTTTATGCCAAAATATAGTTTCCATTGTTGAAAAATATTTTTTTAATGGAAGGTTGACTTCTATCGTATTGACAAAGTTTTTTTTCCTCCGGGATAAATACGTTTTATTATGCTAAATAGAGATAATTATGAAATTGCAAACTCATACATAAATGCGACGTTTTGTTTCTTTTTCTTTGAATAAATATATAAATAACTTGGCGTTTTTCAAGTTAAGTTAATTATCTCCAAGAGTCCCGTTAAGACTGTAAGTAGGAATCGTATCGTCAGTGTCTTTTGAACCAATTCATTTGGAAAGTAGAAATCATTTCCATTTGCATAGTCAGAGTGAATAGAATTCGTTTCCATGTTTGGGAAATTAAAAGTAAAATTTGAGAATTCATTTGTATCTTGAAATAGTGTCATAAAAAGAAAATTACCAACAGTCTCGTTTTAGATCTACAATCCTACTATTTTAGAAAGAAAACTCATTTCCTAAGTTTGAATGAAATTCAGTCTCATTTCTTATATTAAATTAATTCCAACGAGCTACCTTAATTAAAAATTGTGGAAAATTTTGTTAATGAAATCCAATTCTTATTTTTTTTAACCTTCCAAACAGGCTCCAGAGAATATGCCAATCGGAAAGTGAAATTACTTGGGACATGGACATCACAAGAGCGAGCGGTTGTTGCCATGGGGACAAAACTAGAAAACCATAAATGAAGAAGCGAGTTGTATTAAATGGCAAGTCCGAGGAACGCTGGGAACTGAAATGGAACTTGCGAGTTACAATTATTACAGTAACTGATCGGTCACGTGGACGTACCAAGTCAGGCCCTCCCCCCTTCACGAGTTTGGCTCACAAAAAATAATTTATTTATTTTATTCCCGAGGTTACCTGTTTGATATTAACTTATTCTAATAATATATTAAAATATTCATAACATGAAAAGGTTAAGGTAACAACCTTGACGGTCAAAGTATTTTCAACAATATAGAGATATATAGTTATATACTCCTATATTATTTATTCTATTTTCAAAAAAAATTATTAATTCGAGATTTCTCTCGCTGGTTAAGACTGATAATCATAAAACGGAACGGTGACTTTTTATACCGTTAACTGTTAAGCATCCAATATGAATACTTTTTTATTTCCGTAAGAGCCTAATATTTAAATAAATTGAGGTCGGTGTGCAATATATTCAACTTTTTTTAGAAATCTAGGGGCAATATATTTCGTAAGAGCCTAATTTTTATTAAGCATAGTACAAATATAATGTGGGAAACTGACCCCTTCATATTTTCAACTATTTATACCTCGCCATATTGGCTCAAAATATAAACACAAATTGGTCCAAGTAAATTATAAATAGAATTTGATAATACCCTCGAATATCAACATTTCCCTTTCAACTTGCATACGTGAGTTGGTACATACTCGTCTGCACGATGTTTCTATCGTACTTGGGGAAGGTTCACGCATTAACTAGTTCACGATGTTACGAATATATGTGCATATATATTTTATATACTAGGTGTACAAATTGATAATTAAAATATTACAGATTGACTTTTTCATTCAGATTCTATGCGTAAGCGACTAACCATGATCGTGAAACCATTTTATTTGTATAGTTAGCTCGCCGAAACAATTCTTTATTAAAAACATTGATGTGTTTTTAGTGCCTATCCAACAACCAGAACCAGTTCGTTATATGCTTCAATTTTCTATGCAATATATATTTTAATTACTTGGTGGTCCGTCCACGTCATTCTACGTAATTACTATTTTTTTGGTATAAACGTAATTACGAATTAGCTCAATTAATTTAGGGAAAAGTCCATTTTAGTACCCTGTAGTATCGCCCAAAATCACTTTAGTACCCTGTGGTAAAAAACTGACCAATCGAGTCATACTTATTCCAATTAACATAAAAAAGGTCCTCGGGCAGCTGCCCGGACCCGCCCGAACCCTGCCCGGACTCCATCTTCTTCCCTCTCTTCCTCTCCTCCTCCTCCTCCTCCTCTTCTCCTCCTCCTCCTCCTCCGCCACGCGGGTCCGGGCAGCTCCGGGCAGCTGCCCGAGGACCTTTTTGATATTAATTGGAATAAGTATGATTCGATTGGTCGGTTTTTTACCACAGGGTACTAAAATGATTTTGCGCGATACTACAGGGTACTAAAGTGGACTTTTCCCATTAATTTATATACTGGCAAGCGAACGCGAAGTATTTCAACTTGTCGGTGGAGTAAATTAATGTACGATTCGCGGAGCCGGGTCACGAATTTAATTTCCAATTAATCCAGAATTTCATACAGCTGGTGATACGTGGGCTAATACATATCGCATGCAAAAAATGGAACACAAATACGGAGCTGTCCGCGGCGTGCATTAAAATTTGTGAATGTCGATTTTTTAAACTTTCCGCTACATATGAGCTTTAGATTGTTGAAAACATTTTCATTTGTTTTTCAAATATGCTAGCATTTTCAATTTTTTATACTACTTTTATTAATATAATTTCAAATCAGATAAAATTACGATCAAATTATTCTTGTCAATTTTTGATTTGTTGATACCTGAAACTTATCATCTCTGCTTTATTTTGACGCATTTACATTCTGAACTGAATTTGAGAATTCGATCTCGTCGACTAATACAATTAGTTAAACCGATGATTAACATGGTTGACCATGGTCGATCCTCCATTCAAGTTTTTTGTTTTTCATAAAACGACCCAGGTATAGTAAAGGGTCCTCAGTCGGACATCGATATTTAAAACATCGATCGATACAACAGTGTTCTTTGCCGGGGTCATCACTCAGTCATAGTAGTTTAACCACTCTAAACATATGTTTTAATTAACCTACGCAATTAAGTGCTAAAGCTCTTTTGTAATTGAACCATCGTTGCGTCACTTGTCCCCATAAGTAGTCCACCAATAAAAAACTTCGATCATAAGTTGGAGCTTAATTAATACTGCGATCGGGAAGTGGGATCTCGTAACTTTTATCGCAAATTTCAAAGTATTTTTTTTAATACTATATGATATTCAAATTTTTTAGACTGGCTAATTTAAATTTGAGTTTGATAAAATTTCTGAAATATAATAAATTTCTTTAAATAAATATTTACTAATGTTACAGTCTAAAAAATCAAACTCAATAATAAGTTAAATTAAAACAAATTTTTATCAATTGATCTCACTGTTTTCATAACTTTCAACTTTTAAAATCGTTCCTTTGAGATGAATTGGCGTAATTACCGGGCAGCTTCGCCAAATTTTTATTCCAAACTTTTGTCTCACCATATTTTATTACTTTTTTAATTTCTGGTCGACGGAAGTCGAGATCGACGACTTAAAGTGACAACCTTTGGCTTTAATAGTGATACTTACGGATCTTATTTTAATTCAATTCCCGATTTAAATCATTTCTGTCAATACACAATTTCTTTCCAAATTCCAATGCGCTGGTTTATGGTCAAACCTTCAATTAAACTCATTAACAAAAAACTTTTCGATCTTCCTTAATTTAATTATAATTAAAAGTTTCACCACGGTAGTAGTCTAGTAGAAAATCTGTAATCGAATTAACACTAACATAGCAGAAATTAAAAATAAAAATTTGAAGTATTTTAGACTTTATTTTATTAATATATTTTTATATGCTAACGTTCGTTAACCTGCCAAATTAAATAATGGGCATACATATTTTGATCGGATGTAAATACGGGATCTTTTTCTGATATGGTGTGTTAAAAAAGGACACCAAAAAGGAGTTTTCTGACCAGGGGATAATTATAGAAGAACAAGCAACACATAAATTAATAAAGCTGCAAAAGTTACATTTTCGGGCAAAAACCAGAAAGAATTAGAAGAATACGATAAAGCTTTCAGTTTTTTTTTATAAAGCCTTCAGTTCTCGTCCCTTTCGCTGAAATCACGCATCTTGTCCCCTTCCAGTTGTTTTTTCCCCCTTATCGGAGCCTTTTTTTTTCCAGAAAAAAAAATACTTTATATAAAATTAAGTAAAAAAGTCAGTATACAAAAGAAAAAAAATATTTCATATAAAATTAAGTAGAAAAGTCGGTATACAAAAGATTATGAAGTTTGAAAAGAGGAGCAAAAATTCAATATGTAGATAAAGAATCTAATCTAATTAACTTACAAATCCAATCAACCACTTGATTTTGTAGGCGACTAACTTAGACTAAGAGTACAAAGAGATAAGAATTGAAGTTCATCCCTACGATCATTAACAAGGATCTCAACTTGTCACTTGATTTGTGGCAAAGGAGAAGTCAACTTACCACTTGATTTGTGACCTGCAGTCCGGTGTAACTGATTCGAACCATATCAAGGGCAAGTTGAATGGCCATGTTTTCAACTTCTAGTGGAGACGAAGCCATGATAAGCGAACTCTAACCAGTATCCACAATTTTTATTTTTCATATCAATCAAGCATCGGTCGATTTAATTACAAATGATGACTAACCGTAGAAAAATGCTTAGATAAACCGGTTACGATTTTCAAGCATAAGCCTGCTAAAGCTCCTCCTGTCTCGGTCCACAATTTTTTGTTTATATTATTTGATATCCTAAATATTTTGAATAATGTATAACATTTCAAACAAAATTATCCGGATAAATAATAGGGCAAATTACTTTCACGTTCTTGAAGTTTGGTCACCCTCCCTCCAGGGTCCCTGACTTTTAGAAAATGAGTGTCCCGTCCCTAAATTTTGATGATAATAGATTCTTGGGTCCCTGGAACCAGAATATTTCATTTTCTCCGGCGAACCCCCACTTGGAAAGACAAAAATACCCCTCTCGCTTAAAAAAATAAAAAATCCTCTCCTCCTTTCATTTTCAACCCCCAACCCAGCCCATCTTGAAACCTTCAAGTCCATTAATAAAAAAATATCAAAATACTCTTCCAGAAAAAAAATTAAAATCCTACAAATCTACTGCCCATGAACTTAATTGTTCTCAAGTGTGCCATTAGAAAATAAAAACCCACGGAAAAAGAAAGTGAACAAACGACAAGAAAAAAGGACGAGGAGATCGGATTTATCACTACAAGTTTCAAGCTTCTCCGCCTTTCTCCAAGACCTCATCAAGAGTCTCAATCCTCTTACTCTCTTTATCTCCTTTACTGTCATCATCTATAGTTGAAAAGTGGGTGAAATTAGTTAGCTAGGGTTTTCGCCGATTGGAGCCCGGAGACTGCCAGAGATGAGGGGAGACTGGGGAAGGGGAAGAGATCTCCTCCAGGAAAGGGGCGTCGGCCCGATAGAGGCAGAAGACGGTGATACCCGCGATGAGGTGTCATGTCCAGCGTTACCTGGCCAGGAGGACTCCGTCTCCGTTGAGGGTCTTCTCCGATACGGGGTGGTGAATGCTCTACGCGGAGTAGTGGTTCAACCAGATGCTGCTCGTTGAGAAGATGAAGGTGGCGGTGCCATGGAGGAGGGAGAGGATGGGCTCGTGGGCTGGGGCGAGGTCGAGAAGCGAGTCCGGGAGATTATAAGCTCAGACGTAGGGGAGCTTCTTAGGGGGAAGGTCGGCGAGTTCAGGGAGCGGCAAAGGTTACGCTCGCCCTAGGGGGATCTTCTTTATCCAATTTGGACAGATTTGTTAGTTCATGAAGATCTTAAAATTTATGGTGGGTTGAAGGTTTGGAGATCCAATTTAGGATTTTAGTTTTTTTATTAATGGGTTTGAAGATTTAGTTGGGTTGGGGTTGAAGGAGATGGGTTGGGTTGGGTTGGTTTGGGATTAATTGATTTTTTTTATTAATGGATTTGAAGGTTTGAAGGTGAGTTGGATTGGGGGTTGAAGATGAATTGGGGAAGAAGAAAAAGGGGGAGAGAATTTTTTTTTAGTGGGAGGGGCATTTTTATCTTTTCAAGTGGGGGTTCGCCGGAGAAAAAGGAATATTCTGGCTCCAGTGACCCGAGAGTCTATTATCATCAAAACTTGGGGACGAGACAATCATTTTCCAAAAGTCAAGGACCCTAGGGGGAGGGTAACCAAACATCAGGAATGTGAGAGTAATTTATCCTAAATAATATGCTGCTGTGTTTACGATGGTTTGAAATTGAGATATTTTGTTAAAGGTAAAAAATATAATCTAATATTTTGAGAATCGATAAATAGCTTCCAACCGTTAGGATAATTGCATTCCAAGCAATAGACCCGGATTCGACTCCCGGCAAACGCAATTTTTTAAAATTATAGGAGGAACATAATTCATTATCCGTATCTATATTCGAGTCCGAAATATTTATTTTCGATAATTCAAATCCGAGTCCGAATATAAAATTATTCGAGTTGGAACCCAAAATTTTTTTGGATAACAGATATCAGATTTTTTGCTCACCCCTAAACACAAATAAAAGTTTTTCCAATAAAGCTATTGAACTCGAACCAATGTTGCTACTGCATAGTTTTAAAAATTACGATCTGATCGGTCGGACCGTGAATCAGGCATCAGAGCGATCCGTTTTAGGGGTAAAAAGGGCCTCCGATCAGACTGCCCAAAATTTAGTCGGACCGGATGATTCATACTGATTTTTGAATCGAATCGCCCAGTCTGACCAAATTTTAGCCAAATCAGCAAAAAATTAAACAAAAAGTCGTATCGTATGCTCGATTTTTCTTAATCAACAAAGAAAAATGGACAATGGTTAATATTTCTAAAATGTAGATTTTGAAACCTATATTTTGACTATTTAATCTACATAATATTCAAATAATATTAAAAAGTTTGGTCTGATGGTCTGGCCGGTCTGACCAGTCGGGTCAGAAAACGGAAAAAATCCGGCCCATACCAAAACTCGTATTTTAAAACAATGGTTATTGCTACCTTGCTCCTTGAGCAACTCCTTCAGCATCTTTAGTTCTTCAACAACATTGTTAGCAGCCATGTTCAAAACTGCTTTCTTCGAGTCAACATTTGTAGACCGATAACGAAAATCACGATCAAGTGGAACACACCACCCAAGCTATTATAACTATTTTTTGCACAAACATAGTACAATCGACCATAATTTTTTTCACTTTTGGCAATTTTTACCAGGGCATGGACACCATATCTGCATTCAATATTCATGTACCTTGCACCATCATCGAACTCATACAACAAACTCGAGGGTGACATTGGAAACCTAAAAGACTTTGACCCAGCTTCTAACCCAAGCTTCCACCCAACTTTGACCAAGCTTGAATGCCAGCTTCAAACTGAACTCAGACCCAAACTTGAACAACACTAAGCTTACACCCAACCTTAAACCACAACTTGAAAACCTATGCTTTGACCAGCTTTGAACCAACATTCGACCCAACCTTGAACCCAGTCCTCGTCCCAGCATAAGCTTCTTCC
The DNA here is from genome assembly GCA_963995505.1 of Hypericum androsaemum. Taxonomy (NCBI): domain Eukaryota; kingdom Viridiplantae; phylum Streptophyta; class Magnoliopsida; order Malpighiales; family Hypericaceae; genus Hypericum; species Hypericum androsaemum. The sequence continues at coordinate 18,199,297 of OZ023190.1, forward strand.
TGACGCTGATTCAAACAGTGGCTTCAATGGAGATTGAGATTAGGTCATAGATTTGAGAAGCGAAGGATATAATTTCAATTTTGGGAAAGTTCCGGTGGAGAGTTATTTTATACTAAGTTACTCGAGTTTTTTTAGACCTAGGGGGCTTAATTTTTGACTGGGAATATTTTTGTCTTTTCAGGTAGCTCTTTGCCAGAGATAAAAAGCAGGGACGGAAATATAATTCTTCAAAAGGCAAGAACTTTACTAATAATTTTGATATAGACCAAAGACCTAAAGATAATTTGCCCAACAAAAATCAACCAGTCAGTCTCTCCTCTTCCCAGCCTCTCTCCTTTCGTTGAGAAAATTAGTTCTAAAACTGGTTTTCCACTATGATTGAACTTCTTAGTCGAGCATGGCTGGATGCTCCGTTTAACGCTGGATTTCTTTCCATTGAAGGTCGACGGTCTGGGTTAATTAAACAGTCGAAAACAATTTTGGAAGAACTTGAATCATGAAAGAACTTGATTTGAACATTTCATTTCCACAGAAAAACAATGAAATTGATATCACCCAAATGACGCCCATCTAATCCTTTAGCAACAAGAACAAAGAGGAACACGAGGCGAGGCTAATTTGAACCAAAAACTGAGCGTTTAGATGGGAATCTCCCAAAAGACGAGCGACAAAATGCATTAGTCAGCTAATACTAGAAATTAACCACGCACAGGTATTTAAGGTACTCAGACTACCATCCGCAAATCCAGAAATCACAGAAAGTACATGCGATTGCAAGTCATAAAAAAGCTCCAAGTGAATGGTGTCTTCAAGCAGACCCCCCCTCATAGGCTACAATCATCCAAAGGTAGCAGAACTAAAAACAACTAGCTTCGAGGACAGTCTGAAGTATAGTACAGCAACGGAGGCCAGAACTGCCAATACCAACTTGGAGACGTCACCAGACGAACATCTCTTACGATGGCACTGCAGAAGAGAACAATGACACAATAAACTTAATCTTGTGTTCTAACAAAGATAACGTAAACTTGAAACAACGGCAGAGTAAAATACTCACTGTATGTCGAAGTATCAATCTGCTCAGGAAGCTCCTTAATATCAACCTCAAACCTCTCTTGAACCTGAGATCAATCAAGAATTTATTACGGCTTTTTCAAAAGCCACGGCAGATGTCAAAACAAGCAACAAAGATCGTGCATCACAGACCTGATTCAAAACATCAGAGTCCGCAGCAGATGACACAAATGTAATCGCAAGTCCTTTGGTACCAAACCTGCCAGCTCTTCCAACCTATCAAAATTATAATCAGGAAACCGACAACAGAAGAAACTAGGGTAACACTAGGGCACAAACATTCACTCTATAGTAATAAATACCCTGTGTAGATAAGTATCGGCAGAATCCGGCATGTCATAATTGATGACGATGTTAACACGTTCAATATCAATTCCCCTGCCAACCAAATCGGTGGCCACCAAAATCCTCTTGTGTCCCTCCTTGAAACTTTTGTAGCGTGTCAACCTTAATTCACATAGTACCAAAGTTAAACCGTTAAAAGACAGATTCATTCAGAAACAATCTTTTGTAGAAAAAACCCTACTGATTTGAGCAAATATATATACTTGAACACAATACAAGAGCTCAATGGTAATTGTACAGATTGAGATGTCAACAGCAACTCTGGAAAAAGACAAATGCGAACCTTTCTTCCTGGGACATGCCAGAATGGATGCAAATGGAAGGAAAATTGCACTCAACAAGTAACTTGTTTAACTCTGCTGCACGGCTCACACTTTTCACAAATATGACAACTTGGTTGAAGTCCAATGCATCAAGAAGATCGTTCAGCTTCCGGTTTTTCTCCAGTTCTGTCAGTTTGATGTAGTGCTGCCAGAATATATTCAGATGAGAATCCAGACATCTACACAATGTGTATGAGATCTATAAATAATGAATCATAAAATACATACCTGTACAAGACCATGCAAGGTCAACTTGGCCTCATCGTCGACATAAATTTCCATTGGCTGAAAGGAACAAATTTCACAGTAAATCACATTAGGGGCCTTCCTCAAGCTAATGCAATCCAGAAGGAAATGAACGACGGATTTCCAGCCCTCCAATCCAGTTTCTGGTGATCCACTTCCTCCAGCTGCAACAGTTTTTTCAGGCATGGCTTGCAGTTGCAACCATCTCCCTGTGTACTCTCTAATACTACTTGGAGATCGCACCAAAAACACCACACCCAATCCCATTCACTCAGGTGACATCACTCTGACCCATTCTCAGAAACAATAATATCTAGACTCTCTCCCGCAACACACAGCCCCAACTTCCCAATCTTTCCCCAACAACTAAATCCCAATAAGAAACTCTGCCAAAAAAAACAGAGAGACTCGTACTAAGGACAATATCTCCCACCATAAAAATGAAGAAAAATAATGAGAAAATCAGTTCCACTTTTCCCCATCTTGTCAAATATTCTTCAACAATGAGGACTGGATATAGCCACTCTTGTAGTTCATCATGATTGGCTTACTGGACTTTTCGCAGAAATCAAGCATATGAAAAGATTATCGCCTAAATTGAAGGGAAGACTGGCCATAAGACATTACATCTTGCATGAACTTCTTGCAAACAGGGCGGATTTCTTTGCTGAGTGTGGCAGAGAACATCATAACTTGCTTATCATGGGGTGTCATCTTGAAGATCTCTTGCACATCCCTCCTCATGTCTGCAAAATGAATAAACATTAGGCAAGATAAAAAATGGAGAAGAAAATGATATCAATAAAATCCACATCTAGAAAACTGAAGAGTCAATTCCAGGAAACACTTACCAAGCGACTCAAGCATTTTATCACATTCATCCAGGATAAAATGCCTCACATTTTTCAAAGAAAGGTCCTTGTCTCTGGCCAGAGCCAGGATTCTTCCTGGTGTTCCAACAACAATGTGAGGGCATTCATTTTTCAGGAGATCCTTGTGACTTTTGACATTGACACCACCATAGAAGACTGCAACCTTGATGTCGGGCAAATGGGTGCTGAACCTCTCAAACTCATGACATATCTGTAAGATAACAAGGGCCAAGCCAATTTTTACATGACGTGATGTAAGAAATACCCAGAAATATAGGATCAAATGAGGGCAGGTTCCACAATGTCCGTTGAGAATACCTGATATGCCAACTCTCTAGTGTGACAGAGAACCAGGGCAATAACTTGACCAGCGGTAGGCTCTATCTGCTGAAGCGAAGATAGCACAAAGACAGCAGTCTTTCCCATCCCTGATTTGGCTTGGCAGATAACATCCATGCCCAGAATTGCTTGAGGGATGCACTCGTGTTGCACTGGTGAAGAACGAAAGAAAATTGTACCGAAGGAACTCTGTGTAAGTAAAACAAACCTCCTGATCCTTTAATTAAGGTTTACCAAGTGTGTGTCAGTCGTGTATTACCTGAAAATGGGTAAAAAAATCAATTAGGAACACAACAAAGAGTCTGTTGTCCAGGATAGGCTATAGCACGAAAGAAAGTGACAACCGCTAAAAAAAGTTAGGTTCAAATAACATTCAGAGTCTTCAAGGACTCACCCAAGCAAACACAAGGCAAGAAACTACAACCAAAGAAAAACAACATGCAGTTTCAAAATATCCAATATATATGACAAGAAATTTTGCATTTGTTACTTAGAAAGGAGATAACAAATATTGTAACACAATGTTCAGGAAAATTATTATACATCAGCAAGAAACTTCAAGGTATAGTTACCCTATGCAACCGAATAACAAAGGAATCGAGAAGTTGTACAAAAAAATGAAAGAAGAAGAAAGTCAATTGCCTTCGGAGGGATGCTCAAACCCAGAGTCAACTATAGCCCGTAGAAGCTCTGGCTTCAAAAGGAAGTCTCTGAACCCGGAGCTGTGTATTCCAACATACCCCCTGCATACAGAAGAAAATAAGTCTATTACTTACTTTGCACAGCCAACCTCGCACATCCAACGACATCAAACTAATCATATAAAGCAAAGACAACAACTGTCCTTTACAAGAATCAAAGTTCCAATCCGACAACCGAGCACATACACGTCAAATATCACAGATCTATAATAAAAACCATGAACCAATTAACCTATCCGTAGCACTCCCAATTATTCGGACCAAGTCAATTAGCTAACAAAGAAAGGAACTCAGCAAGTACAAGCAGAACAAGAGAACTCACTTCTTGGCTGATTCGCCATTGGCCTTAGCGGTTACAGAGTCCGGGGCTTTCTCGTCTTCTTCCTCGTAGTCGATAAGCTCCTCCTCGTAGGTCTCGTTCTCCCTTGTCTCTCCCATGACTGCACCGACAAAACCACAGATCTCAACCTTATTAGTCCCATCCAGCCCTTTCCCGAACCAAATCCCTAACCCTAGAACACAAATTAAGAGGAAAAAGATTGCAATTGTCACCTGCTATGGCGCGAAGAGGAGGAAGGATTGGGGAATTAGGGTTAGGGTTTAACTGGTTAAGGAAGATTTAGGAACGATGGCGGTCGAGAACTCGGAGACCTTCTTCCAAATCAGGGGAGAGAGAGGGACTAGGGTTGAGATTTACGACGCTGCTTTAAATAGACGACTCCCCGTTGGATTTTTCTTGCGGTTTCCCCAAATTACCCCTCCCCTTAGTCCGAAATTCATAAATTATACACACTAAATTTCTTGCGGTCGAACATGTGTTTTTTTATGGTTTTTTGACCTTTCAGAAAAAAATGTTTTTTAAAAAACGACTTTTTATTCCAAAAGTGCTGGTAAAAAAGAGTAACCAATCGCGCCAGATAGGGGTCGAACCTACGGCCTTCTGCTTAGGAAACAGACGCTCTATCCACTGAGCTACAGGCGCTGCTTGTCTATAGTCTTATTGCAAACGTATAAATTAACTTTATCGTGGAATTCTAAATAAAATTCTTCACCCCCTCTTTCTTAAGAAAAAAATGAATTTGAATTATGCTTGACTTCCTAATGTATGTTTAAATAGACGATGCAGTCCTTCATTTTTCAGAATATATGTAGCCGCCCTCTCTATTTGGTTTTATTTATACCCTTATACCAATTGTGTCATTCTTTTCGACCGACCCAACCCTCCTTCAGTCATCTTCTCTGCACGAAGACCAACCTCTGATTGTCATCTCTGGCGAACACAAACCTCCGGTGAGCACAAACCTTCGGCAAACACCAAAATCAACCCTCGATTAAAAGGGTGATATCATATACAAGTAAGGCATCAGTAACACCCTGATAGTTGGATCGGGTGACGGATCTCAAAGATTCTTAGCCTGCCTAATTCGAGTTATGACAGATATATCCCTAACCAAAGTTCAGAAATATACAAAGATAACACAACCTCTTGTAGTGGAACTGAGAACAGAGGGGCGGTTGTGACTTGGGCTGATGTTTCCGGCAAGTTTCGAGGTGGCCAAGGCGTGAGGAGGACCTTATACGGTGTCGTGGGTTGAAGTAAATGTGCCTGTATTTCTGGTGTCGGGTCTCCTCGTTATGTTCGGGACGGCTCGGTCAAGGGAAAGCCAAGTCGGCCTCGTCGAGGCAGGTACGTGGCGGCATGGAGGTTTTGTGGTGCGCCCGTCAGTCTCAGGGTATGGTGGCATGTCTACTGTGGAACGCCACCTAGGAATGGTGCCGCCACTATATATTGCAAACCCACTCCTATTTTTTTATTTTTTTTGTAAAGATATATGTCATTTACATGAAAAATTGTTCGATGGACCCGATACTATAATTACAAAAATAGTAAATAATCAGCAATCAAACAAGACAAAGGACTCAAATCAAAAAAGACATTGACAAATGTTATCATTCATATAAAAGTTGTATTTTTTGTTGGGGGTGGGGCCCAATATGGGAGGCCCGCTCGAGTGAGTTCTACACAAGTAGGCAGCGTTAGCACTCGCCCAGCCTATTTTTCTATATAAATTAATGTGCGACAACTAAGTAGTTAGCACGGTGAGCAGTGCATTATTTTCCTTACTCATTAGTTTAAGACAAATAATTGTTTCAGGTATTGGATAAATTTTTATAAAGAAAGGCCTCGCCATGAAGTGTCTCCCAAAGCGATGTGGGACGGGAAGCAATGTTAAAAGGATCTAACCATTTGACCATTTGGGTCAGATTAACGAAACAATGTTGTTAAATGAATGAGTGTCCACTCACCATTTTCACACAAAAAAAAGATGTCGAAACTCGAAACAATGCCATTTATATGCCGCCCAAACTTACTAATCAATACACGCACCCTACTTTGGAAAGTTCTTATAGTGAAAATTTGTAATCTATATAGAAATGATGTTCAATGATAGAAATTGAAAGGGAAAAAATTATAAGTCGTGAGGTTAGAAATAATATACATCATACTTATCCAGTTAGCACGTGATGTAATATGCGAAACAATGTTGTTAGGGATGGCAATGGGCAGAATCTGGGGATGATCTGTAAGACCGAGATCCTTACCCTATTTTGAAAGGACGGACCCAGATCCTTACCCTTATCTTTTTTTAAAATAAAGATTCGGGCAGGATCCGGGTCCCAAAAAATCGGGCAGGATAAGGACGACCTACGGGTCTGTGTTATTTTTAAAAAAATTTTGACTATCATTTGATTGTTCTCAAACAACAAACAATAAGGGACATTAAAAAAATATGAATGCAATTGATTCGTTCGTTAAAATAACTTAATATAAAGAAATCAAACAAACAAAGTTTAAAAATATTTGAAGTCGAGAAGGTTGAGATTGAAAATTTGGTATTATGTTTAGTAATTAACATACATATATATTATTTTTTTTAAATCGAGCAGGATCAGGGTAGGATCCTATAGATCCATATCCATACCCTTAGGATCAGGGCAGGATCCTATAGATCCATATCCATGCCCTTATCCTTTTAAAATATCATAATCCGGGCAGGATTTGGGTCTAGACCCGGTCAAAGTCAATGAGTCTTGGACCCTTTGGGTCTGGATCAGGGTAGACGCTAAGGGTAAGGATCTAATTGCCATCCAAAAATGTCGTTGTGTGGCAAGACATGTTGCACTTTCATCCCAGTTAGTTACCAAAGACCATACGCGGATAATTTTAAGAAATTACGGGGACCAAATTTTCAATTATAAACCACATGTCAGTAACTTGTATCGGTGAAATCATATAGTAATAAAATATTTTTTTTATCTAAAGAATAGGATCTAACCGGCGAATACAGATAAATGATGGAATAGAGATCAAATAAGCCCCTCTACTATCTCAAAAGGTCCACATAAATTTATGTACTTGAAAGTTGTTCGCATAACTCTCTGTGCTTCTCCGAATGAGTCAAATAACACCCTTGAAACCATTTTTCCGATCGCTGACGATAACTTACCGACTTACATAGCACCTTGGTCATCTTAAATATGCCACATCAGCTTTGTTTACCTTTTTTTTTGTTACTAATCATACTTGACATTGTAACAATACTAAATTTTATCAAAAATGTTGTTTCTTGTTGGGCTTCTTCTCATCCATCCACGCCTCCTCATTGGCCATCTACTAGAAATCCACACTCCCCACATCGTCCACCCATATTCTATAAATGATCAAACCTTTTTTCCTTAAAGAAGAGAAGCATACATCATGCTTTTTAATCCAACGGGCAACATAATAGATCCACCGGACAAACCACAAAGCGGGAAAAAGTGTGGGTCCCCATCCCCACTCACTCTCTCTCCGAGTCCAAGGAACTTCCCAAGCAAGGCGACGAAAAGTTGAGAGAAAGATGGGACAACCAAACCAACAAGACAAAACCCTCTCCTCCAAGTTACCCATCACCATTTTTCTACGAGTAAAAGTTGGTGTCCTCCTCCTCCGCCACTCTCAGGGCGACTCTAAGTAACTGAACCCACGACAGACACAAGAGTGCCTCAGCCCACGACGCCTCAATTGAGGTCAGTGATCATCCATCCCCCTTTAGATTGAAAAACTCGGGGCTTGGTTGGTTGGTTGGTTGTTTTTGAGGGATATTGGAATTGGGTCTTTGTTTCTACCTTCTGGGTGGCTGGGAAATCGATCAAAGTTGTCTTCTTTTTGTGTCAATTAGGGTTTTGGAATGGTGACCATGCATTGGTGGTGAGGTATAAGGGGGATTAAGCGTGTGATTAAATGATTAAGCTTCTTGTTGTTTTGTTTGTTTGATGAATGCAAGTTTTCGAGTTCTGTCTGGATTTTGTTGACACTTTTTGTTTCTGATTCTTGTCGGTGCATTTCATGACGATGATCAACTTCGCGACGAGTTCATTATTTCAGGCGTTCTGCTCTTTGCTTGATTGAGTAAAGTTTGATCAGTAAGTTTCTTTGTCAGTGTTTTTTGATGCACCCCGCTGGTGCTGTTATTGTAAGGTTTTTGTTCCTCGTGCTTTCGGAATCTTGAACATGTGATGTGTGTGTGGTATGTTTAAGTACCATGCTGATTCTGTTATTGTAAGCTTTTCCTTCTTGCGCTTTCCGAATCATGAACATGTGATGCTCAAGAATTGAGGGTGCGCTGCTTTTCATGGCTGAGGCTGGCCTGCTAGAATACGCCGTCTGACTGCTATGTGTGATCTGTAGGTTATATCTCAGTTCTGTGGATTATTGACGAAGAATGGAGGGAGCAGGAAACACCAAGGCTACCATAGTAACCCAAATTAGCCTTGGCGGGTTCGACCAGCACGTGAAAGCCAAGGACCTGGTGAAGTACTTGGAAGACGAGATAGGCCTGGTATGGAGATGCAGGTTGAAGACTTCTTGTACCCCGATTGAGTCTCACCCCAAATTCGAGATCACCAACATTGCAGATATCCTTCGAGTAGATGAATATAGGCGGGTGGAGCCTCACGCTTTTGTTCATTTTGCTTCGCCTGCATCTGTAACTTCGGCACAGGATGTTGCAGGCCGGTGTCAACTCATGTTTCATAACAAGTGCTTGAAAGTTAGCCTCGGGCCTCAAAATCCATACACTCTGAACCAGAGGAGGAGAACAACTACTCCTTTCAAGTTATCCGATGTGCGACTTGAAATCGGAAACTTGGTGAGTCGTGATGTGTTCTTTGTTGGTTGGAGGGGACCTCCTTCTGGCGTTGATTTTCTAGTGGACCCCTTTGATGGGACTTGCAAGTTCTGCTTCACCAAAGAGACTGCCTTCTCTTTTAAAAGCTCTACGCAGCATGCAGTGATTAAGTGTGATTTTAAGGTGGAGTTCTTGGTAAGAGAAATATTTGAGGTCAAACAGTACACTGAAAGGTCTTGTCTTGTTATACTATTGCATCTGGGTTCTGCACCTTGGGTGTGGTACAGAACAGCAGATGATGATATTGACGTATCAGTGCCATTTGATTTATTAGATGATGACGACCCCTGGATTCGGACAACTGACTTCACTCCTAGTGGGGCTGTTGGACGTTGCAATTATTATAGAGTTTCAATTCCACCTCGTCATGGTGCAAAACTGAAGAAGGCAATAGATTTTCTCAGAGAACGAAGAGTGCAGGAGGAGTCCCTTAAGAGACCTCTTAGAATTCTGGAGGAATCAGACTTTGGCACACCGGTGCTAGATCCTTTTTACTGCATTCAGCATGAGAAAGGCATATCTTTTGATGTAATGTTTATGTTAAATGTTGCGGTTCACAAAGGCGTATTTAATCAGCACCAACTATCAGAAGACATCTTTGACTTACTGAGAAAACAACCTGCAGAGGTCAATTTGGCAGCACTGAAGCACCTCTGCACATACAAACGCCCCGTCTTTGATGTGCATAGAAAGCTGAAGACTGTGCAGAACTGGTTGTTAAAGTATCCAAAGCTTCTTCAGCGTCCAAAGCAGCTGGATGATATTTCTGAAATTAGGAGGTTGGTAATTACTCCGACTAGAGCATACTGCCTTCCACTCGAAGTTGAACTCTCCAATAGGGTTTTGAGGAAATACAAGGACATTGAAGATCGTTTTTTAAGGGTTACCTTCATGGATGAGGGCATGCAGACCATCAATTCAAATGCTCTTTCCTATTTTGTTGCTCCAATTGTACGAGAAATCACCTCCAACTCCTTCCCTCAAAAAACACGGATATTCAAAAGGGTGAAGGACATTCTCACTGACGGGTTTTATCTATGCGGTAGGAGATATTCCTTTTTGGCCTTCTCATCTAACCAATTAAGGGATCGTTCTGCATGGTTTTTTGCTGAAGACGGGAAAACAAGTATTCTTGGCATAAAAAACTGGATGGGCAAGTTCACAAACAGGAATATTGCCAAATGTGCTGCCAGGATGGGCCAATGTTTCTCCTCTACATATGCAACTGTCGAAGTTCCACCAGAAGAGGTGGATGATGAACTTCCTGACGTAGAGAGGAACGGATATGTATTCTCAGATGGCATCGGTATGATCAGTCCTGATCTTGCAAAGGAAGTTGCAGAAAAGCTGAAGTTGGATATGAACCCACCTTGTGCTTATCAGATCAGATATGCCGGTTGCAAAGGGGTGGTTGCTACTTGGCCACGGCAAGCTGATGCAATTCGTTTGTACTTGAGGCCAAGTATGAACAAGTTCCAGTCAAATCATACTATATTGGAGATATGCTCTTGGACTAGGTTTCAGCCTGGTTTCTTGAACAGGCAGATCATAATATTGTTAACGGCTTTGCAAGTTCCAGAAGACACCTTTTGGGAGATGCAGGAGACAATGGTCTCAAAGCTGGACAAAATGCTTGTAGATGCTGATGTTGCATTTGAAGTTCTTACGGCATCTTGTGCCAGTGAGAGTAATATTCCTGCAATAATGTTGAGTGCAGGTTTCAAACCTCAAGCTGAACCTCATCTACGTGGTATGCTAACATCTATAAGAGCTGCTCAGCTTTGGGGCCTCAGGGAGAAATCGAGAATCTTTGTTTCTGAGGGAAGATGGTTGATGGGCTGCTTGGATGAGCTTGGTGTGCTTGAACAAGGCCAATGCTTCATCCAAGTCTCCAATCCAGGCTTGGAGAACAGCTTCTCAAAGCATGGTCCAGCATTTAGTGAAACACAGAACAATTTTTTGGTGGTCCGTGGTATTGTGGCAATTGCCAAGAACCCTTGTCTTCATCCAGGAGATGTACGGATTCTAGAAGCCGTAGATGTTCCTGGTCTACATCATATGCACGACTGCCTTCTTTTCCCTCAGAAAGGTGACCGGCCTCATGCAAATGAGGCCTCTGGTAGTGACCTGGATGGTGATCTGTATTTCGTGACCTGGGATCAAAATTTAATTCCACCAAGCAAGAAGAGCTGGATTCCCATGCAATATGATGCTGCAGAAGCTAAACTTCTGTCACGCCCAGTCAGTCACCAGGTAATTATCTTAATGTAGATGCTACTTGTTTTGATGCATAAATTTTAATCAAGATCTTTTTCGGTGGATGTCAAATCTTTGTTTCGCCTACATATTTCCCCCTTTTGTGATTCCTGATATTGAACTATTAACTGCAGTTTATTTATGCTTGTATAAAAATGCTATCTTCTTATAGAAGTTCATTGACTAGCTTCTGCGTGTTAGATACTTTAATATTTGAAAGAGAATCTTGCTTTGGAATAAGTTATCTGCCTTGATTTCTGCATACATAATTCCAAAGAAAAACTGGTTGTTTCTATATGTAGAGTCATGACACGAAATGAAGTGGTGCAAGATGAATGAGAGTTTCTGTTAATTTGCAGGATATCATAGAGTTCTTTTCTAGAAACATGGTAAATGAGAGTTTGGGTACAATCTGCAACGCACATGTTGCTCACTCCGATCGTAGTGACTATGGTGCTCTGGACGAGGACTGCATAACTCTCGCAGAGTTGGCAGCTACAGCTGTTGATTTTCCCAAGACTGGGAAGGTTGTTACCATGCCTCATAGGCTGAAACCGAAGCTCTATCCAGATTTCATGGGTAAGGAGGAGCATCAATCTTACAAATCTACAAAGATTTTGGGCAGACTGTACCGCCGAATAAAAGATGCCTACGATGACAGTATAGCTACTTCTTCCGAGTCTAGTGTTGCTGCTGCTGATATTCCCTATGATGAAGATCTTGATGTTTTGGGATCGGATGAGTACCTGCTTGATGCTTGGGACAAGAAATGCTCTTATGATGGACAGCTGAATGGTCTTCTTAGGCAATACAAAGTGAAGAAAGAAGAAGAAATTGTGACCGGGCATATCTGGTCCATGCCGAAGTACAACAGCAGGAAGCAGGGACAACTAAAAGAGAGACTCAAGCATTCATACACTTCAATGAAAAAGGAGTTCAGACTGATCTTTGAGAACTTGGAGACGGACTTGGACCAGCTCTCTGATGAACAAAAGAATGAGCTGTATGAAAGGAAGGCTTCAGCATGGTACCAAGTTACCTACCATCCAAAGTGGGTGAAGAAGGCACTGGAGCTACAAGAACTCGATGACGGGGATTGTACGATCATGTTAAGTTTTGCATGGATCGCAGCTGACTACCTTGCACGAGTTAAGATTAGGAGTCGGAAAGAGCCCTTGGACTTCTCTAAGCCTGTCAACTCATTGATGAAGTATCTTGTTGATCGGATGTGATTACCAATGCTCCCTCCAGTGGTTTCTTCATGCACATCAGCGAGGCCACTCTGCCACTTTTCCTCGGATTAGATTTTCTCTCTCTTTTCTCGGGCTGACCAGCTTTTCGTTTAATGTTATTCTCAAGAACTAGTCACCGTGCTGTGCTGTGCCGGCTTCACTCAAAGATGTTTATTTGTAAATCTGCACTTCTTAGTTTGGTGAATGCAAGGTTTCTGTTGCAGTACTGCTGGTATAAGAACCGAATCTTGATTTTACGCTCACGATGCCTTTCTCTTCGCCTCTTCTCCATTCCATCCAAAGTAAACATCTTGACGATTGTTATCGCTCGATGGTGAACCGAGTCGAATGATTAACCTGCAGGCAGTGACTTCCTGGAGTTCGGACTGAAATAGATCAAGTCATTATATTTATAGACACGGTTTTTAATGATTGTCTAATCTGTAGATACGATTTTTAATGAAATCTGATGGTCTAAACGAAATTTTCTCCGTGGGGGCAATTTTTTTGTTGTACTCACTCAATCCAAAACCGGCTTCCTGGAGCTGGTATTGTTTGGTTTGAAGGTTAAGGTGTAAAATGTCACTTTTCACGGGAGATGATACAATATTGAGGAAATGGTACCTTGAACATTTATGAAGGCATAGGCCCTCCAGCTTGCAGGAGGAGTGAGGACCAATCTAAGTCAATGAGGCACTGTCTTTACTGACACAGTTGTCCCTGGCTGTCCAAGTCTCAAATGTGTCGGTGGATCCACCAAAAGTCCCACAAATGCCACCTGCTTGACAAATAAAAGTTGCATCTTCTTCCTCTTCCTCAACTTCGGGGAATTTTCCAAAAGGGGGTTAATTTTCTCGACAATTTCCTGAATGGGGTTGTCAGGAGATGTTTTCCTTGTCTGGGGTCGAGCCAGAAACCGCTCAGCAGGGAGCGTTTTTCCTTCGCACAAAACCGCTGCTCGGGCAGCGTGTTTTTTGTTTTGCCAAAAACCTCTCCACCTGGAGCGGTTTTTGGTTTGCCAAAAATCTCTCCACCTGGAGCGGTTTTTGGTTTGCCAAAAACCTTGCCTTGGTTTGCCAAAAAAAATCCAACCTCCACAAATTTAAATAAGCACTCTAACCAACCAATCTACAAGAGCCTATTGACTTATAACTCTGTAATAAATAATATATTACATATATACGATTTCTATGAAATATGTAATATATTACATAAATAAGGGTTCCAAAAAAAATTACCCAAAGCGAAAGAAAATTACGGGGAAAACTTTTTTTTACCAAAAGCCGCTCCGCTGGGAGCGTTTTTTGTTTTGCCAAGAATTTTGTTTTGCCTAAAACCGCTCCGCCGGGAGCGTTTTCTTTTTTGCCAAAAATCGCTCCATCGGGAGCATTTTCTTTTTTTACCAATTTAATTGTCTCATTTAAACCAGAACCCGGTCTTAACCATTATACAACTTATTTATTAAAAATAAAGAGGAAGTAATGTTTATTAAAAATAATAATATTTTGGAATTCCCTTTGATAAAGTTGCAATAAAAAATTCTATCTTGAAGTTAATATGAACAACTAATTTCGTAATATAATACACCCAGCTAAATACAAAAAAAAAGACTTATTTCATAAATACATATTTCATAAGTACATATTTATTAAATAAATAATATATTTCATAAATATATTTATGAAATACGTATTTATTTAAAAATAATATATTTCATAAATATGTATTTCATAAATACATATTTATTTAATAAATAATATATTACATAAATACAAATATATATAATATACATAAATAATAATATATTACATAAATATAGATAATATATTACATAAATATGTTGTAAGAATAAGAAAACTAAAGTGAGAACTTTATAACAGTTTGGGGAGCAAAGGGTAATTTTCCTTAACTAGGGTTTTTGGCCTCAAAAATCTATATAAATAGGCTGTAGGCTGTCTGTGGCCGCCCAAAACTCACATCCACGGATTTCCTTCCTCTGTGAAGGTAAGGAGCAAGATCCGGCTTGGAAGGAGGCGCCAAGAGAGGACGTGACCATCGGAGAATCGCTGGACAAGGAGGGTAAGTCACTAATCCTGTCTGATTCTCGTAAACTCGATTTCAAGTGATTCCTGCTATGAGTCACGTATTTGCCTCTCAAATAAAAGGTGGAGAAGACGAATCTGTGAGAGGACGAGTCAGTTCAGAGGGAGTCTCGGACAGATCGTTGGATTAGGCTCGCCCAGATCAACGTCAGGTAAGTGGGAACTTTGTTACCTCATAGATCGAGGGGTCTAGGTCTCCTGAGATGATTCGTATCTCAGGCTGGAACATGTATGGCTTGAGTTCGGAGTCTGGCTTAAGCCGACCCCTCCATCTAACAATAATCTGTATCGATATGTCTGATTGTTCTCGAAGTTCTAACCTGTGTGATTTGTTGGAAATCGTAATGCTTTGATAAGTCCTGATTCTGTGTGTTTTGCAAAACTCGAGTTATGATATGTTCTGTTATGCGTATGATAAGTAGTCGGTTAGGATAGTCGGTTAGGATAGTCGGTTAAGATAGTCGGTTAGGAAATACTTGTATGGATATGTATGCTTCGAAATTGAGATGTGCTTAGTTGGTTAGATAGTCGGATATGAGGTCTTTCGATATGCAAACTGAAATCGTTCTTCCTGTGTTTCGTTTAATTGGTATCATTCCACTTACTGGGTTTATCAACTCACCCTAGCTGTATGTGTTTCAGATCGTTCAGGTGGGATCCGAGAACGGGAGTAGAGTGAGTACATGCATCATCACAGTATCGGATTTCCAAATGTTTTTATTCGTTTTGGTTGTTTCGAATTTTGTGTTGGATAATCGTCCCATTTTGTAATAAAAGTCTGTTGCCTAACGGGGTATTTAATACCTCGGCATTGTCGCCTCTATTTCTGGGTCGCGACAAATTATGGTATCAGAGCCGAAAGAAAAAAAAAATTTCAAACCGCTGCTGCAAAAAAAAAAGATTTTGTTCATTTATAGCATTACATTGCATTTCATGTAGACAAACCACCAAAAGCCTCAGGAAACAACTAGTGGTAAAAGAGGGGGGGGGGGGGGGGGGGGGGGGGGGGGTTGCAAATCTTGTTGAAACTATGGTTTTGGTGTGAAAATCCCGTGATTTTGTGTCTAAAACCACCAAAAACTTTGAAAGGCCATAACTTTTGACTCACTTAACCGATTTTCTATTATAACCATTTTTCGGAAAGGGAATTTCAAGATCTACAAACATTCTTGCTTCGCCAGAACGATCGACTTTGGGGGCCTAATTCGCAGCCATTTGAAGTTTTAGGCAAAAATTTCAAGTAGTTTTCGTCAAAAATTTTGAGGTGGTGTTGAAGTTTTCGTGTTCCTAGGGGTGAAATAGGTCGTAGGGAACCCCAGGGGGGGTAAGAATACGGGTTGTGATTAAGGAATGTTTAATACAAAAATTGTGATTGAGAATCTGATTGTGATTTTGTGATTATGACTGTCATTTAGTGATTATGATCTGCGGATTAGGGATTCGTGACTCTGAGAGTATGACTGTGATAAGTGCTTAGATTATAATTGTGTTTATGACTATTAACGTGGTAATGTGATTATTCAGATTATGTGAATATAATTTTGTTTAAGAATAGAAGCATGATGGAGATATCTGTTAGTGATTATAGAGTTATATTGTTAGTGCTAAGTGTCTGAATATATTAGTGATGTGCACACATCAGGAAACAAAATAATGGCACCGACGACGAGAGCTGGAGCATCCAGGGGGCAAGGGCAGCAACCGGCAAGGGAAATAGGGCCGAAACAAGTTGGGGGCCATAATGTGATCCCTGACCACGTGGAGGATGCTGTCGTTAATAATGCTGGCATGGATGATGACATCGGGGATAATGAATCAGCTAACGGCATTCCTGCTGCCCCTACCAATGCTCCTCCTGCTACCCCTGCCAATGCCCCTGCTGCCCCTGCCAATGCCCCTGCCACGAACCCAGCAGGGTTAAACGTTGAGGGTGCACTTTTGCAGAATCTGACCCTTTTAGTTCAGCAACACCAGCAGGCAGCCCCAGTCACGCCACAGCCTGTACTCCAATCGCAACCCACCATTGGGAGTTATCAAGAATTCCTGAGGGTTAAGCCACCCCCTTTTGATGGTTCAGAGGACCCGATCCAGGTAGAGGATTGGGTGGTCGAGATGGAGAAGGCATTTGAGATCGCCAACACCCAGGGCGCAGAAAAAGTGAAGTACGCTGCCTATGTACTGAAAGGCGACGCTCGTAGGTGGTGGGAAACTCAGGATAGGATTCGTCGAGACAAGAGGACGGGGGAAGTAGCAGAAGTAGAAGTGTATGGCTGGGAAGACTTTCTGAGAGATTTCAGGGGTCACTTTATTTCGCCAGCCAAGAGGAGAGAAAAGGCACGAGAATTCGACCAGTTAGTGCAAGGGAACCTGACTGTGACAGAGTATGATCGAGAATTTTCTAGACTCTCGATCTTCAAGTCGGCGACGACGCTAGACGAAGATACTCGAGCTAGAAAGTTCGAGGATGGGCTTATAGATGATATCAGGAATCTGGTGGTGCCTTTCCTCCTACCCACCTATTCGGATGTACTCCACAGGGCACTGGTAATTGAACAAAATTTGAAATCCTGCCAAAAGAAGACAGAGAAGGAACAGGCAAAGAGGAAGGTGGGACCGGATGGGGGAAATCATTATGCTGAATCAACTAAGAGATCTTACAATCCACCTCCTGCTAGAAATTTTGGCCCGTGGTGCGAGAGATGCAATTGTTCGGGCCACACCCAGGAGCAATACAGGTAATTGTAGTATTACTTTAGACAACTAGGAGACTTGGAATACAATATGTGAATTTACCACATATTTATTGTAGGTGGATTTCTGGAGCATGCTTTAAGTGTGGTAAGATGGGGCACCAACTGGCATCTTGCCCTGAAATGCGTGCACGGAGTTCAACCGCAACAAATTCCAGTGGCCGATTTGCTCTAGCCGGAGGGAAGCCGCCACCACCGCCGCTGCCACCACCGAGAGCTCCGGCACGAGTGTACGCCCTCAATCAATCTGAAGCTGGGCAACATGGAGATGTGGTGACAGGTAAATCTCCACACAATTAAGTTACATGTATCGCTTGGAAAATGCCATTTAAGCATAGGACTCTGTCGCAGGTAAATTTTTAGTAGCTGGATTTCCTGCGAATACATTATTTGATTCTGGAGCAACCCATTCTTTCATTGCTGATCACTTCGTGAGGAGACATAAATTATTGACATATAGTTGTGAGGAGGAGTTGGCAGTTACCACTCCACTGGGGAAGACCATTTTTGTAAACCAGAGTTGCGACTGCGAGATTCTTATAAGTGGCCAGCAACTCAAGGGGCATTTCCGAGTCATGAGAATGATGGGCTTCGACGTTATCCTGGGGATGGATTGGCTGGCGGGACAGTATGCCTGTATTGATTGTAGGTGTAAGTCTGTTATTTTTCGACCCCCAGGAAATGAAAAGTTCATGTTTGTAGACGCCAATGTCAAAACCCCCTTGACAATAATCTCTGCTATGGAAGCAAGGAGATTGATGCAAAATGGTGCGGTAGCCTACCTAGCTACTGCAATGGATGCGCAGACCAGGACTCTATTGGATCAGATCCCTATTGCTAGAGATTTCCCAGATATTTTTCCAGAAGAGATACAAGGGATACCACCAGATCGCGAAGTGGAGTTCCAAATCGAACTGAGCCCTGGGGCGAAACCTGTATCTAAAGCACCTTATCGCATGGCCCCAGCGGAACTAAAGGAGCTAAAAGTACAGCTGGTGGACCTATTGGATAAGGGATTCATCAGACCAAGTGTTTCACCATGGGCTGCACCGGTGTTATTCGTAAAGAAGAAGGACGGTTCCATGAGGATGTGTGTGGATTATCGGGAGCTAAACAAACTCACTATTAAGAATAGGTACCCCCTACCCAGAATTGAAGATCTGTTTGATCAGCTGAAAGGGGCAAGAGTGTTCTCCAAAATAGATCTACGCTCGGACTATCATCAATTGAAGATTAGGGATGAAGATGTGTATATGATGGCTTTTCGCACTAGATATGGACATTATGAGTTCCTAGTGATGCCCTTTGGATTAACCAATGCTCCAGCAAAGTTCATGGACCTGATGAATCGAACCTTCCGCCCATACTTGGATAAATGTGTGGTGGTGTTCATTGATGATATTCTGGTGTATTCACCAAGTAAGGAGGCACATGAGGAACACTCGAGGATGGTTCTACAAATAATGCGAAAGGAACAATTATACGCCAAATTGAAGAAGTGTGAATTTTGGCTCGAGAAAGTTACATTCCTTGGACATGTATTATCCAAAGAAGGAGTATCTGTAGACCCCGGTAAGATTGAGACAGTGGTAGGATGGCAGTAACCAAGCACTGTGACAGAAGTACGCAGTTTCTTGGGATTGGCAGGCTACTACCGACGTTTTGTGGAAGGGTTCTCCAAGATAGCCATAGCTCTAACCAGGCTAACTCAGAAAGGAGTGAAGTTCACATGGAGTGAAGAATGTGAGCAAAGCTTCCAGGAACTGAAGAAGAGATTAGTGACAGCACCCATACTAGCTCAACCTAGTGAAGGAAAGGATTATGTAGTTTACAGTGATGCCTCGAAAAATGGGTTGGGATGTGTACTTATGCAAGAGGACAAGGTGATCGCTTATGCATCATGACAACTTAAGCCTTACGAGAAGAATTACCCTACCCATGATCTCGAGCTAGCAGCAGTAGTTCATGCACTCAAGATATGGAGACATTACCTTTATGGTGTCCGATGCGAGATGTATACAGATCATAAGAGCCTGAGATATATTTTCACACAGAAGGAATTGAATATGAGACAACGAAGGTGGCTAGAATTGATCAAGGATTATGATATTGGGATCCACTATCACCCAGGAAAAGCTAACATAGTAGCAGATGCTCTCAGCAGGAAGAGTCAAACGGGTAAAGTTCATACGACACAAGAAGGATTGATACGTCAATTGAGAAGTTTGGGGGTGGAAGACTCTGAATGTTCGATCGGCTTAGCGGCAAGTCTGGAATTGGAGCCCACACTGCGAACTCAACTAGGCGAAGGACAACGCAAGGATGCAACTCTTATCTCTCTTAGACGGCAAGTTGAACGAGGAGAGCTAGAACATTTTCGCATTGGAGCCGACAATAATCTGTATTACCATAACAGAATATGTGTCCCAGCAGCCAAAGAATTAAAAAATAAAGTATTGGAAGAGGCTCATACCGCCCGCTATGCGGGACATCCAGGAGGGACTAAAATGTACCAAGATCTCAAACTTGATTTTTGGTGGTCCGGTATGAAGAAAGAGATAGCAGATTATGTAGCCAGTTGCATGGTATGTCAATTAGTCAAGGCGGAACACCAACGACCAGCTGGTCCCCTTCAACCATTAGAGATTCCAGAATGGAAGTGGGAGAAGATTATAATGGATTTTGTGACGGGACTTCCAAATAACCTTCAAGGTAAAGATGCGGTGTGGGTAGTGGTTGATTGCCTCACCAAGTCAGCACATTTTGTAGCATACAAGACAGGTATGTCTATTGAGCAAATGGCAGAATTGTACATAAGAGAGATAGTACGGTTACATGGAATTCCAATGAGTATCACTTCTGATCGAGACACTAGATTTTTATCTAAGTTTTGGGGCAGCATACAGAAAGTAATGGGTACAAAATTATAATTCAGTACAGCTTTTCACCCACAGACGGATGGACAATCTGAACGGACAATTCAGACGCTAGAAGATTTACTGAGAGCTTGTGTGTTGGATTTTGGGGGAAATTGGGAGGGACATCTGCCATTAATGGAATTCGCCTATAATAACAGGTTTCAGGCGAGTATTGGAATGGCTCCTTATGAGGCCCTGTATGGCAGAAAGTGTCGTTCGCCCATCAGCTGGAATGAAATAAGAGAGAGAGAAACTTTGGGCCCAGAGATGTTCAGGGAACTAACTGACAAGGTACCAATAATCTGAAGCCGAATCCAAGCGGCACAAGATCGACAGAAGAAGTTTGCAGATCAACATCGCAGAGAAATAGAATTTGAGGTTGGAGACCATGTATTTTTAAAGGTATCACCTACCAAGGGAATTCGAAGATTTGGAATCAAAGGAAAACTGAGTCCACGTTACATTGGACCCTTTGACATAACCCAACGGATAGGAAAGTTAGCTTATCGACTGGCTTTACCTCCGATTCTGGCAGGGGTACATGATGTATTCCATGTGTCTATGTTACGAAAATACATCCCGAGGGAGGGGCAGGTGGTACAAGATATCCCATCAGAGATACGTCCGGATGTGAGCTATGAGGAAGTTCCTCTGCGAATTGTCGATGTCAAACTTCAACAGCTTCGTAAGAGAACGATTGAGTATGTCAAGGTGCAATGGAGTAATCACACGGAGAGGGAAGCCACTTGGGAATTGAGCTCTGAAATAAAGGAAAAATACCCTTACCTCTTCGAAAGCTCAAGTAAGTTTGAGGACAAACTTTATCCTAAGGGGGGAAGAATGTAAGAATAAGAAAACTAAAGTGAGAACTTTATAACAGTTTGGGGAGCAAAGGGTAATTTTCCTTAACTAGGGTTTTTGGCCTCAAAAATCTATATAAATAGGCTGTAGGCTGTCTGTGGCCGCCCAAAACTCACATCCACGGATTTCCTTCCTCTGTGAAGGTAAGGAGCAAGATCCGGCTTGGAAGGAGGCGCCAAGAGAGGACGTGACCATCGGAGAATCGCTGGACGAGGAGGGTAAGTCACTAATCCTGTATGATTCTCGTAAACTCGATTTCAAGTGATTCCTGCTATGAGTCACGTATTTGCCTCTCAAATAAAAGGTGGAGAAGACGAATCTGTGAGAGGACGAGTCAGTTCAGAGGGAGTCTCGGACAGATCGTTGGATTAGGCTCGCCCAGATCAACGTCAGGTAAGTGGGAACTTTGTTACCTCATAGATCGAGGGGTCTAGGTCTCCTGAGATGATTCGTATCTCAGGCTGGAATATGTATGGCTTGAGTTCGGAGTCTGGCTTAAGCCGACCCCTCCATCTAACAATAATCTGTATCGATATGTCTGATTGTTCTCGAAGTTCTAACCTGTGTGATTTGTTGGAAATCGTAATGCTTTGATAAGTCCTGATTCTGTGTGTTTTGCAAAACTCGAGTTATGATATGTTCTGTTATGCGTATGATAAGTAGTCGGTTAGGATAGTCGGTTAGGATAGTCGGTTAAGATAGTCGGTTAGGAAATACTTGTATGGATATGTATGCTTCGAAATTGAGATGTGCTTAGTTGGTTAGATAGTCGGATATGAGGTCTTTCGATATGCAAACTGAAATCGTTCTTCCTGTGTTTCGTTTAATTGGTATCATTCCACTTACTGGGTTTATCAACTCACCCTAGCTGTATGTGTTTCAGATCGTTCAGGTGGAATCCGAGAACGGGAGTAGAGTGAGTACATGCATCATCACAGTATCGGATTTCCAAATGTTTTTATTCGTTTTGGTTGTTTCGGATTTTGTGTTGGATAATCGTCCCATTTTGTAATAAAAGTCTGTTGCCTAACGGGGTATTTAATACCTCGGCATTGTCGCCTCTATTTCCGGGTCGCGACATATGTATTTCATAAATACATATTTATGTAATAAAAAATATTACATAAATACGTATTTATGTAATAAATATTATTTTATATAAATATGTATTTATGTAATATATTACATATTTCATAGAAATCGTATATATGTAATATATTATTTATTACAAAGTTATAAGTCAATAGGCTCTTGTAGATTGATTGGTTAGAGTGCTTATTTAAAATTGTGGAGGTTGGGTTTTTTTTGGCAAACCAAAAACCTCTCCAGGTGGAGAGGTTTTTGGCAAAACAAAAAACACGCTGCCCGAGCAGCGATTTTGTGCGAAGGAAAAACGCTCCCTGCTGAGCGGTTTCTGGCTCGACCCCATACAAGGAAAACATCCCCTGACAACCCCATTCAGGGAATTGTCGGGGAAATTAACCCCCTTTTGGAAAATTACCCCTCAACTTCTTACAGGTACTGTCAAAGTAAAACAGCATATGAAAAGGGTTGAATTTGCAATGTTTGTGAATTAGCACAGGCCTAAAGAGAGAAATGTGCAATTTTTTTTCTTTTTTTTTTAAGAATGAGAATGGAAAAACCTACTTCGACTGTTCGAGTTGATCTTGATGAACTTGGCTTCGGAGGGATTTTTTCTAAAATAAACAAAAAATAAAGATATATTCTCGAAATATGTAAAAGCTTAATATATTCTCAAAATATCTTAAAATTTAATTAGAAACTAAAAAAAGAAAGGAGTCCACCAATGTTTGGGTCAACTCCATCTTGCTACCTCACAATCCTTGACAGTCGAAATTAAAAAAAAATTAATAATGGAGCTCGGTTGGTAGTAAATTAATATAATATAAGACTCCATCTAATATATACCAAAATTTATTTATAACGGATAAATTTTGCGAGACCTATGTATAAATCTCGAATGTTATGCAATTAAAAAATTAACTAATTGAGCAAGAATTTATCAACTCTTTAAATTTTTAAAAAAATTTAAAAAGGCAAGTTGAGTCGACCTATCTTTAGGTCATAACCTTCTTTACTAATATATATACATATATACACACACATATATAGATAAACACTTTTAAAAATCTATAAGATGATTATTATTTATTAGAAAATAGAGCAAACTTTCGTATATAAAAATTCTAAGTATGAACTTATATTTTCTAGGAAATCAAATTTTACTTAAAATAAAATTTTAACAACCTAATTACAAACTATACTATTAATACTATTTACAAAATAAATTTTATTTAACTACTTTACCTTCAATCTTCCGCTTCTCTGTTTCACCTTCTCTACTTTAATACATGTATCCAGTATTATCAGGTGATAGCCAGTAAAAAAAAAAAGCTACGTTTGTTTATGTGGTTTGGATATGACTGGACTAAATTTTTTGTCGAAGTACATGTTTGATGCAATAAATGGCTTGCACAAAGTTGAAAATTTGTCCAAACTCACCTCCATATTCTTATCCCATCTTTAACCATGGGCCAGAAAATTTTGTCCAAAGACATAATTTTTTTTCTCATATTCTTTAACCTTAGTACCTCAGTCCTTTCTCTTTTTAAATTTCTTCACCATATTTAACCCAATTAAAAATGCTCATTTTATCTAATATGTGATTGCGTATCTGATATCTATTTTTTATTTGGAATCAAATATTTAAATATTCAAATACAATTCAGATTTTCTAAATTTTATATTTTCAGGAACAAAAATATATAAAGATATTTTATTTGATATAAATAATTTTGGATGGTATTTCATTTGAATAAAATCACACATAACAAATTGTTTATTAAATTAGATAATTCATATTATCCTTGTCTAATTTTTTTGGATATTATATAATTTCTTTGTCATATATGGATGCCAAAAAAATGATTGTTCTAATATTTGAGATATAAATAATGCATTCTCTATTGTTTCTTTGACGGGTAGTTTTGTTTTTCACAAAAATTTTAGGTTGAACTATTATATGTACCAAACAAGAATTGTACCAAATGTATTGAAGTTACCAAACACGAGACAGAACAGCTAGAACAAATAGTTCTGTCCAGTTATGTTCTATTTTTTCAAGTCTGTCTAGAAGAAGTAGCAAACGCACCTTAATATATTACAAGCTGCCCGCTTGACCAAACTTTATTTATTTTTTAAATAA
Source organism: Hypericum androsaemum (assembly GCA_963995505.1). Lineage (NCBI taxonomy): Eukaryota > Viridiplantae > Streptophyta > Magnoliopsida > Malpighiales > Hypericaceae > Hypericum > Hypericum androsaemum. Next base: position 18,223,773 of record OZ023190.1, read on the forward strand.
ATTTTGGTCAGTGAGTCGACCCTATGTTGGGTCGACTCTTGTATATCTTTCATAAACAAATTGGTTTGTGCTGTATTTTTTTAATTTCTAATTATATTTTAACAAGAATATATTGAATTTTTACTTATTTAAGGAATATATCTATGTTCTATTTTGAAAAAAAATCCCAGCTTCGGACCCGCTTAAATATCGTGTCTGGAGATATATTTTTTCGCGACGTGTCAAAATGCCTGTGTTGCAAAAAATTTTTGCCATTGTCCTTCATCTTCTGTAGTGTCGAATATGATGGATCACCTGTTACAAAAGATGTACCAAGTGCATTCAATACTGATAATGTGACTTGATAATAATGATCAGAGATTAGCCGTATCAACTAGGGATTAAACTCACTATGATTGCTTTAATTTTCTTAATCAATGTTTGGACTTGAGGAAGACTGATGAACCATCATAGGACATGTCCTTAACGACCAATGCTCATTATTTACCTTGATTGCTAGCAACAACTTATGGTCCTTTCTTTTTGAACCTTAATTGCTAGCAACAACCTATAGTCCTTTCTTTTTGTTAAAAGGGGTGGGAAAAGGAAATGAATTTAATTGATCCAATAGTTAATTGTGATCACCCAACTACTGCCATGAGATTCCCTTTCCTTTGTCAATTCATTTATCAAAGTAGCCCACGTGACTTATGTCCCCTTTTGCTTTAATGCTGATTATTTGAGTTATTAAGAACCTAATTATATTAAAATTTGATAAGAAAAGATTTGTCACCACGTGTCGTATTGCTGGTCTTGGAAGTTTGACTAGTTGGCTATGAGATCGTGAACCCTAGTACATAAGAAAGAAATCATATAATTAGATCTCGAAACGGGACGTTTGATCTCCGTGTCTTTTAATGCATTGGCATGGGTACATCATATGCTAAAAACTTATCAAAAAAAGCATCATAATTTTAGCTAAAATTTTATGGAACACCAAGAGAAAGAAAGACATTAAATAACCACTTCATTAGCATACAATAGAACCCCAAATCTGGCCAGACCAGTTTCACATCAAGAAACCCTAATTTCTCTTAACCTCCACTAATTTATATACTATTCGAATAGGTATTATAAAGTATGGACTAGACAACATTTATTTGGGTGCAATTTAGTTAGTATTTATGGTGAATTTAACGATTTTAAGGCCGGAAAATAAAGTAGTAGCAGTGTAATTGTGGCTATATAATATACATTAGATGCTATACGTATTAATGAACTTGAACGAGTAATTCAGCTTCGAGCGGGTAGCTCTATGTATAACTAATTAATATGCTTCTCTAGGAACCCCACCGGATCTATGAGGAGAGGTTGGAGGGTCAATTCCAATTAAGTAGCTCCTCTATCATCTGCATTGCTATTCTGTCCTCCTCAGTGACCCCTTCCAAGCCATTTCCAACATTGGTCTCCATCATCGGCGACCCGGATGACGATGACGCGGAGGAGGAAGAGGACGGGGAGGTCAGCGGTACGGGATCACCGGGATTCTTCTTGCCAATGTCGACCCTCGTGACCCAGCTGGAGCTGGACTTGGTCCCGGCCCGCTTCTGCCAAACTCCGATGTGGGAATTGTCATTGTCCAGCCTCAGGCAAGTGAGGGAGGGAGAAGGGTCTCTGCAACATTTGCGGAGCTTCGCGTTGAGGAGCTCGGATAGGCCCTCCGGAGGGATCGGATAGTCATCTTGGTGTCGATGATGATCGCCATTGATGCTCTCTTTCGGGTCTTGATCTAGTTGGTGACACCTCGGGAAGTTGGTCTTCGCATTTTGGCCATTCATCAGTATTGCAGCTTGGTCATATGCCTTGGCTGCTGCCTCCGCTGTCTCGAATGTGCCTAGCCACACCCTCCTCTTCCTGTAATCCAAAAAACCCGATTCGTAAGAAGATCAACTTGGTCTGATAACATATTTAAACCGACCTTGGCATACTAAGGATACCAAATGTACATACATTTATTTATATATATACCATATGGTAATAATGGTAGGTGAGTGAGGCTTACAGTAGAGGGTGACGAATTTCGGAGACCCAAGAGCCCCACTGGCGTTGCCTGACTCCTCTGAACTTCTTTGATTGTACCATCTCTTTTTATTCGAAATGCTATTCTTGCTTTAGATAGAAGCAATGGGGAACTTGTACGGTGGTGGATGGACTATATGTGGAAGCGAGATCAAGGAGCATATAAATATGAGATGGGAATTTCGAGGAGGAAAAGAGAAGCACAACAGGGTACATGCAGGCCCGTACTAAAGTGCGTCACAAAGTTATTCATGAGTTGTCGGCTCACAATGTACCAAAAGTTGTTCTAAAAATGCTGTTGATAACACATTAATGTTAATATTTGATAAGAAAAATGTTGTTATTGTTTAGAGTCTATATTGTTAGAATCTGAATTAGTCGTTGCAGCGGATAGTCCGGAGTTTGTAGTGAAGAGAGTGTGAGTTGTCGGTGAGGAAAAGTCTAAAGTTGCAATTAAGAAGCTCACCTACACAAGTGTGAGGGGAAACTGATGGGGCTGGGGTCTACAGCGTTACCAGCTGAAACAAAGTATAACGCGTTGGCCAGGCGAAGGGGAACCAATCACTGGCAAGCATGAACTTTCTATCCACCTTAAGGAAAAAGTTACACCATCCCCATTTCGGAGGGGTGTTCATCATATCGGATAAATTCGAGTTTTCGAAAAAACGAGTCGTGACATTTTGCCCCGAATGTTCACTAATGAACATGAAATTGGATGTTATGAGCCGCCAAAAATTGATATTGAAACTTGGAAGGGACTTCGAGGCTCAGACATAACACTGCAATGTATTGCATGAAGTCAACGATCTATCCGGTAGCATTCATTTAGTTCCATGTTTCTTTTGTCAGAATGACAAAATAATGGTTGCAATACAGTTGCCGAAGATTTATGACAAAACTAACTACGTTGACTTTATATTTTACTCGCCCATTCCAAAAAAAAGTTGCAAATTTTTCCTCACGGATAAGTTAGCCCGAACCAAACATTTTTGAATAGAGGCTGGTGGTGATTCTACGTAAAATTTTAGTGAGGTGTACCATAGCCTCTCTCGTTGTATTTGTACGGTCAAGGATGATATGTGGGGCTCATATTTAGCGGTATCAACGTCAAGGCGGGTCACTCTGACCTTGTCAGGTGCTCTTTCCTTCTTGTGAGTTTTTCCACTGAGTTTTTACCGCCTGAGGATTTTACCGAGGCCGACGGCCGGAACTTCGAAAAAGAGGACCCCAGTTTTGAGACCAATGAGGTAATTTTTTTTTATATAAATGAAGTTGTATATTCCCCAAGAATGACCGCCAAGTTGTAAATACACCATAGGCACCATAGCACCGAACCTTGCGTCCCAGATAACGAAAATCAGAACAAGATGATGTACGCTATCTGAGTACTATCGCCTAAGTTCATCAAAAGACCTAAGGAAAAAATCCCAAATACACCGAAACACACCAAAACAAAACAACGCAACAAGGAAATCACGGGGGTCGAAGGACCAGAATAGATCCGGACCGCGAGCCGCTCTTTTAATGCCCTCTTGTTAGGAGGCTTGGCTACGGTTAGGCCGTTTTCTTTTGTCTAATGTACTTGGACTTATTTTTCGTACCCCACATTGTTTACCAAAAAAAAGAGTAAAATTTTTGTACTGAGACCCGCAAAATATGGTCTGACAGTACTACTCGCCTGATAGCATGGACACAACTACAAGAGTTCTTTATCACTTTATCTCTGCAAGCAATATTTTATTAAATGTACGTATACGTATCCTCATCCATACGACACAAAAAATGTGACTCACCTTTAAATGAAGGTCTATTTCCATAATTCGTGGCTCATACAAGTGAAATCCCCTGGAGAAGATTTGTTTAGGATTAGCTGGAGATTGATTAGGTCGTCGGGAACCCAGAATAAAAAATCGGTGCAGACCAAATTGAGACCTCTGTGGAAGAGGACCAAGTCTTTCTAGACATGGGTTTACTAGTTTCCGAAATTAAATATTCCTGTGGTTGGATTTCCCCCGGGAATGTCAACTTTATGGTTGCAATGCCATTTATACGGAGGCAACTGCATGTTGTGGATCTGTATCTCTAGGCACTTTACCTTTTCAAAGTTAGATTAGTCGTCAAAATTAAGGAGCGAATATTCAGATAATATGTAATATAAAAAAAATTGTACCTTTCTATGGACGCCTGCTGCAAGCAATCTTGGAATTATGTGTGTGGATGTGAACCATGTGGTGTAGGCTGCTCTTTGCCTCCAGTTGCATAAACCTCGGCCGTGATGTGCTCCAAAAAAGAAACGGTCACAAATTCATCAGTCTTTTCGATTACATTTATATTTTTGTTGTCAAAGTTATGGTTAATTTGGACTATCTCCAGGACCGCACATTAACTATTTCGAAGATTTTATAAGGGTACCTGGCAAAAAAATAATTAAAAAGCTATTTAAGTTTTTTTAGTGGTAAAAGGCTATTTAAGTTAGGTATATTTGATTTTTTTAACTGTTAAAATTTTATTTATTAAAAAATAAATAATCAAATTAGTAATTAATTAAACTTAATATTTGTTACACTATTTAGTGATCACTAGCACTTTCCCTAAAAAAAGACAATAATCTATCTAAAAGCAACACTAATTAGATAGAGATTATCTCATGATTAATCCATGAATGTCTTCTGATCTAATCTTTCGATTTAATCTCATACGTTTTGCCAGCTCGAATGTGGTGGATTTTCCAAGAGGGGTATATTTGATTATTGATTCGAAGTTTACACGTACTTAATTTGTCTCTTATCGTAAGAGTTTGCTTTTCCTCTTGGTTCCTTTTAGGCGTTTTGTAATGAGATGTCTCAGAGATTCCTTGGTGATTAATAAAGTCTATTCTACCTTTTTTATAAAAAATTTCTCTTATCATAATACAGATTATTATTGTGTAACAGCAATGAACCATGTGAGGAACATGGTTTGATACATGTTTAAGTCATTATATCTAAGCCAAATACTTAAAAAAAATTAGTTGGTAATTTAGGCTTTTGGCCTAACAACATAGGCGTATGATGAGTTGACGAATATCCAGGGTTCAAACTCTAGTTGGTGTAATATTACTGTAAAAATTTATCTTTATAAAAAAATTAAGGCTTAAAAATTGATTACAACGACACACTAATCAATATTAGATTCTCAAGTTTTGGTAAAAAATCATTTTTTTCTTAATGGGTAGTTGACTGCTAAATTCAATTCGGTCAATCTATATCGAGTATACTTTGAAATATAATTATTTTACGAGAAATAACACTCACTTTAAATATACAGTCAAATAAATAGAATCCAACTCAATTTGTAATACAATCATTCACAATATTAAAAAAAAAAATTTGTCCCGATTGCCAATTAATAATGTTCCAATTATGTATATTCTGATCGTTGTCATTATCAATTTATCATTTACTAAAAAAACATAGTTGTCCATATCAACGCTAATAATTTCGCAGTCGAAACGGGCCAATGGTTTTGGGCTGTTTCTTGAGATTGGACTACAGGCACGGAGGGCCCAGTTTGAAGGCCCATAAACTAAAATTCCATATACGGGCTGGACTGGCAATTAGATCGAACCGAATTACACGATATAATGTATCAAAAATATTCTTGTAAAATGTCAACACAATAAAAATTCAAATAAAACTATTCGGTTAATTTAGGTACTCTGTGGTTAAAACGAAAACTTTTAAAACATATCTTTGAGGAATGGTTCAAAACCTTAAGCAACCTTAATAATGATTTTGATTCCTACTTTTTGGTTTCTGTCCCTGGAAACCTTTGCAACACAAAAGAGACTACCTAGCCTATGGTTAAAGGCGGGAATCCATACCGACAAGACTTGATCTAATTAATAATAAAGAATTTGTATTAATTTAAAAAAGTTTTGTGTTCTAAGTTTTACGAATATAAAAAATAATTATTGAAAAAATCACCTGAAATAAAATTCGATAATGTTCAACTATAAATTTTTTAGCTTTCAAACAAAGGAATCGATGCTACCGTGAGTTCTTTGGAGGTTGATCTCTTTCTTAATCCACCGTACTAAGTATACGTATGATTCCTCCCTCTAAAATATATATTAAACATCGCTCGTATCACATAAGATTTCTGGCCCAATTTTCTCTTCCAATGCCTTGACATTGCCTCCAAACTCTCTCTCTCTCTCTCTCTCTCTCTCTCTCTCTCTCTCTCTCTCTCCATATTTAGAGGACAATATTCGTTCATAAAGCCTCCAAATGCTAAGATTTCAAAGATTTAACCCAGTGCCTCGAAGGCTACACGGGACCCTCTTCGCAACAATATATGGAGTTGATAGACCTTTAAAAGATAGGGGCGGGTTACTTTGTTGCACTACGGTAAACATTTTTGATCTCTATTTTAGTAGTAATTCTTCCAATTGCGTTTTTTCATTCGTAAGATTTGAATCAAAGAAGTCGTGAATCCAAATCTCTTACTTGGACCAACTTTCATGGTTATTTTCTTTCTTTTTTTTTAACTTCCAAACTATTTTTATAGTATACAAGTACCGAGACCGGATTGAGTGGATACTAAAGAAAATTTGTCCACAAGTGGGGACTACATTTTGGGCCGTCAGATTTGATTATTTTTAAATCTAATGGTGATATTGGTTTGCATGTGAAGTGATATTGGTTTGCATGTGAAATGATATTGGTTTGTAAGAGGCTGGTTTACATATGAAGTGATATTTGTTTGCATATGTAGTGATATTTGTTTGCATATGTAGTGATATTTGTTTGAGTTAATCCTCATAGATGAGGACTATCCCAGTCCCCACCAAATCTGCCCCTGTAACCCTGCAAGTACCTGGCACTAGCCATTAATAGCCAGGGGATGATCAAATTTGGGTGAATTTTCCAACTAGTTCATTGGTCAAATGGCTGATGATTATGATTATATTTTTGACCATCTTTATGTTATAAACCAGTGTGGAAAGAAGTGTCTGGACAAAGTCAAAAGGGTGCTCTGTGGATCACAGGTAATAATAATAATTCCAATACTGGAGTGGAAACTCCTAATTAACATTGGATAATCCAGCTTACATCATTTCTCGCGAATTGGTTCAATTGTTGCACTTACACAGGATGCAGGTTCCAGAATCTATGTGAAGATTGATCTAGACAGAGCAAAAGTTGCAGAGACCAAGACACTGCCAAGGAAATATAGCAGCCTCAAATGGAACCAATTGTTTAGGATTTACTGTGCTCATACTACAAAGGATGTTGTGTTTATTATAAAGGAAGAGAAACCAGTTGGAGCAGAGGAGATTGGAAGAGCTAAGCTACCTGTTGAGGATATCATCAAAGGGTTTATAGCAGAGAGGTGGCTTGACATTATTGATGATGAAGGCCTGCCACTTCCAGGAGGCCCCAAGCTTCATGTCATGCTTCAATTCGCGGGTGTCGAAAAGGACAGCGATTCGGCTCAGGAGATCATCAGTCCTAAGACAAGTACAGGAGTTCCGTACGCATACTTCAATCAGAGGGAAGGCTGCAGGGTCACATTGTACCAGGATGCTCATGTTCCTGATGATTTCAGGCCACGGATTCCGCTCGGGACTCGTCAGTACGATTCGCACGGGCGGTGTTGGGAGGACATCTTCGACGCGATAAGTAACGCGAAGCTGTTGGTTTATATAACTGGATGGTCTGTGTACACTGAGATAGCCTTGGTGAGGAACTCCAGTAGGTCTGGAAGCGATGTTACGCTTGGTGAGCTGCTTAAGAGGAAGGCTGATGAAGGTGTCACGGTCCTCTTGCTTCTGTGGGATTTTTCCAAGTTCCTGCAGAATGTGAAGTTGGATACCCAGATGGGAATTCATGATGTGGAAACCTACGAGTACTTCAAGAAGACGAACGTTCGTTGCGTGTTGTGCCCTCGTCGGCCTCCTGATAACGAGAGACAGAAAGTTTCTGGTTTGGAGATCGCTACAGTTTTCACACACCACCAGAAATCAGTCATTGTTGACTGGGAGATGCCTGGCCAGGTATCTCAAAAGAGGCGGATCGTGAGCTTCATCGGAGGGCTCGATCTCTGCGATGGCAGGTACGATACTCCGGACCATCCTCTGTTCAAGACATTGGACACAGTACATCATGATGACTTCCATCAGCCCAACTTCCCCGGCGCGAACATAAAAAAAGGCGGTCCGAGGGAGCCCTGGCATGATATCCATTGCAGGCTAGAAGGGCCTATTGCTTGGGATGTGCTGTACAATTTTGAGCAGAGATGGAGAAAGGTAACAACTGCAAATGAATTCCTAGTACTGGGAACCAAGCTCAACGAGGTTATAGTCCATCCTTTAACAGCATTGCCATCCAACGACAATGAGACATGGAACGTTCGGTTATTTCGCTCTATCGATACTGCAGAAGCCTACGGATTTCCTGATAGACCCGAGGATGCAGCTGCATTAGGCCTTACGAGTATGAAGGACCATGTATTTGACAGAAGCATTCAGGATGCCTACATCAATGCCATTCGGAGGGCCAAGCATTTCGTCTACATAGAGAATCAGTACTTCTGCGGCAGCTCATTCGCATGGCGATCAGACGGTGCCACAATAGGCCAAGTCGATGCCTTGCAGCTTGTACCAAGGGAACTCTCATTGAAGATAGCAAGCAAGATTGAGGCGGGCGAGAGGTTCGTCGTGTACGTGGTGATCCCGATGTGGCCGGAAGGCGTACCCGAGAGCGACACCGTTCAGGAAATCCTGGATTGGCAGAGGAGGACAATGGAGATGATGTATAGTGACATAGAAGAAGCACTGAGAAGAAAGGATCTCAAGACAGACCCCAGGGAGTACCTGACATTCTTCTGTCTTGGGAATAGGGAGACAAAGAAGGTCGGAGAATATGTACCTCCGGAGAACCCGGAATCCGGCTCGGATTACGAAAAAGCTCAACATTCTCGTCGGTTCATGGTCTACGTTCACGCCAAAATGATGATAGGTACGTAAGATCTGATACAAATGATCAACTTGCTATTCAAGTTAGAATAAACTCTTATCGATTGATCTGCGTGCTCGGTAGTTGACGACGAGTACATCATCATCGGATCCGCGAACCTGAACCAGAGGTCAATGGACGGAACCAGGGACACAGAGATAGCAATGGGGGCATACCAGCCATACCACCTAGCCACCAAGCAGCCACCAAGGGGCCAGATACACGGGTTCCGGATGTCGTTATGGCACGAGCACCTCGAACTGCTCCACGAGTCGTTCACGAACCCGCAGGACGTGTCGTGCGTCCATCTGGTGAACAAGATTGCAGACTACAACTGGAAGGCCTATGCTAGTGATTCTTTTGATCAGGATCTGCAGGGACACCTTCTCAGGTACCCTGTTGCAATTGGCCCCCATGGAGCTGTCACCACTTACAAAGGAACTGACCATTTTCCCGACACCAATGCAAACATTCTTGGGAAAACTGTACACATTATTCCTCCCGTAGCTACTACCTAATCAATTTCTTTTACGATGTAAACTCCTGAATTTCTGTAAGTCTAAAATCTACTAATTCGAATTCGAATATACAATTTTTTGTTCGAAATCAAATTTAAGACTCTGATTAACATATTTCTGGCCCACGGAAATTGTTTCGAAATCGAGTAAAATTTTTGAAATGTTAAAACTTTTTTAACAAAAATTGAACGTTTTGTATTTTTAATAACTCGAATTTCAAACTTTCTTGATTAAATTAGACCGAATCGTTTGACTTAAATACTCGGTACTATAAATATAAACAAACAAATATAGGCTGAAAAGGGCGGGTAAAAAGCCGGAAACCAGCCAAGGAACAACCCCAAACACGGAGAGGTCCCTTTCCGACAAGGATAGATTTTATTGAGACAGGAAGAAGATAAAAGGGACCCCGATCCGTCGTCGTTTCGCCTGAAAAAATTCCCAAATGGATCACCCACTGCTTTAAGGTGGGGCCCGCCCTCGCCCAAAAACCCCGTTTCCATTAATCGTTTCGATTAATTATCTGATTCGTTCTGGCTCTTAATTTTTTTGGGGTAAACTGGGTTTGAAGGGGGTTAATTATTTTAGAGCTAGTAAATGCAACAAGTGGTGTGTCGATCCCTTCCACCGTGGATCTCTTCCCTTCTTACCTACATGGGGTAATTTCCTCCTTTCCGCTTCCCTTCCCTTCCCCTCCTTTTTTTTCTTTTTTCTTTAATTTATCCCTTTATAAGTCCCTTGAATGATCAAAGTTTGTATCTTTTCCTAGTATAAATCTTAAAAATGTCAACTTTTTTCTTTTTTCTTTAACTGCAAATTGTTGGGGGGGCCGCTGTTTTAGGACAATACTTTGCTTTCTGGGTACAAAAGTTTCCTGCTTTTTGTCTGTTTAGGTTTTATGTGGAATCTTTTTGGCTTTTGTTTGATTGCTTGTCTTGCAAGTTTTGGCTATACCGTTGGTTCCAATTCTTTTTGAAGTAATACCCAATTAAGGGATCCAGATTTGGTTAGGGTTTTGTGTTAGGGAACTTATTGAATCTAGGGGTAGGGGTTGTTTTCTAACCCGAATCGAGCAATGCTTTGTGACGAGACCCTTTTGCTCTTTCCTGTTAGCTCCTGGAGCTTGTCTACGGGCTCTTTTTGTTATGGCAATGGAGTCCTTTAAGAGTAATAAATGCAAGGGTCTTTTCCCCGTAAGGACACTCTTTCGTTTCATATGCTCTACTGTCTCTCTGAGAATTGCTTGTGTGCAAGATGGATTGTATCCGGGTTTTCTTTCCGTCGATGAACATTGTTATATAGACTCTTTCCGCAGTGTTAGTTCTAATGCATCTCTTAAGCCGGGTGCAATGAATTAGGCTAACTTTTGCAATGATTATTTGTCTGCGAATCTGGCTATCTCCCTTACAACAAAGCAACATTGAGTCTAATGCTTTGTTGTTGTCCTTCAATAATTCACTTTTTTTCTCCTTGAGGAAGAGCATCATCCTTCTTGGCCTCTCATTTACACATTTATTGGTGTTAGTTTGGCTTACTTTATCCTAATCCTACGTCTGGTGAAACCTCTTTTGCTACAGAGCAGAGGTTGTTTTGGATGCTTTTCTAAACCCACAATTGTTGGTATTGCCGAGCCTTCAAGGGGGCTGAGAATTCGAGATCGGGCAGGCAAGAGATCTAGTATAACAGAGGACTTTTGGAGCACCAGCGCAGGTGAAATGGACAATAGCCTAGTAGCATCCCAGTGGAGTGTTTCATCAATTGGTCCAGTAGACCAGCCCGATGACCCCCCTGAATTCGTAAATCATGGTATGAACATATCATCGAATTTCTTGTACAATGCATGCACCCAATGTTGTAACAATGCTATCAATTTTTTCAGCGTCTTGCCTTACGATCTCCCGTTTATTTCTGCTGCCTTCAGTAGTTTTTACATAGATGGTTCAGACCTTAGAGACTTTGTATCTTGTCGTTGTCCAGTATCAAGTATCCGCTCATCCTATCGATAATATGTAGTCTAGCTCTTTTTTTGGCAATGCACAACGACTTGTGGGTCAAATAAGATCCTAATGCAGTTACCCTTTCTGCATGAAGGACTTATTCTATGGAACCAGACAAGGCAACAGTGGGTTGGAAGTAAAAGAGTAAACAAGCCACAAGTTCGAGAGCCTACAATCAGGTTATTTTTCCGCTGCACCTTCAAAGAAGCGTTTATTGCTTGGTCTTCCTTGCACTGAGATAATATCATTCAATTCCAGCAGCACACTAAATAGTACTTATGATCGTCAGTGGTTCTGTTCTTTCTTAGTAGTCTTGCTCTCTGTCAATGTATCATCTGAAAATGGATTTTTTTTTCTCCTGTGGGCTGCAGCTGGAATGCCTCGTATGAGAGTTTACTAGGGACCAACAAGCCTTTCTGTCGAGCTATCCCTCTTGCAGTAAGTATACTCCACTTCATGGTTATCTTGCTATCGTTTTCGAGAGATCGTTCTGGTTTCTTGTCCGGGTAGCTTATCGCAGTTCCCGATGGCAGGAAATGGTGGATTTCTTAGTAGATATATGGCACCAAGAGGGCCTATATAACTGATAAGCTGGAGAAAACTTGCTGTTTTTCGCTTTCATCATGCATTGCGGAAGTGATTTAATTCCGGTACCTGATGTTATTGAAACGCTTCTCGTTTCTCGTTTCTCGTTTTACGCACTCTACGACGACTAAAGTTGGAGGAGAACATGTGGGCAAATCCTCATCCCAATGATCCCATTGGCTGCTCTCATTGGAGTTCCATGTTATTGCCAGGGTAGGCATTTGGATCCTCAGACTTCAGGCTTCTCATATTTTTAACTTCCTTCATATGGCAAGTCTTTGGATGAGATTAAGCTGCCTTTTAAAATTGCAATTATTTCTTCTAGAGCTTCTTGTGAAAATTACAATATAGTATCATTTCGTTTGATGCACTTAATTTATAACATGTTTCGAAAGTACAAGTGCATTATATTGCGGTGAAAGTTGGGCCTGGGCCTGGGTAGCTGACCTGGTTGATGGGCCCTTCAACTTGTAGCGTGAAGTTGGGCCCAAGAGACAGAAGCCCGAAAAGGAAGAGCAGAGCATTTGAATTCTGAGTCAACAATACTATAACGGAAGGATTACTACATTTTTGGTTAATAATTATCAGTGTAAAATCTTAAAACAACAAGTAGCAATAGTTTTAATCTATAATTTTGGTTATTATGTGATTATTCGCTTGATTATTGAAAAGTTCAATTGGGTATTTAAATATATTAGTTTATGAAAACTTTTAACCTTATAATAATGGCGTGCGGGTACGGCCAGTCCAAGAATTGCATTTTGCTGGAAGTTGGGAATAGTGATGTAATCCGTGACATATCCTCAAAATTTCTCACACTCGATTCTTAATATAAAAGATTAAAAAAGATAGTTGGTCATCGATAGTCGTGGTCATGCATTGTACATAAAAACAATAATGCAGTGGCTCCCATCATCAGAAAAAATACCGACAAATTAAGTTTAGTAAATTAATTATTATTAGTTGGACCGTAATTAGCATTGTGATTTGGCACAGGTTGGCCCCACGATTAAAGGTGGGTGTATACGGAGTCCCAAATGTGTTATCAATATTATAATAATAGTCATTGGCAAAAAAATTATTATTATAATAGTCAAGTGGAGCACATATACATTGCACTTGGGCGAATTTGGTTAGGCGTACGAGATTTAGAAAGCGAGGGCAAGTTGCTACGTTTTCTTAATACCCTCGTCAATATAGGAGGCATTCGCGAATAATATTATTGCAATCCAATTTGATTTAAAGCGGCAAAAAGAGAAGAGAGATAATATAGAGCGAAAATAATCATGTTGGATTTTATCTAATTCGAACAAGTAATAGAGTAAAGAGAAAAATATATCGAAATTTTATTATCAAGTGAATTTGAACCAAGAACAATCATGCAGTACATGTACACACCTTGTCCTAAATCCCGGTAGCTTAGGATGGTTATATAAATTGGTTAACGATTAAGGCAAAGTTAATGGGCAGTTTATTTATGATTAAACTGGCGTGTGCCCATTTGATTGATCCACTAGGCGGAGAACGAGGGATGTACTCGAATCACGAGAAATTAAGTGCCTGTCTTTTTCTTTCATTGGAATGGTGAAAATCTAAATTAATGTACAATATTACAATTCTCTAGAATGCTAGCTGGCAGATAATATATCGGCCAGTAAATTATCACCAAAGATCGAGCTCGAAATTATGTAACTGATTCTTGAAAACGTATTAATATTATAATTTTAAAAAATATGGTCTGACTGGTTGGACCATAAATTAGACATCAGAGTGGTCCATTTTAAGAGATAAAATTGCCTCCAGTCAGACCGTCTAAAATCTGGTCAGATCGGGCAGTTCGTATTGATTTTTGAACCGAACTGCCTAGTCTGACCAGATTTTAGTCAAATCAGCAAAAAATTAAACAAAAAGTCGTATCGTATGCTCGATTTTTCTTAATCAACAAAGAAAAATGGACTTTATATGCTATAAATTGGTTGATATTTCTAAAATATAGATTTTGAAACCTATATTTCGACTATTTAGTCTACATAATATTCAAAAAATATTAAAAAATTAATTTAAAAAAGTTCGATCCACCCGGCAGTCTGACCGGTCGGTCAGGCCGAAAAACAGACAAAATTTGGCCCGTACCAAAACTCGTATTTTAAAACTATGGTTAATATACATCTATTTTTTTAAGAATAATATACATCTACTTGGTGAAAAATGGGTGTTGGTTGTACTTCAATTTCGCTGTGCCGTGTTATCCGAGGCCAGTATTAGCTGTCTGGGCTAGTTGCCTTGGGAGGACGATAATCGACGGTTCATTGGTTCTTATCTTATCATCACGTGGGCTTATAATTTTGGCTTGAAAAATTGCAGGTTGTTCTATAATGTGAAAAATATACCATCAACTTGTAATAAAATGGTGTTCTATAAAGTGGTCAACAAGGTTCCCACCTAGCTGGGTTCCAATCTAGCCGTCTGATAGTTATAATACGCACTTAATATTTAATAAGCCAGGTGACGTCCCTGTATTATAACACCATTTATTTCAATTGAGGAAGAAAAACAGTCGTCAATCGGTCCATTCGGTAAAAAAATAATTTTCTTAAAGATATTTTGAGCTCAAATCTTTTTTTTACAAGTAAAGTATCATTCGCTTCAAAAGAATCGATTAAGGTTGATTACACTATTGGTACTAAAGATACTACACTTTAGGTACCAGATAACACATATTAAAAATACATCAAAAATATATGGAGTACATATACAAGGTAACACAAAAAGTAATTTACCATATATAAAATGCACTAATAAAAAACATACCCAAATATACACCTAAAATAAGGCAAAACATATCGTACAAATCTTACAAATAAATAAAATAAGACAAATTACCTTCACGTCTCTGTACTTTGGTCACCCTCCCCTTAGGGTCCCTAGATTTAGAAAAAGATTATCATGTCCCTAAGTTTTGATGATAATAGACTATCGGGTCCTTGGAACCGGAAAATTTCATATTCTCCAGTGAATCCCTACTTGAAAAGACAAAAATATCCTCACACTAAAAAAATAAATAAATAAGCATCACTGTCATCCTCACCCTCTCCTCATCTTCTTCTTCATCCTCTCTCTCATCCACCACCACCAACAAAAAATATAAAAAAAAGGAACCTAACGAACCAAGAACTCAAGCAGACAAGAATAAAATAATTACCTCTCAATGAAACCCAAATATAGAGAACCCAACAATAATAATACACAAGCTTGTTCTTTATTTTTTAATTTCTTAATTAAGCCATATTCTATTAGTTAATTGCATCGACCTCCACCCCAAAACCCGACAAACCCCACCGGACCTGTTCTTCCATCAAACACCTTCATCCTCTTCGACCAGACCGGTTCATGCATCTTCCCCACCGAGGATGGTGCTTGGTGAGGACGAAGGCGGCGACGACAGTGCTTGGCAAGGATGAGGATGGTGCTTGGCGAGGACCTTTCGCGACGAGGGTGGTGCTTGGCGGCGACGGTGATGTCCGTATGGTAGATCTCGGACCAGCCATAGTTGGTTCCTTTTCTTCACGACGGTGGGGCGTTGAGACAAAGGTTGGGCTTTTTTGGGGGGTCGATGGGGAAGGGAATTCTCTCTCGACTACCAGCAGGCTGAGGTCGACGTTAGCCTCGCATCATCGTCGCTGCTCTCTCCCGCTGCCGGGATGGGAACTCTCTCTCGAAACCCTAATTCCTGCGATTGGATTATGCGAGGAGAAGGTTTTAATTGATTGTATGTTACTGTATGTTCATTGTGGTGTTGGGTTCCTGTTTCAAAGGATGTTGTTGTATGTTCATTGTGGTGTTGGGTTCCTGGTTCAAAGGAAGAAGATGAAAGTTTGCTATCTTTTTCTATTTTTTAATTAATTATTATTTTATTTGATTAGAATTGGGTTTGGTTTCGTTGTTGTGTTGATTGTGTCATATTATTTAGTAGTGTGAATTTATTGATTAGGTTTTGCTGTTGAAATCCATATTGTAAACTAAGAAGGTTTGTGTTTTGATTGAAGGTGGGAGGTAGAAGATGAAGTGGGAGGGAGAAGTAAAGGGATGAAAAGAAATTTTTTATTTTTTAAGTGCAAGGGGCATTTTAGTCTTTTCAAGTGGAGAATCATCAGAGAATATGGAATATTCCGGCTCCAGGAACCCGAGAGTCTATTATCATCAAATCTTAGGGACGGGACAATCATTTTCCAAAAATCAGGGACCCTAGGGCGAGGGTGACCAAACTTCAGGGACGTGAGGATAATTTGTCCAATAAAATATCATTCTGAAAATCACATTGTAAATAAGATCCGACATTACTTCGGATATTTTGAAATTTTAATCTGGGTAATCAAATCTAGAAGTGGGCCTCTCAAGATCCGAAGAAATCTGCATCATATCTAAGCTATCCATGCTATACAAACATAGACACACACAGCCACAAGTTGAAGGCATGGGAGATGTGAATAATTAAAATGATGGAAGATGGTGAGCTGACTCGGATACACATGAGACCTTGTCCGGCTGAGTTGGAAGATCTAAGCAACCATATTGCCAAGTTGGCCGTTCAATGAAGAAGATCTTCATTAGGAATTATAACATGGATACGAAAAATATTTTACGGTGATCTTATTATAAATATGATTCGATATATTACATTAGTAATCCATACTAAAATTATCTCATGTTAAGCACGTTTAATCTTTGAATTCTATCAAAATATTCACTAAAAAAAGGTGCACATTTCATATATTGATAGTACAATCAAATTAATTAAGCATTTCTGAACAAATTACTAACACGGTGCAATATTATAAATGTATTGTTTGATTCAAACACAAATTAGTCAACTTAGTGATTATACCAAATGCTGAAGAAAAAAACTTAAATATTAAACCGAATGAATCCCAGAGCTTGCACTTCACTACCGTTTGTTATTTTTTTTAATAAGTAAAATGTATATTTACTTCGAATTAGTCCGCCAAAAATAATTACATCAAAAGTACCAACGGTACTGTACCTAAGAAACCAGATAAAAGTTAATTAGAGATAAATCTGATTATTACTATCTAAGTACAATTTTAAAAGTAACTCCAAAAATATACCTAAACTAAAATATATCAGGTTACAAAAGTCAATTTGGGAAACATCACTGATGACGGGTTTAGTGTACCAAAGTCTATCGAACTAATTTTGGTATTCATTTGCTGATTGGACATTAAGAGGACACGGCAGGCAACCGGTCGTTTGGTTGAATAGTGCACAGCCTTAGTTTTCAGCGCTGGGACATTTTTACTCGATGTTCCCCGCTGAAGGAACTTGACAATGACTTTGGTTCCGATGCCGCCTCCCGTGACCTGTACTAGCAGCGACTTGATTGACTCTGCTATTCAAAAAGACTAAGAATACCCACATTAACGAGCGGATGAATCAAATTTTTTATTATATTTATTAGTGATCTCATCTAATCCGTTCACTAAATAAAAAATTAATTTCTCTCTCATCCACGTATTATTTATAATTTAATTTATGTTTACATATAAATTACAATGAATATATAAAATTATGCATTCATAAATATATAATTACTACTGCTGAATTTTAATTTTTATAATCACATAAATAATATCCACCAGTATATATTTTAACGAATAATATTGTATCATGTATCATTATGATTGAATTAGGATTTAAAAAAAAGTGGCCGATCGCTGCTCGGTTGGCCGAGCCGATCAGCCTATTTCATTTCTCTTTCAATTTTTTTAAAAAAATTTCCTTTGTCTTCTAGCTGTGAGCGATTGGTGATGCTCACCAATGCAGCTAGCCTAATTTGATTTTTTATTTTGATTGCGACAATAAAAAAATTGATCGATTGTACATAAAATTATCGACTATTCAAAATAATAAAATTATAATTTGTTTCAATATTATACGACAACTATCATTATAAATATCAACAAGCAATTACATCAACTCCTGAGAGTAAGTATAACTTAATCAAGAGGTCTTGAGTTTCAATCTATTGTGAACACAATATTATGAAATATTTGCTAATAGAATTTTGTCATTTTTTTAAAATCTTACTTAATTTGAATATTAATCGCCGATCAAGTGTATAACAGATGATACAACCGGGAGAAATATAGTGCGTGCACACAAATGATGAAAATGGGACCCAAAAGGAAAAATTAATTAATTCATCAGAATTTTGAAACTTAATTAATTTATCTTTCAGGATTTAATCATATACAGAGTTGATAATTGAATGTAGATACATGTGCCAACTTGGAAAAATTAATTGCACTTGATTAAGTCATAATAAATTTTAACTATTTGCGATACCCACGTTGATAAGTATCATTAATTGGTACTTATATGTCTCGTTTATTGTTAAAATCTTCATATCCAATCCAAAACCTTAAGGTAATAGGTTGGTGGATTTTTCACAGTTATAAACTTGTCATCCACTCGTGTTTTAATCGATGTGGGATTCTCAACACGCCCCCTCAAACAAGACCCATTGGGTCAAAGATTGCACTGATTTTGACTTCACCAAAGTGCGAGAAATAAGGTCGTGCGAGCTCAACAATGGGCACGACATCAACCCGCTCTGATACCATGTTAGAATCTTAAGGTTTTGAGTTGGATATGAAAATTCTAACATATACGGTGGCAACAAATATGGCTCGTAACGCTATAGTTTATACCAATTATCAGTTACTTATTTGGCGATGTCAATAATGAACCGTTGAATACGAGGACATGTCCTTACTAACTCAATGTTTTAGCCAAAAAAAATTATAAATTTTAGTTAAAATCATTGTTATTCGGATATTCTCTTGACAGAATAATATATTTTAGAGACAATTATAAATTTTAATTAGTGACTAAGCTTTTTCTATTAAGTGTTTAACCATTTTCGAGATCTCTAATCGTAATTACCTAGTAGTTCCACACATGTTATTATTCATGAACCCAAAACGAGTTTAATGGTTTAGGCACGTTCCCTATAATACAATAATAATTAGGGAAAAGTCCACTTTAGTACCATGTAGTATCGCCCAAAATCATTTTAGTACCATGTGGTAAAAAACTGACAAATCGAGTCATACTTATTCCAATTAATACCAAAGGGTACTAAAGTGGACTTTTCCCTAATAATTAACGGCCGTCCACGGCGATATACATTTTGAAACGAGAAGCACGTGCTGACTTTTTAATCGTGGTCAACGAGCAGCCAGGAAACACAAAACAGGTGGCTTTTTTATCCCATTAATCCCGATACGGCGTCGTACATTCACATTAGTGGATTGTACCGAACCAAATATAAAGGAACACGTCAATCAATAAATTCAAGAAAAAATTCTTAAATTTAATATTTCGATAAATTAATTCCAGAAAAAGAATTTCTTAAATATTTTTTCAAAAAATTGAAAATTTATAAATAATGTAAGAATACACCAACATTAATACAAACGTTTTTTTGAAGGGTACATTAATACAAACGTAAGTCCCAGATGATTGCATTTGCACGGTCATCGAGTTGTCCATCCGGTGATCGTTGAAGCCAGAGCTGAGAGATTCTTTGCACTTGTCTAACCTCAAATTCGAAATGAACTATCATTAAATACACGTTGATAGTATTTATCGAAAGTTTCAATGATAATATTCTCAAAAAAAGAAAGTTTCAATGATAGAACTATAAGGCTACCCACAACGGGGTGGGTCGCGTCAGAAAAAAAAAGAAAATGGATGGATTTGGGGCGGCCCAGAGCGGCGAGCAACAATTTTTTTTTGTTATTTTTTAAATCTAGTTTAGTTATATTTGGTACAACGTTATTCGATAAAAATACGAAAATTCATATTTTAAAAATTTTAAAGGATATATAATTTATTTTTAAATTTTCTATGAAAATTTTTATAAACTAATACGTGTTTGTGGATGAGAGAGAAATTAATTATTTATTCCGTGACCTAGGTTGGGATGGATTGTTGTTGTGAGTACCAAATATTTAATTGGGTTGAGTTTGGTATAGATGAGTGAAAAATTAATTGTTTATTCCGTGACCTAGGTTGGGATGGGTTGTTGTTGTAGGTAGCCTAAGTCTGAAAATACAATTAACCTAGAGTAGTGACTAGTGGGTACCCTCCTATTGTAGGTATGAACTAATTTTGGCATATAATCAGACGTAACCCTCAAAAAAGAAATATCAAACTCTACTCGAAGCAATACTCTCGCTACTATTGGTGTATTCTTCTTGGTGAATATTTTTTGAAAAACATAATATTTTATTTGAATTTTTTTTGACTTGGAGCTAATAAATGGCATCGACCAAAAGGTAGCTAGAAACGTTGCCTAAGGCTACCCACAATAGCAATCCGTCCTAGCCTGGTCACGGAATAAAATATTAATTTCTCTCTCATCTATTCCCATCCCAATCTAACTAAATATTTACTACCCACAACAACAACCCATCCCAACCTAGGTCACAGAATAAATAATTAATTTATCTCTCCTCCACGTATTAATCCACTATATTTTTTGTTTATATAAATTTATAACAAGTACACAGAAATGATTAATTCGTAATACGAATTAAGAAATGATTAAATTTTTTAATTAAAACTAACAAAATTAAAATTATATTAGTTGTAATTAAAAATTAGTATTACATAAATTCGGTTACAAATACACGGCTTAAATGATAAATTATAAATATGAACGAGATTATTAAAAAATTAAACTGGATTGCCAAATATGCTCAATCAAATCACTTCTAAGAGCGTTATAAACTTCTCTACTGCGAAGTTGTTCCCTAGCAGATATATAGTTTGATAGGCTTCTGATGCATTCAGTAGAGAATTGAAAAGGTTCTCCATCATCCCCTCCTTGTTCTTCATTTGTTCTTCTTCTAGGTCTATCATTGACGAATTCTGTCGGATCATAATAATAGAGGTATGTGTCGCGTTCATCCTCTACTATCATATTGTGTAATATGATACAAGCTATCATTATTTTTTCCATTAAATTCTTGTCCCACAGAAGACATGGGTGTTTAATGAATACAAAACGAGCTTGTAGAACTCCAAATGCTCGCTCAACATCCTTTCTAGCAGCCTCTTGATGCTCAGCGAACAACTTATGCTTTTGGATTGTTGGAGATATAATCGACTTGACAAAAGCATGCCATATACATAAGTCATATGATGCAACCGCCTCCAAAATTATTGTTGCATTTCTACTCCTTCCTGCATATTGACCAGCCCATGCAGTAGGATAATTTTTCTATTTCCAGTGCATGCAATCAATACTCCATATCATGCCTGGAAATCCACGTTGCTCCCCAACATAGAGTAGTCTTGCCAAATCGTGTTCATTAGGCCTTCTCAGATACTCATCACCGAAGCAGGAAATGACAGCTTCTACGAATTTTATGAGAGCAAACCGTGTTGTAGATGCACCAATTCTCAAGTATTCATCAACGACATCAGTAGCTGTTCTATACATTACACCAGTATGGTTGCAGTACATTTCTGTAATGCTGAAAGACCTTGTCTACTTGTAGCATTTGGCCTTTGTTGGAAATATTCATCAAAAGCACTAACCACATCCACGATACGAATGAATAACGATCTTTGCATGCAAAACCTGCGTCGAAAGATCTCTGGTGGATACGTTAGACTGCTGACAAAATAGTCCTTCATCAACCGTTCCTCACCAACTTCACATTCCCTATCGATATATCGCCTTTGTCGTTGAGAAGTTTGATTCACAAACGTATCATAGAGTAGACGATCAATTTGTTGGTAGTATTGATGGGATCGAGTCACCTATTCAAAAAACTCTACGGTGAGTGCATCATCAGAACTAAAGTCATAACTTGACTCAACTGATGTACTTTCACTGTAAGACATATTGGTGAAGTATGATAGGGAAGGATGTTGGGTATGTTTAAGTACGATTGGCAACCAAATATATATAGCAAAGTTGGGAGGAATGAGATCCAAAGTTGATTTGACCAGTGAGTTGCTACGGGACAATTTGCTTTAATTAGGAGGAATGAGATTCAAAGTTGATTTGATCAGTGAGTGAATACTGGATAATTTGCTTTAATTGGGAGGAATGAGATCCAAAGTTGATTTGACCAGTGAGTGGCTACGGGACAATTTGCTTTAATTGGGAGGAATGACATCCAAAGTTGATTTGACCAGTGAGTGGTTATGGGACAATTTGCTTTAATTGGGAGGAATGAGATCCAAAGTTGATTTGATCAGTGAGTGGCTACGGGACAATTTGCTTTAATTGGGAGGAATGAGATCCAAAGTTGATTTGACCAGTGAGTAGCTACGGGACAATTTACTTTAATTGGGAGGAATGGGATACAAAGTTAATTTGACCAGTGAGGTGGGAGGAATGAGATCCAAAGTTGAATTTTATAAAATTAAAGATAAATTACATAAACCTAGTCTTACATAAAATTGGGAGAAAATTAAAGACAAATTATATTCGAAAATATTCTCACTGATTTCCAAACACAATTGACATTAGGTAGCGTTTCATGTCTTCTTATTCGGGAGAACAATCTCTTTGCCAAGCAAGGTGTTTAACATGAGTCGATTCAACCGCATTGTCTTCATTTGTGCCTTTTTATTTTCACGTTCCTTTCTCTATTTTTCTCGTTCTGCTCTTTGTTGTTCTCGTTTTGCCCTTTTTTGCAGCATTTGTTACTGGATATCGAGTCTCTTGGTCATAACTTCAACTTCAGCCTCTCTGGTGATCCGCAATGCACGAAGTTCTGCAGTAAAATTATTATTAGTCGTAGATGTGAAAGCTTTACATTTTCCCTTCCTTTTTTATAGCATCTCTACCAATAGGACAGAAAATTGCTGAAGATGCACTAGTTGGAGTTTTTGGGTTAGTGGGGATTGAATAATCCCCTTCTTCGGTGGTTCTTGTTCTTTTAGAACTTCCACCACTTTCTACATGCTCCTCTTCATTCACTGAAGGGAAATCTATTGAATCGTCACCGTCCGGGGCAATTTTCCATTTGGGACATTGACTCATGACTTTATTAAATACAACTAAGTCAATAAATTAGCGTCACCTTCAAAAATCACACGAGCTTCTCTCTCAACATCGGCGTCAGTCATTCCGCTCCATTTTTGACGTTATGCCTCTTTGTAGCAACTCATCCACTTGTTTTCATTTGCGTTGATTCGTTTCCAACGACCTTTAATTGATAAAATACTTCTTTCATAGATCTCACCAGGATTTTCTAACCAAGCTACCTCGAACTGTTCTGCCACTTGATTCCAGACAGAATTTGAAGTCTGATCTTTCCCAGTGACACTATCTTGGCTAACAAATATCCAAGAAGATATGAGGGCAAAGTCTTCTTTGACACCTCAACTAGTTAGTTTCGCCTTTACAGTCCCTTTGTTATCTGAAACAGAGGTCGTGGCAAATTTGGGCTTATTTGGTGTTGGTATGGAGGATTTGAGAAAGATTAGGCGATAACTGAGAGTTATAAATAGGTTGACTATAAGAAAACTCTCCTAAATTTGGATAAGATGGAGGATAATAAAAAGAACCATACGGTTGATAATTTGGAGGATTAGAATCATTAGGATCCATAGTAGAAAAAAATTTAAAGAGAGTGAGTAATTAAGGAAGAGACTAAAATATAGTGAAAGAAGAGAGAATTTAGAAGATTATGATAAAAATATATCAACATTGAGCTCTATTTATAGAGAATTAAAAAATACAAATTTTCATATTATTTAAAATATTTTGGTCATAAATTAACTTGAATTATCAAAGCCACAAAACTAATAACCATAAAAATTATTTTGAACCAATTAAATTGTGCCAAGTGTTAGTAAGTGGATAGAATAGGTAAAAAAAAGGGCCACGTCGTCCACGATCGGCCGCGTGGCAGGAGCGGCCGACCGCTCCTACACGCGAGCGCTCGGCTTCACTTTCATTTTTTTACAAAAAATTATAGGAAAACGCCAAAGGCTAAGAATCCACTTGTGACGAAGTTCTGAAGCTCGTACTCGTCTCTCTTTTCTTTTCCCTTGTCGTGTATTCACGACCGCTCGGGCAACATGCCCGTTATGGATAGCCTAAGGGCAAACGGTAACGGCCCAATAATATAACAAAACCACACCACCGACCCCATATGGAGTAAGTATGCGTTATTCAATAGCTAGCAGCTAGCAGCTAGCGGCCCTCCGCAAATGACAGGGACAATAATAGTAATAATAATAAGGGAAAAGTACAAAAATGGTACTTGTAGTTTCACAAATTTTGTTATATGATCCTGAGCTCTGTAAACGATCAGAAAAGTTCTGAGGTTGCATTTTTTTTGCCCAAGAGGCTCGGTAGCCAATTCGTTCCCCGAACCAGGAAGCAGTGTCATTTCCTTGTTGATTTGGCATGCCACATCGAAAAAATTTGCCCGGTTGGTATGGTGACGTGGCCCCGAATAAAATATCTATTTCAATCACTAATTTTTTATATTTTTTCAAAAATCCCTCCTTTAAATAACCATAAATACCCGATTTTTAACCCTAAATCCTTTCTCTCTCCCCACTTTTCTTTCTCTCCCCCAACCACCAATTTCGATTTTCACTCTCCAGACTCTCCACCAAGGATTAGGCGAGTCAGCTCCACCCCCAAGCCCCTTCATTCGTCGACCTCTCCTCCACCTTGTAAAGCTAGTGCGTGCATGGTCTAAGTTAAGGTTAAGGTGTATCTCTCTAAAACACTACCTCTCTGAAGCTCTACCTTTCTGAAGCTCGGTTCACCTCTCCCAAGCGCGTACGTGGTCCAGCTCAACCTCGGTTCACCTCCCTCACATATAGCTCTCAAGGTTGAACTTTATGGATCCCAAAATGGTAAGATAAAGTTTTGTGCTTGTGGTGTTGAGTCGCCTTTACAAATGGCACAGACAGCAGAAAATATTGGACGACGCTTCTATGGTTGTGGTCATTATGGAAAATTTGGTTAAAAATGTGTAATTTTTTCATGTGGGTTAATCCGCCCACTATGGATCTATGTAATTTGTGTTGTATTTGATGCAAAAGATGAAAATTTTAAGCATAAAAGTTGAAACTTGAACACAGTTAACCATCTGACAAATATTATCAACATCCGACAAACTTTGGTTTACAAAATATGTGTCAAAAGCACAGCCTATTCGACATTGTTCACAAGCACATCTGAAAGCATATCCGACATTGTTCAAAAGCACATCTGATTCGACTTTTTCAATAGTACATTCGATCCAACATTGTTCAAAAGTACATCTGATCGGACATTGTTCAAAAACACAAAATGGGGCAGAAATCTGACATTGTTGCTGCTTCACATCTCAGACACACTCGATTGTTGGCTCCCCAATCTTCCCTTCTTTACCTTTTTTTTGCATTTTTCTTCTATAAGAGGAACAAAAATAGTCAACTTGCATCATGTACAAAAGCACACAATAATAATAGCTTCAATTTTTGGTGGCATTTTACCTTAGTAGAAGATGCATTCTGAGAACTGGTAGAAGCTCCTTCAGATGCGTTTGGGGTAGTGTTGAAGCTTCTCCTAATGCGTTCGGGGTGGTAGCAGAAGTGTTTTTCTTCACGGGACATGAAACAAAACCAAAAAATAATGGGACAAGCACAAATCAAAAGTAGCATAACAAAACCCTAAAACAAAATCCAGAAATTACCTACGAGATTGGCCCGATGTTGATGCTTTGCGAGTGCTAGCGAGGGGGAGTGGACGAGCGAGACCATAGAACGAGCGACGACAACCTAAAAGGCAAGAAATGAACAAGGGCATCGAGGGACATTGAAAATTAGGGAACAGAAGGAAGAGGAACAGTCGGGAGAGTGAAAATCGAGGAAGAGGAGAGAAGGAAGGGAAAAATTTGGGAGAGAGAAAGGATTTAGGGTTAGAAATGGGTATTTGCCTGTATTTAAAGGAGGGTTTAAAAAAAATATAAATAATTAGTGAAATAGATTTTTATTCGAGGCCACATCAGCATATAACCAATCAAAATTTTCGATTTGGCATGCCAAATCAGCAAGAAAATGGCACTGTTTCTAGGTTCGGAGAATGAATTGGCTCCCGAGCCTTCACGAGCCTCTTGGGCAAAGAAAAAGGCAACATCTGGACTTTTTTGATCGTTTACAGAGCTTAGGATCATATCGTAAAATTTGTAAAATCAAAAGTACCATTTTTATACTTTCCATAATAATAATAATAAGTTTCTTTTAGGGATAACATGCACTTACATGTAGATATATATATCAAGTAGGAAAATCAGAGAATAGCAATACATCAAGTTCAACTGGCTATGAGCCCACCCTGTTACTGGGGAGGAGGTATAATCTAGTACACTTACAAAGCTAATCATCGAGTTGGTTCTGTAAATGACTAATTAGAACAATATTACATCACGAGATCAAAAAGAGTTCATGCCGTATAAAGCGAACCGTCATCTCAAGTTGTCAATCTATAGAGGGAGCAGAATCGGTGACCAAGAGATGTGTAAGTAGACTGTTTCCAGTACTGTATTGGAAAGAGAGAAATCAGTCTTTACCAACCGCAAGGTAAGAAAGATTGTGTCCAATTCCTCATCAAAGGCAGAGGGAACTTCCCATCAATCTGACTTCATAAAAGGAGGCATGCATCGTTCCTAGCAACTATAGCAGGAGAGACAAGATCTATCCATGCAACGTCATAGTTGAGCTTCACGAAGCCTTCCGAAGGAGCACTCCATGAAGCTTGTAAAAATTAGGTGCCAACAAAGCGCCTGAGTTGCAGCCAATATCTGTAGCCTGCAAAAAATAACTACTGAAATAAAAAACATGCAAATAGGTAGAATTAGGATCAGGCGTGATAGCCTAAAAAAGGAATAAGTTCTTAGCCAACCAAATGCCCCAATATATGTACATGGCAAGAGAAAGGAGATTAAGGGGGCCAGGGGTGTTCCGAACAGAGGAGAGGTTGTTAAACCAGTCACAAAAGTTGAAAACCTGTAAATCATCTAAGCGAAAGCCAAAAAGACTACTAAACTAAGCAGCCCTAACATGAGAGCATTCAAAAAAGTAAATGTATAACCGATTCAGGAGCATTAAAACATATTTGACATAAAGAAGAAGAGGATAGATGTCTTCGCTGAAGGTTTTCAGCCGTGGGAAGGCCATTGTCGATAACACGCCATATGAAGAGGCGCACTTTTGGTTGAACCTTCAACTGCCAGACTTTGGTCCAAATACTTGGATCAAAAGGGACAAGGTTTTGAGCAATATGTGCATTATGAGAATCAACAAGAAGTCTGGACTTTTGAAAAAGATAACCTCGTTTGACGGAGTAAGTCACGTCTTTAGAGTCACGCCAAATGACTTTATCCAGAATGCTAGGCCTGAATAAACGAATAGCCGAAATGGCACGACGTTCCTTGGGGGAGAAAAGGGTATTGAATATTCAATAATAATAAGATCAAGAGAATTAAAACATACCCCAAGAATGAAAGAACCATAAAATAAAGAATTTGGAAAAAATTTATGCTCTAATTTAATTAAGATATCTCAAATTGTAATATTTAGTAATATTCTGTGTCAATAATTGTTCGAAGTTTTGACACATTTCAAAAATTATACTTGACTAAAAATTAGGTTAATCGGTCTTGAAGTCATCCGTACAACATGTATAAAAAAGAGAGAAAAGAAGAGAGATACCACCAACGTTTGATGGGTAGGATGTTAACAGATCATATCTCGTTCTCTAGGGGTTGGTGGGTCAATTCTCACCCTTACGAAAATGAGAAAACCTTGCTTGGGAGGAAAACAAAGATCAATGCCGTTGAAAGCTCCGAGTTTAGGTCAATCCCAAATTTTAAATTCACCAAAAAAAGAAGAAGAGAGATACCAATAAATATTTAGATCAATTTAATACCTTTAACTACGTCTTGAGTTCTAATTCTTAGAAATACATAAATATTAAATATTTGTTAAAAGAACGGAATGTACCGAATTTCGGAAAAAAAAAAGGGAGCCTAAGAAAACGAAACACATCCTCGCACTGTCGCACACACTTTCCAAAATCCAGTTGCAAATACATTGCATGTGGGTGGGCTACACACTAGCGTGTGTTGCAATGTACCGGAACCCAAACCCCTCCTCCACTTGCATTAAATTCCTCTAAAACCAACCAACCCACCTCCTTGCTTTCCACATCCATTCCTCCTCCTCGGTTTTATTTTTTATTTTTTTCCCTTCTGTCCCTTTTCCCCTTTCATCCTCCTCTCTTTTTTTTGCCCTATCTGATAGGGTTCCCACTTCACCCTTCCTCCCACGTCCTCGTAGCTGGTAAAGTCCCGTCCTTTTTAGTAATTTCCGTCTGCTGATGCACCAAAGTCCCAGTCTTGGAGAAGTTCTCGTCCTGTTGGCGCTCTTCGCGGTTTCCTGGTGTCTCTTTTTTGCTCTCCTCGGAGGGTTGTGTCGGTTTTTTGAGCTTGCTTCGCCATGTCTAAGCTCTTCGATTTCGCGGGTAAGAAAAATTCGAGCTTTGGGTATCTTTTCCTGTTTCTAGCTTAAAGTTTTGATCTTTTTTGGTAATTTTGTTTGTTTATCATATGGGTTTTAATGATTTTCTGGAATTGGCGAGTTGGGTCTCTCTCTTTTTTGGGCTTTTGCTTGATATGCTACAAAAATTGATCAGTGAGATGCGATTTAGAATTCGGATTTTGCTTATTTTAGCAAAGTAATTATGATGAGGTGATGTCACTTTGTTGCTTCTTGGTTTCCTTTTGTTGAACTTTTTTTTTCCTTTCCTTTTTGAGGTTTAGATTTTAGATGTATTACATAGCTTTCCTGGGATGAAAATAGAAGATATACGGATCATGTTCGATCTGGTGTTAGTTGAACCAACTGGATTTGCCTTGCTAAAATTTTATGGAAGATGAGATGGTGCTTATGTGACTTTCTAAGATGAAACATTTCTTCAGAGATGTGTGATTATTAAGCTATCCCTGGTTTTCTGGTAAGGTGAGTGACCCCCCGAGGATCGATATTATATCACGTGTGTTAGATCTTTTGAGATCTTATTAGTGGGATAATTGTGGAGTTCAGATCATATATGGTTGAAATTTGATGAGATGTCTCGCCGAAACTGTAGTTGATAACTTGCGGAAGTAAGTTGGGGTCGGCTTTCCTGCTTAACTGTGCCAGGCTATGTGGCGTGTTAAGGATGTACTGAATTTATTGATCTATTGATTTAGGAGCATTTTCTTTATTCTCAGGTGAAAATGAGTTCTGCCCTGGGGGGTCATTATACCCAAACCCTAAGGACTCTAGCCTCTTTTTGTCCCTTGGCAATCACGTGGATGTATATTTTCCTTCTCGCAAGAGGTCTCGCATTAGTGCTCCATTTGTCTTCTCTGGACAGAGATTTGTGCAGAAGAAGCAAGTTTCCATTGAGGTTCTTCCAGATGAATGTCTCTTCGAAATCTTCCGCCGGTTGCCTGAAGCTGAGGAGAGGAGTGCCTGTGCTTGTGTTTCAAAGCGCTGGCTTTCACTTCTTAGCAACATCTGCAGGGATGAACTTTGCAGCAAACAGGGTGCTACAACCTTTAGGTCTGAGTGTGGATCAGGTGAAGAGAGCAACGGGACTATTGGTGAAGATGTAGATGGTTTCCTTTCCCGCAGCTTGGAGGGGAAGAAAGCTACGGACGTTAGGCTTGCCGCGATTGCAGTTGGAACTGCCAGTCGTGGTGGACTGGGCAAGCTTTCCATACGTGGTAGTCGCAGGGTGACAAATGTTGGCTTGAGATCTGTATCTTGCGGTTGTCCATCTCTGAAGGTTCTTTCCTTGTGGAATCTCCCAGCTGTTGGGGACGAAGGCCTATCTGAAATTGCTAGCGGCTGCCATCAGCTAGAGAAGCTTGATCTTTGCCAGTGTTCTGGAATTACTGACAAAGGGTTAGTTGCTATTGCAAAGAGCTGCCCTAATCTGACTGATCTTACTATAGAATCATGTCCAAACATTGGGAATGAAGGTCTGCGAGCTGTTGGGCAGTACTGCTCCAATCTGAAGTCTCTTGCTATTAAAGACTGTCCTCTTGTTGGGGATCAAGGAATTTCTTCTATTGTATCTTCGGCAACATATAACCTCTCAAAAGTTAAGCTGGAGGCAATAAATGTCAGCGATATCTCTCTTGCCGTCATTGGACACTATGGCAAGGCAGTTAGTGATCTGGTCCTTGTCAACCTCGCTAATGTCAGCGAGAGAGGATTCTGGGTCATGGGTAACGGTCATGGGTTGCAGAAGTTGAAGTCCTTCACCATTACATCTTGCAAAGGCGTCACAGACGTAGGACTTGAAGCTGTTGGAAAGGGTTGCCCGAACCTGAAATATTTTTCTCTGAAGAGATGTGCTTTCTTATCAGACAATGGTGTTGTAGCATTCACAAAGGCGGCAGTATCGCTGGAGAGCTTGCATTTGGAGGAGTGCCACAGGATCACCCACTTTGGGGTTTTTGGTGCCCTTATAAACTGTGGTGCAAAGCTGAAAGCTCTCTCTCTAGTGAACTGCTATGGGATTCAGGATTTGAATCCAGCACTTCCGATGCTGTCGCCCTGCAAATCGCTTCGATCTCTGTCCATCCATAACTGCCCTGGTTTTGGGGATAGGAGCCTGGCCTTCTTAGGGAATTTGTGCCCGCAATTGCAACATGTTGAACTGATTGGGCTTCAGGGAGTGACTGATGCTGGATTCCTTCCTGTTCTTAAGAGCTGCCAAGCTGGTCTCATTAAGGTGAACGTCAGTGGTTGTGTGAATTTGTCAGAGCAAGCAGTACTGGCACTGACTGAGCTTCATGGTTGGACGCTGGAAGCTCTGAATCTTGAAAATTGCAGAATGATAACCGACACAAGCTTGTTCGCAGTTGCAAAGAACTGCAAGTCTCTTAATGACCTTGATGTCTCAAGATGCCCAATTACTGATTCTGGGATTGCAGCTCTGGCCTTGTCGAGTCATCCGAATCTGCAGATCCTATCCTTGTCTGGCTGTGCTATGGTGTCAAATAAGAGCATGCCCGCCCTTGCGAAGTGGGGCAAGACCCTCCTTGGTCTGAATCTTCAGCATTGCAATGCAATCAGCAGTAGCAACATCAGCATGCTCGTGGGTCAGCTTTGGAGGTGTGATATTCTATCCTAATCAAAGAAGGTAAAATTTCAGCCGAAATAGGATGGCAGCGGAATTATCTTAGTGCTGCAGAGTGGCAAGTCAGAATCTAGTTATAGCTTCTGTGAGTAGTAGACAGCATATTCAGTTTTTTTGGGTCCATCGATTATGGGGGCTTTCGTATCTTGCAGCATGCAGGATCCTTTTTCCCGGGGACGGCCGTTCACACTTTTTTGCAGATTTCCTCGAAGGAAATCTGTTTGAAGTAGTTAAGCTCCTGCAATGGAGTAATACTTTCTCAACGGCCTCAGTCCCCAGAGAACACGGTCAGTGCATGCTGCAACTCGTCGTCTCTAGCCTTCTCCCTCGTGTTTTAGCTTATCCTTATATGGGGTGCTGCCTCAATTCTTGGATGAAGCTTTTTCCGATGATGTCCAAGTCTGTGTATTGTTTTGCCGGGTTTTTCATGTCTTTGTCGCGTGATGGTCGGGTGACCTCTGCGTTTCCTCAAAGGGTGGGTAGATCGTCCTCGAGTACCGTAGTGTTGTGGTTGTTTTTCACGGTTCCTGTTCGAGTGCCTTGCAGTCGTGGGCTTTGGCCGTGGCAGCGGGTTATTCAGTCTGCCACGAACAACCCTGTCGATCCAATCTCGACCGACGGGGTTGTTTTTTTAAAATCCCAGTCCATGTTTTTTCAGGCACCAAGTGTTCAGGAACTGTCTTTTGTAACTACCCCTATGATGCATCTTCTCGGTTGATTTCCACCGTGTTGTAATATTACTTTGATCCTGGTAATAAAAGATATGAATACAAGTTTGTTTTGTGTTGTATATCTGTCTGGGTTATGTTTCTTTCACCCACTCAGATCTTGAATTTAAAGGAACTAGCTCCCATCTTCTCTTGCATCCGTCGACAAGAATTCGAACAAGAATTTGAACTCCTTGAAACATCTTAGTTAATTTAGAATAACTTTTTTTGCATATGAGATTCGGGTTGGATAGTTAATTCAGGCATCCGTCCTCTATCTCGATCTCCGTTTGGGTAGGAAAGAAAGAATTTCCGTCTTCCGTTAATTAAGATTGGGAAACCGAATGGGCCCACAACACGCCTTGTTTTGTGCGTGGAATTTGTGATCAAATTCAAGATCTCCACTCGGGGACATTTGATCAAGATCTGTAATCTCTCTTTTTTAATCTTTGTATTAGGAGTAGAATAATGTTCAACGCTATTTAAAAATCACTATTCCAATAATTTGTTTTACAAACTTGGATACTCTTTAATTTACTCCTCCTAAAAGAAAAGATTGGCCTTTGGAGTTGGTGGTACTTTTCTTCTCCTGGTCAACGAAGCTTTTCAAAATCGAATAAGACGGCTACCGACCATCCAAAGTCGTGAAGATGGGTTAACAACATCACCAGGACCTGATTTCCAATTTTCAATTTCCGATACTCAGGATACGAATATGGATTAGTCACCTACAGAATTTCCGGATAAAAATTTGTTTTGCAAAGTGTATTCACGTTAGTGCAACTCGAGCTTGCGTAAATGGCCAAACTATCTTTTAGCATATTGAAGAACCAACGAGTTCCACTTTGACGAGTAATTAAACATATTACTGGGAGAATAGTCTGAAAAAAAAAACCAAATTGGTCTTAACAACAACATCCAGATAGATGTTCAATAGAGAAGACAATGTTCTTTGTGAGCTACTACTACCTAGGCAACAGACTATCCCAAAATTTTCTCAATCCTTTCAATAAGCAGACAGGCAAAATGTGGACGATGACGATAATGATGATGATGATGATGATGATGATGATGATGATGTAATAAGAGTAAGCAATACCATGATGAGCACACAATGCAGCAAATGGAATGCGGAATGTCACGAGACCAGCAACTCGAGCAGCAGGACACAACAACCAGATGCCGCTGCGACTTCTAAACAAACACAAGGCCACAATCCACAAATGCAGAACTCTGCCCCCTTCCTTGTTGGCTGTGATCAGATCCTTGCACTTCCTTTATTTACATACTGTGACGGGGAGGCATTCGCATATAGGTGTCCACTTCGACTGCTATTCTTTTAACCTGCAAGTTTGGTGGGTTCTTGAGCGGAAACTGGCAGAGTTTGCTCTGCAAGCGATTCCTCGTCTGCCTGGGGCTTACCTCCGTTTGCTTCAGTTTCAGAAAGCGACTCTTCTACTAGCAGGTCAGATGTGGCTTCTTTCTCATTTGTGACTTTGGCCACTCCTTTCCTTTCATCATTTGCAGCGACTGATTTTGTCTTCTCGGAAGGAAGTTTGGGGAGGGATCTGCGCTGCGGTTTCTTTGGATTTGCAGTGGACAGTCCTTTAGCAGGGCGGTTGTGTGCTGTTTTCTCATCCAAACTCAGCCGGTTTAATTGAGTGCTTGGCGTGCTGTTTCCTTCAGAGTCTGCAGAGGATGAGCTCTTTCTGCGACCTAGCTTAGGAGACTTGGGTCTTGTTATCGGTATCTGCATCGAAGTAGAAGAAATTAAGGAATGTTACATTATTTTGTACAAGATAAAGACAGAAGCTTCCGAAAGAGGACTCCAGCTAAAATAAACGAAGCATATAACTCCGCAACTTTCTCCATTAAGGTTAAATTCTAGCATTTGGGACATGACGCTCATGAGTAACCAATTGACAGAGAAATAAGAGCGAGATGAAAATGCTACGACAACTTCACAAACAGTCTCGTACGAGAAGGAAACTTCCACTGGTGGAATGGTTCGTCCCCTTGTCGATCACATTTCATAAATAGTTTCACAGAAAACTCTGGTAGGAACAGTTGGGTATGTTGGCACCTACTGTCATTGATAAAAGTACCGACGGTTTTATTGAATCATTGAAAGATAAAAAAGTTTTCTTTTGCTCATAAGCGCAATCAATAAATTAGAGCTGAAATTCATGAGCCAGCCATTACAGATTCAAAGAAAATGAGAACTACATCGTCTAGTTAATACGGAATACTTCAATACCAGTAAAAACTTTCTTAGTCCTGCTGAATTTAGAAACTAGATTACACCTACTACTAATTGTCAGGTTACCTTCTTTAGCTCCACCTTGGTCGGTACAGGCTCCTGATAGAAGCTTGGCATGGGTGTAGCTTTAAAGTTTAAACTCTTTCTGAAATTCTTAATCTCAGCCTCTTGAGTTTCCTGAAAAGCATCCAAAGTACCATCAGAGGAAGTCAAGAACACAGGAGAAAGTCATGGTCCACCGTATAGAAGTAAATTGTGTACTTTTGACTTGGCTTGCAGGTTAGTCTTTTCTGCTTCCTTCGCATGGATTTTCTCCTCCAGCTTAGTGTAGAACTGCCAGCCAGAACACAAAAAGTTGCTTTTGCACTATCACTAGAAGTCAAAGACAAAGAGCATCAAGGCAAGCGCGGTGCTCACCTCCCTCCTTTTCTCAGCTCGTTCATCACATCTGAAGCTAAAACCATAATTTGGGAGCACACCAACCCTGCGAAGTGCATTATCTTTTTCTGTGGGACTTAAAATTACGTTGAGGAGAACATACAAAGAAAGCACCAAAGAGAAAAGAAAATACGACAAAAATCTCTTCCATAAAGAACAAGTACAACACAACAGCTCAAGACAAAAAGGATACGTCGATGATTCTGAATCTTCGTCAGCTCCAACAATAACTTCTTCTTTCACAAGTTTTTGTCTTGCACTTTCCCTAGTCAACCCAAAATAACATAGTGGTGAGGGAACGCATTGACTAGAATGAGACATTGCAAATTGGAAGAAGGGTCAAGCAAACTACGACAAGTTCACCATCCATCTCCCCTGACCCCACCCCAACCCAGAGAAAATTTTACCAAACACTGCAATTGATAAGACAAGACATTTCTCCCATGTAACAAAAGACAAGAAATACGTAAAAACAACGTACATGCCCTGTGATGATTCCATGGCAGACTTCTCAGATGGCTGTCAGAAGCAAAGAAAAGAAGATTCAAGCATAAGCAACCTATCAGCAGTTAATGTGATATACAAGTGCTAGTAGTAAATCGAGTACCTGAAGCTGTTTTCCTTGAATCGATTTAGTTTTTATGGGATGCTTCAATTGTGAATCAGAAGCAGAGCCGTTCGCCACCTTTAGTGATCCACCTGCACCATCCTTTGCTTTCTTCCCATGAGCAGCTGAAGCTTTCTGAGAGTTTGAATACTTTTCCGCCTTGCTTTTTGGTGGACCAACACGGGGTTTTGCTTTGTCTAATTGTTCTGCATCATTCACTTTCCCTTCCTGCATTAACGAACGGAAAAAAAAAAGCAAAGTTTCAGTTGTTGAGCAAACCAGAAAAAATAAAGAATGCAGGCCAATGTAGACACAGATAACCCATCTCATACCAGACGCACGTAGACTTTTTGCTCAACCTCAGTGGTGAATCCATCATCAAGCAACATGGATGCATTCTGGATGTCTTCATTTGCATCCATCGACTCAGTTACTCTCGCACGGATCTTGCTTACATCACCCACGATACCGTCCCCTCCATCAGCAGAACGAGTATGATTAACACCATTTTGATGGCCAGAATCCATCACACCGCAACTAAACAAACAGAACCGCATTAGCACATAACACAATTCCACATTGTTTAGATAGTGTCGACTCAAAAGAAAACAGCAATAAATGAACAAAGCAATACAAATTCACAATCACTTGCCCTGCAATGAAAACACAACAACAAAACAACAAAGCAATTCAAGTAGTCATCAAGTTCCCCCTCATCTACAAGAAACACACACGCAAATGAGGTTCCTCCTGCCTTTCCTCTCATTGCCCCCCAACACCTTCAACTAGCCTAGAGAAGCAACAGATACAGAGCACAAAGGAGTATTCCATTTCAACCGAATTCAAATCGACTGAGCTTCCTAAGACAACAACCACACACCCATTAACAGTAAGATTCAATCCAACAACTGGGAACTTCCACATCCATCTCCAAGGGGCAAATCCGACCTTTCCACACTGATCTACCCCCCATAACAAAAAAAGGCTCAAACTTTGAACTCAAACACTGGAAAAGGGGAAATGGGAAGACTTTCCCACCTACAGGGAGAACACTCCCACAACAAAGCCGAAGGATTCAAGCACCAAACCCAGAAAGAAAATGGATTCTGAGAAAAAGAAAACAAATAGAAAAGAGCAGAGAGAGAGAGAGAGAGGGAGGGTAAAAAAGGAAAGCTTTCCCCTTTTTCTCCATTACCTCGTATTACGAGAAGACAAGTCTACAATAGCACCATCTCCACCCCCAACTAGATTTCCTAAAAAAAAACTAGATTCACTCACCACTAGGATCTGTTCTTCTTCTTCTCCTCTAGAGAGAGAAAGAGAGGGATGGGTAAATAGATAGAGAGGGGGGGGGGGAGGGGGGGCATCCGGAACTGAATAAAAACACGCGCTCTTTGTAGTCCAAGCTAAGGCCTACTCGATCCTGGACCTTCTTTTTACTAGGATCCCAAAAATTCAAAAAATTTCTTACAATAATAGTTTACTTTGTTGTCTGTCTTTAATGTGTTTTTCTTTTTCTATTTTTTTTTACCTTGTTTCTTTCTTTACTTAAATTATTTGGCAAATTATTCTCAGCTCCCTGGTTTTTTGACTCCCGACTTCTTACTTTCCTGAATTTTCAAAAATAATTTTACCATCCTCCGTGTTTGGTTTTATTAGGCTATCGGGTTCATTACTGATGTCATTACTCGATTTATTCATTTTTATCATAAAATGACTATTATACCCCTATAACTAAAAAAGAAATCACTCCGGTCTTCTTCTATCTTCCTTCCGGTGACCCTTGCACCTTCTCCGACGACTCTTCATCTTCTCCGGCAAACTCCGACCAACTTTTCCAGCAGAAAAAATCCCAACCCTTAAACCTTTAGAACACCAAGAATATTGCACCAAAAATATCAAATTAAACAATCAAAAACTCTCAATCAATTAGAAAAATGGTGGAGGCACCAGAGATCGAAATACTGTTGAATCGCTTACACCAACTGTGGAACCCGCGGGCGACAATCGGGTTAGTTGACTTACCACAGAACTTCTTTCTAGTGTGTTTTGATGTAGAAGAGGACTTTGTCTTGGCAACAAAAGGAGGACCATGGACATTCCAAGACCATTATCTCACTGTCCAACCATGGGACAGTACATTCCACCCAGAAACTCAGGAAATCAGTTCGGTGTGGGCTTGGGTGAGGTTGCCAAACTTGCCGATTCAGCTTTACAACAAGAATCTGCTTTGCTGCGTGGCCTCAACTCTAGGGCGTCCTATCAAGCTTGATCCTAACACTGGTAGGCTTCGGGGGCATTTTGCCCGGCTCTGCGTGGAGCTAGACCTCAACGAGCCTTTGGTGGGAGAGATTGTCATAGATGGTATCCGCCAAAGAGTTGAGTATGAAGGTCTCCACTTAATTTTTTTAAGTGCGGGAAATATGGCCACTTGAAAGAAGCTTGCATGTACAGTCCACCGGAAGAAGCGGCCACTGGTCCATCGGACATGGGATGGGAGGAGCCGGTGGCGCAGACAGAAAACCCAAGGTTGGACCAAGCCAAAAACCCTAGTAGGAGTGAAAAGGAAGGGGCAAGATTGGATTTAGGCCCTTGGAGGATAGTCTCCAAGAAAGGAAAGAATCGCAGAGCTGCCACGGTAAGACCAGAAGCTACAATGGGCAACAGGTTTGAAACACCCCATATTGAGGAAGCAGACAAAGCTGATGTGGAAAGTAGAGTCCCCCCAGCCAATGGAAATAAGAAATATCTTTGGTACTATGAGTGGGCCGACTTCAAGGCAAGGGCCCAATAAGAATAACAAGGTGCAACACACTGGCAACCAAAAGAAAAATACAACTCCCATCCAGTTCAAGGCCCAGAAAACAACAACGAACAAGAGGGCCTGGAATGAAGATAGTATTTTGGGCTTCCGTCTGGATGAGGCCATAGCCCGACACAAGGAACACCAAAAAAATATGAACCCTAATGTCAAAGCAGCCTACCCTAGCCAGTCAAAGAATAAAGTAGTTCAGTTAAGCATCTCCTCCCCCACACAGGTCACTCCACTATCTGATGGCTTGCAAGGTGAAACCAGCAATGCTGGAGAGGGATTTCACCCCTCAGACCCACTGCACCCGAGGCAGCAGGTCAAGCTTGACATGGACCTTGATGGAGTTGTGGCCTCCGGAGAAGGGAATCCAGATGCCAGGATGGGCAAGTCAGATCAGGGCAAAGACCTAGACCGGTAAGGCCGCCCCAAAACCCCAACCCCCACTCCTCTTAATGGTTTTTAAAGGCCTAATGTGGAACTGCTGTGGTCCTCGGAAATTGGGTTTCCTTAGGTTATTTAAATATCTGATTAACTTCCACAAATTGAGCTTTGTGGCTTTGGTAGAAACTCAAATCAGTGTTGCTCAAACCGCAAAAGTCTGTCTGAAAATTAAGCTTTCTGCTTACATGGTAGAGGCAAGAGGCAGGCAAGGCGGCTTATGGATGTTATGGGCTCTGAGTCTGACAGTGCAGGTGTTGTCTAAACATGACCAGTTCCTCCATCTTGAGGTGAAAATGCTTGATCAAGACCCGTCGCTGCTTACAGTGGTATATGCCCTACCTCCTGTGAGTGGCAACGAGAAGTACTGGTTGGATATCCAGGAGCTCGCTCCTCCCCCCCATATCCCTTGGCTAATTACGGGGGATTTCAACTCTATTACCTGAATGGAGGAACGCAAGGGCGACTCAGGCACACTCCGAGCACAAGATAAAAAGTTTTGTAACTGGATTCACAAGAATGGGTGGATAGACCTCGGCTTCTCTGGATCCCCATTTACATGATCTAGAGGTAAAAATAATGGTCCAAGGGTGTCTAAATGACTAGATCGCGCCTTGGCAAATGACGAATGGAAGCATAGATGGCCAGATGGCAGAGTTAAACACCTGGCCCGCTACCAATCGGATCACAATCCGCACCTCATTACATATTTTGACTAAGACAATGGTGATGAGAAATGGCATCCATTTCGATTCCAAGCAGCTTAGCTCACCCACCCAAGCTTTCCCCGGGTGGTTTAAGCTAATTGGAACGCAACAAGAGAGATCGCAATAGCATTGGAAGACCTAAAAAAGGAGCTAAAAGAATGGAACGTCAGGGTCTTCGGGAACATTGATCTGAGAAAGAAATGAGTATATGCAAGATTATGCGGCCTTCAAAAGGCTCTGGATAGGGGCTTCAACAATGGGCTGGCTACCCTAGATGAGAAGTTGCGAGTGGAGCTGGATCAAGTTCTTGATCAGGAGGAAATTCTATGGCACCAGAAGTCGAGGGAGCGTTGGATTGCCCAAGGAGACTGAAATACAAGTTTCTTCCACACATCCACCCTCATCCGTCAATGGAAAAACAAAGTTGAAAGCTTAAAAAGGAATGATGGAGAGTGGGTGCAGGATAAAGATGAACTGGAGAAACTGGCCTTTGATTATTATTCTGAACTGAACACGAAGGAGAATAGAGTTATAAGGGGCTCGCTACCCTCTGGCCTATTTTCGGATTGGACAGGAGAAGAGAAAAGAGCAAGCATACGACCTATTAAGGAGAAAGAGATCCGGGCGGCCCTATTTGAGATGGCTCCCTTAAAAGCACCAGGGTATGATGGGTTTCATGCCCTCTTCTTCCAACAATGCTGGAGCCTGGTCAAAGCTTCGGTCTGCTTCTTTATCCAAAGTGCTTTCTCAACTGGGAAAATACCCAAAAAAGTTAACGAAACCCTTCTTGCGGTTATTCCTAAAGTTAGCAGCCCAGAAAATATGCTCCAATTCAGCCCATTAGTTTGTGCACTGTGATGTACAAACTGGTTACTAAGATTATTGTGAACCGGATCAAACACAAAGTCCCAAAGATGATTTCACCGATGCAAGGGAGTTTCATTCCGGGGAGGCAAATCACCGATAACATAGTTGTGTTCCAAGAGGCTATCTATTCAATAAAGCGCAAACAAGGACGGGTCGGTTGGATGGTGATAAAACTGGATTTGGAAAAAGCTTATGATAGGCTGAGGTGGGATTTTATAGCAGAATCCATGGAAGAAGCAGGGCTGCCTTCACCATTGAGGGATTTAATCATGGAGTGCATTTCAGGAGCTAGTATGAGGCTCTTATGGAATGGTGAAATGACAGACGAATTCACTCTTACCCGAGGTTTGAGACAAGGGGATCCAATGTCACCGTATTTGTTTATGTTAAGTGTCGAAAGGCTTGCCCAATGGATCTTAGTCTCAGTGGCTCGAAATCAATGGAAACCTATCAAGCTATCTCGAAATGGACCGCCCCTTTCGCATCTATGTTTCGCAGATGACATAGTCTTGTTT
This sequence comes from Hypericum androsaemum, assembly GCA_963995505.1. NCBI lineage: Eukaryota > Viridiplantae > Streptophyta > Magnoliopsida > Malpighiales > Hypericaceae > Hypericum > Hypericum androsaemum. Next base: position 18,264,526 of record OZ023190.1, read on the forward strand.
ATGGAAGCAACTAAGAAGCAGGTCAAGGTTGTACAAGAAGGACTGGAAAGATTTTGCACGGCCTCGGGTCAGCGTATTAGCCTGGCTAAATGACGGGTTTACTTCTCAAAGAATGTGCCTCGGCAGCAAGCACAGGAATTAAGCTCTCAACTGAGAATTCTATCAACCCACGATCTTGGGAAGTACTTAGGGGTGCCTGCTCTCCACTCCCGGGTAACTACGGAGACTTTTGCTTACCTGATAGAGAAGACACAGTCACGACTTGCTGGTTGGAAAATAAAAAAACTTACTATGGCAGGAAGGATCACATTAGCACACTCGGTGCTGGCGACAATTTCCACGTACGCCATGCAAATTGTCTATCTTCCCAATGCATTTGTGATAAACTGGACAGGCTGATACGTGGGTTCGTCTGGGGTGACTCGGATGAGGGAAGGAAGGTGCACATGGTAAAATGGAGAGAAGTATGTCTCCCTAAATCCATAGGGGGACTTGGACTCCGAAGTATGAGGGAGGCGAATTAGGCTCTGCTAATAAAGATGGGCTGGCAGTTTGTTAAAAACCCAGACTCGATGTGGGCCCAGATTCTGATGCAGAAGTACGATACAAGATCTGCTAACTCCCCTGCGATTGTGGTAAAATCACACCAGTCAGCAATTTGGAGTGGCTTGGTTAAAATTGCTAACCCGCTAAATCAAGAGCTGAAATGGTCTATAGGAGGCGGAACTCAGGTGTCCTTTTGGAAGGATTGTTAGACCTCCGGAATAAACGGTCCTCTACAGAAAGTAGTGGAGGTCCCGACGATTGAAATTAACAAATCAGTGAATGAGTATTGGGATGCCGAGCAAGGTTGGGATTGGGATACTATTCAACAATACCTCTCATCGGCCTTATGGCCTAACCTACAGGCCTGCTACGTCGATGCATCTGTTAATTCTGAAGACACCCAGGCCTAGAAATATGGTCCCTCTAGAGAATTTTCTACAAAATCTGCCTACTTACATCCATTGTCTCGGACTGATAATGAAGAGGATCACACCAAGCCGTGGAAGCACATCTGGAAACTTGAAGTGCCAGAGAAAATTAAGACGTTTATGTGGTCCTGTGTGAAGCAAAAAGTGATGACAAACAAAGAAAGGCATAAAAGAAAATTTGCAGCCAATCCTTATTGTCCTCGATGCTAGGATAAACCAGAAACCATCTTGCATCTCCTCCGTGATTGCCCCTTCATAAAAAGGGTTTGGCGCTCTCTGATTCTGGAGCACCACCAGCAACTCTTCTTCTCGCTGCAGTTGTCAGCCTGGCTGGCAGGTAACATCAACTTCAATGATGAGGCGGTTGATGGGACCTGGTGAAATTCAATATTTGCAACTTGTTGTTGGTGGGGTTGGCGGTGGAGGAATGATTTTGTCTTTGATAGACAAAGACAGGGTACCAACTTGCCTGCCTTCATCGTTAAGCAGGCGAATGAGTTCTCGAAAGCTGCTAGAACCATGAAACAAATGGATGGTACCCAACAGACCCGTTCCATCAAACTGGTTTTTTGGAGTCACCCGAGAGAGAGCTGGGCTAAACTTAATATCGACGAGGTAGCGAAAGGAAACCCAGGCCCTGCTGGAGGAGGGAGAGTAATACGGGATACCTGTGGTCTCTGGTGCACCGAGTTTGTGAACAACACAGGCTTCTGCGATTCGCTCACATCAGAGTTATGGGCGATTTGGGAGGGGCTTCGTATGGCATGGGGAAAGAACTACAAGCAGCTGATACTTGAGACCAATTCCCAAGTGGCAGTCAAGTGCCTCGCCGAGAGCATAGCGAAGAAAAACTCGCTATCAAATCTCGTGACTAATTGCCGAAACCTCTTAAGCCGTCCGTGGCAAGTTGAGGTCCAACATTGTTACTGTGAGAGCAATACAGTAGCCGACTGGTTGTCCAATCATGCACTTACTTTCTCGCTGGGGTTCCATGAGTTGAGTTCACCACCGTCTGAATGTATCCCATTCCTGGTACATGATAGCGTTGGTGTAGGCAGTACTAGATCTATCCTTATGCAATCGGTTTGATTTCTGAATATAGGGTGCAAGACACCCACCATTTTCAACAACAAAAAATTGTTACTTCAGTGTTGTAATTGGGGAATAAGATATGTCCGTATTTGTCAATATCTGCTTGCGTCAAATAATTTCAAGAGTTTGTTTGCGACCAAGAGAAAATAGTAATAATTGAAGAGTGGTGTTTCTTGGTGGACCTTGCACGTTAATGACGTTTCTTTTAACGTGATTTGCGTTACAAATCATATATTTTATACTTTGATGATTCGAACTCGAAAGAATAATTCGGTACTAATTATTGATTTACATTATTAGTGTACAGTTCAGTAGAAATTATGGTAGGTAACAAGGAAAAAAAGGATAGTGCGTTGTTTCTTTTCTTGTCGCATAAGCAAATATAACTGATTTTAGTACATGATCACGTTTCTAGTAAACGGCCTTTGTAAGAACGATAGCAAATCACCGCCACGACTCTCTGGGGAACCATAAGACTTAACTCAGTGGAAATTTTTTTATCTCAGTATGTTTGGGTATACTGTTTACCAAAAGTACAAATTTATTCGATCCAAATTAAACATTTGTGAGATCAACTTGAATATTTTGTAAAAAATATGTTGATATTTTGAAACATATTTATAGAGACGGTTGCTCCTACTAATGACATAAATGTAGAAATTATAATGGTGAAATTTTACTAAGATCGGCAGTCGTAATTTTGAAAGAGAGAACCCACACTAATTAGGGTGTAATTACATAATATTTATACCAAGAGACACTTAGATCAACTGGTTAGGAAGTTGCTCAAGCTTAACCAGGTCCGGGTTCGAGTTCTTGGGTACGCAGCAATGTTATATACTTGTTGGGAGAACTTTGCCACCTTTTAAAGGTTCTACCCGGCTCGAGATTGGATTAGTCGATCCGATGTACCAATTAGTCAACAAAAATCATAATATAAATAAACTGTACTTATAGAAAAATCTAGAAAATTTAAAATTGTAGAATCATAACCATTACACATTGGGAGGGGAAATCATATCCATAAAGTCAGTCCTTCACTATCTAAAAAGGACATCTTGGAATTTAAGGAAAAGTGGGTTAGGCCAAAATATTCAAGCAACCGTTTTTTATAAGTAAATAATTATATTCCTCGAGAGTTAACCTCCAATTATGGATATATTAAAAATATCAGATAACGTCTATCAACACGCACCAATAGTGATAGATACTATCTGCATATTAATACTAAAATGTCACCAAAATATTAAAACAATCTTGATGTTGAACTTTTAAAAATTCTCAATTTTTTTAAATAAATATTTAATATTGTTGCGTTCTGCTTGAAGTCAAATAATTAGTGTTGGTACTTAATGCAGATGAACTTGAAGATGAAATTGAAGAATTGTTGAGCCGTCTAATTAGAAGTCTTGCAAATAATGATTACAACGTTCACTAAAAGCCTTGTAGTGGTACCGTAGCTAAACAATTAACTATTCCAACATATGGAAATTGCTTTCCTGATTTTGATGGATCGGAATGGATCAACTCGAGATTAAGACAATTCGTGCTTTTTTGATAGGACAGGATAAGAATCGTGCAATATCAGTTTTTGCGGTTGTCAACGTTGCACTTAATATACCAGCTTAAAATATGAAAATATGATTTAGTATATTCAACGCTTGAAATTTGCACCCGATATTTACCAAGTGTGCCAGGCAGATGGCAATGTGATTATGCGACAGTTGCGTTGGAGGCAGGAAGCTATGGAGAGGGCGAAGGGCCCACAAATTGAGGCACAGGGGGGGCCCACCAAGCAGGCACTTGGGCCTACTCGACATTCTTTGTAGCACGTGCCATGCTGGTCATTAAATGACCGGCAGTGAGCCCAGACACGTGTTGTGTTTCTAGAAGTCAACGCAAGTCAAAATTGTAAATGTCCAAGCCCCTCCCTCCCTCCCTCCCTTCTTCCAAAAAAAAAGCCCCTCCCTCCCTTCCCCTTCCCTGGAAATGCGCTAGATAGATAGCTAGGCCGTGGCTTGTTAAATTAATAACCGTTTTAATTTAATTAGATGTCTCGAATTCATGCTAGCCTCCGGGCAAAGTAATTGGAAGAGAAGGTCGGGGAGGCAATCACTGGCTTCTCCATCTGGCTCCGGAGTTGACAAGCTTTACGTAGGCATTCTTGAAATCTTCGAAGAAGATGCTTTGATCCACGGCGTACTTTTCGATCCACCTGCACCGGAACGGAATTAGCGTTAAGTAGGTCGGACTGACAAACAGATCGAGGTCGCTGCCTTCTATCATCGAAGGCTGTTCAAATAGCGGGATTCGAGTGTAGGGTCGGGTATAAGTATGCATTCAACAAGCAGACCTTGGTTTAAACAAGCGCATGACCGTGCATCATTAGTTACTACTTGTTCCACAAGTTATAGAGTTCCGTTTGAGATGTCCTAAAAGGATTAAGCAATTGCTAGGTTCAAGAATTGCAATGCACATCGCGAATTACTTGAAAGTCATTTGATTCGGATACTTGAGAAGGAAAACTTTCTACAGTAGTCCGGGGGAAATGCCAAACCTTAAACATTCATCGTCCTCGACGAGAGCGTGATCTGAAGGAAGGCCAATCATGCTTGTCATGCCAGCTGCTCACAGAAAAGAATAGCAGTTCGTCAGACAGTACGGAAGTGGGATTTCAAAAAGAAGAGAGATTTTGCAGATGCTGGATGATGGAGACAAGCAGTGAGAGAGAGCTATTCGACTCACGAGAAACAAAATCAGGATTTTACCTGAAGATTCCCATGGCTTTTCCAGAAGAATTTTGTAATATGTGTTGTCAAAGGCGGTAGGATTCCCGAAACCTTTGCCTCCGATAGTATGAGCCCCTGACAATGCAACAAGCTCGCGCGTTCTGCAAGAAACAAATAGCAATCATCTAAGAATCAAGACCACTAACCGCAAAGTTTGAGAAGGAACGAAAAAGAGCATGTATGGTGCTATATTCATCTCCATTTACACTCACGACAAGCCTTTTCCGAGAAAACATTGCTTCAGGCCAGTTGCATCAAGAGTTTCTTGAGGAAGTTTGCCTTCAGCATCAGGCTCCCTACAAATAACAAATAATTAGCCAAGCAGATTGGTTGACTACAGATGGCCAAATTTTTATCAAATTGCACAAGCGAAATCAAAACGTGCCAAAAGCTAACCACTTACCGAGAATCTAGTCTGCCCAGTTGAACTGTCATTGTTGGACCGCCACAAATTGATACTGCTTCAGCTCCTGCTACAGCGATCATGTCTGCCCAGGACACTGATGGTAGAAAAAGTTCAACATATTAGCAGGCATTAAGATTTCCACCACCTGAAGTACCTGCTTACACACAAGTGATCAGCCAAAAATAAACCTGGTAGTACAGCTTCAACCTCGGCTTTTGCTTTTTCAAGAATCTGAGAGAATTTTATTGCCCGGGTATTAGGTGGTAGCCACTTGAATAAGATTATGCCTGTCTGCTACTGTCACAGTTATGTTCATGAGAGAAAGGGAGAGTGAGATAACACATGCCTTTACAGGTTTCTTTAGACCTGCATTCTCTGGCCTCTCGAGTTCGTAAATGATGGATCCATTCATGCCCCCTGCAGTCCTGATACAAATAACAGTAAGTTCGGGACAGGCTTAACAAAAAGCCTAAGACATAAATTGTTGTAAAGAACATGCAAACAGAAGCAACTGAAAGGAATTGATAAGACTTTTATTGGTCAACAGATCATACTCCGGTTAATAATAAAGTCTCAAGCAAATTCAAGGACCAGTCTAGCTTGACAGCATGACCATATAAAATGAAGAAGAGGTAAGAAACGTTTGTCGTAACATGATCGTCAATGTGTTTGTTGCATTTTTCCATTAAAAAGGAACACGAAATCAATTGGTAAGCGGTTAAACTCTCGGAAACCATAAGCTTGCAAAGTCGGTCAGCAATCTACAGCATAAACAGACAATCTAAACAAGAACATCAGCCACAATGTCAACAGGGAAAGTTCATTTGCATTAACAAAGAATTCCCACAAACATTATATACCTGAAGCCGCGTCCAGCTCGAAAGTGCCTGCATCATGAAAGACAAGACGGAGCACTCCGGGAGCCTTGCCTTTGGTCACCACCTTTCTTACTTGCTCCCTAATGAGCTCATACGCGCCGCTCTCCGACCTTTCCAAGTCCATACAGAGAGACAGAACATAATTCAATAAGCAACAGCCGAGTAACACAGGCAAGCCAAGCGCGCTACCAATCCCTAGGCTAGAACTTCTTCTATCCTAATCATAATCCCTAGCAACAATTCCGGCCAGTAGCTCCAAATCCGGCCCCCGGAATCCAATCGTCAAAACAGAAAACAGCAATCCAAATTTCAATCCAAGTACAAAGATTCGATCTTTAACACTCACTCTGCCGCCACCGGGTTAACCCAGGGGAGAAGAAACGGAAGCGTCGGTACCCAAGTGAGGAAGCTTCTTCGGTTGAACCTCCAAGGTCCAGTTCTACCTGCGCAAGTCAAACCCCATATCCAGCTTGAATTCGGATTAGTCGGTTCGGGTTCATGGTGATTTCGAAAGGGAGCTTACTGAGATTTAAGTGGTTGGTGTCCGGAAAGGAGCGAGCTTTGATGTGTTTGGCCGCCGGCGGATGAATTGTGGCGGGGAGGACAAGGGACCGTTGGGAAGTCTTTAAAGATGCCATCTTTAACGAATGGTTCGGGAGCGGCGGTTGTTTAATGGTTTTGTTTACACGTGGGGTGCAGACTACCGGTTGCCCGGTATGTGTTGTTACTTCCTCCGAAACATGTTTATCACGATCCGTCTTTGCCGTGATTCGGATTCTGGATATAATCTGAATTAATCGATTTATTAATTATTGAATTATCGTTTTTTAATTAAGTTGGCCGCGATTCAACTCTGGTTCATTGCTAAGTCAACTCTGGTTGATTGTGCCTCGGAGAAATGATGCTATGGTTTTTTTTCTGTATGGTGTTCTTGTGCAGTTTATTTGTGAAAATAGTGTTTAAATTTTTTTAATTGCAGAGTCGGTGTCCACGTAGGACTACCGGATAAAATTCTGTATCTTTGACCAGGATATGGGTTTTTATCCTGTATCACGCCAAGATACGGCTTTTTATCCATTATCCATGATACGAGTTTTTTTCCCGTACTCCGATAGGATACCGGTAAAAAACCCGTATATAGGCTATGACATCCCAGCCATACCCAGCCAATGCTCCACACATCCCAAACCCCGGCCTCCTTCATATAGGCTACGAAGGCCTCGTTCTGCACAGGAAACTCCTTCCATTTTTGTTGGGTTATCTCCAAGTCAAGGCTGTCATCACTCCCTCCTCGATATATCTCACGGTTCCAAACCTCCTGGGAACGATACACTTGCTGGCGCACTAATAAGCTCAGATCTAAGGGACTTCCATCTCCAAGAAAATCTCTGTATGACCTTGAATTCATATCTGAACAACACAATAGTCACACGACAACAATAACCTAATTAACTAATAAAAAAATACAACATCTATATTTCAACAACATATAAATAGTTTATATAAGTATGCCAAATTAGATAAATTCACATTGCTAAATCAGCAAAATTACTTAAAATTAACAAATTAAACATCTAAGCATAACAACTTAATACAAAATTAAGCAATCCAACTAATTCATAATTAATTAATTAACACAAAAATATCTTCAAATTATATACAAATATCATAATTCCTAATTAAATTAATTACCAAAAAATAAACTAATTAAATCCAAATTTCTAATTAAATGTGTCATAATTTAACCAATTACCAATAATTTATATAATTAACCTAATTAACATTTAATCAATAACCTAATTAAATATTAATCAACATAATCCAAAATTTATCAACTCGCAAAATCCTCAAATTAACATCAATCAACATAATCAAACTCATCCAAATTTTTCACATCGATCTAAAAATCAATGAGAACTTTCTCAAACTTAGCTAGTTGAAAAGATCATTTTAGATGTAACGTACCCCCCCTAGTGTTAGGGTTTTCCCCTCCAGTGAGCGTTTCGCCCCTATTATTAGGGTTCTTCATATTTCGTCGAATCTAGGAAGAAACCAAGGAAACGTCTTAGATCTCCTGAGAGTCTAGGGTCTTATTGAGCATCGGGTAGGTAGATTCGTCAAACACCGAGTCGGGAAGGGTAGGTTTCTCTTTTTTAGGTTTTGAGTGGAAGTTATTGGGTTGAGGGAGTATGGAGGAAGGCAGTGGGTCGGGTAAAGGGAAAGGGATTATAGTGAGTGGCTCTCTAGTGGATAAAAATACGGTCGAAGACGGTGACGAGGAAGAAGTTGTGGAGCTGCCGTGTGTCCTTGCCGCCCCTACAGAGGAAACCCCTACTTTCAACCTGGTAGGCAAGGTTTGGACAGAGAAGTCTATCAATAAGCATGCCTTCCGAATGGTGATTACTAATGCATGGCGAACAAGCCGGGATCTCCACGTCAACGACATCGGCAATAACAGGTTCCTGTTCCGCTTGCAGTCTGAGAAGGATATGAACAGGGTCTTACAAGAGCAACCATGGCACTTTGATCATCAAGTTATTGTCTTGGCTTGTATCCCTAGGGATGCCCAACCATTGGGAGTCCCCCTAACTCATGTCCCGTATTGGGTAAGAGTATATGATCTCCCGCTAGGGGGATGTAACCAGGCCACAGCTCAGGCCATTGGAAGTCTCCTCGGGACCCTCGTTAATTGGGATGGCTCCGGAGATGCTTATGGGAGATTCTTGCGGGTTAGGGTCATGCTGGACTTACGTTCACCTCTCCCGCGCACGAAAAAAATTAAATTTCAAGGAGGCGACGTGGTCTCGATTTTCTTCAAAATTGAGAAGCTCCAATCCTTTTGTTATCTTTGTGGTTGCCTCAGCCATCTGGATAAAGACTGTGAGCTCGCTGATGAAGATGATGTTATCCCACCCCCGGGAAACAACTTTGGAAGCTGGCTTTGGGCTTCCCCATTTAAGCCTCAACGCCCTGCGGATAAGGAGTGGCCCCCTCATTCAAATTCAACAAAAAGGTCGCTCTCCCTTGCATTCCAGTCCCCCCAGGGGTCCAGCTTACACATCACTCCCCTGGATGATTCAAAGCTGGTAGAAGACGTACATGACAGGTTCGCCAATGCAGAACTGATAGCACCATTATCGAAAACCCCAAATCCTAACCCTACAGACTCCACCAAAAAAATCCCAGACCAAAACCCTGATAGGCAACACCCAACCCTGAACCCTAGTCTACAACATACTCTACCAGATACCCATCTACACCCACAAACCCGCTATATCCCACCTCACCTGAGAGTCCCTTCCCTAGCCACCTCCTCCGAACAAACACCCTGATGTACCGTCTCATTAACTCCCCAACCAACCAGCTCCACCCAAATTGTATCCTTTCCTATACCGAATGACCAAGCTTCAGTAACCATACATGAGACCCAACCCAACCTGATCATCCCCACCAACCCTAACCCGAACCTTACACACACCAACCCTAGCCAACAACACCCCCAAGATATAACTATGAAAGAAGCTGCTGATCAAAGTCAGGCGAGTGATCTGAAACCTAAACAGAGGAGTTGGAAGACAAAGGCAAGAGACCAAAATGCGGGAGAACATGTTAAAGCAAACAAAACATCACTGAAGTCAGTCAACGATAATGGCAAACGAACCCTTGAATTAGAATCCTCAGACAACGACCGTGTTAGCAAGAGAGCTTTCCTTGTTTCAGGTGTTAATGTTGATTTCATTACTCAGGCGGAGGTTGCAAGGCAGCCCCGCCAAGCGCCATGATTCTTATATGTTGGAACTGTCGCGGGTTGGGGAATCTCGAGATAGTTCATCAGCTTAGCAGGTTAGCAAAATCCTGCTCTCCCCAAGTGGTGTTCCTATCTGAAACTCGCCTATCTCAATATGAAGCAGATAGATTGAAATGGCGTGTTGGTTTTAAGAATGGTATATGTGTTCCATGTGAGGGAACTGGCAGAGCTATGCGAGGTGGCCTACTAGTTATATGGCGCAGAAATGTATAAGTCCAGCTCCTATCTTACTCTTTACATCATGTGGATATCGAAATAATTGAGGCTTCCCACTGGCACTTCACTGGAATTTATGGATGGCCTAGAGCGGAAGAAAGATGAAGGACATGGCAATTGATGACTCAGTTAAGAGATCAGTCGTCTCTTCCGTGGTTATGCAGAGGTGATTTCAAAGAGATACTCTCTATGACGGAGAAGAGAGGAGGGTGAATTATACCGTATAGTCGGATGGATGCCTTTCGCGCCACACTTGATGAGTGTCAACTAGTGGAGGTAGAACAATCTGGGTTACAGCTTACATGGACTAACTGTCAAGAGGATGGCGATAATGTTGAATGCAAACTGGACAGATATGTGGCTACCAAAGAATGGTTCGATTTGTTTCCAGCAACCAAAGCCGAGGCACTCCCAAGATATAATTCTGACCATTCACCCATCATCTGTCGCATCAATTCAGTAGAGTTCTCACACCCAAAGAAACGGTTCAGATTTGAAGCAATGTGGACTCGCCATGAGGACCTTAGAATGCAAATCACGGATGGCTGGAATCTTTCGATTGATGGAGCGGACATATCTACTTGCCTCAAAGCTTGTGGGGAATCCTTGCAAATATGGGATAAGGAAGTGTTCGGGAATGTGAGACGAAATTTACGAATTATAGAAGAGGAGGTTAAGGAGTGCCAAGCACTGGAGATTACTGCTGTCTCAAAACAAAAACTGGCATCCCTATTAAATAGACGAGAGGAATTGCTATTGAGGGAGAAAACTCTTTGGGCTCAACGTTCCAGAGTGGAGTGGCTTAAAGAGGGGGACAGAAATAATCATTTTTTCCACCAGAGAGCGAGTCATAGGTCTAATAGGAACAGGGTGGTTAATATAAAAAATTTGGAGGGAGTAGTGGTGAAAGAGGAATTAGGGATTCAGAAGATCTTTAGGGAATTTTTTGTTTCCTTGTTTTCTTCTACAGGTTGCGCAAGGATGGAGGACATAGCTACCAAAGTTTCCCCGAGAGTCACCCAAGATATGAACGACACTTTATGCAGGCCTTTCACGAGAGAAGACATTTTCCAATCCCTCCAGGGCATGCACCCGACGAAAGCCCCAGGTCCAGACGGCATGCCCCCACTGTTTTACCAAAAATACTGGCAGATTATTGGCGATGAGGTGGTGAGAGCCTCTCTTTCTATTCTCAATGAAGGAAAAACCCAGCTTTCATCAATGATACCATTATTACTTTGATACCAAAAGTCTCCCATCCCACAGTTTGTTCAGAATTTCGTCCAATAAGCTTATGTAATGTCATTATGAAGATTATCACAAAAGTAATCACTAATAGATTAAAGCTATTTTTACCTGACATTATTCATGAGAATCAAGGCGCCTTCGTGCCTGGAAGGCTTATTACTGATAATTCACTGATCGCTTTTGAGATGTTCCACTTTTTGAAGACGAAGACGTCAGGGAATAAAGGATGGTGTGCGCTGAAACTCGATATGATGAAGGCTTACGATCGAATAGAGTGGCCTTTCTTGGAAAGGATGATGGGTGCAATGAGTTTCCGGGAGAGTTTCATCGGCCTAATCATGAGATGTGTCTGCACTGTTCAATATGCCATCCAGGTGAACGGACAAGTGGGGGATTATTTCTAGCCAAGCAGAGGCTTGAGACAAGGTGATCTGTTATCTCTATATCTCTTCCTTATCTGTGTTGAGGGTTTTGCGGCCCTACTTATACATGCGGAACAAACAGGTCAGATACATGGGATCAAGATCTCCAGGAATGCCCCCCCCCCCCCCCCCCCCCCCCCCCCAGTCACTCATCTTTTCTTTGCAGATGATTCACTACTCTTTGCTCGAGCCTCAGCTAGAGAAATCCAATATATTTTGGGGCTATTATCTCTATATGAATCAGCTTCAGGCCAAAAGGTCAATATTCAAAAAAGCTCCATCACTTTTAGCCGAAATATGCCCTCTCAGATCACGGAGCATCTCAGGAATGGACTAAGGATGCGCCTTGCCACTGATGATGATATCTATCTCGGCCTCCCGACTATCATTGGCCACTCCAAAAAGGCAGTATTTGCTTCACTGGAAGATCGGGTCTTAGCCAAGATATCGGGATGGAAGGTCCGCTCTCTCTCGCGTGCAGGTCGAGAAATACTGATTAAATCTATTTTGCTTCATGAGTTTTTTCCTCATTCCTATTGACATTTGTGATCGGATTGAAAAGAAACTATGTGATTTTTTCTGGGGGAGCGCTAACGGAGAAAGGAAGCTGCACTGGCGCAGCTAGGCCAGACTTTCTCGTTCCAAACGAGAAGGTGGAATGGGTTTCAAGAGACTGCACAACTTTAACCGTGCCATGCTTGGCAAACAGGCGTGGCGACTACTGTGCAATCCTTCCTCCCTAACTACTCGTGTGCTACAGGCCAAATATTTTCTCCGGGTATCGGTGTTAGAGGCGCCATTGGGATATCGTCCAAGCCATGCCTGGCACAGTATTATGGAAGGAATATCTCTTTTAGCGCCAGGACTGGAATGGAGAGTAGGTAATGGACACAACATCAACATCTGGCATGACAGGTGGCTGCCAGAATCGGAGCTAGGCCATCCTAAGTACATGTTCCCTGGCTCAGATGCTACTATGATCGTCTCAGAACTATTTACTGAATCGGGATATGAGTGGAACATGCCTCTGCTGCATAAGCTCTTCCACGAAAAAGATGTAAGCAAGATTCTAGCAATCCAAGTCAGCCCAAGACACCATCCTGATACCATCCATTGGTGCCACTCTGAAGACGGATTATATAGTGTTCGAAAAGGCTATCATGCTGACTTCGAGGCCTGGTGGCTTGCAGCTAATATGCCTAACACAATGGATTCCAGCAAATTTCAATGGACTCAACTCTGGCACTTACCATGCCCTCCATGATTCTGAAACTTTCTATGGAGAGCAATCGACGATAATCTACCGGTGCGGGAGAACCGTCATCGCCGGAATTTGTTAACAGATAGCTCTTGTCCTCTCTGTCAGGCGTCTCCAGAGTCAGTACATCATCTTTTCCTATTTTGCCCATGCTCTCAGGTTTGATTTTCTAGTGTACAGGTCAATTTACAACCTTATAGAGACCTCCCCTTTCATGAAGCATGCAGTAAGTTACTTGAAGAGATTAGGGAAGTGGAATTCCGAGTCCGTGTAGTGGCAAGTCTATGGGCTGTATGGAAAATCCGTAATCTCATTGTTTTTGAAGACCCTGCCAATTTGAATTACCAAAAAGAATTGAAAAAAACTATTAAGATGGGTGCGGATTACTTTCTTGCCAACCCGCGGTCAACTGTGCAGCGCAGTTCTACTTTTCATCGTTGGCGCCCTCCGGAAACGGATTGGTTTAAGATAAACACGGACGCTGGCTTAGTCTCGGGAGGAGGAGGCCAAGTAGGCGCGGTAGTACGAGATTCGTTAGGTCAGTTTGTAGCTGGAGCCATATGTCGGTTTCCCCTTGTCAATCATCCTACTCTGCTAGAAGCGCATGGGTGCAAAGTCGGGATGGAATTGGTTGCCTCGTTGGGCCTTACTAATGTGGTCTTAGAATCAGATTGTCAGCCAGTGGTGCAAGATTTGAAACAACGACGGGACGATAGAAGTGATCTGGCTGTCATCATTGGAGACTGTCTCGCAGCTTCGGAACCCCTGGAACAAGTTCAGTTCTGCTTCGTTCACTGCTCTGCTAATGAGGCGGCTCACGTTATGGCCAAAATTCCTTGTCTGTTCTCGTCCTTTCCGTTGATTCTTTTTTCTGAACCTGCCGTTATTACTGATGTACTAGCTAATGACAGGATGTAATACGTCACTTGATATTTGAGCATGAATGAAGCATATCTATTTTCCTCAAAAAAAAAACTCATCCAAAATTTTACCCAATTGAATAAAAAACTATGCTAATCGAATAAAAAATTACTAATCTAAGGAAAAAAAATTACCACGACCGACGACAGATGGATGAGCCTCGAGCGACGACGGAGGATTGGAGGACCGGCGACGACGGATGAGCCTCGACAACGGATGAGCGGCGAGGAGACGACGACGGTCTCGATAATTTGGGGGTTTTCCTCCCAGTGCCGGCCGAGCACCCACGAGCGGCGCTGACGGAGGAACGACGAGCCTCGACGACGGCAGGGTGGCGAGCGGCGAGGAAGAAATGCGGCGGTCGAATGGGTCGATTTGTGGATTGGATCTGTGTGGACAAAATTAACCCGTATGCTGGTATAGTATATATAACATGTCAAAATACGGGGAAAACCCCGTATCATGTTTTTATGCGGGGTAAAAACCCGTATCCTGGTGGAGTACAAGAAAAAAATCTGTATCATGGATACAGTATAAAAACCTATATCCTGGTCCAAAATACGGAATTTTATTCGGTAGTCCTACGTGGACACCAAATATGTAATTTAAAAAATTTGGACACTGTTTTCGTAAATAAACTGTACAGTAACACCATGCAGAGAAAAAACCTGATGCTATGATGTATTCTTACTTCTCTATTTAAGAATGTAATATATTAGATATATTTTATTAGTTCAATTAATTTTAATAATGATTGGTCTCTGAAAAAATGGGGATGAAGAACAATGGGAAAATTTATCGAGGCTTCCATAAAACAACTACTTAATTAATATATTCTAATTATGTTTGACTTTTTTGGTAAGTAATTTTTTTATTACTGTAATATTCACATCATAAATAGTGTAGAACTCTTTATGCGAAGTTGCGATCGTCGACTATATTAAAAAACTATTGCGAAAAAATTTATAGAAAAAAAATCACGATAAAGAAAAGAGTACCTCGGTAGAGTGAACTCTGGGGTTATTATCGATAATTCTACACCACAAAACACCAAACTAGTTACAACCAATCATTTTTGACTTATAAGACAAGCTTTTTTTTTAAGGAAATAATAAGACAAGCTAGTTACAACCAATCATGTTTGACTTATAAGACATCTACCAAAAGAACTTAAATTAATTATCAAAAAATTATTTTAACTTAACTAAAAAATCACTAATTTTAACTGTCAAAAATGTAATAATTGTTAAATACTTATTGGGAATAATTTTATCGCCATTAAAAGATCCTAGTGAATAGCCTAGCTGGAACATAGAAATAGTCACTTGAATGGATTTCCGAATATAAAAAAAACTTATACACAAGACGTCCAGAGTTTAGTTGCAACAACCTTGGGAACTTTTTGCAACACGACATTTGCCACTAGCTGGCCCATTGGTTCATCTCTTCCAAAAGTTTAAATAGAACCAAGCCAACTTCCCATTGGCCCATTGGTTACCATATAATTCCCATAATGGGAGCCAACTTCCTCCTCCTACTAATCCTTTTCTCTCCCCCCCATCACTAACCAAGCCAAAGCAGAACAATATGCAACAAGTCTAGACCCCAACAAAACCTGTCCCACCTCCACTTCTACATGGACGACATCTACATGGGGTCCCAGCCAACAGCCTCAGCCATAGTCCGGTCCCCCTCGGAGTCCAGCCCGGCCGGGTTCGGTGCCGTGAGCATGATGGACGACCCCCTGACGGAGGGCCCCGAGATGGGGTTATATTTCTACCGCATGTGTTGTTGAATTTGAGTCATGTAAGTCCAGTCTACAGGTAGAGCATGTTCCGATCATTTTATGTTGGATTCTTAATGGACGGAGTCTCTAGTTCATGAACGTTAATTTCATAAACATTAGGTAATTTAAGTTATTGTAATCATCTCAGGCCAATATGGTCAACTAGTAGTTTCTCAAATTTCGAGTCCACTAAAACAAACGCTTATATGATCTGATACACTTTGTTTTAGATTAATCAAAATTTTCAAGTTCACAAGTCCTGATCACTTTATAAGCTTGATCATAATGAACTTTTAACTTAAATTTAAATTAGTCAAATCAACGAATTTCTGAATATTTTAGGTGATTTTGCCAAAATAAATAATAGCTCGACTAAAAGACTTGTTGCCCAAAGATACAAGAAAAAATAATAATGGACAACTAATTATGCGTGGGACTTGATTGAATTTAATGACTTGGTATGCAGGTACCACTCGGGACTTTAGTCAGCATTGGGCTTTATCCCTCTCCCAAATAATTTTTTTTTTATTTCTACAAGGCGTGAGATCCGTTGTCATCCTATCCACCAACAAGAGCATAAAAGCATTGACCACTATCTGACCCTACGTATGCCTGGCATACAGCTGGTGCTCAAGAGACAGTGATCACCACTCACTCAAGCCTAACAGTTCAATTCCCCTGTTATACAGACCAAAACATAAGGAAAGGGGCCCTTATTTACTTATAAGAGCATGAAGGCATATGGACACCCAGCTTCTTGTCCCCCACTAACTCGTCCAACAAGCAAGCCCCAGCCATTTATTCATCAACCATTTCCTCCTCCTCACTTCCCAAAATCCAACCAATTTAGTAATGGGGACCAATGTCCCCACCCCACTCCCACCCTTTTCTTGTGAAGGGGAGACTAGGGGACCTTAAACTAAGGCAATGGGTTCACATCTCCACCCAGAGAAGAGACCTCTTTTGACAAGTATATCCTAAAAGCAACCAGTAATAAGATTCTGGTATTTCCATCAGTACAAAACATATATTGAGGCCACTTGTCATTGATGGCTACTGAGTCCAGCATACAGAAAGACGGAGCCACACGAAACAATTCGCACGCGAGTGTACTACAAAAAAGCAGCATTATTTTCATTGCAGAAACTACTTTCTCATTCTACAAGACAAACCCAGCAGTTGTCTGCTCTGGTCACTATTCACATTGCCACAGATTGAAGCAAGCAATTCGTTGTTGCCTACCGCAGGTTCTTAATAAAACTTAAACTGCCTAAACGAGCATTAGCAACTCATTCTCACCTGAAGCCTGCATCTCTTGTGCTACAAACCTGAGTTTTTGTTCCGCAAATCGACTGATTACAGGGAAGCTTTGGCTCCCAGCATAAGGCCTGATCATTGGGATCGTGAGACAGAACCACCTTCGGCTTTTTCGTAGTGAAATCGGTGTTGGCACATTCACTTGATTTTCTTGAGCATGAATTGGGTAGACCGCCTTCAATGAAACAAGGAGAATTCGGGAAGTTACTTTCCCTATATGGCATTCTATCATTTATCTTATTTTCCATGTTGACGACTGGTGAAGCAGATGAAGGAGAGCCCAGCCTTAGCGACAGATCACACTCAAACTCCCGAGGGCTCACAATTCCATCATCCCAACCAAATTTATTGATTTTGACCGAAGTACTTTCATTGCCAAAGAGATTTCTTGCAACACCTTCTGTCACAGGCTCCAATGATTTCACAGGCTCTAATGAGCTCTGCGCACTGAAAGCGTTTTTTAGCTCCACGGGATCTCCATGGTGCAACGGGAAAACAGACCACAAGCCGGAACAACGATAACCCGCCTGCATTGCACTCTTATTGTCACCAAGAAGAGGAACATTGTCCTCCGCCCACCTCAATTTGCTGCGTGCAACAAATTCCTGCGGTTCAGGCCTTGAGGAAGCCAAATTGCCAACCGTAGTAGCTCCAAAGTTCGAATACATCGAAGCACAATGCATATTGGAGCTTTGTTTGACAGCATCATGCATTGCATCCGTGAACAACTGGCCAGGCTTCTGACTCCTGGGGTTGAGGTAGTAGCTTGCAGCACTATTTGATTGGCTCCTTGAAGCTCTTCTCGGCGTACATCCTAAATTAAGGGCGGCTGCTCAAAACACGATAGAAAAGAGAACCGAAGATAAGTCCTGGGGAAAAGCATCTAGGATTAAATACAAATCAAGATGGCAAGTCATAAATAAGTACCTTCAATACAAGGTTGAAGAAGGTCCCCTGTTTCGGTGCTCTCATCAAGTCGAATTATCGTGTTAATGGCATCATTAGTCCGGTCCCAGAGCGTCTTGAGATCCATGTATTCGGCCTATGCAAGTTTGTTTAATGGAGGTGTCAAAGACCCTAAATGAAGCTAGCCAATTGCATTGCATTCCAATTATATTGAGAACCCACAATTCAACTCAACTCAACTCAACTCAAGAGAGAACTAACTCATAAGGTTACCTCAGAATTGGCTTTAGAGTACATAATTTCTTCAGCTTTCAAGACAACAACAGGGAGCTTCTCCTGCCATTCCTCGTTCTTCTTGGTAACTGTACTATGAACCTCATTGGCAATCCTAACCAACAGAAAAACAAACACCACGCAAAAAAAAAATGAAGATACAAACTTTAAGAGTCTATAATAATACACAGCAAACAAAAGGGGCTCTTGCCCGAATGACAGAAGGAGGCCTAGTTGAATTTGACGGAGGTCCGTACCTGAAGATTTCTTGAATGAGAGAGCCCCTCATGGGATGGTGCCTATCACTATGCCAAGCTCTCCTCACACACTCATAAGGTCTTGGTCCTGGTCTAGGCATCTTCCTTCCTTCCTTCCTTCCTTCCTTCCAAGGGGGGAAAAAAAACAGGGGAACTCTGTTTCTTGGGGGAGAAACAGGCTAAAAAGATTGCAAAGTCCTCAACTTTGTGACTATCCAAGTATGAGTCACATGCAAGTAGTAGGAGGAGGAGAAGAAGAAGAAGAAAAAGTGGGTGTGGGGGAGGGAGGGGAGAAGTTGGGGCCTTTTAATGGGTTTTGGTGTTTTCCTTTCTTTCTTTTTATGCCAAAACACAAAGCTCAATTATTTCAAAGGAGGGTGGGGGGGCCTATAATTAATTCCATAGAGCAGAGTTTGGTGTGTCCCCCACTCATCCACATGCCTGCTTCCCCTAGCCCCAGGAGTCACTCTCTCTACTTTCTGTGTTGTGGTCGATTGCAATCGAAGTTTTCGTAGTTTAAAATTCATCAATCGAGTCTTTATTATTTTGATACTTAAGGATTTTGCAGTCTTTCTCGAATGCCCGGCAATCAATATTCAATAACCAAATAAAAATGTGAAATTCAACTCCTTTACCAACTTCAATTTACTTAGATTCCCAAACTTTTACTGGTTATCGACATTGAATACAATAGATGGAGAAAATTTTAAGTTAATTATCTAGACAAGTCACGGTGGAAGATATTTCCATCCTTTGTAGTTTTTAACCTATGTAATAGTCAAATAATATTAGTGTAGGTGTCCTCGTACATAATTAGCATAATTTTTTAATAAATAGTACCATTTTGCGTATAAAAAATAGTTGTTTACAGTGGCAGCCCCACACTAAGTTTTCCTCAGTGGAAAATATTTATTTCCTATTGATGCGAACCTCACCCTACCAAATAGCAAGAGGCCGGGGTTTCACCTAAAGAATAAACATGTTGTTGGTTTTACTTGACAATGACAATTGATGGATATCTTTTTTTTTTAATAGAAATATTGATGGATATCGACCACACCTGTGTATATTTAAAGTTTAAATGCTGTTGCGGTTCTTTTCTCCTTGCCAGCCCCACAACCTTTTCAGTACTCAAGTGACACGTATAATATAAGCCGAGACAGACTTGACCACGGTTCGAATTGAATAAAATTCGAATCAAATTAGCTCGAATTTGAATTCATCAAAATCTTAAACCGTATTCAATTCGTCCAAAGTCGAATCGAATACGAATTATGATTCTTTGAATTTGAATTATTTCTCTAATTCTAATATTGAATAAAAAAATTCAAAAACTACAAAATTTTTTGATAACTTTCAAAATTTTCGTAATGTTTTTGAAAAAAATTCAAAAATTTTGCTTTTTTTTATATATTTCAAAATTTAGG
Source organism: Hypericum androsaemum (assembly GCA_963995505.1). Classification (NCBI taxonomy): domain Eukaryota; kingdom Viridiplantae; phylum Streptophyta; class Magnoliopsida; order Malpighiales; family Hypericaceae; genus Hypericum; species Hypericum androsaemum. The sequence goes on from OZ023190.1 coordinate 18,284,504, forward strand.
TTTAATATTAAATATTTTTTTCGAAAAAAAATAAATTAAAGATTTGACTTGCATTTAATGTACCAAATTAAGTTGCCTACATATCATTTGCTCTACTTGATGATATAATTAGATAGTAATATAAGTACTTCTTGGTACTTTCTTAAAAAATTACATAATATGGACAAATTTTAATCGAATTTACACGAATTAGACTCAAATCGAATTTGATACTCGAATTCGAATTTAACTCACCGGTTTGACGAATTGTAAAAATCTTAAACCGTATTCAATTCGTCTCATGACCGAGTCGAATCAAATTGAGAACGAATCGAATCGAATCAGATTCTAACAATGGTCAGGTCTAAGCCGAGTAATGCCAACATTAGATGAAGTGATGATAGTTTAACAAAGAAGTTACTAATTCAAGTCCTTGGTAATATAAAAGTGTTAAAATATTTATTGAATTAATTTTTTAAATATTTCATACGATTTATATTTGGATTAATCAGCACAATATTATTCGGATATCAAATGGTCTAGAAGAAAAACATAACCCAAGTAATCTTATAGCAGTGAGCCAGTGACAACATTGCACGTGTGATAAACTTTATAAAAATAAAAATAATACAATATATCAAATTTAATTTGTACAAATATTTTAGTATAGCAGCATGCTAATTGACTGGGCCTTATCCAAAGTTTAACCAGGCCCAAAATTTGTTGGGAGCGTTCTATTGAGCTTTGGGCGGGAGAACTACATGCAGGTCCAATGGTCCCGCGGACACGGGATCGAGAACACTTTATTGTGGATCAGATCGGCCCAAATCTGCCGTTGGAGATTTAATCATCAAATCAACTAATCAGATTAACTGGTAAAAAATAATTTTACTCTAGAAATATTAGATCTCAGTTATGAAAGTATAGTATTTATAAAGAATATTTTGTTTTATTATTATATTGAAATTTGTCTTAAGTTAATTTAAGAAAAATTCGAATTCTGAATTGTTTTGACAAAAAGTTAACACAAACCATTAGCTATACCCATATTGGTTTTCATCTCTCTACAAATTCCACATAACTGTTGTTCCTCTATACATTTGGTAAATTTAAAGAGTAGAAGTGAATATGCTGTCCGAAGCCAATAAATCATATGATATAGTACAACCGAAACCAGATTACCCACTTATCTCGAAAGAAAAAAAACAGATTACCCACCCGCTTAATCCGTCAAGATCACATCCTTGGCTATACTCATCAACTGCCCGATCGACTCCGCCGAGAGTTTCCTCGCGAACAGAAACGGGTGCGTGACGCGCCGCCGAGTTGCATCCGAACCGTTCCGGTCTCTCCCATCGGCGCCGTACCTAGGGGTGGCCTTCCTCAGGCGCGTGATCAGCGCGGGGCCCACCTCCGTCGTGGCGTACGTACGGGGGTGGCCCCCACGGCTTCCCTTCCAGTCCACGTGCGTCAGCGTCGCCGCCACCGACCCCTGCGGGTCCCGCATGTGGATGAGGGTAGGAAAGTAATTCTCTTCCGGGTAGCACGCGCCCAAGTCCACGCACGCCAGATCGAACTTGGGCCAAATCTCTTTGTCACTCACCACCACGCTCGCGTGCTCGCGCGTCAGCGCCCAGAACTGCGACCCGATCCGGAACTCTTCCAGCGGCACTTCCGGGAGCATTGGGCCCTCACCACGCGCGGCCCACCTCCCCCGTGCCCACGGCTCGCGGTCCAGAATTTCAATAAAGCTACTCGTGGAGCGCGTGAGGGTCCGGTGCACGAACCGGAGAGACCTCAGCGGGATGCAGGACGGCGACAGCAGGGCAAATATGTAATTCTCCGGGTCGTCGAGTAGCGCGTGGGCGAGAAGCCGACGCGCGGCGGCGGCGAGCGTGGGTGAGTGCCTGCGCGTGGGCTGGGACGGGATCACCCGCCCGGAGAACACCCCGGAGAAAGGAGGTGCATAGCTCTTGGTGGGGTCCGCGTGGACGTAGATGTTGAAGAAGCGGTTACTGTTACTGCCGTTATCCTCCGTTCGGTTGAAGAAGAGCTCCCAGAGTGGCGCGAAGGGGAGCGGGGTGGTGGTTATGAACATGAAGGCCACTTTCTTGTTGGGGGAGGCCACGGTTGCGTTGACTCTTGAGGCCAGGTCGAGGAGGCGCGCGTCGTCGTTGACTTCCCCCTGTTTGGTGTGGTTTTGGCGGGAAATGGAGGAGGCGTGGGGTCTGGACAAGAGAACGGTAGGACCGACCACGTTTTGGCCTGTCGGAATGGTGACGGTGACGGTGAAAATGACGGCTAACGGTAAGCAGAGGAGGAGTGCACATAAGAATGAGAGTGGGTTTGGAATTGGACACACCACCATCTTTATCTCCTTCTCTCTTGATGTCTCTTTTAATTGGGTCTAGCTAGTTTCATTAATGAAGGGTACAAGTGTGGAGGTGTACTTGGAGGCTTGTTCCTGATAATTAATAAGGTGATCAATCAGCTGGAGGGAATTGGGGCTTGGTTAGTTTAATTATGATGATGGGTGATTAGTTATCAATCTTAATTTATAGTTATAAGTTGTGATTCAAATTTGTTAACAGCAGAGAGCTAGTTACATGCATGTTATTTCTAATACAAGAGTTATTTTAACTTAACTAATAAATTTCGTGTTTGAATTTGTACGAATTATAGTGTTAAATATCATATTCAGATTAAAATTGTATTAGTCGGTACAGTAGATACCGCCATTGAGAAAAAAGTGACATGCATGTTTTCTGTTGTGGGAGGTGTCCTAATTTTGATTTTCAGCGGTGATTAAGGGAGCAGCTCTCTATCTTTTTGAATGCGGAGGGATGAACCATGTTCGTTCTGGGTTAAAGGGGAAGGTTATTAATGTGACTAGGGCTCGCGAAAACGTTCTAAGAGTGGGAGAGAGTGGCAAGGTTTAGGTGGTGGTAGCGATGGGTGGGAAAAAAGAGTATTGCTATAACCGTATCCAACTCGATCTTTATTATATACCGAGCTATGAGATTAAATTGCTCACATATTATATTAAAATTTTTTTTACACTTATAAATTAGATCTATTTTCACTTTTTTTTTAAATATTTAGTCAAATCCTAACTAATTTGTGTAGTTTTTTGTGCATGTATCGGTTAGGAGTTATCTTGTTTACGTACTCGTGGCTTCCATGCATATGACCTACTCAGCTCCGAGTAAGGGACTTTGCGCGATTGCATTATATAAATATTATAGCGAAAAAGGATAAGAGCGCCGATGCCGAAAATTTGTACGATTACGGGGTAGTAATCGTTTTTTTTCCGAGGGAATGGTAGTGAACGTTTTAGATCCCAGTAATTGGAGATAAATTGGGATTTGACACTAATAGGGTTTGGGGGTTCTTCAAGCAGCCCAACCCATAGTTCCATGTGTGCCCTTTTTCATTTGTCCTATTGAAGGTCGAGCACTACAGGATATTTTTTTAGTGGTTATTTCAAGTTCCAACAGTATTTTTCTTAAGTCGGTGAGGTTCGAACCCAAAATATTTTATGTGATTTCAGTTCTTTTACTACTTAAACTAATTATTATTGGGCCGTGTGTCGCGTTTGGGCCTGAGTTTTCCAGGTATTTGGTATTTGGGCCTGTTGGTTCATTGCAAGTGTTGGGCTTTGTAGTTTGTACATTTTGGGGAATTGGTTGGGTCAAATCGTTTGTTCCTTTTAGTCTGGGTATAGTCGCTTTGGTCAATTTTGGTATTGTGAGCTTATGTGTATAATAATAGTATGGGCCTTACAAAATGATGCCTTATAAGGCACAAGAACGCGTAGGCCGGTATTGATTTTGATGAATTTGGTGTTTATCAATATAGTTTATTGTCAATCAATAATCGGAGTTGATCGAATTTCTTTACCGGGATATTTGGTTTAAGTTTTAAGAATAAAAAATATAGACCAAAAAAATCATTCTTAAATAAGATTCAAAAATATCCGATCGTAAAAACAATTTAGAAAAATATAGTGTATCGATATTAACAATGGGAATCAAAATTCCAATGTTGCATAAGCCGTATCATTATGCCTGTCACGTAGAATCGGCGGATTTTGGTCCCCAACGGGGAATCAAATTCCACCACTGCCACCAATACAATGTGAGTAGGATATTGATAGATCCTGTCTCGTTTTTTAAATATTGGTGGGTCAATTTTTACCCTTTGCGAAAATGACAAAAAATTTTTTGGAAGGAGAACAAAATCCAATACCGTCTAGAACCCGGAGTTTATGTCAACCTAGCTAAATTTTTTTCACCAAAAAAAATTCCACCAATACCAATAATAATTTCGTAAATAAAGTGGGGCCATACAAAGACAATCACACCAAGTCCTTTTCGCGTACGTTATTGTCCAACACTTAAATATAGGCATATCACCGCCAAGCATTTCCGGCTTAAATCACGAGGTTCAGAACATCTAGTTTCTTAGTCCTATATAAGAAAAAGAGAAGGAGCATATTATGATATTACCAAAAATACATAAAAGCTAGCAACAAGCTAGTCTCTGCTGGCAACACAAAAAGTTAGGTCCGCAGGTTTTATTTTTATTTTTTGGGGGTTTTATAATTGAAAGGAAATGACGTGCACAATAATCAACCAAAGTCCGAGCTTTTTTAAATATTTTTTATCAGAGTCGAACACAAAATCACATACTATTTTAGAAAATAATTCTCAGAACGATGATTTTTACATGTGTCTTGGATAAATTCAAGTATTATACTATTTAAACCAAAATCCATAAATACCACTCCGATCTTGTTCGTAAAAGGAGGTGGATAACAGGAAGATCAGTGCCTCACTAAATGGCTAGAAGTTTCAAAAATAGCGATGTGGTTCCAGGTAACCATCATCATATTGGTCAACTACCCCCACCGGTTCGCTGTGTGAATGATTAATGAAAGATAATCAACTGAACAAAAGGGCACTTGCCAAAATATATATGCAACCAAATTTGCAGTATATTAATCCAATTTGCATAAATTTTGACTTTATTAACCTCTCATAACAAAATGAACTCTTTCGCTTATAGGACAGCACAAGATAAGATTTTCACTAAAACGAGGATATACAACAAGATGACAAACTCAGCAGTTATCACATAGCCCCAAGCATCAAAATCCTCACAATCACTAACTCGGCTTCCCCATCTTGTGCAGGAATAACATGATATCAAATGAAAAAAGAAGCTACAGAGAGAAATACATACATATACAATGACAAGTCAATGACTATATATAAGCATGTGGGAGATTTTAAAAAAAAATCAATAAGGAGCATGGTAGTACCCGGCAGGGGCTCCCATACCATTGACCGGCGGCATTCCGTAAGGCATCACCGCCGGGGAACCTGTCGTATAGTATCCCACGCCATTGACTTTAGCCAAACTAGCTTGGCCTTGCATCCCCTCCCTGGCATACTGCTGCCACACCACCTGTTCCCGCACAAGCAGGTGCTGTTTCTTCTCCATATCAGCCATCTGCACGTACGAGGGAGGCGGGACGGTCAAGGATGCAGCAAAAGGGTCCTGGTTGAAAGTCTGGACCGTCCCATCAGGAGCTGGGAGTGCCAAAACTGGCGTGGCGCTCTTCCCTGGCCTGGGTAATGCCACACTGCTGGCACTCCCTCCGCTCAACTGTGAAGTGCTTACGTGCTGCCTCACCACCCCTTGATCATACATCCCGTTCAACAACAGCGAGTCGAACCCTCCAGCCAAATCTGCCTTCTGCTTGGCCAGATTACTTGCAGTCTCAACCAATGCCAACTCCCAATCCGCCTTCCCTGGTTCCGCTGCCGGATTCTGCCAAGCGGAGGTAACTTGTGGCTTTCCATCCGAGGAGAAAGCCTCCCATGATCCATTCCCACCAGCAGGGCCATTGAACAAAGCCAAAGCCAACTGGTTCCCCTGATCATTGGCAGACACCGCATCCTCCCTCAAATTAACCAAATCCTCAAGCGGCTGCTGGGGCTTGGTCTCCGGCTCAGGAGGCGGTGGTGGAGGAGGAGCATGACTCTCCGGCGCAGGCAGCGCCTTGATCTCATTCATATCAGGGACAGGCTCCTCCTCGACAACCTCGTTCTTCTCCTCAACCTTCCTCTCGGGGCTCTTCCCCCTCTTAGCCCTATCCCTCAAAAACTCCTCCAGAGTCTCCAACAGCTTCCCAGTAATCCTCTGCACCTCAGGATACTCACCCGACCTCGCAACCCCGGTATCCTTACACCAATTATAGAACTGGATCAGCTCATCAATCTGCTTCGCGGCGCTCGCGTAAGCATCGAACGCCTTAACGCAATCCGGATACTCCATATCGAAGAACTTATCGAGCAACACAGCCAAAACCTCGCAGACATCCGCATACAACTGGAAGCTCTCTTTAACAACAGGGTAAAGAGCCATCAGAACCAACCTGCTGGTCTTCGCCAGGCCCGTCGGCCGGCACGACAGGAACCGGTCAAGCAGCCGCTGCAAGTGGCCCATCTTCCCGAATATTCTCTCCGGCTTCATGTCCCTCAGCGGCGTAACCGCCACCGCAACCGCAACAATCGCTCTCTCCTCGCTCATGTCCCCGAAGGACCTGGTCCTGCGTGGCGCCCCGTAACCGCCACCACTCCCGTCGCCCTCCCGCCTGTAGTCCCCGTAGTCGTTGTACTCGTACGTCCGGGGAGGAGGAGACCGGAAATCCCCCCTCCCGCCGGCGCCTCTCGCCTTCCGATCGAAGAGGATCAGCTCGAGGCGCTGGTCCAGGTACATGGCGTAGGTGCGGACGAAGGCGGAGTGGTCCCAGGAGCTGGAATGGGCCTCGTCGCGGAAGTCGGACATGTTGAGGAGCCTAGCGCCTCGGCGGGTGGCGTAGAGGATCTCATCCTGGAAGAGCGGGTCGCCGTCGGCGAGGAGGCGGTGGACGAGGGCGAGCGTTTTAATCGCGACGATCCAGTCGCGCGTCTTTCCTAGGCGCTTGGAGACGGAAGCGACGCAGGCGTGGACGTAGCCTCGGGATAGGGAGGTCAGGTAGAGGATCTCGCGCACGTGCTTCTCGTTGGCCGGCTCGTCGTCGTGGCTGGTCGCCTTGACGATCGCCACCTCGAGATCCGGCGCCATGTTGCTCGCCACCTTGGCGATCCCGATGCTCGTCTGGTCCTTCACCGTCCCTATCGCTTTCCGTATCGTGCTCGGCGCCATCGCGGCCGTCCGATCTGAGGACCGCTGGTCAAAGAAGTCTCCAAGGCGTTGACTTAACTCGGCGGGTGATATAAGAAGAAGAAGAAAACGGAGGCGGCGGGTTGGTTTTATTTTTCAGGAGCCGAGTAGATTTTCAAGACTATTTAGGTGGGTTCGGTTTGGGCAGACGTGGAGGGATCAGGACCGTCGGATTCAAGATCGTAGATCTCGAGTGTCGGCGTGAGCTTTGTCCGAAACAAGGGGGAAGATACTTCAGGGGGGTGGGTTTTGCTATTAATCCACAACCTGGTTATTGAGTTGCTGTACTAAGAAGCCTAGATAAAGTTTTAAGATAGTTGTTCTAATTTCGCATATTTGGTAAAGACAAAATAACATGGTTATTGCGTTAAGAGACTTTCTAAATGTGTATTATTGATGGATCAACTGCTTTAATTACGCGTGCTGTTTACGGTGATTACGACTTCCCCCCTCCTTTTTAAGTGGGGTGCTCCCCTTTTTGGAGTCAATTTATTTATTTGCCATGTTTTATGCTTTAGATAGATTCCTCTAATGTGTGAGATTTCGGTTTTAATTAAAGATTTCCCCCCAAAGATTTATCTTACAACATTAAATTATTCTTTCTCCTTTTCTTTTTCTCTTTCCTGGGTACATGATAAAGACTAAACATTTATGAAATAATGAAATCCGGTGATTGGTCTTATTGAAAAACTTTGTCACGGCCCAACCAATCGATCGAAGGCTATGTCTACAGAACCTGGCCCATCAAGATCCTGCAGAACCTACAGTTATGAAGCGATAATTAATTTGACAATCCAAAAATAGATCAGTCTAAATTACATTTCCAATTACTTGGAAGTTAAATACTCTCAATATTTTCCTGTATCGAAACAAAAATTTCCTTATTGCGGAGACCATGAACGTTTCTCTGTTTTGGTTTTTTTTTTTGGTGGAAACTCTGTTTTGGTTTTGATATGGAGCAAAATAAGGTACATGCGGTATATGAGTTTAGTCGTGGGCTTAGGCCCGGTTAATGGGTGTAGTTGTTTAGGCCCAAGTTAGTGAGTCGATCGTGTTCAAATCTTATTTGAGGATAACTTGCAGGCTCAAATCTAAATATCATAATTTAATTCTCTTATCCCTGAATTGTTTTATTTGAAAGATAGTTTAGTTATCTCAAATTTGCCCAAAAAAGGTTTAGGTATCTCAATGAAAAGTTAGAGTACCTTGGTTTAGGGACTACTTTAAGGAATTATGATTGGTTTAATGAAAAATTAGATGTAAACGACCTTAGGATGAAGAAAGAAAAGAAAGATGCGTTTTTTCTCGTCTCGGGTGTTAAAAGGAGGAGAGGGAAGTAGGAGAGAGAGTATGAGAGAGAGAGTATGAGAGAGAGAGAGAGGAGGAGAGAGAGTTAGTTAATTAATTTTAAATGTGGTATTTTTTTTGTCATATTACATTTCAGCAATAATTAAACTCACTCGGTCGCTACTTGTCTGTCACGTCAGGTCAAAATAAAAAATATTTTAAACCCGTTTGGCCATGCAGTTGCTCGGTTCCTGCCTGAAAAAAGTGTGAACCACAAGGACTGAATTACTAATTTTAAACTACTTAACGTAAATTGTGAAACCATGAAACCACAAAGTACTAATATACAATTTTTTCTAATAGATAATCTAAGCTCAGAATTATTCAATCTCTTCTTTTAGTAGAATGATTCTAATTATCGACTAATAACTTAGATTTAATTGTTTAGTTGAAATTGGTACGAGCATATCAATTTTGGACTCAATTTTATGTAGGTCTTTTCACAAAGTTTTAAGATTTCAACAAATTCTTTTCAATATTTATCTTAAATTTCTTTGTATGAGGTTTTATTTTTAGTAAGTAAGTGTCATAATCGATGTTGACTTGTTTATTATCAGCCAAAATTTTCATTATCTAACTGATCAAAAATATGTTGTCTTCACATGGAATATGAAAATGTCTTCCTCTATTAGGTTTTGATTTTTTCATTGGCAAAAGAAAAAATACATATACAAAAAGTTTTTGAAATACAAATAGAAGCGTTTAATTTATAAAAGTAAATAACTTGTTTATCCAAATGAAAACTTTGCATAAACATTTAGTCTTTGAGCTCCAGCACTTTGAACATTTTGTCTATTTTTTGAATTAAAAATATATATAATTTTCAAAAACAATACTCTAACCAATAAAAGATCGTTAAGATTTGTTCTTTGAAAAAAGGGAAATGAAGTTTTGGAATTATCAGATAAAATTTTATAGTTTTTTTAGATGAAGCTACAAGTTAATCCTTATATTCAGATGTATTTTGATTTTTATGATATGTCGTGTATTTTCTCCTACGAATGGCCCTACCTTAGAGGAGTCAGTAAGATATCTCTTGTTCTCAAGTGTGGATATGTTCCATAAACTCACAATTTTTCTATTGTCCAAGATTTTTGTATTAATTCTGCTACCATTTTAAGTTTGATTCATATGCTTCTTTTCTGGCTCTGTAGCTAGGCCAGTACAAGTAGTTATATAGTTTATTGCTCAGTTTCACCTTGAGCTGTTGGAGAATGTGAGCTTTTGGTTAACTGCGTCTTTTTTTTACATTTGAATTCAGAATCAAACTCATAACATTCTAAAAATTTTGTGTGTGCTTTTCTAGAAAACTGTCACAGCGGGCTACTAGACTATCTTGCATATTCATTCATTTGTTTAAGAAGGCAAGATTGTCGAGTTGCTTCAAAAAATTGATTCGAGAAGAAATAAATCTATAAAAAAGAAAGTTCACTCCTTGAAGAATGGGGCTTTTGTTGACTATCGCAGTTGGGTAATTAATCAGACTTTTGTTATTGTTCTTTGTATTTTGTTACAATTTTCTGAAAAAATGGAAAGGAAAAGAATTGCCTGCTTAGGAATACATCAAATCTTCCTTTTATCATCCTTAAAAAAGCATCTTCTTTTAACCGGTTCAATATGATGGTTTCCAGGTTAGTAATTTAAATGTGAAGATAAGTTTATAATTTTTTCAGAACTTGGGAGATTTACTCTCCGCACTAACTGAACAAGTAATATCTCATCTCATCGAACTTCTCCTTGTGCTCCTGCAAGGCGAGGAGGCTCGCTTCCCTCCAATCCGGACAGACGTGTTGCACCTCGCTTTTGAGCTAAAACAGGAAGAGGTTGGTCAATACGGTGAGCGGTATCTTCTCCTTCCAGATCAAAGAATTATCCATGTTGAAGACCTTGCGGATCGATTTTGAGTTTCTGTAATTGCTGATCTTCTGAGCTATGAGGTATGAAATGAAACTTGCAAGCTCAAGACTTCGAGATAATCAGCCACCTGTTACAAAAATAAGGCCAGAGTTAAATAACCCTAATCGACCCTATTATATCATTTCTAATTATAATTTCACAAAATACGACCCACATAAAAAGTACATAAAATTACGGTGATATGCAAAACAGATAAACCATTCACAAAGGTATGACATTTTTTTATCACATTCACCTACCTTCCATTCTTGACTTTTTTTGTGCTTAGACAAAGTTTTTCTCATATTTTGCAGAAATCTGTTGTTCAAGACTACCTTGATTGCCTAGCAAGTAAGTCCCTCATCACGGCAAGAATTATGAATATATGAGAATTTTTACCGACTTGTTATTTTTCAGATACTAGCAGAAAATACATGAAGAAACTTAAGATGATTAAACATTATCCATGTATGTTTCTTTGTCATGTACAAATACTTGCATTATATTATTTGCCTATGTCAAAAATGTATTTAGTCTAACGACAAATGACTTTCTCAACTTGAGGGAGGTCCATGTTCAAGTGCTAGCAAATCTAATCTTGGTGGATAAATTTACCTTTCAAAAGAAATATTATTTGCCTATGATGCACTAATGTAGGGGCTCAGAGGAAAAAGAATAGGGTACATCTTGGAAGAGAGGAAAAAATTACCAGAACTGTTTAAGCATGAAAGCATCAATAGCTTGATGGATTTCAACATTGAAAATGGAAGAATAATCATAAGTTTGAATTTATTTTGCATCTACATAACTCGGAGAAAATTAAAATAACTCAGATTATCATTGAGAACTTGCCATTTATTCTTTTCATTGATATTACGTTATCTAATTTCTTTGATATTTTTGTGCACAGATCACGAGCATGATGAAGAGTCACACAGCGGAGCTCACCTCGTATAATTTTCATTCATCTTCTCAACAGTCAATTTAGTGACATAGAACAAATACAATTACTATGAGTAAATCACAAACGGTAAACACCATTTATTTTGTGGTTATGAATGTTTATTGATGTCTGCACAGATTATGTTAGAATAAAAAAGTGGGGGATATTTTTGAAAAGGACACTAGGGTGTTCTAGTAAAAATATTTTGGTTAAGGTATTGAGATAGTATTTATTAGAGTTTTTGTTATGATATGTTTTATCAATTACCTTAGGTGATGTACATATGTACAGATGGTGTAACTTCGTTGGTAGTTTTTGAGAGTTTAATACACTTGTACTTATATAAAAAACTAATCTCAAATCAACAAATGAAATATTAAATCAATAAAATGAAATGTATCTTACTTGTTGAAAAAAATGAAATGTCAAGTCCACAGGTTAAAAAAAACTAATCTCAGATAAAAAAATGAAATGTATTTTACTTGTTAAACAAAAATGAAACGTTTTTTTTCAATAATTGTCGGTCCAGTAAGTGTCCAAATATTAGGCGGTAAAAAAATATTGTCATTTCGATTAGATATAGAAGAAGATATATGTTGCAATCACATATACCACCGGACATCTCGGCTCAGCCTACGCCGTTGAGGGACCAGTCATGTTGCCCAGGCCGCCGTCCTAGTCCACGCAGATCCACACGCCCGAGGCCATCGTACTTGACAGTGAAGGAGAAGGAGAAGAAGGAGGAGAAGGAGAAGAAGAAGGAGGAGAAGAAGGAGAAGAAGAAGGAGAAGAAGAAGAAGAAGAAGAAGTTTTTGGGTTGAGGATGTATAGGCCATGGGATCTCTCAGCATTGCCAATCTTCATCTGTGTGGTAAGGTCCTGTATTGAGCAACAAGTAGAGTTGAAAGTCAGTGACACTAGAAGATCTTTTGCTAGCTGGCTGATCGAGATCAGATTAAATACAACCATTTATGCTTTGAAGGTCTTCAAGCACGACGTAAATGAATTTGCTTTGAAGGCAGGCAAGAATTAGGGTCCAGCCTATAGATGATACCAATTCTAAAAACAGCAAACCGTCTAGTGTAAACAAGGGTAGGTGGCTGAGCGAACCCAGGAAATTATGGACCAAAATGCGAGTAATACGGCCATCTTGATTCATGATCAAGTAGCAGCATGTCCAGTTTTAGGTTCCATCTTTGCATCATCTGAAGTTTCTCACGTTTGGTTAGGGAATGGTGAAAATAATCTTACACTTTAACAAGATCCTTCTAGTTAAGCAAGACGACATCCATATTTTAGAACAAGCACTCGATATTTAATAATGTTCTAAAACTGCCTCATCCCAGTCAAGAATCATCCCATTGACTCCCTCTTCTTCTCCTTCTTCTTCTTCTTCTCCTTCTTCTTCTCCTTCTTCTTCTGGTTGTGAACCCTCCAACAACATAAAGCATAAATGGTCAATAGTTTTGACCAAACTATAAAGTTAACTCATTGAATTTGCTTTGAAGGCAGGCAAGAATTAGGGTCCATTTGCTTTGAAGGCAGGCAAGAATTTGTTAACTCAGTGTAAGAATTAACTTGAAGGCAGGCAATAATATTTGAAGGCAGTAAAAATGAATTTGCTTTGAAGGCAGGCAAGAATTAGTTAACTCAGTGTAAGTGCACATGTTAACATTCAATATGGACACCTAGTTGAGTTTTTTTTCTAAATTGTGACTGCCTAAAAAGCGTTAACTCCCCGTCTTTTTTCGATTCCAGGAGTAGGAAAAAAAAATTTCGTACTTGGCCATTGTACAAAAATTTATGTCGTACTTGGCCATAATACGAAAAAAATTTGTACATTGTGTACGAATTCTTTTTCATGTTTGTTCATATCACGAAAAAATTTATATTGTGGTAATACAATACAAAAAAATTGTAATTGTGTTTCAGCACCTGATAGGAATTTTTACCGTTTGTTTCGCTTTATTCTTGTTTTGTTTTTAAATAAATTTGTCTTTTTCTTTTTGTGTGATATGAATTTTTAATTGCGTATAAAAGGTGTTTATGTTTGATTGGTACACATAATTTGTTGACGAAATAAATCATTTTAGGTGGGCATTCTCCATCGTAATGAAGATACCATTACTATACATATATTAAATAAGTTAGTTAAATGAGATGTTGTAGTTTAAAGAGATTTGGAGTTTGAGTTTCTTGAAACGCATGAGTGTGAAAAATTTGTTAGAAAATTTATTCCACCTTTCAAAGACTCTATCCAGATTGAATTAGTCGGTTCAATAGACAAGATACTAAATGATATTAAAAAATAACTTAGTTAAATAAGTTTAACAAAAAAAAATCATCTAACTAAAATGGCACGGCTTTTTGCCTTACTATCTCTCTTTAATATAGTGTACCAAGTACTTAGATCAACTAATGGTATTTTACCAGACAAAAATATTTCAAGCATGAGCCGTAAGAATATAGCCATATTAAATACTTATTGAAAGAATTTTGTCGACTTTCAAATGTCTCATATTGTTCGAATTTAAATTAGTTACCATAATAGTATCTAGATACTAGGTGAAATAAACCAAAAATATGTTATTTCACCTACTTATAAAAAATATGTTGGAAAAAGTTTAGTACTATGTAGTATCACAGTTTCTCACTTGAGTGCAAACATATTAGTTTGATTAACAAATTAGTTCCACATTGGAAGAATTTTGTCATATTTTAAAGGTCTTACTCGACTTGAACTTAAATTAGTCAAACTAATTAACATGTGATATAAATTAAAAAGTAGCTCCATATTGCTTCTAAATTCAATCTTTAGTTTCCTTCCCTGGTTGAAACGATCTAATTGGTACACTCTCCCAATAACTGCTCCTCCCCTTAAATATATGTATACTGTTGAAAATGATACAAGCTCAGATGGTTCAACCTCAAGTGAAGATTCAAGCAAGCCATTTGAAGTTGCTGCTACTGCAGCAATTCTGCAGATACCAACTGCAGCAATCTTGTAGCTTAACTGCTGCATAATTGTTGGTTGGCTCGATGACTGGTACAAATATAGTTGGTATCATTATACTGATGATGATGTAATTAATAAGGAGCTGACTCAGCAACCATGTGCTACCCCATTGCTGCCAGCAACCATGTGCTACATGTGCCACCCCATTGTTGCCAGCCATCCAGCTCACCAAGCACTTCACCATTAATGACAGAAGGAAACGTGCACTCCACCAAGCACTCCCAGCTCACTAAGCACTCCACCTTCAGCCTATATATATATATAGAAGCTTTGTATAAAAAAAGACACAGCATTATTAGTAGTATTGTTAGAAGATTGTCTAATTACATGGTATCAGAGCAACTTCCAATGGAAGACTCAAACCAAGCCAATCAAAATAACCAAGGACCTGCAGCATCGACTGCTGGATCTCAATCCTCTATTCCTTCAAAAAGAATTACCACTGCAGAAAATGACAGCAATATTAGCCTAAAATTGACCCCTATTCCTCTTACTGGACCCAATTATCTATCTTGGGCAAGAACAGCTTCGAGGAACCTGAATACAAAAGGGATGGCTGGCTACATCAACGGGAAAATTGCTCAACCTGATCCTCGGGATGAAGGCTATGAAGAATGGCTACGAAATGATGAGTTGGTAACTACCTGGATCCTCAACTCATTAGACCAGAAAATTTATGATATGTTCTCATTTGCTAGTAATGCTAAAGTGTTATGGGAATCAATCAAAGATCTCTATGGTCAACAAAATAATTTGTATAGAATTTTTGAACTCAAGAAGAGTATATCTGAAACAAAACAAAGAGGTATGCCCTTCACTGAATATTTGGGAAAAATGAGAAGTATGTGGGATGAATTGGCCATCTTTAGACCTCCTACTACTGATATTGTTACCTTACAAAAAAGGATGGAGCAAGATAGGATGTTTGAGTTATTGTCTGGCTTAGATCCTGAGTATGAAAGTGTTCAATCTCAACTTCTTCTGAATTCAGAAGCTCCTTCCCTGTCTAACATATGTTCTAAGATAATGCAAGAAGAAACTAGAAAAAAGGTTATGTCTGTGAGCAAAAGAGAGGATAACTCTGAGTCTAGTGCTTTCTTTGTGAAATCTGAATCCAAAGAGAAGTATGTTTTTAAGAACTCTAATAGAGGAAGAGGAGGCACTAGACCAACTGGAAATAGGGGCCAATTTGTGTGTGATCATTGTAAGAAAACAGGACATACAAAAGACAGATGTTGGTTCTTGAATCCACATCTCAGACCGGCTAAAGATAAGAGCACTGGAGGTGATGAAAGGAGTCAACTTCAAGTTCATGCTGCAACCAGTACTCAAGTTGAACCTCAAGGAAACTCAATTGAGATGCTTGCTCTGCGATTGCAGCAGCAAGCACAACAATTACTGCAGCAGTTAAACAAAGGACATGGAGAAAAACCAAGCACTAACAAGCAACCTGATTCTAGCTCAACTCCTCAACCAGGTACGATGAAGTTTACTTCTTTTACTGCACTAAATTTTGATAAATTGAGTTGGATTATTGATTCTGGTGCAAACCAACATATGACTTACAAATTGGAAGAATTAACTAATCCAACTTCATTAAAAGAAGGCTCTTCAGTCGTTGTAGCTAATGGATCAAGTACAGCTATTTCTGCAAAAGGGTTAAAAACCTTTTTTAATGATCAAGAAGAATCTGAAGTTCTTGTTATTCCAAACTTTGCTGCTAAACTCATGTCGGTTAGCATGATCACTAAACAACTTAATTGCAGAGCGATTTTCGAACCTGACAAAGTCATTTTTCAGGACATGAACTCTATGAAGCTGATTGGTAAAGGAACTCTGAAAAATGGCCTCTACATCCTAGATGAAACTCCAATTACGTGTGCTAGCAAATCTATCACATTAGAATCTGATAAACTTTGGCATTTCAGGCTTGGTCATCCTGCAACAAATGTATTGGAAGCTATTAATCCTAAGTTTAGCTTTCGAGATGAAAACTGTGAAAGTTGTAGAATGGCTAAGCAATGTCGTGTACCTTTTCAGATTTCTACAACCATGTACGAAGATTTATTTGAACTAGTGCATTCAGATTTATGGACCTCACCTCAAGTTTCTCATGATGGATACAAGTACTTTATAAGCTTTATTGATCATTTCTCACGAGTTACATGGATCTACTTGCTAAAACATAAAACTGAGGTCCCTAAGGTATTTGAGGAATTCAAAAACATGGTAGAAAATCAGTTCAATAAAAGAATTAAAGTTTTCCGAACTGACAATGGAACTGAGTATGCAAAAGAGTTCATAACTAGCATCAAACAAGCTGGTATCATACACCAGACTTCTTGTGTTTATACACCCCAACAAAATGGAGTTGCAGAGAGAAAAAATAGACATATATTAGAGGTAACTCGTGCTATAAGGTTTCATATGAATGTACCTAAAAGTTACTGGTCTGAAGCTGTCCTGACTGCTTGTTATCTGATTAATAGGATGCCTACTAGAGTTCTGAAGTTTAAGGCTCCTCTTGAGATTCTTCTTGGAAAACTATTAAACATATCACATCTGAGGGTATTTGGATGCATTTGCTATGTCCATATACCCGCTCAGAAGCGTGATAAACATGATCCCAAGGCAGAGAGATGCATATTCTTGGGATATTCTAATGTATCAAAAGGATACAAGTGCTATAATCCGAAGACTAAGCAAAAATTTGTGACAAGGGATGTTCAATTTTTGGAGAATGTTCCATACTATACTAATAATTTGTCAGATCAGGATCGTGATAAGATTCAGGGGGAGATAAACACAGGAGATAAGGAAGACATGAGGAATTCTCAATCCACAACAAGTAAGGAGCAGGAAAAGGAAGCACACCCTCATCAGGTAAGATCTAATACTGAAAAATCAGATCATTCTAATCCTATTATGCAGGAACAAAATGAAGATCAAGCAAGTTGGAATGGTCCAAGTCAACCAACTGAATCATCATCAGTTGAAGAAGCCGCTCCTATTGAAGAAATCGCAGAAGTGACAAATCTGCAAAATTCTGCAGATACATCTGCACTGCAAAATATGCAGACTACATATGAGACCTCTGTAGAACAACATGGAGAGATTCAACATGTTCGTAGGTCAATCAGAAGTCATAAGCAACCGGTAAAATTTCATGATTACAAGGTCTATACTTCACAACTCTATCCCATCGACAGGTTTATTTCTTATCTCTCACTCTTGCCAAAGTATCTAGCTTATTTAACTAAAATGGATAAAATAGTTGAGCCTACTACTTACGAAGAAGCTAGGAAGCATCTAGAATGGAGGAGTGCAATGAGAGAAGAATTGGATGCTCTAGCTAAGAATAACACCTGGAAAATAACAGAACTGCCAAGGAATAAAAAATCAATTGGATGTAAATGGATTTATAAGGTGAAGTATAATAGTGATGGGACTGTAGAACGATTTAAGGCTCGATTAGTGGCCAGAGGGTTCACACAAATTTCAGGAATTGACTACTTTGAGACCTTTGCCCCTGTTGCAAAGATGAACACGATTAGAATTCTGTTTAGTGTTGCTGTAAATCATAACTGGATTATATATCAGATGGATGTTAAAAATGCCTTCCTCCAAGGAGACTTGGAGGAAGAGATTTACATGGACATTCCTCCAGGGATTAAAAAGGAGCACCCTAAGCTTGTGTGTAAGCTGAATAAACCAATTTATGGTCTCAAGCAATCACCTAGAGCTTGGTATCATCGATTAAGTAGAGAATTCATAAGCTTGGGATTTACAAGGAGCACTGCAGATCATACTTTCTTTATCAAAAATACAGGATATAGGAAAGTAGTTGTATGTATCTATGTGGATGATATTCTAATCACAGGTGATGATATGCAAGGAATTGAACTTCTTAAGAAGACATTAAGCATCAGATTTGATATTAAAGATCTTGGTAAGCTAAGGTATTTTTTGGGGATTGAATTTGCTTATTCAAGTCAAGGTTTGTTCATTTCTCAAAGGAAGTATACTTTGGAATTGTTAAAAGAAACTAAGAAGTTGAATTGCAGACCTGTGAGCACTCCGGTTGAATGTGGAACTCAATTTTCTCTCTTTGAGGGAGATAAAGTTTCTGACATTGGACAATTTCAAAAAATAGTAGGGAAGTTGATCTATTTGACTATTACTCGTCCAGATATTTCTTATGCTGTTAGTTTGATTAGTCGTGCAATGCATAAGCCTAGAGTTAGTCACATTTCTTTAATTGAGCGAATTATGCAATACTTAAAGTTTTGTCCAGGCATGGGAATTCTATTCAGAAACAATGGTCATTCAAGAATTCAAGGTTACACTGATGCAGCATATGCAAATTCTATTGACTGCAGAAAATCGACAAGTGGATTTTGTGTCTTTGTAGGTGGCAATCCAGTCACATGGCGCAGCAAGAAGCAAGATGTAGTCTCCCTATCAAGTGCAGAGGCAGAATATAGAGCTATGTCCTTAGCTGCTCGAGAACTGGTTTGGGTGAAAAGTGTGCTAACTGATCTTGGTTACAAACCTGAAGGGAGCATGGAGCTATTCTGTGATAATCAAGCTGCCATTTACATTGGTGCCAATCCAGTATTTCATGAAAGAACAAAACATATAGAAGTGGATTGTCATTATGTGAGAGAGAAGATTCAAAGCAAAGAAATTTGCACTCCATTCGTTCGAAGTCAATTACAGATTGCTGATATTTTTACGAAGGCTGTCCAACCTAATCTATTCCAAACTATGATTGGCAAGTTGGGAATGTTCAATCTATTCAAATCCAACTTGAGGGGGAGTGTTGAAAATGATACAAGCTCAGATGGTTCAACCTCAAGTGAAGATTCAAGCAAGCCATTTGAAGTTGCTGCTACTGCAGCAATTCTGCAGATACCAACTGCAGCAATCTTGTAGCTTAACTGCTGCATAATTGTTGGTTGGCTCGATGACTGGTACAAATATAGTTGGTATCATTATACTGATGATGATGTAATTAATAAGGAGCTGACTCAGCAACCATGTGCTACCCCATTGCTGCCAGCAACCATGTGCTACATGTGCCACCCCATTGTTG
Source organism: Hypericum androsaemum (assembly GCA_963995505.1). NCBI lineage: Eukaryota > Viridiplantae > Streptophyta > Magnoliopsida > Malpighiales > Hypericaceae > Hypericum > Hypericum androsaemum. The sequence goes on from OZ023190.1 coordinate 18,304,013, forward strand.
CCAGCCATCCAGCTCACCAAGCACTTCACCATTAATGACAGAAGGAAACGTGCACTCTACCAAGCACTCCCAGCTCACTAAGCACTCCACCTTCAGCCTATATATATATATAGAAGCTTTGTATAAAAAAGACACAGCATTATTAGTAGTATTGTTAGAAGATTGTCTAATTACACATACACTTCACCATTTATCACTACTTCTTCCCCAATGAGGTCAACGCTTGTAGCGGTGCTGACACTGATTCTATTGGCCAACCCGCCATGGCTGACCTGCTCTGGCGACCGGTTGGACGTGATCATGACACGAACTGATGTCACCAACTCGGATGCTCGTGAGTCTCTATGATGTGGACGAGTTGTTATACAGGTTCTTGAAAAGGAACGAATCTGAGTTGGCATGGATACATATGATTTTTTAAAATTAGGTGTACATGGATGGGTCTTAATTAAGTAGTACATGCATGATACATGGGTTCATTTTGAAGACGAAGGGTTCCATTTAATTGAATAATGCTGGCGCGGGGTCAAATTTAATTAAATAAGGTAGGTAGTTGTATAATCTTTAAGGATCTTAAGTGTCTATTTCTAATAATACAAGATATCAAAATGATTTTAACACTTTCTTTTCATCATGACTTTTTAATTAAATTTGTTCAAACAACTACAAAAATGTTATTTTTTTTAAAGGCACTACACAGATATTTTTTAAATTTGACTCTAATCTGATACCGTGGAATCTATCTCCTCGTCTCCGGTGGGAATTACTTTCCTAATTTTCTCCCTTAATTGCTCTTGCCACTCATAAGAAGCAACATCCAAGACAAGGCCAGATCGGGTGTCTCGTGCCCACCAAATGCTTGCTATCCACGATCCCGAAGCTTGTCTTGGCGATGATGTCGCCGGCCGTGGCGATGATGTCCATCTCCTCGTCGATCTCCGGGTTGCCGGACTCGATCAGGCCGCTCCACCTCTCTAGCATCCATCTGGTTCGCAGATTCCACCACGAGGCTTAACATCTCCTTAGGGACGGACAAGCAATGCCGTCAGTACACAGGGACAATGTTTTATGTGCCGGTACCATAATAATTGTATGCTATAGTTAATTTTTTGGTTTGTAACGACTCGGATTGAGGTAACTAATCCAAGTTTGAGTCTAAATAAAACTTAGTAGCTCAGCTAAGTTTCTAACAAATATTTAAAATTATTTTCTTACTAAATGCTCCAACTCGATACTTCTTGAATAATCTATAACAACTCATTTGTGGTGAAACAAATTTAAGGTATGTTGGAGTGCAAAAATATCAAGTCTCCACAGAGTGAAATATGTTACTTGTTATTAGGAGTAGCATCCTCACATGATCATGCAAGGGGATATGGTTACACCCGCAATTGCAATTATGAAGACAGAGTTGGTGGAAAACAGCAATTATGTAACTACTTATTCCAAGAGAAATTAAGACATGTTGCTTTCGCCTCAAGGTACTGTGCTTTTATATGGAAGATACATCTATGCATGGCAGTGGGAACTTGGAAATAACTATATATGCATGGAATACTTTTTCTTCACTACGCTACAAACTTCTATTATTATGATTTTAGATTCAATTCTTACGAATAGAAAAAAATAACATTAAAGAGACAACTCTAAATAAAACCTAACGGTACTAAGTATGAATAGTATAAGTTTACCAAAATAATGATTGATGATATTTAGTTAGAGATGGTTATGTGAACAATCTATATACCTTCAAGTTGGCCGGAGAGAAGGCGGGGGTGATGGCGTGGCGGTGGCAAACCCAGTCGTCTTCTTCGACCATAACCAAGCCATTACCGAACATGGGCTCCCAGTGGTCCACCGCCTCCGCGGGCCAGCTCCGGCGGCTCCGGGAGTAGGTATAGTTCCGACCGACAACAGTGGAGTCCGCCATTTGTAGGACGCGTAATGGAGCTGCCAGATTCCGATGAAGTGCTAGGGAGGTCTTGATTCTTGAAGAGGCAATGTCCCGAGGTCGGGACTGTACACCGTCGTTTGTTTCCTTCTTTCCTCTCTTGTAAGATTGAACTGTGGGCTTGGGCCAACGGGATCTCCGTGGGCTTTAACCCTTTGGGCTCATCCTTTTGATATGTATATTAGACTCTCCTGGGATCTCCGATGTATGCGACATTTTATACGAATCAAAATAGTAAATAAATGCCCCAATAAGTTTAGGAACTCACTATTTTTTAACCCCCGAGGGTATCCGGCCCCTATTATTAAGGGACTTTAGTAAGTTTCCAAGATTGGCTGTATATTTTCCCTTTGATTAAATACATTTTAGTTAGGAGCATCTTTAGCCATTCCCTCTCGCAAAAAAAATTCCCAATAAACACTACTCTAATAGTATGAAGAAGGATGGGGTGGAGAGTGACAGAGGTTCAAAATTTATTCATGATAAAAATCTACTTATCAAATACCCCTAAAACTAGCCTTCAAATATAGACTATAGAAACGGTATTTTTATTAAAAATCGAATATTGGCGTATCCTCTTGCAAATTCGCAATAAAATTTTTACGTTCTGAGGAAGAGTCTTTCTCATTGGACTGTTATTGGGCACTGGAATATCTTTGAAATTTTTGAAAAAAAAATGAAAATGAAAATTCTATTTTATAAATGTTCAATTGATAATAACTTTATGGTTTACGGAGGAGGAGGCAGCATCGTCGTTGTTTCACGCAGGGCAATGGCCAGGATCCGGGTAGGATCCAAATCTTTACCCTCTTTTATCCTTATCTTCTTTAAAAATAAGGATTTGGGCAGGATTTGAGTCCGAAAAAATCGGACAAGATAAAGGCGACCCGCGGGTCTGTCTTTTAAAAAATATTTGATTTAAAAAAATTAAATTAGTATTTGATATTATTCAATTAGCAATGTGATATTTTTATTAATTAAATAAATCAATATAAAGAACCAAATAAGCAAATCTAAAAAAAATTGAAGTTGGGTAGATTAAAATTAAAAATTTTGTATTATGTTTATTAATTAATATACATATATATTATTTTTAATGTTAATTTAAAAAATTCGGACAGGATCAGGGCAGGGCAGGATCCTATAGATCCATATCCATGCTCTTATCCTTTTAAAATATCAGGATTCGAGCAGGATCAGGATCTAGACCCGATCAAAGTCAACAAATCTTGGACCCTTAAGTCTGGATCAAAATAGACCCTCAAAATATGGATCAGAATAGACCCTCAAAATAAGAGTCTAATTACCGCCCCTAGTTTCGCGCTCGTGGTATAGAACGCAAGTCAAGTCAACTATTGCCGAAAACGCACTTCTCTTCTCTTCTCGATTTTGACCGCCATTTTTTAGGATGGTTTCTTTTCATCATGACTTTTTAATTAAATTTGTTCAAACAACTACAAAAGTTTTTTTAAGGCACTACAAACGAGAATGTTTTCTGGATAATAATACAATTATTGAGAATAATTACTAGAAAAAAACAAATTACTTTCTTTGGCGTCCACTTCTCCCCCCAATTCAAAATCGCCAGCTTCGCGAATCTCCCCGCCGCCGAGTCGGGCGATCCGTACCCGGCCCACCTCGCCCGAGTTGACCCACCGCGCCAACTCACCCATCCAAAAGGACCAAGACCAATTCAACTGAAAATTCCAAGTTGGTTTCTCCTCTCCCTCTTTTTCCACCCACTATAAACACCGTCGCGACCAATCCCCCGGAGAAATGTCTCGCCTGATGGCATCCAACTCCAGCCCCATACTCCCGGTCTCCGTCACCTCGCCGGACGCCGCGAACGGGGAGAAGGAGAGGCTAATCCACCGAGGCGGAGCCGACGAGAAGCTCTTTAAAGGCTCCGCCATGACTAAAAGAGGCGCCTACGCTGCCCTCTCATACATGTCGTGCGCCGGTAATTAGGGTTCGGTTAAGATCGATTGATTAGAATGATCTGAAACGAATGCGACGTCGTTGTGGGGGGGTATTTTGGTCTTTTCATTATTATTATTCTTCATTCTGGTGCTTTTTGTGTGTATTGCAGTTCTCTTGGTGATGTTCAACAAAGCAGCTCTTTCTTCGTATAACTTCCCGAGTGCGAACGTGATAACACTCTGTCAGGTATTACGCGGGTGGTTATACTTTGCCATCGAAAAATTGAGTTTCTGTTAGGGCATTTTACCGGTTCTCGGAAACCTTTGTGTGGTACTCTTTAAGAGCATTGGTTCTGTTAAGAGTTGTATGGTTTCGTTGCAGATGGTATGTTCTTGTTCTCTTTTGTATTGCTTGAGACGTTCGAAGATTATCTCGTTCACTGCAAGTGAGTCGTCAATTGCATCAGAAAGCAGCGGTATCTTTGTGACCATGGAGACGTTGATGCACACGCTTCCTCTTGCTGTGGCTTATTTGCTGTATATGGTATTGATCTTGTTGCACCAGTCTCGGATATCTCAGTTGGAGTTTCTACATGTGCTCAAAGTTTACGGTGTCTTCTTTTTTCATTTTTGAAAGCTAGTCACGATGGAGGCAGTTCGTGGAGTAAATGTTCCCATGTACACTACCCTGAGGAGGACCACTGTGGCGTTTACGATGATGATGGAGTATGTCCTGGCTGGGCAAAAGTACACACCTTCTACTGTTGGAAGGTAAGTGACATGCATGCTGCTACTTATATAATTTTCTGCTTCTGTTGTATACGAGATGCGAACGTTTTCCCGTAGTGATATTGATTCTGCGTTCTGCCGCATTTTCCCAAGCATCAAATCTCAAACTTCTTCAAAACCATTGCTTATTTTAGCTCAAGTCCAGAATTAAGGTGACAACAGTTCTGCTTCTACATGATGAGATCTCAGTCATATAAAGCTGTTCTCTTAAGTACAACATTTTCCCTCTTTGCCAGACTGCTTGGATGGATTTACTTGACTATGGTCCAATGGTTTTAGAAAACTGATAAGAGGTTGTTCCCTGCTGAAGTAGGCATTGTTGGAATCATTATTCCCAATTGCTTCATTTGCTATAGATGTTATCAGTGTAGGTGTTATTATTCTTGGAGCGTTGATTGCTGGAACACGGGACTTATCATTTGACTTCTATGGCTATGGTGTTGTTTTCCTAGCCAACATCACCACAGCAATATATCTTGCTACTATAGCCCGCATTGGTAATGGCCACGTTTTCCCTTTTTAGCGCCTTCTCACGTGGAATTTCCTGTTGCTTGAGTCTCTTATATATCCCCTAACTCGTTCTTTCTTCAGGAAAATCAAGTGGGCTTAATAGCTTTGGGCTTATGTGGTGCAATGGTAATGACATTTTTATTTCAACTATCTATTTTGCCTTTTGTTTTCCTTCAGTTTCAGCCTTTGCCCCCCAGATTTTTTAGCTTTGGCCTGACACATTTCTATAAATTTTCTTAATGTTATAGGAATCATTTGTGGACCTGTTTTGCTCTTTTGGACATTTATCCGTGGCGAACTGGAGATGACGATGAATTTTCCTTATTTGTTTTCACCCGGATTCTTGGTGTGTTCTGCCTGACCACCTCGATTTTCCTTTTCATCTTCTTACTTGTTTTCTTCTGCTTTGCATACTTTTTCATAAAGTGGGGGCATCATTCTAGATGTTCTATCTAAAATAAAAATGCTAATTTGTCACTTTGACAAACCTTTCCTTTTCTTCGAGACAAGCTTTTGTATCAGCCTCACCCTTTTTAGTGTCCACCAAGAAATATATCCCCATTGACATAGCAGAACATCCAGATGCTTGTTGGACCCTCCACCAACTCCCCAAAAAAGAAAAGAAAGACAAACAGAAACATTCACCTACTTCCCAAGAAAATCAAGTTAGGCAGAGCAAACAGCACTAACTTCAACATCCAGACAGGATCTATGTAATTGGGTCGCACATTGACCACCTTCCAGCTTTTTTTCTGGAGAAAATCAGCTGTCGGTTTATCTTGCGCACGATAACCTTCCTTATAAATTTTTCATAACCTGCCTGGTTGCTAATACATGGAGTTTCTCCAGCTACTTGTCCGAAGCTTATTGATGCCTTTGTTTCGGAATATCTTCTCACTAATATGATGCTTTTGTTTTGGAATTTCTTCTCACTAATATGATGCCTTCGTTTTTGGTCTCCTTTGGACAGGCGGTGCTTATGCTCTCTTGTGTACTGGCTTTCTTCTTAAATTATAGCATATTTCTGAATACTACTCTCAACTCGGCAGTTACTCAAACGATTTGTGGCAACTTGAAGGTATTATTCCATCCTTGTGTGTTATGAATGTCACCGCTCTTTTGCTAAACTAAACCTTCCTAGCTGCATCCAACCTTAATTCCTACCGTCACTGCTGCAGGACCTATTCACAATTGCATTTGGCTGGATTATATTCGGGGGCCTTCAGTTCGATTTTGTAAGTTTGAACTCCTCTTCCTTGCTTCCCTTTTCCTCTCATCCTGCATTTTGACTCCGGACTGACTTCTGATTTGGTCTTACTGTCTTCTTGTTCGTAGTTGAATGTTGTCGGTCAACTTCTTGGATTCGTCGGCTCCGGCATGTATGCCTACTACAAGCTGATGGGGAAGTAATGCGCAGATCATCTAGGGAGAATCCTTTACCGAAAAGCTACAAGTCGCTGCCTTCCGGTGACCAGTCATTCCCGGTGGTTTGCGCGTTTAAGTAGTTAACGGAGTCGATGCTTGCTCGACGGCGATGCAGCTATTGTTTCGCCCAACGGCGAAGAATCATGGTGGTCGGTCCTCATTGTTTATACTTGATAGAACAACTCCGAATGTGGAAGTTTTTTTGCAGCGCGTGTATCAAGGCTGCTTGTAATAGAAGCAGACATTCTAGATTCAATTCTTCCAAAGTAGGTGAAGCCAAGTTGTCGTTTTTTATTTTTTTGGGTGGTATTTAAGAACTTCCAAAGTATAATTTCAACAGGTTTACCAGAATTGACAAGAATTACAATTATCACACACTTAAAAATTGTCTAGAAATGTCAAAATTAGAGTGACTTGTTTCAAAATGTTTAACCAAGTGACAAAATTTTCTAATTAACACTTCACAAATTATTCTTTCTTTTTTTAGAAGACTCAACTGGAAAAATTCTATTCCGTGTCTTTATAGAAAAATTTCTTCAAAGTTACAACATAAAAGATATAAAAGAATTAGAAATTAGTTACTTTGATTCAGGAATACAAATACACAATATCCATTTTGGTTTAAATAGCTATTGTTATTTATACATAATATTGTTATTTATAACTATAAAATAAAAATAACTCGATCTATTACATTTTTTGAATTGACTTTTTATATCTATTAGATCGACGAGTTAAATCCATATTTCTTATGGTAATTGAAACTAATAAAGAATAATCAAATTTTGCTCTTCTAATTTTTTTTAATATTTATTCTGATTTATTATTAAAATTTTAATTTAATAATATTTAGCACTATTTTTGTCTTAAAAAATTCAAAATTAAATTGGCAATTAAAAAGATCTCTGTCATTAAAAAAAAAAATCTGACCCGGATAACAACTCGGCCAGTCACTCAGCTCCACTCTCCATTCTCCACTCTCCCCCGCGATTTTTTACCGATTTCAATAGAAGCCTCCCAAAAATTGTGTGGCGAGGAATAAGATAACCCTCGCGAAACACACAAAACACCATCATCCCCTTCCCCTTCCCCTTCCTCCCATATCTTATCACTTGGCAGGCAACCGCTCTTCGAACCCCTCCAATGGCGACCGTGATCGTGGCCTCCTCGAAGCCCCTCGTCTCCCCCTCCCCACCTCCAACCGCGAAGAAGCAGCTCTTCCACCTCCCTCCATTCCTCAAGAAATCCCTCAAGTCCATCTCCCTCGCCGGCGCCGCCTCCCTCGCCCTATCCCAGCCCGCCCTCGCCGTCGAGATGGAGAAGGCCGCCCTCTTCGACTTCAACCTCACGCTCCCCATCATAATGGCGGAGTTCCTCCTCCTCATGGTGGCCCTCGACAAGATCTACTACTCCCCGCTCGGCAAGTTCATGGACGACAGGGACGCCGACATCCGCGAGAAGCTCAACAGCGTCAAGGACACGTCGGCCGAGGTGAAGCAGCTGGAGGAGCAGGGCAACGCCATCATGAGGGCCGCCAAGGCCGAGATGGCCGCCGCCACCGCCAAGATGGTCAAGGAGACCGAGGCCGAGATCGCCATCAAGCTCGCCGAGGAGTCCGCCAAGCTCGAGGCCGAGCTCCAGGAGGCGCTCGCCAAGCTCGAGGCTCAGAAGGAGGACACCATCAAGGCCCTCGACGCCCAGATCTCCTTCCTCAGCGAGGACATTATCAACAAAGTCATTCCCGTCTAGTTAATTTATCCTAATTCCCCCTCTTCTTTCTCTCTATCAATTAATTACCTGTTTATTCCCTAAATACAATTATATTTTGTAATTAACTATCCATTTCCATTTCTCGTGTTTATACTTTATTTTAGTGTTTCTTTTATTTTTAACTAGCAAATTAAGTTGCGACGCACAAAAAACTAGGATCGATTGTTGCTTATAATTTGGATTAGCTAAAAAACTAGGAGTTTGAATCTATATTTAGGAATTAGTTAGTTTAGTATGTGCTTTATATCGGAATAGTTTCGACGACGCAAAGTAGATCAAAAGAGTCAAATGCACTTAATTGCTCAGGTAAAAAAAAAGGAATTCACAGGTTTTAGTAAGAAGCTCTTTTTGGGACGGACAATATATAGATCAGAAATCCATTGAGACTAACTCTGCTGTTAGTTTTTTTCGAATCTCTAATATTCGGAATTGAACTTTGTCGGTCACTTTATTTATGAATTGACTTGGAATTGCTAAATCTCATAGACGGCCATTTATCAGACACAGCTTAAAGCTTGGGGAACAGATGACTTGTTGGGTTGGGTTTAAGTTTAACTGCATTTTGCTTAATCAAGTATAAAGGTTTTGACCCTCTTTTAAGTTTTCTGAAACGTCATTATCGTTGAAGTGATAGCTTAGTGGCTTGATTAGCTATATAATCGGAGCATGCCCCGTTGCCAAGTTCCTAATCTAGGGCCAAGACAGTGAGCCGGCTGCATTGGGAATGTTGGAAGTACCATCCGAGAATTTGCATGCTTCCTCTTAAGACAAAGTTTTGGTTTTTTCTTTTGTGTAATGTAGTAGCTTGCTTCGCCATGGAAGCAGGAAATTGAAATGGAAGGGTATTTGAAAAATCAATGATATTTAAAATCCAAGTCATACATTCTGGATTTACGAGGTCAGTTTAACTTAAGTAAATATATTGAGTTCGAGTTTAAAAATATAGTATAAGATTGCCACCGTTTGAAGTAAGTTTGACCTGCATACATTTTCTATGGTTTCTGGCACATGCAACTCTCTTGCGATATCTGGATTGAGTGCAACCAACAAGCAACCGAGTCTGAAACTACAGGGCAGCCGGCAGCCTGATCCTAAGCGCAACTATTAAATTAATCCAAATTTGAGAAGTGATTCCCTTAGTAATTTTTCTATAGCTTCTATTTTGTCCGAATCGAAAACACAATGAGAACGGCTTTTTTCCCTTTCAAGTGTCCTTTTTTTGACCGGCAAACTACCGCCCGAGGGAACTTTGAAGTGGTGAGGATGCGAATGGGGGCGACAAAATTCGTAGCTTCCCACAACTTGTGATGAATTTAAAAAAAAAATTTCCAAGGAAAATATGAATGCCAAGACGGTTGACACCAATCACACACTGGGTCTAACGTGGCAAGCAAACAACAGTCACTGCCTATTGTTTAGATCAATCCATAATAATATTATTTTAATTTAATCAATAGCTTCCGATTTATGTAAGTTATGTATACTTTCCTGATTTCTTCTCTACTCAAGAGTTCCATTGAAGTGGCTTAAGCAATAATCCAAACCACATGGTGAGAGAATGATTCCTAAATTAACCGTTCTCCTCACAATTAGGGATGACAGAAATATCCATACTATGAGGGTCGGACTCTACCCTTATCCTACGGGTCTAGGGTATGTTGACTTTGATTGGGTCTAGGGTAGGGTATGTGTATGGGTCCATGTTTAGAGGTAGGGTCTAGGGTAGGGTATGGGTCCATGTTTAGACGTAGGGTCTAGGGTAGGGTATGAATCCATAGCTAGACCCTGTGGGTCGGACCCTACCTTTACATTTTTACCCTATTTTAGACTCTACCCTAATTAGACTCTAGTTAGACCCTTGTTAGACCGTATTGATAATATATATAATATACTTTACGGTTAACTTTAACATATTTATTGTGTTATTCCGCAACTAGCTTAGAAGATGTCGTGAATGATGGATCACTAGAAGCTGACATGTTATATTTTTCTTTTGTTGAATTGTTTATGTACTTCAAACTCTAAAAGAAAAACCTTGGACTATTGAAATTAAATTACAAAATTTGATGTTTCATCAATTTTCTATTGAATGTTGATGTGCAACGTAGTAGATGTCTTGAATTTATTTAAATTTTATATAAAAATTAAGTTTTGATTAAAAATTATCAAAATGCAGAACGTTAAAGGATCGGACCCTGCAGACCCTGTAGACCCTGGATCTCCAGAAGGGTAGGGTATGAATCTAACAGTAAAAAATTTGTAGGATCGAGTGTAGGATATGAATCCATCCAAAAAAATTAAGGTATGAGTAAGGTCCTATCAATACCATACCATAGCCATTGCCATCCCTACTCACAATTGGACTCCTAATGAATCATGTTTCCCTGATGGCCAATTCCTCGAGGTTAATCTAATGGCCAATTGGGCCAAAAAACAGAAAAACACTCGGGGGCCCACACTCTGGTACCATAATTAATAATAATCATTAACTAATACCCCTCTACTATATATTCTCTCTCTTCTGTTTGGGTTCCTTCCACTTCCAAATTCTGGGAAAACCAAACACCGCTTTAAAGTTTAACCTCAAAAAGAAAATCTCGGAACGTATCCCAATTATATTAAAAAAAAATAAATCGCAACCTAAAATTTGTCGAAAAATTTTAACAACCTAAAGATTTATTTTCTTCCTCATCACTTCTGTCTCCTTTCCACCACCATCTTTCCCTTGCAAGCATCTCCTACCTCCTTCACCCGAATCCTTCCAAAACCTTCACTCTCAGTTCTATCTAACTGTAAGTTCAAAAGTATTTCTCTTTTATACGTATTTTCTTCTGATTGCTTCCTTTTTTTTCTGACCAGCTACTGTCTTACCTGGAACTGGTCTCGTCTATAAATTGTACAAAGTGTAGTACTTGTGTCCAGATGAGTTTAGTTTAAAGTTCGTAACTTTGAGTTAGTTATTTAATTGATTCTGGAAATATAATTTAAAGTTTCCGTTTTTGACAGGTAAAGATTGAAACTTTTTAATCTAGTCGTTGATTCTGATCTGGGTTAGCTGAATTATGCTTGTTTGTGTGATTAGAGCTGACCCCAACTGGTTAGTGTTAGTGCAAGGTAAATGGTATCTCTCTAATTGGGTTGTTGGTGTTGTCCTTGTAAAGGGAGGGTATTGAATGGCTGGAAAAGTTGTTTCGGGTCAGCCCGTTGTTCCGTTTGATTATGAGCTCGTTGAGGACGATGACCGCCTTCGAACGGTTGTTGCCTCATCGGACCAAACAACTTTCTGGATTGACCCCGCGAAGTTGAAGCTGCGACACAGGATTGGGCGCGGCCCTTTCGGCGATGTGTATTTGGCTACTCATCACCAGTCTACCGACGATTACGATGAGTATCACGAGGTAGCTGTGAAGATGTTGCATCCTGTTAAGGAGGATCATGTGAGGGTTTTGATGCACAAGTTTGAGGACTCGTGTACCAAGTGTCGAGGGATTGAAGGTGTGTGCTTGCTACATGGAGTGTCTGTTGTTAATGGAAAGGTGTGTTCCATGATTCTGCGACTTGTGTGCAATTGACAACGATGATGTATTTTGATGTTAGAATATTTATGTGAAGGTTGTAATGCTCGTTGTTTTTGCAGGTATGCGTCATTATGAAGCTCTATGAGGGATCGGTTGGCGACAAGATTGCTCGTCTCAAACGAGGGAAGCTCTTATTACCTGATGCCTTGAGGTGAGGTGATTTTTTGTCCAATAGTAACTGTAATCACGGAAGGCCGACATTTGACCAACGAGGTTTTTTTATTTTTCTGTTGTATGTGAAGGTATGGGATCAAGTTGGCTCAGGGTGTTTCACAGCTGCATTCAAAGGAAGTACTAGTGCTCAATCTTAAATGCTCAAACATTCTTCTTGATGAGAGCGATCAAATAGTTATCGGAGATGTTGGGATTCCTTACGTCCTGCTTGGAGTTCCTCTACCAAGTCCAGATATGTCTCGCAGGCTTGGAACCCCAAATTACATGGCTCCAGAGCAATGGCAGCCAGAAGTAAGGGGACCAGTAACCTTTGAGACGGACTCGTGGGGATTTGGGTGCAGCGTTGTGGAGATGTTGACCGGAGTTCAGCCCTGGTGTGGTAGATCAGTTGAAGAAATATACCACTCAGTTGTTATAAAGCATGAGAAACCAAGCATTCCTGGGGGCCTTCCTCCTCCAGTTGAGAATATTCTTCTCGGGTGCTTTGAGTATGACCTAAGAAATCGCCCCTTAATGAGAGATATAATACGGGTATTCAAGAGGTAGGTCATTTGATTCTTATTGTTGCTAGTCATTTCTTCCTTGCCTGTATTGTTCGGTTGGTGTCTGAACGTATATCTTGCTAGTCATTCCTCTAAATAAATGCTGCCTAATCTCGGTTACTGGATATGCTTCTCTTCTCTGTTAACGCTGTATCATCTGATTATAAATTCGCCTTGCAGTTCCCAGAGTGCAGTTTATGGTGATGAAGGCGGGATAGAACTCGGGAGTGTTACAACCTTGGAAAAAACTAGCGGTGCATACACGGAATGGTTTCTTTTGAAGGACCATTTGCAGGTGGGGGACACAGTGCGCTCTAGAAAGCCACCCAACTCGTGCAAGCCAGAAAATATGGATGTCCCGGCAGGGACAGTTGTGGGTTTAGAGCGTGATAGTGATCGAGATGGTTTCGTCTTGGTCAGAGTTCATGGAATTCATGATCCGTTAAGAGTTCCCTCCTCAACTTTGGAACGAGTCTCATTTGACTTGGCAGCTGGAGATTGGGTCCGCTTAAAGGATGAAGACAAGAATCACTCTCCGGTGGGGATTCTTCATTCAATTGATCGCGAGGGAAACGTTTCTGTTGGATTTATCGGGGTGGAAACTCTTTGGAAAGGAGATTGTTCAAAGTTTCAGATGGCAGAATCTTACTCGGTGGGCCAGTTTGTGAGGCTGAAGGCTCATGTGTTTAGCCCCCGATTCGAGTGGCCTCGTAAAACAGGAGCCTGGGCCACTGGGAGGATTGCATTTATCCTGGCTAATGGGTGCCTGGTTGTCACATTTCCCGGGAGATTAACTATCGGCGAGGCGTGCAGCAGTTTCCTGGCCGATCCAGCCGAAGTGGAAACAGTTTCTTTCCAAACCTGTCAGGGAGTAGTTAAGAAATATCAGCATCTGGAGGACTTCCACTGGGCTGTTAGACCTCTGTTAGTAGCATTGGGACTGTTTACCGCGATGAAGGTTGGACTTTTTGTTGGAAAGAGAATGGGAAGGCCAAAAGCCAAGAAGCTACAGTCTAACGCCATTCTGTTAGATGGGCAACATACGGACGGCCAGACGAGCGGTGGCAACGGTAACCGAGCTTGGCTTCCGCCATCCATGGCAAACATCCTTGGTCCCAGCTCAGCTGCGCGGTAGCCTCGTCGTAACACGTCTATACAAATGGCTTAGATGCTAATTTACGGTGGCATTAAACGGTATCCCAGCTCCATAGCCTGGTTTAATTTGGAGCAGTTAATTTGGCTGTTGTAAAGATCTGCACTTGTGCTCTGCTACAACACTAAGAAATCTTTACATACTTTGACCCTTTTGCTGGATCTTAAATCATCATGTAAAATACCAAGTTATTTTACTATGGGATGTAAGAGAGATTTTATATTGGAATCTTCCAATCGCTTACAAAAACTAATGTCTTTTGAATTGTAAACATTTGACACCGGCAATACAACAACAACAATAATGTCCAACGATTCTTGGTGACTAACAGACTTGCGCTATTAACTGACATTTACTGTACAAACGAATCCAAAATCCGAATTTTAGTGGTCTGCATGAACTGCAATTCCAGCCTGTTTCACAAGTTGCTCGGTCAAGGTCGACAAATGAATAACCTTGGTCGTGATCTCCTCGAAACATTCGTTATTTTCAAGTGTGATTATCTCAGGATCCGAGCAATTCTGCAGCAACGCTCTGTCGCTCGAATCAGCATCGATGCTCAAGCTAGTTTTATTCAGGAGTTCCCGGCTCATGTCCGCTAGTTTATGCAAGGCGCAGGTTGCAGCCCGCACTTCTAGTTGAGCTGCCTCAAGCTGAAGCTTCTCAATTGCCAAATCGCCCATTGTCTTGTCACCAATTCTCTCTTGTGCTAAGGCATGGAGCTTCTTGAGATCATTGGCATCCACAATCATTTCTTCCTTCAATCTTCGAAGTTCCTTCTCCTTGGCATCCAATCTCTCGATGACTGTTTTGGCCTCTTCATCCTTTATCGTGAGAGCCCTGTTTGCAGCCAATACTTCCAACTCTTTCATTCTTAAGCTTTCCCGAGTTAGATTGAGTTCAGTTTCCAGCTGTTTCTTGTGCAAACTAAAATCATTGGCATACTGATTCGAAGTTTGCTGCAGAATGTCCAACTCTGCACCGTTGAGCTGCCGAAATGCAGCATAATCTTTGTCCTTTGCAGAGTTGACCAGATCATCTGTTAGTTCCACTATCTGTTCAACCACCGTTTCGGCTTCAGAAACTCTCATCTGTGTCTCATTCAATTCATCTTTTATCATATGAACATGCTCCTCTTTTTCTTTTAGCATCATGGTAGCGTCGACAAGTTGGTCATCTTTACTGCTCAAAAGCATCTTGAGCTCTGTGACTTCCTGGTTTACTTCCTCCAACGTCTTCGTCGCATCAAACAGCCGTGAATCTTTTTCCTCCAATGCAATCTGAAGAGAGGCCAGCTCAGCTTTCAGTTGCTGAATCTCTATCTTGGCCTCCACCAGTTCAGTCTCTTTACCCTGAAGAAGGGTATGCATTTTCTCAAACTCCGTATTTTTCTTATCTAGTTCCAACTGTAACGAAGACATCCCCTCCACTGCCTGCTGAAGAGACAACTTTGTCTTCCCCGACTCATGCTTCAGCTTTTGCATCAGCTCTCTTTCAATCTGTAAGGTTCGTTCAAGCTCTTTGCTTCTAGCCTCAGCAGTTTCAAGTTTCACCCTTTCGCTCTCAATTTCTATTTGGGCGTCTTTCAAGGTAGTCATGTAAGATTGGATGCTATTTCTCTGTTCTTCGAGTTCAGCAAATTGTCGGTTAAGAAGCTGCTCCTGTTGTTCCATTTGGTTTCTGGAGTGCGTCAGAGATTTCTGTGAAGAAACCAGCTCCACCCTCACATCAGCAAGTAGCCTATTTACCCTGCTAAAATCTTCCTGGGAACCATTAGCTTCTCTCCCATTCTTAGATGCTTCCCCTGCCATCTTCTTCAGCTCTTCCCGGGTTAATAACCATTCCCTAGTCAGCTTCTCTAAATTATTTTTCACGACTTTTAACTTGTCTTCTTCCAGTTTCCTAAGAGCTGTTGAAACTTCTACTTCTTTTTCTTTCTCTCCAACAGCTCTCCGGAGTTGTAGGACCTCGAGCTTCTGCTGTTTCACGACTTCATTAGCTTCATCGAGGAGAGTAGCTTTGTACTTCAGTTCAGAATCAATTTTGGCTACTTCCTCACTCTTTTCCATCACCTCATTTTTCATTTTACTCAGTTCGTCTTCTTTAAAAGTAACTGCAGATTTCGCGGCAGCAATCTCCTGGTCTCTCTCCTCCAAATGAAGCTTCAACTCTTCAATTTCTCTGGCCTGAGAAGCCAGGCCAAGCGTCGCCTGCTTCAGCTCCGATGCTACTCTCTTGTGCTTGGTACTAGCGGCTGCAATAGCTTCTTCGCGTCTCCCCAGCTCCTCCTTTGCACGGTTCAGTTCACCGTGGTCCAACGAAACCTTTATTTCTGCGTCTTGAAGATCTTCTTCCTTCTTCTTCAGCGCCCCCAGCACAGCCAAGACATCGGATTCCAGAGGTTCGACTTCAGATCCCTGAACATCTTCTGCAAAGAGTGAATTCCTGCTTCCCTGCTGTTCAAGTTTCTGCATCTGGGCAAACCACCGGTCGAGAAGAACCATCGTGGCCCGGGCTGCCCCATTGTCAGGGACACCAGACTTGCCACTCAAGGCGGATTTGACAATCTTCAACGTCCTGTGTTCAGCTCCCTGATCTGTTCCAACAACCAGGTTATTATTCTTCTTCCACTCGAACGTCCTCCAGAACACCTGCACCAAAACATCCCGCCACACTAGAATCAATGCAACCGCTAATCTCATTAAGCAAATGCAAGCCGAGTACGCAGAACTTGTCGTCATCTTTCGCTTTCGCCTTCTCCATTAGAGTCTAACTAACCCGCGGATGACACGAAATACCTCATATTCCAGTCCGCCTATTCATCACATCCAACCAAACCTGAACCGATTCAGCAGGAATCTCACCACAAACCTAGATTTCTATCCAACCTAAATACACAACTAAAAGAAAATGCGCGAAACAAGTAGAACAGGAAAACAGCGTATACACAACTACAGAACGAATTAATTAATTGTAAAATAACAATAATAATAATATTAAAGATAAACCTTGGAAGGAGGAGGGTGAGAAGAGAAGAGGTGAAGGTTGGGACGAAGAGCAGCGGAAAACCCCATTTTGCCCCTCCTCGCTTCACATGATCCCTTCTCTAACCTAATTTCTTAGCCACTTCTACACACTTCCAACTCCAAGTTACAGGTTTGGAGGGAAAACTGCACGCAACCGATATAGGACAGACTATAGGAGGGGGGAATGGAATCGGCTCACGTTAAGCGCGTGGGGCTAAGTTGCGCCTGCTGCGTCACCCATTTGGATAAAATAAAAAGAGAGTGGGGGTCCCACGTGAAGAGAGATTCGATTACGGACTCGTTGCTTTTTTTTTTGTTGAGATAATTAGTTAATTTGTTGGTGTTATGATTTGATTTCACTTAATGACATCTTTGAAAAAAAATTATGGATTTCTTGGAAAACGGCGAGTCGAAGTTCCCCAAAAACAAAAGATTTTTTTTTCAAAGGTATTTTAGACATTTTAGGTGAGAAATTCGCCAGAAAAATCGCCTATTCCGACTACAAGAACCAGAATGTATAATAGTAACCAAACTACAGGGACTCAACAATTAGTAGAGAAAATATAAAATCTTCAGAATCTATTTAAGTATATGACTCGTTGCTTCTGGTTCATAGACGACCACCCCGTCGTTTTTCTTGGCCCACCACTCGCTAAAGAGATACTCGTCGGCAATGCTGCTGGGAACGAGGAGCGTGACACGTGGCTGTGCAGATGCCACGGAGGATTCCCTACCAAAAAGGGCATCCGACTACCAAACACTTGCATCAATTGCAAGGTCAGGAGCTTGAGATTTTAAAGTTAAAATAGTTTTACCGGTTTCAAAAATTTCAACCGACTCAAAACTGCTTTCCACTGAATAAGTTTTCGACTCGGGCCGGACCGGCCCATCTGATGCAAGGTTTCTACTATTGAAGAACCAATTAAAACAGAATTACGAATCAGCATCATAGTAGTTGCATTACAAGCGGTAAATTTTGTTTTAAAAACAAAAAGTTTCTCTTCTCATCAGTTCGAATTTTTTATAGCTAAATTTCCTCCATTTGAGAAATTTATTAGGCACTGTCGGCTGGTTTTGACTTTTTTTTTGTCAACGTTGTTTTACTGCTGAAGTTCAAACCAAACAGCTTACTTTGCCTCTGTAGGATTCTTTTTCTACAACGTTCGTCATCATGTAGGTCGACGAGCTTCATCGCGTTGTCAAGATTTCATTGCTCGAGATGTTCTAGATATTATGTTCAATCTCTACGCCTCCAAATTTTGAACCAAATACCTCGATCTCCTTTGTCATAACCATAATTTACTTGATGAAATTGTACTTAAAATTGAAAATAAACTAAAATAAAACTTTTCGACTTACAACATCGTAAAGTGCCATTTTCTTTACGAGACTTGGTATAAAAGGAGCGCAAGGTTACATGAGCTAAGCTAACATCTAATTCCAGGGGCGATGACCTATTTCAACTCCTCAAAAGTATACACAAGGCCAAAACATTGATATTTTAATTAGCCATTGTTTATCTTTTCTACATGATTGGTCTTTACTATGGAGGATTCGTCATGAACCCTATGAATGGTGCCATTTTGCAGAGCACGGCTTATAACAGAAGTCACCTGTTTCCGCAGTTTGGCGTTGAGAGTGAAAATGTTTGCCAGCGCCATCCTTAATTCGTCTTCTGTCAGGGTTTCGTCTCCCGCCGCCGGGGTCGTTTTACCGTATTCGGTAAACTGAGGGAATATTTACTGACATTAGGTATCTCCAACATCAAATAGTTTGCCCATAGAGAATAAAGACGGGTGAGAAGTACCTCGGAGAGTACATGGTTGACAATGTTGTCGGATGCACCCAAGGCTTCTAAAGTATCTTCCAGCGAAGAGTGCACCACAGAATCGTCTTCACCTTCTAGAGAAAAATCAAGGTCGCAACCTTGAAACTGGTTACAGAGAGTCATGCAATCATGGAGCAGCTTCTCTCGAGCAGTTTTTTCTCGATTGCGAGCTTCCCTTTCTTCCTGAAGAAGTTTCTGAAACATACATTGCGCAGAATGAGGATCTGGTAATATTACAGCCAAGGGTTGACTGGAAAGAGAACTAGGCTGAAAGGAACATCGGTCGAATGTATCATCATGGGACACTACCTCAACTTCAGATTTGTTCTCCTTCAACTGACCAAGTTCCTGCTTCAGTTCTGTATGGGAACTTTTAAGGGACTTGAACTCCTTAGCCAGAAACTTTATGTCAGCTTTTGATTTGGCTTCTAGTTCTTCGTATTGTTTTGATAAATTCTCCAGTTGCCTTTTAGCGACCTCCAACTCCTGCACCGCCTTGTCCTTTTCATGGTTGCTGTTTCCTACTTCAAGATTCACATTTGGCTGTCCATCCTGCAATCGAAATGTCATGCTCTATTCATAGGAATAAGCACATGCCACTTGCACAAGATTTCTCACGAGTAAACAAGAATTAGAAGAAAGAATGTTGGCTAGGGCATAACCTCCATAGATTTCAATTTCAACTCCATCTCCATCTCCATCTCCAATGATTTTCGCCTGAGTTCCTCCATATCCCATTGCATTTGGGTAAGCTTATCTCTCTCAATCATGATAGCTTGCTGCAAGTTTTCTTTGTTCTTCTGTTTGCTGGCATTCAGTTCTACCTCCAAATCTTTGACCTGCAGAGACCATCACATTTAGACAGCGTGCAAGAGAAAAAAAAAAAGGTCAACCACAAATATAATGCAAAAAAATCTTCGACGCCAGAAAAAGCATCACTACATACAGATAAAAATTCGCCTTCGAAATAAGGATTGTTTAGGCATGGACAAGTACCTTTGTTGCAAGGTAGTCTTTCACGGCCATTTCTTGGTTTAACCTTGATATGAGGTCCTCCATGTCTGTTTTTGCTGACAATAGGCGGCGCTGCATATTTAGGAGAACCCTATTCAATTTATGTCGCTGATCGATTGGCAGGACAATCTGTACATCACCTGAGCTCTGAAGCTCTGCACTGGTTTCTGCATTGCCCAAAAGCTCAAATCCCGCCAGAAGGTCAACAGAACCATCACCAGAGAAATTTGGAATGCCAGAATTTGAAATCTCACTGCCTCGCAGAGAACTTCCATCACTTCCAACACTCTCGCTGGATAACTTTCGAGTATGAACAATTACCTGACCAGACTCAGGCCTAGAGAAGAGTTCTCCATCATTGCTTGCAACGCTTGAAGTACTCAAAGAATTTCCATGATACATATCCCTCTCCGTAACATTGTTGACATAACTAGCATGTGGTTTATGCCTAGGGATTCCCTCAAGCTGATCCAGGATGGTCTGTCCCATAAACAAACCCTCGTCAATGTTTGACATGCCATATTTGACAAGCTTTTCAATAGGACTTGTCAAATCTTCATCCAAAGTTAGATCTTCGATACCAATACCGAAACTCTCATCCCTCATCCCAAACTCAGATCTCTCATAAGCAGTGTCACTCCCATAATCAGACGTAACTGATGAACTACCAGCAGTAAGAGAAGAACTTGAATATGGAGGTATCTGCTGCAGCGGACTTGTACCATTTCCACTAAGACTTGTTTCTGGTGACTGCTGACTTGCATCTTGGAAAGCTGAAAAAGATTGCAGAAGGATTTATAACAGAAATATGAATGAAAATGAGCTAACATTAGATATGATGAGCTCCACAAGCAAATGAAGATGAGTCAGAATTTTATAAGCTGTAATGGCACATACAAGATCTAGCTGCTGCTTCCAGTTCAAGAAAAGCAGCCACGGAGACACTTCTGGACAGATCAAGGTCAGACAAAAGCTTTGTCATCCACTCCTCCAAAGAAGACCTTCTCTGCAACATAACTAATCCTTTTAAGAATATTAGCCATCCATGTGAACAAAAAGCAGTTTCCCTATCCAACTAGAAATCCTCACTGGCATCCATTTCCACAAAACACAAGCGATCCCAGCTTGAAGAATAATATTTAGGAAGACAGGAGCAACAAGAAATTTTCACAAGCAACATTCACAATGTCGAGGTGATACAAAAAAAATTTCCTTCGATGAAGATAAGGTAATATATTAATTCAAAACCAGTGTACGCAGTAAATGGACGAGTAAACACAAACCCTCAGGCTCTGGAAAGAGAACAAAAAAGGAAATCGAGTTTAAAACATATGCCAAGCAATGTCTTTTAGAGAAGGAAGCAGCAAGAGCAACAGTAACAAGAAATATTCTACCTCTTCCAATAAAGTCCTGCTTTTCAGACGAAGTAGTCCCTTGGGAGGAGCCGGGGGAATATTCTTCTTGGGAAATAATTTTTTGAGCTGCAATATCCAAGAGAATCAAAATTCTTTTTGTGTTCCCTCCCTACTACTGCTACAAAGAAACATTGCATCACAAAAGTCATCCTACACTTAAAGAACAAGTTACAAGGATATGCACTGATTTTATGATCGGGGAGGGATTTGGCTCTCACATCAGAGAATAACTTCAGAAAGTCATTGAATCTTCTTAATACCCCACGTATGGTTGTGATCCCTTCAGGAGATTGCACGCCAACTTGGACCCTGTAAAACTGCCCCTTAAGAATGTTAACAAAGATAATGCAACAAGTTGGGTACAAATCACCATTGCATTTACAGCCAGTGCACCAACATGTTGAGAGAAACATAATCCAAACTCAATTTACAGTTTGATTCCGACTATCCCTTCAATTCAATTCTCTTTTTCTTCCATGAACTGCTCGGTCTAAATTTTCTTACCATATATCCTTGAATTCAGAATGGAACGCGAACGGCCACCATTGCCGTAAAGGAAAATCATCCAAGTTTTCAGATAAATTCAGATAAACAGAGCACACAATGCACAGCTACCAGCATGTATGGAGTGATAAAACGATAGAAATTAATCAATTTGAATACCACTACAGGATCCGAATCTCTTGATTTTGGGAGGACGACCCAGGACGGTATAGTGACACAGTAACTCCATCCAGTTCTATGATCGTGAGGCCAAACTGTATCCCGCCCATTCTGCACAAAGAAATGTTCCCCTCGCGTCATAATCAGGCAGTGCAAGCAGCAATCCCAAGGTAACTAACACGCGGATAGATAATTACGGATCAAATATGGTAACCAAAGTTCAATTTAATTCTCTCTCCCCAAAGAAAAAGCTCATAATTATTGTTGCTTCTAAGCAACATTAACTCCATGAGAATTATCATCTCAGCCTATAGATTCTTAACTAACTAGGTTAGTTGAGTTCTCTCTGACACTCCATCTCAGTTAAAATCGCTAATCACCACACTAACCTTTGTAATTACCTAATCGAAACGACAGGAAAAGAACACGAAATCGTTACCCATTTGCGAGGAGGAGGACTCCAATCCATCCCCAAAGGCAGCGGCGAAGCCCCATCGTGTCTATGCTTAGGCGGACTCCGTCTCTGCATCCTCTCTCTCTCTCTCTCTCAAGATCACAAATACACCATACGATCACTCTCCCTCTCTCTCCAGAACTTCGACGGCGATCTATCACCGTCACCGTCAACGATCTTCCCCCGTCGGAATCCGAATTCCACGAGCTTGTAACTGAGCTCCAAAAGGGAATCGGTTAGGGTTTCGGCTTCCAGGTGATCGGATCGGAGGACGAGACGCACACGTGTCCACTCCCGTCGTACGGACTATCTTATTCTCCCCTCTCCCTCTTTATTTTTCTTTTTATTCCTTGATAAATTCGCCTTTTTTTCTCCTCTTTTATTTATATTTTCGGCTTCTTTTCATGTGCCAGCGGTCAAACGACGACGTTGGGACGGAGAAGAATCCGATGGCGCGTAAGATACAAAGGGAAGGTACGGAGGGGAGTCGTCGCCGAAGTCAAAAGTTTCTCTCTTGTTCCGGTTTGTTTCTCGATTTTGCCCTTACCTTTGGGTTCTCATTTCTCAAGTCTAGTGGGTGGGTTTTTGTTTTCAAGGGTGGTGTCGGTGTAAATACTTGGAAGAGATGGAGGGGCTTTTGGAGATTCGCTTTTTGTTGCTTTGAATTTCCCGGCCATTCGGGGGAAGTTCAGGACTTCTTCTTGTGGTGTTGGTGATCTTGGGCCTCTGAAGATTGGGCTCAATGGCGCCCAGGGCCAAGAAAAAACCCGCTGCCAAGAAAAAAATAAACTTGTGTTGACCCCTAGGTACATGGCATATTTTATGGACAGAAATGAAGAAGAGGAGGCTGAGGTATCCTTCTATTTTACGATTTATTTCGTCTTGTGTCGATTTTCATAAATCGATGCAAGAGGAAAAAATCGATAAAAAAAGAAGGTTCTCGAATGTGGCTATTGTTGTCTGTCGGATTCAGGTAAGTAATCAGACCTTTGCTATTGTTATTGGTGTTTTTTATATGGCATATTTTATGGACAGAAATGAATAAGATAAAGACCAAGGAATCCTGAGATGTCCAAATGCAATTTAGATTGCCATATTGTCTCTGAGATGTCAGAGTATGTTTACTTGATCTTTGACACTGGCCTGGCCTTTTGTTTTTTAGATTTTGACTATATACCCATGAACATCTGTCATTAAGTGCTAAGTTTTGACTTGACAAACATGCCTTAATTTTCTTTGATATTGGATGTCACAGACAGTGATCACAAGCCTGTTCGTTGCGTGTTGATGTTGCTCGGGTTGGCGAGTCTTTAAGGAGAAGAAGTTTGCTGATATTGTAAAATCGGATGAAGCTAGAGGTGTGCTTCAAAAATTAGTTGTTGTATATGCTGATTGAAAGTTGAAGCCATCTCTCAATTAAGATGAAGATGAATGCAGGCTTTAACAACGCCAGAACATAGTTGGAAGTCCGATGGGGAGCTGTTTTTGCACGGTGTATTATTACTAGTCTGATTTGTATGTTAGCCTGCAATTTCTATTACCTTCACACCAGATACATTCAAGTATAGGTTAGAAGACATAGCAGCTGGTAACAAGAACTAGCAGATTATATTCTCCAGATAAATCTTCTCGAGATCTATAATCAACAGCATCTCCAATTGAAAAAAAAAACAGCTATTGGCGCAGGCAACTAACTACTTAACCTAAACGATTATAAAACACAGCAAAGATAAAAAAATGAAATCACAATGCCTTCTCAAACCATCACGAAACCCATTCAAATCTATATATCAACGGTGAATCACTATCAACAAACATAAGACAAAGGAGAAAGATAACCATAATTGAGTCCAGAGAACGAAATACGAGTAACACAAACCTGAATATTATAACCTCTTCAAAAATTACTGTGACAATGTTCAGAACTCCAGGACAGTCATTCACTTGCATACAAAGGGTGCGTGACAGAAGTATACTTTACTGAATAACCGAATCAAGTTAGCCCATGAGCTGGAAAACGAAAATAGCAACCGTTTATCATTGAGAAATTTTATTGTGATCTTTACATATCAAATACTTACCAATCAATGAATAACAAGTAAATTCGTGCATTTCTAATTTTAAATGAGCAGGATAAACACTTGTAGAAATAAAATCAACACATTATAGTAATATTGATTTAAAAAAATTATTTCCTAAATTAAATTTCTTCTATTAGGACATAACCAAACACTAAATGAAAAGTCTAGCTTCAGTTTTTGTTACTATAAGACGATAAAAATAGTTGCATAATAATCTGTTAAAGGAAATAGCGGCTCTCCGGGTTAAAATAATATTATGTGAAATGTTAAAAAGAAATTTCTTGCCATATGATGACAGAATCTTATTCCACCTCATCAATCTTGACAGACTATGGAAGTTTCCAACTTAACACCACAGTGTGTGTGTTGAGAAAGTTATTCTCTACATGATTACTTAAAGAATTCCCTCAATCAATTCACTTCAAACGGACGGACCCATCCATGGATTCGGTGAGGAACTGTCTGGGTCTGCCGCGTGACGTGGCGGAGGCTATACTGCGCAGGGTTGGGGCTGTGGGCGTGCTCACTAGCGCGCAGTACGTGTGCAGCGCGTGGAGGGGTATATGCAGGGATCCCTCCATGTGGCGCGGCCACGTGGACATGCGCATCAAGGACCCCTACGACCCCCCGCTTGACTACGTCAGGCTCTGCCGCCTCGCCGTCGACCTCTCCCAGGGCGGCCTCGTCGGCATCGCCATTCACCACTTCGCTGACGATGATCTCCTTCTCTACATCGCCGAGCGGTTTACCTTTTGCCCCTTCTTTTACTTTTTTTTTCTTCCTTTTAATTTGATCTTTCTTTGCTCGCTGATTAGAACATTGATAGAATTGGACTCTGTTTCCTCAATTTGAACTCTAGATAGAGGGCGTAATGAACTACTGTCGAACATGTGGCGTGCGAGTTTAGTTTCGTAGAAAATCATTTCTTAGAGAAAATATCAACTCATATCGTATCGTTAATTTGTTAAGGTCCTTTGCATTTGGCTCGAGAAATTTCCTGAATATACAATGTGAATGTGATTTGGAACTATAAGCTGAGTTGTTTTGAATTTTGATACGCTTAAATCTGTCTTCTGAGTCACTGACGGCTGGACTTTGCTTTCTCTGCTCTAGATCAAGCCAACTTAAACATTTTGAGCTTGCATACTGCTATGAGTTGTCGGATGTAGCGTTGACTTCGGTTGCTGCGATGATTCCTCTATTAGAGGAGCTTGAGTTGTCATACTGCAAGGCCTCCTTGGAGACTATTAAAGTCTTTGGCTGTCGTTGTCCTTTACTCAAATCGTTTAAGTTGAATCGCCGTCGCCGTCTTGAGGATTATGACAATGAAGAGGCTCGAGCTATTGCAGAAAACATGCCCGGACTAGTCCACCTGCAGCTATTTGGGAACCCGATGAGTGATGCTGGCTTAGAGGCAATTATGGATGCCTGCCCACACCTTGAGTCACTTGATTTGCGGCTGTGTATGAAGCTCGATCTTCGTGGGCATTTAGGAAAGATATGTGCTAATAAGAGGATCAAGGACTTGAAGCTTCCCTGGGATCCAATGGATGATCACCCATTAGATCATCCTCCACTAATCTGCCCTGTTAAAGATGAGTATGACTCGGATGGCTCGTGGACTATGGTGACTATCTTAACTTCTCAGGACTCAGCGAGGATGGATGATTTTACTGTTGAGGATCTCGACTCTGATTATGTCTTTCTTGGGATCTGAGAATTTCTTGTAAGGGAGTTTTTTTTTTTTGGGTTCTGCCTGTTTGTTAGAATTGTTTTGCTCTTTTAGACATATTTGATACAAGTTGCCTGAAGGTTTGTCGGTGGTCGCTTATGCTTTTCGATTTTGCAGTTGACAAGGTATTGTTAATGGGGTTTTGCTGGTTAAACTTTTGTTGGAAGAATCTGTTTGTTTACTTCCCGTAGTCCTTGTCGAACCATCGTCGGTGGAATCCATCTATGGAGTTAGCAACGTTTACAGTATTGGAGGCATCTGCCGTTGATTTTGATCCCGAACACCAAAATTCCAAATTCTAATAGTGTTGTTATATTTATTTCAATTTGGTACTCGTTGATTTTTCCATGCGGTAAATGATAATTTGTTCGACCATATTTTGAAAACTATTGTTCTGTTTTCTTAAAAAACTGATATCGTAAATGAGCACAACTAGACCCATGAACTGATAAGGCCTTTTATGTTTGTTTGTTTTATTTCAAGTCCGAAGAAAGTACAGTAATTTTGAGCTTAGCTAGGTGTCATCCCCGAGCTTAGATACTTTATAATAAATATATGAAATGAAGGAGGTTGAATTTTTGTTGAGAAAAATAACAAAAGTCGTTACGCTAATTTCCCACACCTCTCTTTCTCTCTCTCTACCCTAGCTAATTAACCCCGCCATTGCCATTGTTGGTTACTTCGAAGCTCTCTTCTTTGTCTTTCTTTAGCTTCTTGGAACTACATATTACATCATCACTTTGACGTGCATCACTGTCTCATATTTTCAGAAAGGTTAATTCTTCCATCAAGTAATTACACATTTTGATGATTTGAACAATGTAATTCCACCAAATCGTGTTATGTATTGTTGTACCAATAGACCGAATGTCCTTTGGTTTGTCACTAGCTAACTGCCATGTCATTCGGTTAGCAAAATTATTTTTTAAGAAAAATTTATGAAAAACATAAACTTATTACAAATTCGAGAAACTCTATAATTTGGAATAAAGTAAAAATAAAAAATAAGAAACTCTCAAAATTGAACTAAAATAAAATATAAAAAAACAGAAGCTCTAAGGTTTGGAATATCATATAATATTGAAATAAAAAATTCAAAAATAGTTAATGTAAAATTAATATATCAAATATAAACAAACTAAATTATGCGATATTTAATGATGGCGTGTCACCAAATTTGATTAGAGGGTGCTAATTATCCCCTAAATAATATATAATGTTAAGATGTGAGTCACATTCATATTTTTTTTACAAGTACATGGCATTAATTTTTCTTTATACCAGTTTTCTTTTGTTGGTGTTTGAGATCATCTCATTTGAATACCAACTAATCCGGTGAGTGCAAGATTGGATTTGGTGATCCAACTCGGCGTCATCTTTAGCAGGTCGGGATTTGGACCTATATATGGATTCTCTCAGCTACTAGATCACTTGGGGTTTTGAGATGCTTTGAAGCTCTTTCGACGCCGACTAATATACTCCTGGAGGATTTATACCAGGGGTCATCTCCCATGTTTTTGGCTCTTGAGATTTGTTATGCAATTGTTATTGATTATTGCATTGGAAATCTTTTATGGGTCTTAGATCTGGAGTTTGATTTTGGCGAATAAGGTAGTTTAAGTTTGTATTGTAAATAATTTTATGTTTTGGTATTTTAATACAAATTTACAAACTAATCTATATTAAAATTGAGTATAAGCACAACAATATTTATAAGGTTTCACCTCAAGATTCCAAACAAAGTTATCAAATTATTAAAAGAGCGCAATAAATGGACCTAAGATGGAAATGTGAAATATTGCTGGGAGATACAAAGCTCAATTTCTGTATTAAAAAAAGGACTACATATAAGATGTAGTTTGGTTTGATAGAGAGAACTAAGTAGTAGTCGTAACCGTTGGTTGGTTGAACAAATTGCAGTGACCAGAAAGAAAGAAATCTTTAGTTAAGAGGCAATTTGGTTTGAGCTTGAGGAGGAGGACCTCCCGAGTTTCCAGTCGAGAGTTGTCTCCTTTTGACTTCCTCGTCTCTCTCTCTCTCTCTCTCTCTCTCTCTCGCGCGCGAGCTCCACTTTCCTCCTTCTCATATTCAGTGCGAGCTCGCTGCTTAGGGTTCCCAATTCCAATGAATCCCCAAATTAGGTTTTCACTGGAACCTGATATGGCCCAATTTCAATACCAGGGTTCCCCTTTCTACTAATCCCCAATTTCAATGATTCAATTTACAGTTTAATTCG
Organism: Hypericum androsaemum; assembly: GCA_963995505.1. NCBI lineage: Eukaryota > Viridiplantae > Streptophyta > Magnoliopsida > Malpighiales > Hypericaceae > Hypericum > Hypericum androsaemum. The sequence continues at coordinate 18,332,273 of OZ023190.1, forward strand.
GTCTGACAATCGCAGAGAAAAGCCTTCAATTCAATTATCTTTTTCTTCCATGAAATGTTCACTCTAAATTTTCTTACTATATATCCTTTAATTCAGAATGGAACGCGAACGACCACCATTGCCGTAAAAGAAAATCATCTAAGTTTTCAGATAAATTCAGATAAATAAGGCACACGATGCACAACTACCAGTGTACCACCATGTATAGAACGAGTAAACTATAGAACTTAATCAATTTGAATACCACTACGGTATCCGAATATGGGTAATTTTTTAGAAATATTGAAAATTTAATTAAAAAAAGTTCGATTTAGTACAAGTCAACAACCATGTCTGCGAAGGTGTTCAGTCCATATGGCAACTCGTGTTGAAGTGGCACGCTAGGTGACCTGGGCAACATGGAAATGGTTGCTCGGGTCACTAAAATGTCACAATGTCAAACCTAAGACACTAATTTGATGCGTTTTAAATAAGATATCACTTAAATAAAAAGGATTTAAATGACATGACACTAAAGTAAATTTTTCTGTTAAATAGATTAACTCTCAAAACACCTAAATAATCACCTCTGGTCCATGTAGATTCAAACCTAAGACACTAATTTGATGCATTTTAAATAAGATATCACCTAAATAAAAAAGTTCAAACTATATGACACTAAAATAAACTTTTCTGTTAAATAGATTAACTCTCAAAACACCTAAATAATCACCTATATAGTCCATGTAGAGTTCTTACATATGCATAATGCACCCTTCTTTTTGCTATAATCTATTGTCTTTTTCATAAATAAAATTGTATTATTCATAAAAAAATAACAAAAAAGTAATTACACCACCATCTGTACCATGAGTACATCATTAGAGGCTATAGTGTATTGCCGTGGTCAATTTGTACGTGTAATAACTAGATGTACAATTTCCATGATGGTACACTATACAAAGGGTCTCGGTCGTACTTTGAGTCATATATATTTTTTTGAAAATGGTATAGTCAAGTTGCTATATAGATATGAAATATAAGTACAAGTATAACATAAAAAGTATCATACCCATGATTTGAACTCCTACCTAGAGGGTCATGCAACACCTTTTTCTAATGACTACTACTATTATTGGCCTCAGAAGAAGGATTCCATCTCTCGAGGTTGTGGCCGCCAACTTCAATAAAACTCTCTTGCAGAAAAGAGCACATCGCCAAGGTCAGAGTGACCCACCTTGACTTTAAAACCTTGAAATCTAATCCCCGTAAATCATCACCGGCCGCACGAGTACAACGAGGGAGGCTAACTCCCCACAAATCATTGAGATACACCTCAAAACAAGAAGCTAAGGGTGCATCAGAACAACATAATCATACGCGATCTCCAAAGCATGCTTGAAGAGAGCAGCTGCCACATGATTACCTTCTCGCCAGGTATGCTGGATATCAATCTCCCAGCCCTTCGCCAGCAGCTCCCGCGCTTCGCCAGCAGCTCCCGCGCTTCGCCAGCAGCTCCCGCGCTTCGCCAGCAGCTCCCGCGCTCTCGAGATCAGCATCGCCAATGGGTGAGTGCGATTAACATTGCGTCTAACGCAAAGGATGGCTAGAGACGAGTCTACCTCCACCTGGACCCTCCCGAACCCCCTTTCCCAAGCCCGCTTGAGTCCGAAGATCAAAGTTCAAAACTTCACAGTCAAAGAGGTACAGCTCCCAATACTCTTAACGAACCCGCATACTCAAAGGCCACCCAAGCCGCAGATAATACCACCATTACCCGCAGGACCCCTTTGAGTCATATATTATTGTCCGATTGATCGGTTTCTATCGGGAGCGAGAATACATGTTGATTATTATTAAATATTTCCAGAAACAATCTTTGTCGAATGGTGCACAACAAATCTCACGGTACTTCCGCTCACTCGCAGCCTACTCCCACAAAAAAAATGATCACTGTGGATTTTTCCTCCTACAAGTACCATATCAGTAGGCTTTAAAATATTGAGTAGATTTACTATAACTATAAAAAAAACTTTTCATGTTTACAATTAAAGATAATCTGAGGGAGTATATTTTTTCCTTGAAACGTGGTATGCATAAGCGGACCGGTAATATTATATTTTTTTGGAAAATTATTCTCAAGTCCCTCAGATTTGCTTAAATATACTCAAAAGTCCCCCCTGTTTGTAAAATACACGCCGACGTCCCTCTTGTTTGATTTTATTATACTTTCGGATCCCTAAATATATTTTTTCTTTTTTTGTCATTGAAATGACAAAAATACCCTTACAACAAAAAATAAAAAATTGCTTACGTCATATCTTCTTCTACCCCGTGAAAACCCGCTTTTTTTGTCCATAGATTAAAAAAACTCATTCTTTATCTAAACCCTTACCTGTAAATATACCCATTCATTTCCATTAAAACCCATTCATCGAAGGTGGGAACGAGCTCTTGAAGGCCATGGGAATCGACGGGTGATTAACATCGTGGAGGATGGTGGAAAGCTCGCAGGACTTGTCGGTGGATAAGCCGCTGGGGACGGAGAGGATCCCTAGCAACACGAGCACCGTCAGCTCCATCATTGTGGTCGATGATGCCATCACCGGCTTAGATTTTAGCGGTTGTGGATTTGGATCGTCGGTCCCCTAGCTTGTGATGTCGGTGGGAGTGGATGGATCTTGGTGAGTCTGGCAGTGTTTGTGAGGTTTCGTGGATGGCGGCGAGGTACTTGAGGACGGTGGCGAGGTAGACGGGGGTGCCAGCGCCGGCTCTGATGCGCTCGACGTTTGGTCAGGTTGTTGTCCCCTCCGATGGGACGCCGTCTCCCTCGCCTCCAGGGGAGAACCTCTACCTCCGCTTCTCTTGCTCCACCGGGGACGCCATAGGGATGAACATGGTCTCTAAGGGCGTCCAGAACGTCCTCGACAGAAATGACGGGTGAAGAGGTCTACTATCGAAGAAGACGGTTCAGATCTGGGGACCAGCTGGAGTTCAATTATATTTGATAATTAATTAGATTTCAATCGGTAGAATCAGCACAATATGTAGACTTGATCGGCAGAATATTAGATTTCAATCAGTGGGTGATGTCATTGGCTAGGAGGAAGAAGAAGAGATGATGTCAGCAATCTATTTATTTTTTGTTCTAAGGGTATTTTGGTAATCTCATTGAAAAAAATGAAAAAAAGAGTTGCTAACGTGCGCCAGGGACCCGAAAGTATAATAAAATCAAACAAGAAGAACGTCGGCGTGTATTTTACAAACAGGAGAGACTTTTGAGTATATTTAAACAAATCCGATGGACTTGAGAGTAATTTTCTCTTTTTTTGGGTAGGTGACCGGTAATATCACAATTGATTAGAACGGAGATATCACACATTATTACCCTCTTTACCTCAGTAAAAAGAGACTGTAATATATATTTTTATTAGCAAACTGTAATATAATTTAAAACAATACACCAACGAGACACAATAGGCAAAATGGCTTGCCTAAATATTTCCTAACAAATTACAAATCACACACACCATTTAGTACTTCAATTAGCAACATCACATAATCACAAAAAAGAAAAAAACACGAGAACAATAGGATGATACGTACGTACACGGTACACCACTAATAATAATATGGCCAAAACATTTTTTTTGGGGCCAATTATTTGGCCAATTTTCTACAACACATGCACCCAGTGTCCCTAAACCACGAAACAAATTACGAATAATCCCATAATTAAACCATATTATAATGTGTTTAATTATACTTAATAACTAACACGTGAAGCCAGGAGGAACGGTCTTCCCACAAGCGCTAACGAGGGCGCTGAGAGTGAGGGGAACGTTTCACATTGAAATATAGTTAAAAATTCACAAAAGCCTTCCTACTCGCTTTCCTCCCTGAAGCATCATCAGAAATTCTTAGTGTGTTCTTGGTCGAATTAAGATAGTACAAATCTTGAATTCAATTTCGGTGTTAAGAGCTTCTTTTTATCCTGACGACAATTATTCATAGACCCATTGTACTCGCGAATTTTATTCGGAGGGTTGAACTTTTTTTGAAAGAATCGCAAGATCTTAGAAATTCGTGCCACACCATTCTTCATCCTCCTACCCGAAGTTTCACAACAATGAATTGATAGGGTAGTCCTTTATCTTCCTTATCCAGGGCGTATTGGATTCTAGGAGATCGATTGTGGCATGAATTTATAGGTGTTACGTCCCTAGATGTTTCTTGGATTTGTTTATTTGGAGACTTGTATTTTCGATCTCATGGTATAACTAACCAAAGTGTAACTATATATTTCGGAAAAATACAATATATATCTTTGAGAAAAAAAAAACTTTAGATTAACACTCAAAACACCTAAATAATCACATGTGGTCCATGTAGAGTTCGTGCATATGCATAATGCATCCTCCTTTTTGCTATAGTGTAATGTCGTGGTCAATTTGTACGTGTAATAACTAGATGTACAATTTCCATGATGGTACACTGTAAACATGGTCTCGGTCGTACTTTGCGTCGTATATAATTGTCCGATCGATCTGTTTCTATCGGGAGCGAGAATATATTTCCAGAAACAATCTTTGTCGAATGGTGCACAACAAATTTCACGGTACATTCGCTCACTCGCAGCCCACTCCCAAAAAAATAATGAGCAGGTATTGTAAAATTACAAAAAGAATTACCGCTTTTGTAACTAACAAGATGATCAATATGAGTGAATACTTTTTTCATTTAAAACGTGGTATGCATAAACGGACCGGTAATATTATATTGTTTTTTGGTAGGTGACCGGTAATATCATAATTTTTTTTTGAGGGGCTGTTGATATCATAATTGATTAGGACGGAGATATCACACAGTATTACCCTCGTTACCTCAATAAAAGAGACTGTAATATAATTTGTTTATAAGCAAACTGTAATATAATTAAAACAATACACCAACGAGACACAATAGGCAAAATGGCTTGCCTAAATATTTCTTAACAAATTACAGATCACACACACACCATTTAGTACTTCAATTAGCAACATCACATAATGACAAAAAAAACACGAGAACAATAGGATGATACGTACGTACACCACTAATAATAATATGGCCAAAGCAATTATTTGGCCAATTTCTACAACACATGCACCAGTGTCCCTAAACCACGAAACAAATTACGAATAATCCCATAATTAAACCATATTATAATGTGTTTAATTATACTTAATAACTAACACGTGAAGCCAGGAGGAAGGGTCTTCCCACAAGCGCTAATGAGGGCGCTGAGAGTGAGGGGAACGTTCAAGTTAATCCCGAGCACGTTGGCCTTAATGGCAAGGCAAAGGCAAAGGGCAACGTCCAAGTCGACGAGGCCGTCGAGCAAGGCACAGCACTTGCTCGAAGGTGGCGTCCCGATGACGATGTTGACCAGCCCGAGGACGTCAGCGCAGACTCCCAGCTTTAGGGTGTCGATCGGGCATTTCGCCGGCGCGGGGGAGGGAGTGGGCTTGGGCTTGGGGGTGGGGCAGGTCCCGCATGCACTTGTCAATGTGGAGGAGTAGCAGAGGAGCGAGATGACCAGAAAAATGGCGGTGACCTTGCTAGAAGAAGCCATTGAGAGCTAGCTAGAACGAGAGAGAATGGAGTATTAAAGGGGTGATGGTGGGTTCTAAGAGGAGGAGGGGGCTTCCTTTTAAAGAGGGGTTGTGAGGTTGATACGTTATGGGAGTGAATCAAGTGGAAGAGAGGAAGAACATGGTGATAATATATTAGTTGGCTTGTTTTGTATGCATGTGGGAAATGAGTTGTGGTTTTTTGGCTTGCTTCTTAGATATTATTAACTTGGTAAATGATATTACGTATCCTAGGATGATTTTCTAATAATATTTTTTATATTCGTAAGATTTGAAACGAAAACATGTTTAGGTGAATCCTAGTTCTTATCGCTCGAAACAACTCCCACTGATATTTTACATATTATTTACTACTACCCATCTAGCAATTATAGTTGGTTCAAGTGATAAAGAACTTGGATTTATTTAATAGAGTTTTGATTATTTTGCAATAAGCAGAATTTTATATATCTCCAATAAAATTACGATGCGTAAAATTATTGGTCTATATAAAACCCCTAATCAAAAGCTCCATGGTAACATGCTTATGTTCAAACCTATAAAAAAATACCATTGAAAAAAATTACCTCATTAAATAGAACTCGACATTACTCGATTTTGAATATTAGAACTTATTCAAAGTACTACTAATTATCTTTCTACTTGTGTCTTATGAGTTATGAGCGTGTTCTTACTTGAAGAAACCTAGCCAGCTGCGTATACCCAGAGGAAACTTGTAATTTTTCTGATTCTGAAACGATAATGGAAATCCTTTTCAGATAGGCATCTATCATCAAACAGGCACATACGTGGTGGCCTGCTTTTAGGTTTCTTGATCTCGATCGCTATACGTTCACGGGCATGGCCAACGATGTTGTTTCTCGAAAATTAGTCTGCATAATGTTAGAGTGTCTTTTGGCGTGCTTAGGGAGATTTGTTCTTTTATCGGAGATATTTTGGATTATGCTAGATAGCTTCTTATTTATCTATCTAGTACCTTGGTGTACGGGAGTTGTACACGTAGTACATTTCGATGCGATTGCATTTGTAATTACCTTTTGATGGATTCAATATAATTTACTTTTAAAAAAATGTACTAGTGGTGGAAATGTATCCATGGTAGCTACTCCCTATTCACGTTAACATTTCGCTAGTTGCCATGAGTTTTTTATTAGTGTGAAAATTCTATATTTATATTATTTTAAGATATTGTGTTAGATAGGAAAATTCTAACAAAATTTTAGAGTGGGCTGATTCTCGCACGTTGATAAAGTCAAAATTACTATATTGTTAATTGTGAATGTACTCAGGTTTTTCCATGGTACTTTTTTAAAACATCTCTGGGTCGAAAACTGTGGGAGCCTATTTAGGAAGCTACTAGCCCTTTAGCATCCAAGACATTCTTAAGTGAATTCGTGTTCCTTGTTACTTGGATCAACTCTCATATCTAGGTAAAAGTGGGAGCCTTCTTTTCGCACTATTACAGATACAAAAATAATAGAAAAAAGAAATTCTATTTTCAACCACTCCGATAAAAAATAGGATTGACTTCAGATTCGAGCCATAACACATGGTTTTATAAAAGCATATAATTTTCCTCGTTTCTAAGTAAAAGTGAGAGGTCCTGATTAGTGACACCACACCATACTTTTTTTAAGAAAAAATGGACAACGTCGGTGTGGTGCTGTCAAAGGAAATCGTCGGTATTTTTTGTGACAGTTTGCAGTGTGGTGATGCAGTTTCGCAGTTTGAAACCGCAATTTAGGTCTATTATGATAATCCCAAAGTTGAAAAAACATGTTTTCCAACAAATTGTAGACAATTAAACCATAAGATCATCTTTTTGCCACCATGCATTTTATTGCCACCACAACTAACAGAAGGTCTGACCAAAAGCATAGGCGCAAACAACAAGTGTAGACAATTAAACCAGGAGATCATCTTATGCCACCATGCATTTTGGATAGCAACTTCAACCAGGTAATCATCAAAAGAGAAATTTGACCATCTTCCAAAGTTCAATTGCAATTCAAATCATTAGAATTGCTCCTATCAATATAAAAACTTAAAAGAGATGACCTTGACTTGCCAAACTTGCAACATTCCCATCATATTGAAACAAAGAATTCCAGACGAAAACAGAACATGGACGCATGCAGAACCACACACATCAACTTCAAGATCGATTTAAGCAGTAAACCAATAAATTGAGATTACCCAGCAAATAAGCATTAAGCAGTAACCAATTAAACTTAAGCATCAAGTGGTTAACCAGCTTAATAATTTTCCATGATTGTGTTCGGTTTCAAGGTGTCGCGGTGTGATTCGAAATCAATACCGAAACCAAACCATAATCTTCCAGTGTCGGTTTCACCCCGCACTGGAACATCGTTTTGGCCACCCGGTTTCAATTTTTTCGGTGTGCGATTTGTCGGCTTTGCAGCGTGTTCCACGCTTTGAAGCTAGCTATAAGCTATAACTCTGACTATTTGAGAAACAAAGTTAAAAGAGTACCTAAAGTGTAGGGCCAGATTTCCTTCGGTAAGGTCTAGCTAAGTACATGCTAGCTAAATATCCTTTTGGAAAAAGAGAGTACATGTTAGATACAGGTTAATGAAAGTACATATGCTTCTTAAGCAATGAAGCCAACTCTGGTATGGGCACCATAGCTGCGTAGTGTGGGCCAGGATGGCAAGGGAGTAAATTGCGCTCCAGCTTGTCTAACAGTGACATCAAATAGTGTTACAAATGGTAAGATAATTATATTCAAAAATCTTAAGTTCAAGTTTTAACACCACCGGAAGAGTTGCTTCCTAAATGGAGTTGGTCTGATGTCACCGAAAATAACAGACATGGAGTCCAGGTTGCAGTTGGGACAAAAACCAATCCTCTTCCGCGTTGGTACCCAGTTGCCTCGCTGTTTGTCCAGTATGTAGGTTGTGGTCCAATAATTGTGGCCGATAAGAACCCGGGACGCGTTTCAAGAGTCACATGATGCGATTGATCTTCATTGTCTGAGAACCGGCCCCTTTTTCTTTTTGTTGATTGCACATGGATTGGAATACAATAAAATTCTTTAAAATTAAAAGTGGTAAATTTTCTAAACTCATAAAAAATACTTGTCATGAGTAGAGATCAGTGTTAAAATTTAATAATCTCTCTATCGTAATAAGTAATACTTTTTCAAAAAAATTTAGTGCTAAATCCTAATCCCAATTTTCACAAGTATTTTTGAATAAATACATATAATTTTACATACTTTACGAATTCAAAAATATTTTAAGATGCTATTTTGGGTTAGACTTGCTTTTTGATAAATATTTTAAGATGCTATTTTGGGTTAGACATGCTTTTTGATAAATTTTACAAAATCATTCATCTTCTCAATTGTCATTGGTCTCTGTGATTGCCGTCTTATTTTAAGAAAATATCTTAGTTTAATGTAACTTTTGAATAACACTGGCTGAGATTTTAGGTAAATTTGAATATTTACAAAGTAATTTCTTGATATTTACATATTTATTATTCAAAATTTTAATTTTAATATTTTTTTAAGAAAAAAATGCAAACATCTCTTACGTAATAACCTCTATAAAGTAATTTTTAAATTTTCTATAATATCACTTTAAAAAGATTTACTGTACTGACGGCCTGATTGATACTTGGCTCTCTCAACGTTTCCGGTGGTGGACAAAATTTGCGAGTAATTTTATGGTGGTTATATTGTAAAGTAAATTAGGAAGAAAATGAATATAGAAAGTTCACTAAAAATTTTAAAATTTTTGAATTTTTTAGATTTTTTGGTTGAAATTAATTATATTTAGATTAGATTGAATATACAAATAGAAAACCGTACTTATAAAATAATACGAATGGAAAACCCCAACCATGCCATAATGACTTATCCTAAGTCCATTGGAACGATACAAGTCCATTTACAGACCCAAAAAGACTCATCCGTTACACGATTTGTAAGGGTCTGACCCCTAAATTAAATATCAGACATTGCTAATAATTTTAAACATAATTTGTAATTATATATAAAATTTAAATAAATTATAAATTCAAGACATTTTATTCGTACATCAATATTCAATAAAAATTTCAAGAAATAATGAAACATCAAATTTTACAATTTAAATTAAATGGTAAAAAGTTCTTTCTTTCAAGTTCCAAATGCATGAACAATTAGAAAAGCATAAAAAATAAGCTTCCAGGTTCTATTAATTTTGGAAGAAGATAGAAAGTCACTCCCGTCGATAAATGTAAACAAAAATTATGTTAGTGCCTCAACTATAACTCCAAACAAAAAGGAGGCGAATCACAACTTAATCAAGTTTTGATGTTCCATTCTTCAAAATGTCTTCAAACTAGTTCTATAATATAATAATGATATAATTAATATGTGAAGATTAATCATAAAATATATATTATATTAGTAAAGAAAATTAGAATTATATGTACCCTTGATTTTTTTTTTCAAGTATGTATATATATATATATATATATATATATATATATCTTACTATAATAATGTAAACACTTATTTTTGGTCTGCCGCGTGGAAATGTCAATACTACCCCTCTCTAATATTTTTTTACGTGACCTCCTCATTTACAATGCAAAAGGCCCAATACTATGAAGCCCACATAAGTCACGACTAAACCCACATTAAGAGAGGAAAAATATTAAACGAGAAGAAACTTAAACCCACAGAGAAGAACAAAAATTAAACGATCACCAGCGAGAAGGGCGGCAGCGAGAGCGGACAAGGAGCGGCGCGGAAGGGGTTTGGGGGGGGAGAGAACCGGCGGAGGGAGGGAGGGGAGGCGGGGACCCGGAAGGAGAAGTAGAGGGTGGGCTGGGCCCAGCGAGAAGGGCGGCGGCGAGAGCGGACAAGGAGAGGCGCGGAAGGAGGGACGGGAATTGGGGACGGGAGGGAGGGGAAGCGGGGACCTGGAGGGAGAAGTAGAGGGTGGGCTGGGTCGTGCCAAGGAGGGAGCAGGCCTGATAAGAGTAGATGGAAGGAGAGGAGGGTGCGGATGGGGCGGGAGACCAGGGAGAGGGCTGGGTGGTGGGCCCTGGAACTTACTCTTTGTCGTTCTATTTTGGTACCCCTAACCCTATGACCGTTTGTTTGGCCGATTAGGTATGTAATTTTGAAATTTTGAATAGACCCGAAACAGTTGGCCGGATTAGAAATTTAATTGACTGGGTGTTTTTGTTGCTGATCACTTAGATAGATAAATACATATGTGCTTTTTTATGAGTATGGTTACAGTGGTTACGTGGACTCTAATTATTTGCAAAAATGCTTTACAGGAACTCAACAATTAGAGGGTAGGGTTCGTCGGAGTCCTAGACTCATCGGTCTAGCCCAACTTTATGAAGAAAAAGAGAATGAACAACAATGTGCAAATCGTCAGAGTCCTAGGATAGCTGAACTAGCTCGACTTCGTAGGGAATACGAGAATGAACAGCAACGTCAAAGAGATGTTCAATTGCACAACAAACGTACCTTAGAAAGAGCAAAACGAGATTCAATGACCAAAGAGAAAAAAGAAGTGCTACTTGAAAAACGGAGGAATGCTTATTGTGCAAAGAGAAAGAGAGTTGGGAATGAGAGCAATAATGTGCAAGCAGCCCAAGAATTGCGTAGAAGTCCTCGACTTAGGGAGCTTGCACAACATCAACAACATGTGACACTCCGTAGAAGCCCAAGAATCATTGAGCAAGTCCAACAACAAGTGATTGCGCAAAATACTATCCGTAAGATTATGTCCTTTTCTTAAATGTGTGTACAAAATGAGTATCTAACTCCATTTTTGGTATTTGGTTAGCTGTGATACTACATGATAAATGAATTGAGTTTTTTGACTTATGTATAGAAACTGCTCAAGAAAATCAAGCCACAACACGGAGAGGCCGTCAACGTATAAGTGTTGTAGGAAGATCTTCATTCCATAATTGTGCAAGAGGATTTACTTACAAAGTTGAATTTATAAAGCTTCATTTGCTACTAGTGAATACATGTCCAAAATGTCAAGCAAAGCTTATCCACCGTGAATCAAAGGATTTCTGTTGTGGTAATGGAAAGATATCTTTACCATTTATTGCGCCGCCTGCAGAACTTTTAGAGCTGTACGATGATCAGGGAGAAAGGGGGAAACATTTCCGGAACTATATCAGATCTTACAACCGGTGTTTTTCATTTACTTCGATGGGGGTCAATTTCGACAAGGAACTCGCTGATGGTAAAGAAGGAATGTATACCTTTCGTGTCTTATCAGATCACCTTTGTGGAGAAAGGTAGAGGTTCTTCATCTGAAGACGAATATGCGTGCAGTTGATGACATGTCTTATTCTGATTTTTTGATTTGAGTTGGTAATGGGGATGAACCTTCTTTGGAAAATGACATGATAAAGATTTCAGATGATATGGTCATACCTTGGGCTGGTGAAGATTCAGTGTCTCAACTTATAGATGCTATCTTTGCCAACATGGCAAATAATTTTGATTATCGAGATTACTTAGTTAATAGGGCATTGATCACACCATTAAATGAGCATGTCGAGAAGTTAAATGATCGAGTGGTTAGTATGTTTCCTGGAAAAGAGCATACATATTATTCATTTGATTTAGTGGAAGATGATATCCACAACCTTTATTAGCAGGAATACTTGAACGGAACAGGTCCGGGTGGTTTACCTCCGCATATGTTGAAACTGAAGCTAGGAGCACCTATCATGTTACTGAGGAATATTGATGCCAAGAACGGCTTATGCAATGGTACTAGGCTTATAATCAAGACGTTCTTCCCGAATTGCATCGATGCAATAATCATCAGTGGGAATTCCGCCGGTAAGAGAATATTCATCCATAGGATGCCATTGAACCCACCAGAGAATCTTGAGATGCCATATAAGATGATACGCAAGCAGTTTCCTGTACGTCTGTGTTTTGCATTCACTATCAACAAAGCACAAGGACAAACAATTGAAAACATAGGTATTTATCTTCCTGAACATGTATTCAGTCATGGGCAGTTGTATGTGACCCTTTCAAGAGGTGTTTCAAGCAAGAACACTAAGGTGTTAGTCAGGAGAGGTGATGTTGCTGATAAAATTGGAACGTTTACGAAAAATGTCGTGTACAAAAAAGTTCTTATAGTGTAATTAAATATGTAAGCGAGCATCTTATTCATGTATAACTTTTGCAAGTTTTGAAAGAACAGCACTCGCATCGCGCGTGTATCTTTGCTAGTATATATAAAATTAAGGGTCTAACTAGAGTCTATTTAAGGGTCTAATTAGAATTATATATACCCATACCCTACCCTAGACCATGATTTTAAAAAATACATTCCGACCGGTTGGACCGCAAAATGGGCACAAGATCGGGTCATTTTTAGGCTTTTGACCGGGGTCTGTACTAACCCGGTTAGTACAAAAATGGGTGAAATTGACTTTTTTTGGTGATTTTTGAGGAAACAAATTGATTTGACAAGTTTATAAAATAATAAATAAATTAAAAAAGTAGATTTATAGAGTGGAGAGATAAAAAATTAAGTCTACTTTTTTTGTATGGAAAATAAGTATATTTTAACCTATATATATATTTAAAATATTTAAAAATAAAAATAAAAATATTTTTGGTCCGACCGGTCGACCTGAAAAATGGTAGGAATTTTGGGTCGTAGTTCCGGGCCGGGTTTTAAAACCATGCCCTAGACTCATTTAAAGTCAACATACGTTCGACCCACGAGATAAGTGTATGGTTCGATCTTTAGGGCATAGCTATTTCTGCCATCTCTAAGATTCAGACAACAATATATATTTTTGGAGGTTTCCAGACAACAATAATAGCACAATGAAAATAAAATTCTTTTCCGGAACAACAACTTAAGCTTTAGAATTGATTTTAATCAAAATAAACCCTTTTTCATTAATAAAAATAACAGAATGTTTAAATTTTAATAAAAAGCAGTTATTAAGTGACCTAATGGCACTCTATTAAACTCTGCCAATGGTATGAGAAATTTTGAGTTTGAGTCTCAAGATCATAAAGATATTAAAAATTCGTTGATAGAACTTAGTTACTATGTAAAGTTATTATCTTCGAGTTTAATCCGGAAAAATTAACCGAGTAGATATTATATATTTTTAGGAAAAAAAACCATATGGACTACGGGTAACGGGCTTATTTAATCTCCAGTGGACCGGGAACCCACAAAAGCCCAACTAGTACGGTCATCAACACAAAAAATTCTCCCGAAGGTCCTGGAAGCCCAAATGGGATCTCGTAACCCTCTCCACTACAAGCCAACCGGGGGAATTGAAAACCCAGGAAAATGGGAAGACAGTGGCACGCGGGAACTGATCCTAAAATTATTTCCCCATTTTACCCCTCCATTTAAAACCCCACAAGGCAAAAACAGTGAAAATCGAAACCTGCCTAGCTGTAAGACAGACTATAAAGTAAAAAAAAATCGAAACCAACGCCTAGCTGGAATCCCAATCGGTTCGATCACGTCGTTATATCAACGGAGAGTTAGATCGCGGTGTCGGCGGGGGAGATGGCGATCCTCTACGCGGTGGTGGCCCGGGGCACGGTGGTCCTGGCGGAGTTCACGGCGACGGCGACCAACGCGAGCGTCATAGCGAGGCAGATACTGGAGAAGATCCCCGGCTCCAACGACACTAACCTCTCCTACTCCCAGGACCGTTACATCTTCCACGTCAAGCGCACCGACGGCCTCACTGTCCTCTGTATGGCCGAAGAGGTCGCCGGCCGTACGCTCTTTCCTTCTCTCTCCTAGGGTTTTGTTAGCTAACTTGATATTCTATTGCTTAATCTATGAGTAGAATTGTTAGCGGTGACGTGGCAGGTGTTGTTCGTTGTGGTTGCAGGGAGGATTCCTTTCACGTTTCTGGAGGAAATACACCAGAGATTTGTGAGGACCTATGCCGTTGCTGTTCACTCCGCTCAGGCTTACGCGATGAACGACGAGTTCTCTAGGGTTTTGAGCCAGCAGATGGAGTACTACTCCAGCGATCCGAATGCTGACCAGATAAATAGACTCAAGGGTGAAATGAATCAGGTTTGCGATATTTTGCGAGTTGAGCTTGTTTTGAACTGCTGCACTTGAGCACGACGGGGGGTTGTAGACATTTTGCAATAGTCGTTCAAAAAGGTCATTTGTCCTTTGGTTGTTCTTGGTCTTTTGACAGGTGAGGAATGTTATGATCGAGAACATTGATAAAGTACTGGAGAGAGGCGATCGATTGGAATTGCTCGTCGACAAAACAACTGATATGCAAGGAAACACTTTCCGGTTCAGAAAGCAGGCTCGTCGTTTCAGGAACACAGAATGGTGGAGAAATGTGAAACTCACGTATGCTCTCTAGCTCCATTGTCACCAAGTTCGTCACAGGAATTTTTGGTCCGGGGGTTGAGAATTTCCTTTCAACTTGTCTTTGTAACTGATCATAAATTCATTGTTTTTTTCGCAGGGTCGCTCTCATAATTCTTCTCTTAGTGATTGTCTATGTTGTACTCTGTTTTGTTTGCAAAGGACTTACTCTACCTAGCTGCATATAGTGAAGATGTGGTCCACAGATGCTCGGCGTGGAATTGATGGATATTCTTTGTGATCTCCGGGTTATCATTTTCATATGTTGTATATTTTCTGGGCATTTTCACATCTTGTAGTTTCGATTGCTTGAAGTTGTGTGCGGTGTGCCCACCGGGTCATTGGTCGATGAGCATTGATGCCGTTGACTAATTCCTTGAGTGAGACTGGATTGCCTTATTTATGCAGCAGATAGCTTCCTCTTTGTTGTATCCCAGATTCTCCTTTCTCCACGCTGTATAACATTTGTTGGAGGAATTCCATTATGTTGCTAGCACACTGCAATTGTATTCAATATTGTAACTATGAATTATGGATTTTTGAATGAGATGTAATATTTGCGAGTGTTCCTATCCGTTCGTCTCCAATTTTGATTAATTGACCCGATGGGTATATGAATATTTTAAAATTTCTCCAAAAGATGTTTCAAACTTCTCAATGTCGCCTGAACAGATTGTTTATTTCCTTACTCAAGTATCTAAAAGAAAACTCGTTCCGTAAGCTTCAATTACCACGCATTGCCTAGAATGCGCATTGTCCATCCATGACTTAATGAAGAAAACTACGGCAAGCAGGATCGGTTATGACAAGTAACCGTCCAAATTGAACACCGAAGCAATTACTTATCCACCCGGAAGAAACTTCTTCATATTTAACCACTCCCTTACTCAACACTTATTTATGGATCACTAATTGTAATTAAGCATTGTCCGTTTTCTAATTTGCCAAGCAAGACAGCTGTCCTGCGTCCTATTACAAGTCCAAATTTATTAGATCAACTTCTATCCAAATATAACAACAAGAGGATGGTTCAGCTCCATATTATAGCGACTCCCGCCTTATTGGGTTAAAGGACAGGAAACGCTTGGCAAATAGATAGCTCACTGGGATCCCGTTAATGGGCTTCCGATGCAACAAGCAGATTCCATGCGCGTCAAAATGGGCCCATCATACCTTGCGGGCCCAGCGTGCATGTGGGACGCATCACGCATATATCCATTTAGATCCGAGCAGAGGACAAATGAGGAAGTAAATCCAACGGGCTAGATTCTGCCAGGATGGACCGATACCAAACTACCAAGCTGTTCCCGCGCGCAGGGAATCACCACCACCGCCACAGGGTAAAAACTAAACAGAAAAAAAGAGAAGAGAGAGAAAATAAGGAGGCGCAGGTTAACTACCATACGCCGCCCCCTCGCTCAAGGCCAAACCCCTTCCTCCTCTTCTCTCTCCCCTTGCCATCTCACCCACACATCGCCCCTCCAAACAATTAAAAAAAAGAAAAAAAGGGAGAAATTGGAACCAGGAAAACAAAAACCACGGGGAAGGATACTTCGTAACCGAAACGACGACGGAAATGAAGCACAGTCCATCGGAGGCGGTCCCGTCCTCGTCATCTTCTCCCTCCCCGACACCGCCGTCTGCGCCGTCCGCGGCCGCGATGGCGACGGCGGCGGAGGACCTAACGACGCCGTCGAACGGTGGGGCGAACGAGGCGGTGGTGGTGGATCGGCGCGGGGAGCACTCGGCGGTGTGCAGGTGGACGGTGCAGGGGTTCCCGCGCGTGAAGGCACGCGCGATGTGGAGCAAGTATTTCGAGGTCGGCGGTTACGACTGCCGCCTGCTGGTGTACCCGCGGGGTGACTCGCAGGCGCTCCCCGGGTACATATCGATATATCTTCAGATAATGGACCCGCGCGGTACGTCGTCGTCCAAGTGGGACTGCTTCGCGAGCTACCGCCTCTCGATAGTCAACTCATCGGACGAGTCAAAGGCCATCCACCGCGACTCGTGGCACCGGTTCTCCGCGAAGAAGAAATCCCACGGCTGGTGCGACTTCACCCCTTCCTCCTCCGTCCTCGATCCCCGCCACGGATACCTCTCCTCCAACGACGCCGTTTTGATAACCGCTGATATATTGATCCTCAACGAGTCCGTCTCCTTCACGCGGGACACCAGCGCCCCCGCCGTGGAAACCGAGTCCTCGGGCCTGACGTCGGCCTCCACATCATCCGCTGGCTCCTCCTCCGTCGGGGCGGGTCCGGTCTCAGATGTGCTCAGCGGTAAGTTCACTTGGAAGGTGCATAACTTTAGCTTGTTTAAAGAGATGATCAAGACGCAGAAGATAATGAGCCCGGTTTTCCCTGCCGGTGAGTGTAATTTAAGGATCAGTGTTTACCAGAGCTCGGTTAACGGGCAGGATTACCTGTCTATGTGCTTGGAGAGTAAGGATACGGAGAAGGCTGCCGCTGCTACGGGAAATGTGGTTGCTGCGGATAGGAGCTGCTGGTGTTTGTTTAGGATGTCGGTTTTGAACCAGAAGCATGGGATGAATCACACTCACCGGGATTCTTATGGTAGGTTTGCGGCGGATAACAAGAGTGGGGACAATACGAGTCTGGGGTGGAGCGATTACATGAAAATGGCGGATTTTATCGGGCAGGATTCAGGGTTTTTGGTTGATGATACGGCGGTGTTTAGTACATCGTTTCATGTGATTAAGGAGTTCAGTAGCTTCTCGAAGAGTGGGGGGTCGATTGGAGGTAGGAGTAGTGGGAATGTAGCTAATCGGAAATCTGACGGGCATATGGGGAAGTTCACTTGGAGGATTGAGAATTTTACTAGGTTGAAGGATCTCTTGAAGAAGAGGAAGATTACTGGGCTGTGCATCAAGAGCAGGAGGTTTCAGATTGGTAATCGTGATTGCCGGCTCATTGTTTATCCCCGAGGTACTATTTTGAGAGAGCGAAATGCTTAAATGTACTAGTTGCCGTCTCATTTTATCCCCCGAGGTACTAATTTGTGTGCGACGTTCTATTTGTTTGCCCACCGACATTTGTTTTTCGAGTGGTGGTGTTAACCAGTTGTAGGTTTTTTTGGACTGACATTTCATGCTTTAAGTTTATATAGTTTTGATTCTAAGTTTCTTGTTTGTAGTGACCAGTGGTCTGATCGATCCCTTTTCATCTACATGCTAAGTCTGCGGTATGGTTTTATGCTGAGCTTCCTAGGAGTCATAGGGCGTTTAATATTCTTCTCATTGTTGGTTTTTGCTTCCTTTGTCATTTAAGAACCTCCTTGTGTGTTCTCAAGGTTGTTAGTTATGATTGATTATCTACTTTAACAGGAATGAGTTCACCACATGTTTATTCTATCATTTTTTATTTTAGATTGGTAAAGCATGGGAGTTCCCTGGCTTTATCTCGCACAACGAACTGATGATTTGTCATGCTCTTGGTTGGCATCAGGGCAGTCTCAACCACCATGCCATCTTTCAGTGTTTCTTGAAGTTACAGATTCGAGGAATACATCCAGTGACTGGAGTTGCTTTGTGAGCCACCGTTTGTCAGTTGTGAACCAGAGAATAGAGGAGAAATCTGTCACAAAGGAATCTCAGAATCGATACTCAAAAGCTGCAAAAGATTGGGGATGGAGGGAATTTGTCACTCTCACCAGCTTATTCGACCAAGATTCTGGTTTTCTTGTACAGGATACAGTCATATTCTCTGCAGAAGTTCTCATTTTGAAAGAGACATCTATAATGCAGGATCTAACTGATCTAGACAATGAGTCCATAAATGCTGGTTCACAGATTGATAAAGTTGGGAAAAGAAGTTCATTTACATGGAAAGTGGAGAATTTCCTTTCCTTTAAAGAAATCATGGAAACCCGAAAAATCTTCAGCAAGTTCTTTGAAGCTGGTGGATGCGAACTTCGAATTGGTAGGTTTACTCCTCCTTTCCGTTCCTACTGATATGCAGATATCATTTTCCTCAATGTGATCTGTGACAGCTGGTTTCTGTGTTTTGACATACAGGTGTATATGAGTCCTTTGATACCATCTGTATATACTTAGAAAGCGATCAGTCGGTTGGCACTGATCCAGATAAAAACTTTTGGGTCCGATACAGGATGGCTGTGGTAAATCAAAAGAATCCAGCCAAGACTGTGTGGAAGGAGTCTTCTATTTGTACAAAGACATGGAACAATTCAGTTCTGCAATTTATGAAAGTGACAGACATGTTGGAGGCAGATGCAGGGTTCCTTGTGCGTGACACTGTCGTTTTTGTCTGTGAGATATTGGATTGCTGCCCTTGGTTTGAATTCTCCGATTTGGAGGTTAGCATCTCCATTTATCAAGTCTTTGTCATGATCTATTGACGAATATGTGCCTACATCTGAAGCCAACGATATGTAATTGGGCGAGCTCTTAGTTTGTAGGTCATTACATCGACTTTCCCTTGGTAAGGGACTTGCTTGATTGTATGTCAGGTTGCTACTAGCACTTTCTTATCTCAAGGAAGTGATGGCACTTGTCACAGAGTCAATAATCTTTCTAGTGCTACATGCTTGAGTAACACGTTTCTCTCAAACAGTTGCAGATCATGTTTTTGCTGGAGCTACTTTAGAGTATCTTTTGCAAAACTTTTCCTTCAGATTTTTATTTTTGAAAGCTAGTATTCATCCATCTACAGTCTACTTGATTTTTCGGTGATGTGTTGCTATCGTTTCAGCTAGAAGGATTAGGGTAACAATAAATGTTAAAGGAGCTTATAGATTCCAAGTTTACTGCTTAAATCATTAGTCAATTGATTCTAGAAGGGAATGGAAACCCATGTCTCAGAAGCTGCAATTGTTAAATTTTGAAAATATTATCATCTTCTTCATTACCGTCGATATTGCTTCGGTCTTGATTCGTAAGCTTGTAGCACTGTCTGTTTTTGAGCTTGCCAAGTCTCTTCTGTGACATGTTATGTGGAGAAGCATGTATAATGTAATGTAGAGAAGCATGTATATATACATTACCTTGCATATGTGTGTGTGTGTATGTAATAGTCTTTCATGGTTGGCATCCCCTTAAAGCTATTGTCTATCGACTTCAAATATATATGTATGCCCCCACACACACACAGTTTCTCAGAACGAAAAGAGGGATAACACATCGGCATATTTTGGTGCTGTAACTTTTGTAGTAGAAGTTGATTGGAAATCTGTAGCCTTCCTCTGCTTATTCAATTTTGCTTTCTCTGCTTGCTGTTTCTGTTAGGTTTTGGCATCTGAGGACGATCAGGATGCTTTAACAACTGATCCTGATGAACTCATTGATTCTGAAGACAGTGAAGGAATTAGCGGAGATGAAGAAGATATGTTTAGAAACCTTCTCTCTAGGGCTGGGTTCCACCTTACATATGGTGATAATCCTTCACAGCCACAGGTTACCTTGAGAGAGAAGCTTCTGATGGATGCTGGTGCAATTGCTGGTTTTCTGTCTGGCCTGCGTGTCTATCTTGATGACCCTGCTAAAGTGAAGCGTTTGCTTCTTCCTACCAAGCTGTCAGGTGGCAATGATGGAAAAAGACCAACGAGGGCTGATGTATCTTCTCCCAGTTTGATGAATTTGTTAATGGGCGTAAAAGTTTTGCAGCAGGCAATTGTTGACTTACTTCTAGACATTATGGTTGAATGTTGTCAACCTTCGGAAGCAAGTTCTAGTAATGATTTATTTGATTTGAACTTGAAACCTTCTCCTGATGGCAGTGATTGTGCCAGTCCACTGGAATCTGATCGGCAAGAAGCCACTCAATATCCTTTGTCTGAAAGATTGGTTACTGGGGTGGATGAGATCAGCAGTGCCTCTGCTGTACAAAGTTCTGACATGAATGGGATGGACATTCCTCGAAAAGCTCTTCCTGGGCAACCGACATATCCACCAGTTGCAACAGCAGATGGCTCCAGTGAAGGGGCTCCTCTTCGTTCCAAGGTATGAATTGGTTTTTGAATATTACACTTCATAGATTAGTGACTTGGTATGTACTAATAATTTGTGTAGTTAAATGTCCAGACAAAATGGCCGGAGCAATCCGAGGAGCTTCTGGGATTGATTGTTAACTCATTGAGTGCCCTGGACGGAGCTGTTCCTCAAGGCTGCCCTGAACCAAGACGAAGGCCTCAGTCTGCTCAAAAGATTGCTCTTGTACTGGATAAAGCTCCGAAGCATCTGCAGCCGGACCTAGTTGCTTTAGTACCAAAGTTGGTTGAGCATTCGGAGCATCCATTGGCAGCCCATGCGCTTCTCGAGCGACTCCAGAAACCTGATGCAGAACCTGCCCTTCGTATTCCTGTAAGAGATCACTAGGATATGTCTGCTTCAGTTAATTTCTCCACTACAATTCATCACATATTGCTTCTCATCGGGATGCAACAGAAGTATGAACAAATGCTGTGCGTTCCAGTTTTAAGAGTAATCAGTGCAACTTTTTTCGTCCTCTCTAATATGCATATGTTTTGGTGTTTTGTTCTCAGGTTTTTGATGCCCTTAGTCAACTTGAATGTGACAGTGATGTGTGGGAACGAGTACTGTTGCAATCTTTTGAGCTTTTGGCTGACTCAAATGATGAACCCCTGGCTGCAACGATAGATTTCATATTCAAATCTGCGTCACAGTGCCAACATCTTCCTGAAGCGGTAAGCATTACTTTTACGAATTTCCTTGCATGTTATTCTGCTCAACACTTTAATTTCAATGTGATTTGTTTTCGTTGTAGGTCAGAGCTGTTCGTGTTAGGCTAAAGACTTTGGGCCACGAGGTTTCTCCTCGAGTCCTGGATTTCTTGAGTAAGACCGTAAATAGTTGGGGGGATGTTGCTGAGACCTTACTCAGAGACATTGAATGTGATGATGACTTTGGTGACGACTGCCCAACAATGTCTCATGGTCTTTTCTTGTTCGGGGGGGATAATGGGATCTGTTCTGAAAGGTTGCACGGGCTTGATGAGCAGCCTGTGTGTCGTGGTCGTTATTTTTCTGACATTTATATCTTAATTGAAATGTTATCGATACCTTGTCTAGCTGTTGAAGCTTCACAAACATTTGAGAGAGCTGTCGCAAGAGGAGTAATCACAGCTCAATCTGTGGCTATGGTCTTGGAAAGGCGCCTTAGTCAGAGGATGAGTTTTAATGCTAGACTTTTATCTGAAAGCTTTCAGCAAGCTGATGCTGCTATTATTGGAGAAGCAAGTGAACATCTAAGGGTCCAGCGAGATGATTTTGCTGTTGTTCTTGGCCTTGCTGAAACCTTGGCCGTTTCTAGAGATCTTTGTGTTAAGGAGTTCGTGAAGATGCTTTATACAATACTATTTAAGTGGAACCCTGATGAGTCCTACAGAGGAAGAATGCTGAAGAGACTTGTTGATCATGCCACTACTACTTCGGACATTGGTCATGATGCTGATTTGTATCTGGATGTATTGGTTATTTTAGTTTGTGAGGAGCAGGAAATTATCAAACATGTTCTTATCATGATGCGTGAGGTTGCTGAACTTGCAAATGTTGATCGAGCAGCACTTTGGCACCAGTTATGTGCTTCTGAAGATGAAATTACCCGTATTCGCGAAGAGAGGAAGGTAGATGCTTCCAATGTGGCCCAGGAAAAAGCTGTCCTTTCACAAAAGCTAAGTGATTCGGAGGCCACTATCAATCGACTTAAGGTAACTGTTATTTACGCTTCAATGTGTTTTATGACTTTGAAAAGTTTTCTATCCTTTGTGATTAATACCTCGACTCTATACCAAAGTCGGAGAAGAAAGCTGAGTCGGACCGCTTTTCTCGGGAGAAGAAGGAGCTCTCAGAACAGATACAGGAAGCGGAGAGTCAGCTTGACTGGCTTCGTGCTGAGCGAGATGATGAAATCACCAAACTCAAGGGCGAAAAGAAATCACTGCAGGACCGTCTGTATGATGCTGAAACACAACTCTCCCAATTGAAGTCCCGTAAAAGGGACGAACTGAAGGTTGCATAGCTTTTCTTTCTGGTGTCTGCTTTTACTGAAGTTGTCTTCTCTGACTGACTTTTGGTGTGAATGAGCATGATGGTCTGCCAGGGTCCATATTGCGGATCCCATATAATGGACTAGTGTTTTCTGGCTAAGTTATAATGGACTAATTTTATGTTGTTAGATCATTCTCTGAACTTCTCTCAGCGGTTCAGGGCTTTCATATTGAACTGTTAACTTGTTTTTACCCCAGTGAATGCTCTTATTGCTATTACAACTCGCTAGCTGTCTACTTTTTACCAACTTTGGTCAATTGGAACAACTGAATTGTTTATTGTGCTCAAGGGTTTGGTGCTTGTGAAGGTTTCCTTAAAATATATATATATATATATATATATATATATTTTACATGTGAAGCCAAGAAAGCTAGATACATTTATATTGCTTTTCAAGGCTCCGAATATAGAAATAGAAGCTTGTAAATTGTAACAATAGAGGGTATTTGTTCTCTGTCTTTGTTGAATGTGAGTTTTGGATTATGTGATACACGCCCAATAATGAATGTTGTTCTTTGCATTTTGTCTTGCTCCTTGGGTTAACCAATCTTTGCATTTAACAGAGGGTTGTCAAAGAGAAAAATGCTCTTGCTGAGAGGTTAAAGAGTGCTGAGGCTGCACGAAAAAGGTTCGACGAAGAATTGAAAAGACATGCAACAGAGAATGTGACACGAGAGGAAGTTCGTCACTCACTGGAGGATGAGATCAGAAGACTTACAAAAACGGTTGGACAGACCGAGGGAGAAAAGAGGGAGAAGGAAGAGCAAGTTGCTCGCTGTGAAGCATACATCGATGGGATGGAATCTAAACTACAGGACTGTCAGGTTTGTGCTGAAAAATACTTGTTGATGATTATGACTTTACAGGTGCCTTAATTGCTTGTTGCTATTCAGGAAGACTAATTAATTGCTTGTGAGCTGCAAGCACTTGAAGTCATCTGGGTTACTCTTAGTTTGGATCATCTTAAGTTCTCTGCAAGAATGATGAATCATCAAAAGTCAAAACTATTTCGAGTTTTGGTTTGCTTACGCTTTTTTGAGCCAATTTCTAACCATGGGCTTTAAAGATTGACAAGTATCTGGATAAACGTTTATATTAGAATAAGCAATCAACTCTTTTTTTTTTGTCGGTAACTGGCAATCGACTTTGGTTTTGAGGTTTTCTCATATTAGTATCTTGTGAACTTCCAAAAAGACCATTTTATAGAGCACTCTGGTACTTCTCCTGCGAGATATTCTTTGACATAAGCGTGCATATTTGTAATTTCCCGTTTTTCTTCATGTGCAGCAATATATTCACACCCTTGAGGGTTCACTTCAAGAAGAAATGTCGCGGCATGCGCCTCTATATGGTGCCGGGTTGGAAGCTCTGTCAATGAAGGAGTTGGAAACCCTATCCCGTATCCACGAGGAAGGACTCAGGCAGATTCACGCCCTTCAGCAGCGTAAGGCAAGTCCAGCTGCTAGTCCTCTCATGAGTCCCCACTCTCTCTCGCACAATCATGGCTTGTATCCTGCTGCTCCACCTCCTATGGCTGTTGGATCACCACCTTCACTGATCCCGAACGGCGTGGGGATCCACGGCAATGGGCACGTAAATGGTGCAGTCGGGCCATGGTTCAACCATACATAACTTCACCTTCCACTCCAGTCTCGTTTCACATTCGGCATTCGTTGTCGTTTGCACGGTAGAGCAATCGACCATCATCTCTATGGGAGGGATGTGCCTTTTGGGTTATGTCATTGGGCATTTTGGCTGGTAGGGGCTGTTGGGAGTACAGAATGAAGAATAATATACCCAAAGAGTGAGAATGGAAGGCTGAGCTTATTGAATGTGAAGAGCAATTCTCATGGTTACTCTCAGTTGAAAATGCCATATCCCTTTCTCACCTATTTTTCTCAAAGTCTTATAAAAGGCCTCTTCGAAAGCTTCTCTTATTTTCCGGTTGTTTAGCTTCTCAGTTTTGCCTTCCCCGTCTCTCTCCCCCTCGAGCATCTCCTTCAAAGCTTAACCAATGTACAGGAGGAGACGGGCTTTTACGCCCACGTTCTTTCATTCGCCAAGCTTCGAGGCAGAATACATCTAATTAAATCGGCTTTTTTCTATTATGAGTAAAAGTTACCAATTTTGTTTTAAATGGATACAAACCTATATATTTTCCAAAAGCGAGCAACTTTTTTTTAAACAAAATTAAGAAATTTGATATCGTTTTTTTTTTAAAAAAAAGTTACCCATTTTAGAAAAGTACTCAAGTTTATATCTAATTTAGTGAATTATGGGTGAAAAAAATGATAATTCCGTGGAACGAGAACATCAACGAGTTTCTGACCCTCTCTGTACTTTTCCTAATATCAACTACAAAAAGTTAAAGCCTATACTGTATTGGAACCCTGGTCAAACTTTGGATATCGAAAAAACCTTGTTAAACTAAAAATAGGATAGTTCCATGGAATAACCTATTCAAGCTTCATATTTAGCCTCCTAAGCCATATAGAATGCAGTATCATATGAAACAAATCAAACCTCTTGGCAGGTTCGTTCAACTCGAAATGCCTCCTCACCCTCCTCGACCCTTCCTTGAGCCTCTGATACCTGTCCTCCGGAATCGCCATCAACTTCTCCTTGAGTCTCGGAATGTCGGATGCGTTGACCTGGACCGAGAACGATTCCCACTTAAGGACATCGCTAAACGGCAACGAATAGTCCTGAGACAAGATCACAGGCACGCACTCGGAGTACATGGCCTCCACTATTCTAGGGCTAGCAACCTCGTACCCACTTGGGCACAGACAGTACTTGGACTGGAGCATCAAGGAGTAATATGCGCTTATATTCCTGTTAGGCAGGTATGAGATGACCCGAAGATCCGGGTCACGGTCTTGCCAGTGGTGGAGAAGGGAAGAGCGTATGTCGCCGTGGTCGCCACCGGAGAAGAAGGCAAGGACGGGGCGCGGACTGTTGGGTGGCGGAGGCGAGGCGATCAATGGGTTCACATCGCCTAGTTTTAGGTTAATCTCCGGCATGCTAACGTCCCTGTCAAGTTTGAAGCCTTCCGAGTAGTTGGCATTGCAAAGGACCCGAATGGAAGTGTTGTAGAGATCCGGGTGGCCTTGGGACACATGTGCTCCCTGCAAGATTACTAAGCTAATTAAGAAGTCGATTATATATTTCATAATATTCAGTAGACCGAGAAATTAGGGATTTTTGAATAATCAGATGTCAGATTCATGGCATTTTGCCAAACAAAATTAAAATTTTCTGGATCAGGTATCCATGTTGGACTACGCTATTTATTGTCGTCTTGTGGCACTACAATATGATTTTTGTCTCCGTAGTAATCACAATACGACTTTTTTTGTCGTAGTACGACAAAAAAGTCGTATTGTGATTAATTCGGTGGAAAAAAATCGTATTATAGTACATTACGAAAAAAAGTTCTGTAATTCAATGTGGACACCAAATGGTAATAAGTATTCCAATGGATAGTCAAAAATCCCGAAATTATAAACTTACCCAATCATGACAAGCAAGCATGAAATGGTCAGCGCCACGAGTTTTGTTCCAAAATGGGTATTTGGTGGATATAACCCTCACATAATCTCCAGCAAACTTCTTCAATGGACTGAGATCCCTGGAGTTTTTCTCGTAGATATACTGGACCATCCACGCCACACTGAAGGGCAAGAAATAAACATGAGCTGTTTTCGGGTTTGTTGACCTAAACCTCTTGGCCCCAACTCCATATTCCATCTCACGTATAAACCTCCCTTCCACCATGTAGACGTTTTTACATGGCCCATCGTGAACCACCGGTAGGTCGCCTTCCTTGTACACGTGGACTTTGAATCTCTTTTCCATCTCCGAGTAGCTCCTGAAGTAATTTTTTTCATTAGATTCAGAAGCATAACAAAAGCTAATTTCCTTTTGAACTTAGTTTGATTGCGAAGTGATTGCAAGAGAAGTAACGTTTAGGATCAAATATTGATGCTCATGATTGTCATCATAATCATTCCATATCAGTGGAAGCAACTAAGTGAAGGAAACAAACACTATATGTATGGCTTGATTGCAAAAATATTTGGGATTTAGGGTTTATACTTTATATATTTCGGATCGTCATTTACACCGCATTTTTTATAAGTAGATATGTTAAATTTTAAATTCCTTTCATTAAAATTAAAACTAGATATGCAGTGACAACTACTGGACTCAGAATATAACAGCATATGATGATAAGATCACATCAAGTACTAAAATATAGTCCAAATTTAGTGGTAACATGAACAAGGATCATCATCATCATTCGCCCAAAATTGGGGGAGAAGAGGTCCATGGGTGGTGTATTTTACTGCAGATGACCTTATATAACAAAGCGTAAATCGAAGTGGTGTCATGTTCTAGCTAGAAGTGCTCCATTTACTTTATTTAGACCGAAGTTAATAAACTAAATGTGAAATTCAGCCACCTTTCAAAGAAGTAGTAATTATGATGCGAAATGTTGTGTGACTTGTGTCTATTATAATAGCTTATAATATACACTTGTGAAGCAGAAGTGTGGGGATGGCAATTTTTAGGAAACTGGTTCATAATGGTTCCTCATGTTTCTTACTTCAGCAACTGATTTGTTTGGGGATTTTGGAGATTAACTGAGTGATTGATCCAGGAGGATTTGGCATGCTTGGGCAGGTCTAAGGTAGCTGTCCGAACCTTACCCGGACATCTGAATAATTACATCAGACTTCACTGATGATGTGGTATTTCATCACATTTTTTTTAAAATAAAATATATTTTAAAAAAGTATCAAAATGGTCCCAATAAAATCTCCCCCCTTTGTTCCTTTCTTTGTCGATTGTCCAACCAAAAAAGAAAAAGAACAACCAGGAGCCTTGACGGAGAGGGAAATGGGGTGTGGGTAAGTGGATGGTGGTGGGTATATAAATCTCAAAGAAGAAATTGGGTTTTTGGGAATAGGAAAAAAATTGAAAAAAATGAGAAAGACAGGTTTTTTTGGATATAAAGTCGATGTTTTTATATACTACCAAAACGGCTCTTCTTTTCTTCCCCCATGGCCATCCATTATCGCTCTCTCCATTTTCTTTATTTTTCCATATTTTTGGTTCTTTTGTTGGTTGTAGATTTGAGTTGATGATGAGATTGATTGGTTTGTGTCAATGGATTGTTCGTTCAGGTAAAGTTCTTTTGTAGGTTCCGCCATCAACTACTTGTTAAAGGTCATCAATGGAGCTTTGTGAGAAGAGAGGAAGAGGGAAGGAGGAAAAAGAAAGGCAGAGGGAGGGAGGATAGAAGAGAGAGAGACGGAGGGAGGAGAGAATAATATTTTGAATAAAATAAAACTTATTAGAACCATTTTGAACTTTTTTGAAATATACTTTGTTTCAAAGAACTATCCAGATGATCGAGTTAGGTTCGGACAGCTACGAAAAAATGTGTGTAAATTACAAGGAGTAAATTTTCAATATGAAATTACATGGCCTAAATTCTAGAACTTTTTCCTTAAAAAAAAGCACTTAAGTTTGATCATTAAGGTGAATTAGAGTTACAAAGCCGATAAATCTCTATGTTAACGGGATCATTAGAATATCGATCGAACACAAGTTAATCATTATCACCATCATCATCATCGGGAACAAAAATAATAAAAAAATTTCATGAAAAGAAAAAGAGAAGCGAAGAGTTTTAGTGCTTACTGATAAAACGACGCCAGATTATGATAAACGGAAGCTCCACGCTCGATCAAAATGGCGTCGCTGTCCGCTCCCAACGAGGAGACGTTCCCGGCCTTGGCCGCCCTGCGAATGGAATCCCGAGCCAGAGCGAGTCCTGTCTCCAGTTTGCTTCGCCTCTTCATCACATTAATCTTCTTCTATAATTTTTTATTTAGTAAAAAAATAAATAAAATATACAAATCAGGAATAAGGAAGTATAGTTGAAGGATAGTACGGACGGCAACGGCGGTGGTGGTCCGATCCCGGTCGCCGACGTTGGAGAGATCGGAACCGACGGCCTGGATTGGGAGAGAACGGAAGGCGGTTGGGATGAGAGATGTGTTGAGCTGGAGGAGCTGAGTAGGGAAGAGGAGGAAGCCCTGGTTAACGGCGACGAGAAGCGCCGTTAGGACTAATATCGAACCACCGCTGACGGCGGAGGTCGCCAAGCATCCGCCGCGCTTGTAAATCTTATTAATATTATCCATATTATTCTCTTACGTATGGAATTAGAGAGAAAAGAGAGACCTCTCTAGCTAGTGCCTAATGGTTCTAATTTTAGAAATTTCGAAGAGGGAGAGGAGAAAACGAAGAGAGTGGCGCTTGGGAGTGGGGAGGGGCTTTTTTATAAAAAAAATAGGAAAAAAAATTTAGATATATTTTTTAAATAGGTAAAAAAATAATATATTTTTAAAATAGGTAAAAAATAAAAAAATAGGAGACGACTCCTAGTTGGGTCGACACATCAATTTAATAAAATGTATAATAATAGAGGCGACCCAATAGTAGGTCGCCTCCGTGACATTATACTATTATATTAATATAATATAAGAGATGATCTAATACTAGGTCAATTCTTATTTAATTTAATTTTTTTTGAACTACTTATCTAATTTAATTTCGTTCAGCCAGCCCGAACACTGTATTTTTTTTGGGAATATTATGACATAATACCGATAATATTATGACATCCTATCAGTTTGGTATTTTTTGTCTCTGTGGTGAATATGGGGTTCAAGATATTTTTTTCATACTAGAGATAGATGGTATCATTTATAATTTAAAAACTCAACTCCACTTTTTAAATTTTAATTTTTTTAGATTTCTAATAATGCTAATTAAAATAAAATTAATTAATTTATAATATCGAAACAACTTATACCAAACGAACAACATACTCAATGTATAACTCGAAGTACTCCTAGGAAAAAAAATACAATGTTCGGGCAGGCTAACCGAAATTAAATTAGACAAGTAGTTCAAAAAATTAAATTGGAAAAAAGTCGACCTAGTATTAAGTCGTCATCAGGGAGGCGACCTACTGTTGGGTCGCCTCTATTATTATATGTTTTAAATTGGTGTGTCGACCCAATTAGGGGTCGTCTCCTATTTTTTTAAATTTTAATTAAAATTTTGTTATTTTGGGAATATATTAAGTTTTTGTCTATTTAAAAAATATATTTAAATTTTTTTATCTATTTTGGAAAAAAAACCAGAGTAGGTATTTTAATTTTTAAAAGGCGCGGAAGGTAGCAGAATTGTGGAAGGGGTAGTGAAATTACTGATTTGGCACAAAGAGATGGTTTGAAATTGGATTTATTGGTTCCAGATAACCGATAATAATGCCAGTCAACAAAAATTTTGAATTTGATTATAAGGTCATTAACTTGATTTTATCTTTAAAATAAAAGTTCGAAATATTTTATTTTATTATTTTCAATTATTTTGGTGAAAATTTGAAAAATATTATCCAGTGCAAAGCTAAATCCGGCAAACTAATTCAAACAATAAAATCGAATATTGCGGACTTTAATTTTTGATTGAAACAGAATGTTGCTGGTGTAAGACGTTCAAGGGAAAACATTCAACGTGTGTGCAGAGAGGCCCATTCCTAATGTCCAACACGAATAAAAAACCAAACCCATTTATAATTATTAAGCCCGTCTAATAAAATATCACGCGAATAAAATTAATAATATAACGTAACATGCAAATATTACTGAGAATTTAAATAGTAGTGTGTAAAATTGCAAACAACTCTCTCCACTTAATGCTCCCCAAGCTCTTTTGATAGACATATAAACTAGTACCTGTATATAGTCTCTCATATATATGTATATTACATTAATCTCGACTTTTAATTAATTTTCTACCTTCAATGGCAGCTTAAAATTAAGCCTCCTGAGCCAAACCGAGTGCATCACCATGTGAAGTACATCAAACGGCTTAGACGGCCGATTGAGCACGAAATGCCTCTGAACTTGTATCACCTTCTTCTGTTTCTCCAAGTACTCCTCCTCGGACACCCCTTTTAGAATCTCCTTGATCCGGGGAATCTCCGATACCGGAATATGCACCGAGAACTGGCTCCAGTCAAGCACGTCGCTGAACGGCAGCACGTAGTAATCGGAGATGATCACGGGGACGCAGCCGGCGTAGATGGCCTCCACGATCCTAGGGCTCGCGACTTCCCACCCGCTAGGGCACAGGCAGAACTTGCTCCTCTCCATCAGCTCCCCGTAGTTTAGGGTTTCGGGGAGGTACTCGTTGACCTGGACCTCGGTGTCTTTTCCCTTCCAGTGGTCCAGGAGGAGACCTCGGACATATCCATGGCGGCCTCCGGCGAAGAATGCGAAGATGGTTCGGCTGGCGTCGCTGCCGGGGAGCTGGGTGACGGGAGCTAGGGTTCCGAACTGGAGCTTGTACTCTGGTATGGAGACGTCTCTTCCTGGTTTGAACCCTTCCGAAGAGTTGGCGTTGCATAGGGCTCTAATGAAATGCTTGTATAGTTCAGTGTCCCGGGCTGAAACATCCGGAGCCTGTGATAAAACATTAATACGCATACGAGTTACTAAAAAGTCTCGAGTTCGAGAATAGCAGTATTAAATATATTTTTTTGCCGATAAGTTGATGTGTATTGAGAAAGGTAATAATTACATCCTCCTAGCGGTGTTAAATATTTTGAAGTATGTAATAGAATAGGCATGAGACTCAAGGTATTTGGAATGAGACCCGGAACGACAAACTCATTTTTAATAAAATATTATACGGCTTAAAAAAAAGTGTTAAATATTTGTTACGTACCCAGTCGTGACAGGAGGCGAGGAAATGATCAGCGCCGGAGCTGCGGTTCCAATAAGGGTACCTAGTGGAGATGGTGGAGACGTAGTCCTTGACGAGGTTCTGAAGGCTAATGCGGGAGTTGTTAACGTAAGGCTGGTAGACGTACACCCTTATGTTGACAATACTGATGGGGATGAAGAAAGCCGCCGCCTCCACCGGAGTACGGGCGGAGAACAAGCTTTTCCCGCCGGCTAGTTCGTCCAGCAGTTGCCCCTCGATTGAGTATATATTGTTCATTGGGCCGTAGTGGAAGACCGGCGGCTCTCCTTCTTTGTACGTCCACACTTTGAATCGCTTCTCCATCTCGAAATGGCTCCTGATCAAATCATCATAATTATCAGATTCATCGTTAAAATTTTATGTCGGTCACAACATACGAACAGTAAAATTTAAATTATGTAGTAGTGTAATTATTTGCACTTAGCAAAGGGGCCAATTTATTAAATATTCTCCGATGTAACCGTAGAGGACGGCTAATTAAGAGAAGTTTTTGACATAAATTCGTTGGAGGACTAGGACGTACGTCCTACGGAATATAGAGAATATATATAAACGCAGTGGGCGCACATGCTTGTTCCATAACCCTGACAATTTTGTGTACTTCTCTGAAGAAATTAATTGAACCATGATAAAAGGCTACAGAGAATTTAGGCTCTACTACACTAGTAACGGATTACCAAGTTGGCACAAAGTAATTTAAAGTTGATTCATATATACAAGTGATAATATTTAGATTATCAACATTGTATAATTTTCTAGTATTTGTTACACTATTTTCTTCAAAACATTTGAATGATATTTATTGGACAAATTTGTTCTATTCACCAAGAGAAACATAACCCCCAAAAGAAAAATTAAAAAAGTAGGGCTAGTATTATAATTGATTTTAGTCTTAGAAATTTTTTTCTCCCTATATATATATATTTTTTTCAACTTAGATTTAGCTGGCCTAAGACCATTCATTAATGATGGCGTATATGTAACCGCCTTAACCAATGCTTTTATTATTATTAAGTGACCAACATAAAATTTATTTTTTATCAAACAAACATAAAATTCCTTAATTCCTGACTTTTCTTCGAGTAGGAAAAAAATTACTGTATTTTTTTAATTCCTACTTTTGAAGAACTTTTTTTAATTTGACATAAATTACAAGATAATTAACTACAACTATATATCCCAACTTCTCGGGAATGGATCAAGTTATCTCTTTCATGTGATAATTTCAAAAGTATTCGGAAATGTATTACCCACTCATAGCTTAGCCACTTAAATCTCAGGGTTTTACAATCTATTTATCAAAAAAGGAATCGGTTTGCTTCATTTGAAAATTAGAAAGAAGCATAATCACGACCAATTTTAATAATATAACAAATGATTTGAGTGAAAATAAAACAGAAAGTTATAGTTTTAGATTCATCTCCAACATTATTATCTTCCCAACTACTCGAATTCGAAAACTTTTATTCAAGCTAGATTAGTTTAACAATAGATAAAAGAGTAATTAAAGATTACCGGTGGAAGGCGAAAGGGTTAAGGTAGAAGGATCCTCGAGGGATGTAGCCTTTGGACGGCGTATAACGGCGCGTCCTAGCCGCCTTTAGTATTGCTGACCTTGCCCTAGCCAATCCTTCCTCTATTTTCTCTTCCGGGCTCTTCTTCTTCTTCTTCTCTATTTGCACCCCTTTGGTCGACGAAGATTCCTAAAAAATCAACACAATTATAAAGACCCCAAAAATGTTTACACAAAATTAAACATACGAAAGTAAACTTTCGACTCATACTCCGAACGTCCGGATGGTAATATATTCTCACCTTGACGTGATCTGCATGGCTTCCTGTTTCGGTGAGGTTGGAGATTGGGAAGGAGAGGAAGGTAAAATGGTGGGATTGTTTGATGGAAGAGAAAAAGAGTATGAAAATTATTGTTGGGTATACAATAAAAGGGGGGCAGCTAAAATCACCCATGACCCTTTCAAAATATTGTTATGGTTGCATTATGCTTGGGAGATCGCTTGCGGCAGTTTCCCCTCGATGTCGGCGCTTCGGTGGAGATTTTTTCTTCTCTCTGACTTCGGGTGGAGACTACTGGGGTACTAAGGAGATGCCGGTTTTTAATAGAAGAATTTTAGTGTGACTGTGATCAGTCAGTCTTTAGTCAGAGCTACTTCTACTATTCTTTTCCAAGCCCTTTGGCGCCCACTTTCTTGACGAGCCTCCTATGGAACTTATGTCTTGTATGCTAGATGACATAGAGGATATTGCTTTCCCTCGGTCGGTTGTTCTGGACCCTAGTAGTAGTACTTTAGTTTATGACGGTGCAGGTCAAGTTTAGCGATACACCAAACGTCAAGGGAATGAGGTACTTTTTTTCTATCACGAATTTTTTCCAACAGATTTTTTCGTGATAGGGTTTTGACGAGGCCAACGGTCGCAACCTCATAAGAGGCCGAAAAAAGACTCTACACTAAGTAGGATATAATTGACCATTATCTTTATATATAGGGGCTCCACTTCACCCAAATAAAAGAGCAGGATATATATCGAGTTGTTGCGAAAAATTTTACAATTATATTTCAATAAATTATTAACATTGATGTTAAGATAAATTTATGATGGCACAAAATTACTCGATTGTTGTGGCGTAGATAATTATTGTTGCGCTACCAATATGAGATGTGGTTACCAATTGGTGTGGTTTTAGATTTTATTAAGTGAGATCTTCTGTTATCTATTTGGGTGGGTATGGAAATTTGTTAACCAATATCTAAAGATTTAACCGAGTATTACAGCATAAAATCATTAGTTAATGAGAAAAGAAGGAAATGGAATGTGCAATAAAAAGAGGTGGATCCTCAAAGTACAGAGTATTTATTTCGGTATGCCATGCAACTAGCCCGGTTCTTCTAAAAGATGAGACTACGCCGTAGCTTTTCGACTATATGGGAGCTGTGATAATAATATTTTTTTGGTAGCAATTAATTTCAATAATCCCAATATACTAAGGGATAAAAATTAACAAATTTGTACAAAAATTCAATAAAATTTGAGAAAGAAACAATGAATCATGTAAGACATCACATATTAAGAGAGAATATAGGAGGATGTCAATAAACTGCAATAAGAAAGTTGTTTAGTTTAACATTAGGTTCCGAATTTGAGAGAGAAACCATCAGACTTCAGAGTCTAGGCAAGGAAGTAACCACACAGGTTTCCCAAGGAAGAACAAGGAGCTAGTTCCTATGGTTTCAAAATGACGCCCAATTTAGCCAACGATTGCTTTATACCGTTGATGCTGCACTCATCGGCTTGA
This sequence comes from Hypericum androsaemum, assembly GCA_963995505.1. NCBI lineage: Eukaryota > Viridiplantae > Streptophyta > Magnoliopsida > Malpighiales > Hypericaceae > Hypericum > Hypericum androsaemum. The sequence continues at coordinate 18,367,486 of OZ023190.1, forward strand.
ACCAAATTGGGACTGTCAGATGGGATAACATCATCCAGGGGATAGGTTCTGTTGGCGTGGAGGTTGCGTGAATTGTTACCGACTCCCTTGAGCACTACTGTCTTGTGGATACCACCTAGTAAACCTTCGTAATCGCTGTCCCCGCACTCGCCGGTGAAGACCACGATATTGGACAATTCGACGCCCCACCGAATATGCAGATACCTGAAGAACATAGGTTAGGATCTACTGCTAGATTGTAAGATCGCCTTGTAAGGAGAACTGATGGGAAATCGGCATATATACCTGAGGGATTGAGATCGGGAAGCCAGCACCGGTATCACGTTTATTTTGGTACCGTTTTGGCAGTAAACAACGTGACATCGAAGGGCCTGGATTCTCATCAATTTTCGCAGTTCTTTGGCTGGAGGAATCTGCAAAGGGAAAAGTTGTAACATGTATCAGTTAGCAGTATATATGAGTTGCAGAGAGACCTGTTGCACCGGACAAAAAGAAGTATATGATGTACCAACGAAGAGTCTTTCACGGTGAATGCGTAGTAATACGCATCTGGATCTGATTCCTCTTCAACTACTGCATCTTTTTGTCCCGTTTTCTCGTTTATCGAAGCTGCCCAACGAACCAATGTCTTCCTCAAACCTTCACCACCCCAGCGATATTCAATTTGAGAACTGAAGTCCATGTCTATGATGAATGGAAACTCTGGAACGTTCTCAGAGCTTGAAGATGGATAATACATCTCACTTCCACTGCTGCAGATAACTGCATCCAAATCCAATGGACTCAATCCCCCTGAAACCAGAAGAGATTGGACCTCTGATATAGTCATAGCAGTCAACAGAGCAAATCCGACAGATCTTGCAGAATTTTCCCTCTCCACCGCTTTCATGACCATCTTGGTTATCTCAAGGAAATCTTTGGGTGTATCACAGTCCGCAGCAATCACAAATATGTACTTCCTCCCTCTCAACGTCGGAAATTTTCCAGTGCCAAGATTTTGGTCTCCTTTCTCCAATGAACCAGCACTTTTTATCCCACCTATAGAACGTTTTGGCAATCCCCGAACATTAGATGCCACCTCTTTCTTCAAATCCACCACATTATCTTCAGTGTCTAAATTATGAGTAGTTGCATGTTCATTCTTGTCACCGTCCAAAGAAATTTTCATTTTTAGAGATAAATCCTTCATATCTCTTAGAGAATCATCAGGTGAATCCGGGCCTGAACTTTCAAACCCATCATCTTCAGTCTTCTGCCACTGAGGTTGCCTGAGCCTGCAACTGGCTATTCGAGCCAAGTATGTTTTACAATGCTCTTGCCATGAGTAAAGATGAATATTTTTCAATCCATTCTGCCTGCATCTTGTCCAAAGTTGCTTGTCCGAAACAAGTTTTAATAGTGCATCCGCAATGGACTGCTGGTCATGTGGATCAACTAGTAGACCATTGTCAAGCACCTGTTGGAAAACAGTAGAAAGTGTAGCAATTATGGAACATGATTATAACAACAGTGGTGGAAAGTACAGATCAAGCGCAGAACACAAACCCGAACAATATCAACAGGACCGCCATTCTTTGTGGCAACAATAGGCAAACCATAAGCTGCTGCCTGATTCAGCAAATAGACTATCAGAAATCATATTTTAGAGAAGCTATCACGAAATAAATTGCACTTGACATCCAAAGAAAAGAGGAACCTCAATCAATGTTAGTCCAAATGGCTCGATGAAAGCAGGATTTATGAAGACGCCCTGAAACAGGTACAAATTTGTAAGAGGATAGGCACAAGAAGCAAATTTGTATGCTTGTTGCTTTTTTCACAAACAAGCCTATCTACATGTTCAGGACTATCTTTGGCTGCTGGAAGCAACTGACAAGATAAAGGACTTAATGTGCGGGAACCATATTTCATGGTGTCCCGCTCATTCATTGATTTCAGAAGTGAATGTGATAACATATTCCACATTAGTTTTTAGAAACTGTATCAGTACCTTTGTTTTTGCTGCAAGACGATAGATGTCGGGAACCTCTGACTGCTTGTGGTGTTTGGGATATGCTACTTGGCCATAGAGATCATATTTATCGACAAGCTTAATAATTGATAGAAGATAGGAAGCATTTGCACTTGACATCTGATCAATGTCATCACGATTGCCCATGATTAATGTCTGCAAGGACAGGAACCAATTACACGGGAACCACACAGTTTCTTACATAAAAATAAACAGTTTTGAGTGTTGGGTCATACAAGGTTGGCAAGTTCCCGTAGTTCACGACATTCACCAAATGCTTTTACTAAAGTCGTCAGGTTCTTTTTAGGATCTGGCCTTGCAAGCGCCAAAATCATGGGTTTCCGGGGATTGGAAAAGAAACGCATAATCTGCAATCACGAAAGGGTCAGTATCATACTTGTTTAAGAGTTATTTTCAATAATTCATGTCAGTGCTTAAGTACAGTGCCATTTCCTGTGGACAGAATGAATGGGAAAACTTGCAGGCAGTTCAAAAGCGAAGAACGGGAAAAGAAAAGGAAGCGTGACACTATTGTTTGGTAGACGGGCTACTATTGTTGCTGTGGTCAACTAAGTACTACCTCAAACCACATTGGCGGATCTGGAGAAGCCGGATGATCCCCACCTTTTTCATCTTCCCCTTCTATATCTCCTGGTACAATATGATGAAATTCCATTCCAGGGGGAATCACCTGAAATTTGTTCCCATTGTTCAGCATACATAGAATCGGAAAAGCAGCTGGACAACCAACTTGTTATAGAGCAGACAGACTGTGTCAGGTAATAAATTTAATACGTACCACCATCCGAGGCATAAACCTTCCATGGCAATTTACTCCCCTCTTTATTCTTGCTCTGAGTTTGCGCTCAAGTACAGGGTCGAATCCATCATAAAGGCGCCATTGCTCTTCAATCTCCTGTTTAGTGCTTGTTATAACAATCTCAGAAGAATCAAGAGTTAACTCTTCAGCCTCTATACGACGAAATATCTTATAGATACCACTAATTTCGTCTCTCGATTGCCTTCCTTGCTTCAAGAGTTGTTCAAGCTTGTCTCTCCCAAGTGAGTGTCCAGTGAAAAGCATAGGTACGTTCAATGCTCCAGAAAGAAGAGCAGCAGAATCACCTGCATCAGCATAGTGGCCATGAATAGCTGCAGGCCAAACGGGTCTTCCACCAGTAATTTGCTCTCCTAGGACTTTCGACATTTGCCAGACATGGGTAAGTGCATCATCCACAAATTCCTGAATGTATGGCCAAAGCAGTTCTTTTCTTGTATACTTATCCTTGGGGCCAAAAGGTATACGGATAATGTAAGCTCCACTACTCTCTCCAAGCTCTTTATGCTCAGAGTTTCTTAGATCCAGCATCTCTGTCGGCTCTGCATAGCTTGAATCAACATCAGGAGCAACCACTTGTCTTGTGAGCAGATCAACCCGGTAGACCCCTGGCATCGAGCCTAATGCTCGTGCAAGTTCTACCACATACTTAACCTGAAATTAAGACACGTAGATGTCCTGAAGCAACGTCAGGTACTTCAACGAGGTTATTAGGAGAAGCCCTCAACCTAAAGAACAGAAGTTACCTGGCCACCTGTATCAGAATCTCGTCCAAGCTCCATATTTTCACCACGGATTAACCCATGAAGACTGCCCAAAAAAGTTTTACCAACTTAAAAGCACCCTCAAAGTTAAAAGCTCTATATTGGCACATCTGAAAAGCAGCAGAGCTACGTCATAAATAAACTGCAAATCCGTACCTAATCAACACAATGTAAAGTTTCTTGTCCTTGAACTGGTTACCCCAATTCTCCATGACATCCACGGAGCTTATTCTAGGCATTCTTGGCCGGACGCTATCACCATGAGACACAAGGTCACCTTGAACATCTCCTTTCTCTCCTTCTGACAAGTCCTCCGACATATCAGCCGTGGCCTCTCTGCGGGCCCTTTCACGTTCTTGATGATACTTCACTCTACGCTGTGCTTCCTCGCCCTCAAGCTGATGATCACAAAACCAAGGATTCAAACAAAGTAAGAGAAACCACAAAAGATGCATGGACAAGCACATTCTCAAATCCTCCAAGACCACACTTGTCCTGCACCACACCAAATTTGATTTATCGAAACCACACATATCGATTAGTTGTAGATCCCGGCTTAGTTTAACATCCCAAGAGATTAGCCTTGTAGACTGCCATTTCAAAATTTCGAGATGCATGAACCGTCTCTCACTTAACTAAGTTGACATGCTTCATCAACCTTAAGACTTAATCATTCTCTCTTTGCAGCAACGAGTCTCACATTCAAGTAATACAAACTTAACCTAAAAAGTCCAGGACCAATTATTATAATATAATATAATATTTAAAAGGAAGTGAAAAGGAAATCACCTGTTTCTTTCTGCGAGCCAAATTCCAAATCCTCCAACACATGTTCTCCATCCTCGTGTTCCTCTCCTCCGTACTCCTCATCGCCGCCGCCTGAACAATCCATAACCGCCACCGGAGAAAGAAGAACAGTTTAAAACAACAAGAAAAGAACACCGAACGGAAAAGAAAAAGGCAGCAAGCGAGTACACGGAGCCAGGAGCGGTGGAGATCGGTCTCGTCGAAGCCGGTGATGACTTCCTCCACGAAGTAGCGAGTCGGACTGAAGCGGCCTCGCTCCCGGAGGAGCAGCGACGACTTGACGGCGTTGATCCCGCGATCGACGTCCAGGATCGCGTCCAGGTAACTGTTTATCCAGTCGTTTCCCGCCATTTTGCAAGTAGCGGTTTCGCTTCCGCTCGCGGACTTGAACTCCTCCTCTCAGATCAAAATCGCATGCAATTTCTCTAATCCAATCCGCCGCTGAGAGAGCGAGAAGACGATGGGGAATTGGAACCGTATGGAGAGAGAAAGAAGAGAGAGAGAGAGAGAGAGTAACTGAAAGTAGAGTGGCGCCACGTTAAGGAGGTTTGCGGATTTTTCTGGAATAAAGGATACGCCTCTCCCCCTCGTTGGACCTTGCTATTTTAAATGTTGCGGGATTTCAAATCTTCTCCCCCGAAAAAGTCGACGGGGTTAATTTCAGTTTCGATTCAGATACTTTGATTGTTTAGAAATTACCCAAAATTCCTCTTAAAGTTACTCCATTTATTCGCAAAATAGAAAATTTCAAAATTAATTCCGGGTTCTCTGTTTTAATCTCGAAGCAGACAGAAAATGTGGACTTAAATTTTGAGCATCACGAGAGCCCAAAAACAATTCCTTTTGGTTGGCAATCAACGAGATAAGACAGCAAAGACAAGATAAAAAAGTAGAGATTGGTCAATTAATTAGATTTTTTTGTCTAGATTATTTGATATTCAGATACGACTGATTCAGGTTCGATTCCGGTGGACCTTTAAAAGATTTCAACACTTTCTTTAACACCGGTATATTTCTAAAAATATTTTTTTGTTAAGTTAGAACTACGTTTTCCACTCCGGTATTTGGTATATCTATTAATTATATAGTAACACCGGAACCTTATGCCCGAATATATTTTGAGAAACCTTTTTTAAAAAAGCTAATGAACATGGGTTATGCCAAATACTGTGGGGAATAAATGCAGGGACGTGGCAAGTTTTTGTAATCTCTTTATTCATACCTTCTCTTAGTTTTCATCGGAAAAATAAAAAATATCGTTAATTTGGTAAATGGGCGTCACTAGCTGTTGAAGGCGGTCATAATTATGGTGTAGTTTTGGTTTCTCAACCCACGTAAATGGGCTTCTCTAACCGTTGGAAAAGAGTAATGGCCCATTATCGGTATGTTAATTTTCCCAGGGAAAGAATAATTTGGGCCTGAGCCTTATAAGAAAAAATTGTAAATTCACTAAATTGAAGCACATTACATGATTTAAAAAAATGAAATACAATTTAAAAATATGAAGCACATAACGTGTTTATAAAAATAAAATACTACGGGGACTGTATTCGGGCTCAATTTCCCCAAGCAAGAATTAGGTTTTCTAGAGTAAGGCAAGATCTGATAGGATTAGGTCCGACTGAATTTGGATTTTTTAAAGATGATTAAATTTAAAAAAAATTATGAATGAAAAAGATATTGATCATATTTATTAGAAAAGTAATAGAATTGTACAATATTTGACTCTAAATAACTTTAAAATATGTGAGAGAGGTTTGACGTGATTATTACAGGTTTAGAATATTGATTACGACAAGCAATCCAGGATCAGATGCCACCTTAACATTTAGATCAAGTTAATTTAGGTATCGGAAGAAATACTAGCCACCTGGAAAATCTTATTCACTTCTTTTGGTTCGTCACAAATTTCATGTCGCTTTCCAGCTATTTCCCTAATTTCCGGTAGATCTATGAGCAATATGCTCATCTCCACAGACTCCAGTCGTATTTTTATTTTTTATTTTTCAGCAATAAAATTAGGGTGTTGTTTTTTATACCCGGAATCAAAATTTATTAAATTGACTTGTACAAATTCGAATCGAATAGTATTTTTGAAAGGTGGTAAAAAAATTTCGATAAATATTTGACACATTAATAATTCGAATCTGGGACATCTTAGTTAAACTAAAATATTTTTCTATTAATTAATTTAAGTGCTTGTTGTTGTTTACAACGTTTATTTTGAATTTTTGTTATAAGTAGACGTGATTTTATTGAAAATATTTACAAGAGGTGCAACCACGGGCCTCATTTTAAATTTATTTTTAACAGAACATTGTGAGCGGAATCTAATCCTGATTAACAATTAGAAGTGGAAAGATCTTTCTTGCCAATTTACTAAACAAATAGCATTTCAGATATATTCAGGACTCTTCCAGAAAGAAAAAATATATATTAAAGAAAAGAAATATCCAACATATCATTTGCTGTATATAGAAAAGACACGTGATTGTTCTTCTAAGAGAAAAGAAGAAGCAATATCTCAATCACACTTCCTAAAAAAAATTCTCAATCACACTTCCTAAAAAAAAATTTCTCAATCACACACCAAACAAAAGTTAGAACTTTTTTTTTTTTAGAGGTTCAAAAGTTAGAACTTTTTTTTGAGAGATAAAAGTTAGAACTTAGAGGTCGATCTTTATAAGGTTTGGGGCAAGAAACTCGAAATCAGAAAACTATGTTATCTTTTTTTTTTGATAAATTATTTCCTAGTCCTTGGTGTTTGGTCATCCTCTCCTTCGGGTCCCTACATTTTCGAAAATAATTTTACCGTCCTCCGTCTTTAGTTAAACCTCCCCTCGGTCCCTGGCTGACATCATCGGCTCTTTTTTTCATTTTTGGTCATGGAAATGACTATTATACCTCTTTGGTCATCTTCTCTGGCGAACACAACCTTCCGGACATCTTTTCCAACAATTCTTCTTCTTTTCTAGCAAACTCCGGCGAACTTTTCCGGCCAAAAAAAAGCCTTCCACATTATCAAACTTTTCCGTAAAGCCAGCCAAAAAAATCATCCCCTTCCTCGGATCCTTTCTCAGCCAGCCAACAAAAAAAACCATTTATCTCTCTCCTTGCTCTCTCTCCTCTTCGGCGAAGTAGCCAGTGCCGCTGGCCATGGAACTTTGCCATTGTCCACAGAAGATTGAGTTTGGTATCCAGCCACCTCCGAACTTTTGCCGGGATCTACATCGATCGATCTTCTTCTGGTCGACTTCTTCAACAAAAAACAAGACCGAAATGTCCTTTCACCATCGCTAGAATGTCATTTTCGTCCAGAAAAAAAGGTAGAATCTCCATGGAAGCTTCGTGATTCTGTTCTCACTGAACCCAAATAATGTTGTCACCCACCCGTGCTCCATGGTTCGGTGTCGGGCTCCAGTCAACTTCCTCCTCCTCCGGGCCGGTGGGAGCCCCTCCTTCTCTGGGCCAGCGTGAGCCCTCCTTGAGGCTGTTGGAGCTGCGCTCGTGGTCGAGGCTCGGGATGAGGAGCCTTGAGCGCTTCTTTGCCGCATGCTTGCTCAGCTTCTCCTAATTGCTTCGCATATTTTGTCCCGTAATGATTAATGGTTTCTTTGCCTCTAATCACTAATCGATTGGGTTTCGATTGGTGCTCGCCGGAGATGTTGTCGATTGGGTTTTGATTGGTGCTCGCCAGTATTGTTGCTTTGTCGCTGGGCAAGCAGAGAGAGAAGGGAGGAGAGAGACCCATTTTTTGTTTCAAAAGGATATTTTGGTCATTTCAATGACAAAAATAAAAAAGAGCTGATTATGTCAGCGAGGGACACGAGGGGGAGGTTTAATCAAACACGGGGGACGGTAAAATCATTTTCGAAAATCCAGGGACCCCAGGGGGAGGATGACCAAATACCAGGGACAATGGGGTAATTTATCCTCTCTTTTTTGTGTGGAAAAGGTGGGGTCATGCCCCTTTATAAATACGAAACAAGTCCAAATACATCGAATAAAACAAGCTACCCATAATCCACTATCAAGAGGGTCGTACGACACCTCATCCCGATGACGGTCTTAGAAGAAGGATCCCCTCTTTCGAGGTTGCGACCGACAGCCTCAGTAAAATCCTCCGACGATAAAAATACGAGTGGGAAAACTATGTTATCTTGCTATTCAAACAAACATGCCATAAAATATCAACTAATTTAAATTCGAATAGAATCAAATTAATATTCATTATATAGTAACACCGGAACCTTGTGCCCGAATATATTTTGCGAGTCTTTAAAAAAAAATTATTTTTTGCGAAACCTTTTTAAAAAGCTAATGGGCAAGGGCTATGTCAAACACTGCAGGGAATAAATGCAGGGAATAAATTCGATTAATCAGTTAAGTGAGCCGGATAACAATTAGTATAAACAAAAAAATCTAACATTTTCATTATTAGTAAAATCATGGCTCCCTTGAGATATTTTTTGTTCATTAGCACAAAGTTCAGATATTACCATGAATGCATATCTCTACTTTGATATACATATTCAAAATAAGATCCTTTAAAGTATATTTAGTTTGGGTTATACTATTTCTATCAGTTTTAATAACTTTTTTTACCTGTTTAGTAACCTGAATTAATCAATTCAGTACTCTCTGGAGACCATTTACAATAAACTAAAAAAAAACAATTCGGACCGTTCTTTAATAATAATTTATTTTGAAGAATATAATTTAGCCGTGTCCTTGAGGGATGCGGATCCCAACTTCATCCTATAAGCCCGTCAGAGGCCCGCGTTCCAGAAACTCAAGCAATCCCTCGTGGGCCTCACCAGCCGGACACTGTATAAGCATGTCCCATTTTCAAATTCGAATTGAAAAATTGGTTAAACTCTCGCGGGTTGTTTCGTCGAAGAAGTATCATTAAAAAGTGATAACGACAACTTGGAACCAAGGAGCCATGGCAGAGGCGAAGAAGAGAACGGGGCTAATGGATTTGGACGAGGACGCGCTGGTCCAATGCGCGTCGTACTTGAGGGCGGAGGACATTGGGAGCTTGTCCCTCACCTGCAAGTACCTGAACCGCGTCTACTACTCCGACTCCATCTGGCTTCCCCAATTCAGGTCTGTAAACCCTAATCCCTTACTATTCGCGCTCCCGGTGTCTGTTGAGGTGAAGTTTTTTATGGATTGTTTTTTGTTGGTGTTGTTTGGTGTGGTGATTTTGTAGGGAGCATTGGCCACGGCTGAGGGTTCCGGATTCAGGTGTTAGAGAGGCTTTCTATTCCAGGCAATCCGCGCTGAGCAAGTTCGGGTTTTCGGATCCCTGCTACCATGCGCTGATGGACAAGGAAAACCTTGTCTTCTGTAAGGTGTCGGGTGCTGGGCCTAGTCTGAATTCCGTCTAGGTTTTTGTCCTTATCAGACAGTATGGTTTTCATTTGTGTCTTCTCTTGGTATCTGAAGGGCTATGATGTAGTGACGATGAGGATTGACCCGCTCACAAGGATGCATGGTTTGGACACCGACACCGCCACCATCGCGAGGGGCCATAGTAAGAGGATTAGTTGCATGAGGTGAGAACTCTCACTAGTTGCGAGGTTAACTGGCTCATTTAATTTACAGGAACCCTTCAATCAATGGACTTGAGAGATTTATGTTGCCAGGTTATTCCCCTTTGTCAAAAACTCGGAAGAAAAGCTTTTGGTGACTTCAAGCTTTGACCATTCCATTCGTATCTGGCTGAAGGTACCCTGTGTAGTTGTTTCAAAGCTGTGATTAAATAACACGAGGAAGGAAAAAAAAACGTTTCCTGTCTCTTTGGGATACACTTGCTTTTATTGGCTTTGAATACTCCAAAGACCTGGATTTTGCATTGCACTTTGTTGATGACTTCAGTGTCAGTTCTTGCCCTGGAGCTTGCTCCAAGAACAAACTGTTTGACAGAATACTTTCAGTCGATGTGGTTGCCTATATTTGATGACGGTTTTTTGGTAGAAGGTTATTGCAAGTTCTCATTTTGTGCAGGGTTCTCGCCACCGGTGTTTTGGAGGTCATGTTGGTCCTGTTTTGACTTTGTCAGATGAATTATTAGGCGATGACAGCACTAAACTATTAGCAAGTGGTGGCGAGGATGGTACTGTACGCCTTTGGTCACTTGGCAAAACTAGGAAATGCACTACACTTCATGGGCATGAAAATCCTGTAAAATTCGTATCAGTTGCCAGGTACGAGTCAATTTATCAATTGAATTGGCTGTTCTGAACTGTCATAGGTCTCAATGAATGTTTAAGCATTTTTATTATTTCAAACTGCTGCATTTTTCCTGTTTTGCTTCTGGTGAGAGTTGGTTTTTCATATGGAGCTGGAAAGTTAAGTTTCTAAATATTGTGCATCCGTGACTGCTCTAAACTACTGTTTGAAACTTGTCAAGTTACTGGACAATTGGGATAACGAAAGAAAGAAAACTTCTCTTAGGGGCCTGTCAAAATCAGTATTGTTTCCATTTTTCTTTTATTTTTTTGGCTAAATATTGCTTCCATATTAATAAATGTGGAATTTCTTGCTCTTGGCTGAAGTAGATATCCTCACAGAAACTGTTGCACCTCATTGAAGATTGCTTGGATAGTTCTTCTGGTTCATTTTGATATATTGGACTCATGACTTTCCACCTTTAGCTACTAGAACGTGCCATATTAAATCCAATAGCAGCTATTTAAAACTTTGTTTCCGTTAAAGAAATACCCATTTATGTGCCATTTTGTTCCTGCAGGCACAGATCTTCTCATTTGGCTTCAATTTCTATGGATTCCAAGGTGAATACTTTTTTCATCAAAAGCTATCACGCACTTGTGTTCTTTTTGTCCATATCTCTTTTTTTGAAGGATTTTTTTTCCTCATCTCTGTGTCTGTGTTTTCATGGAATAGTGCCTCATATATGCAGAATAATGTAGCATATGCAATGTTTAGTCTACTAAAAAATTTTCAGAATATATAAACTGTCGAGATACTTTTCCAATGAGAATTAGAAAATTTCATCTTAGGTCATTATCTGTTGCATTAGAATATTCTTTAATTTTAGTTTGTAGTCTGAATTATCAGTTGTTGGAGAAAATTGCAAGAAGGGAAAAATTGTTAATGCTTGTTCTTGTGTAATACAATTCAGAAAAGTCAATTGTGAGTCATTCTTCAATTGGCTTGAAAATCTTGATTGAATGGTTAGGCAGCTGGCTCTATCTTGCCATGACACAATTATGTATGTATGTAGTTATAACTTGCGCTGCCAATTTCTTGATTATCCGTTGCTTAATGGAAGATGTTTATTGTTTACTTCGATGTGATGTGTTTAGCGTCCACTTGACAGTTCCGTTGTTTCCATTTAGGTCCGGGTTTGGGATGCAGCTGCTTCGTCGTCTTCTCGTTTTACATGCTGTGTGGGAACGACCTTTGTGTCTGGTGCACCTGTTAACTTGAAGTGCCATGAGTCCTTGCTCTACATAGCTTCCAGTAACTCTGTTACAGCTATTGATCTTAGGACAATGCAAAAGGCATTCATTTTGCGACGTGGTCAGACAAAGATGTGCTCCTTCGAGATGATGCCTTCAAAATACTCCATCTGCACTGGGAGTAATCGCAAGTAAGTTGATTCTCACAAACCACTATTGATGTTTCATTGATTGTGACGATGAACATCCATTTTAACACAATTAATGACTATATTTTTTTCGAGTTCCCATCTAAACCGAAGAAACTGACTTTGTAGCTTTCGCATTTCTACTTGTAAAAGAGGGTATGATGATCTAGATGAACCTTGAAAGACTTGTTACCCCAAATGATTGAAATACTTGGTCACTGCAAAACCTTAAACAATTTCTGGTTTATCTTCAACTTTTCGATGGACTGACTGGCCTAAACCTGATTAACAATGCAGAGCCCTGCTTTGGGATATAAGACAGACCGAGAACACTGGAAAACCAAAACTGGTGGCCGAGTTGGATGGACATGAAGGGCAGGTAACTCTCTTGCATATGGATCACTACAAAGTAGTTACCTCATGTCTCGAGAGCTCGATACTCTGCCATGGCTGCATACGGCACTAAGATAGTTACCCTTTTTAATTGGTATGGAGATTCAGAACTGCGCTACATGGATTTCTTCTATGCCATTTCTCCTGTTTAGGTTGTGTTTCCAAGTCATCCGCACTCACCTGATCAAAGTGATACTGTGAGACAAGATTAGAATTTCTGTAGCTAATGTGGTCCATCAGCCTATATTTTGATGTACATTCAATATTTCGGTTTTGATACGATTGGGAGAGTATATACAGAATCCGACATTACGGAAGTCATTCCCTTTTTTCCTTGAAACCATTTGATATAAGTATATTTTTAGGTAGATTAATCTAGATTTAAATCTGTAACAGTATTGCTCATTTTTTTAGACTAAAGAAAGGGAAGCAAGAAAAAAGAAGCTGCTAAATCCAGGATGCCCTGGAACTTCAACATGATTGGGATTTGAGAGCTCGCTACATACGGAATAACATTACATATAAATCTTGATTAGTCAATTTTTTTATCCAGTCGATCAATCTTGACGCAAATCCGATGAGACTATGAGGAATACCAAAATTCTTTCTACCAATTTTGCCTAAGTTGCATTTGATTTACAGAAAAGAATCTATTATCAGTAAACTACTTGCTTCGTGGTTTTAATTATTCGATCGAAAATACGTAAATGGATGATCTAATTTACTTTCAAATTAAGTTAAATTGTATTAATTTAAAATTTTCGATTCACTAAATTTTAACACGATTATATTTTCGAAATTATTTGATGATCAACAGAAGTACTACTATTGTCTGACTCGGCAGCGACCACTTAATTTAAGTCTCACCGCCACTTGCTCTACTAGTTCATCATCAATCCCGACCGCACAAATTACCAAGATGCCCCCCTCCGCCGCCGCCTTCGTGGCGATTACCCTCCTTCTACTTATCACCTCCACCGCCACCATGTCATTGCTACCTCAATCCCCGGCTAGGACACATTCCTCGCCCAGCAGTATCATCGGGACCCACTCGAATCCAACAACTCCTTCCTCTTCCTCCCAAACTCCTCCAAGAAGCCCTTAGTCCTGAGAATCTACCCTGGTCTAAACTTGAAGGGTCCAAGATCTATTGACTTTAACCGGGTCCGAAACCCAGATCATGCCCGAATCTTTAATTTTTAAGAGGATAAGATGATGAATATTATAACGCCATGTGATCTGACCGACCGTCTCCACAGATCAACACAGATCTTTTCTAGCGTGTTTTGTCTTCACTCACACGCATCCCAAAAAATTTTCCAAGAAGTCACCCATCCTAATCCTACTCCCGGCCAAATGTGTTTAACCTTGGATTTCTCTCAAGATGTGTGCCAGAAAAGAATGTGCACCTTGTTGGTATTGATATTACCAATCAAATCACTTAAGACTTTCAGATAGAACATATCATTTTCGGGGTATCATATACACCCCTCCTTAAATACGCGACGTCCTTGTCGCGCCAGGCAGAACAGTCCCAGAATCGTATTTGCTCTGATACCAAATATAACGCCCCGTGATTTGACCGACTGTCTCCACAGACCAACACAGATCTTTTCCAGCGTGTTTTGTCCTCACTCACACGCATCTTAGAAAACTTTCCAAGAGGTCACCCATTCAGATCCTACTCCCGGCCAGAAAACAAGGTGCACCTTCTTTTTCGGCACACATCATGAAACACGTTTGGCCGGGAGTAGGATTAGGATGGGTGACCTCCTGGGGAGTTTCTGTGATGAGTGTGAGTGAGGACAAAACACGCTGGAAAAGACCCGTGTTGGTCTATGGAGACAGTCGGTTGGATCACGGGGCATTACAAATATGAATCTATAAAAAACTACCAATTCTTTAAGATAATATATATAAATATATCAATTCCTAGTACCATATTCTAAATATCAATTTAGCCAACTTGGAATTTATTTCGATTGGCTTTTTTTTACGGACACTTAGGTACCCCGTGTTATAAAAAATAGATATTTAAAAATCTATGTTATAAAAATAACCAAAAAAATACTCTGAGTTATTGACAACCTAGATTTTTCATATGGAAGATTCCATTATACTCATCTGTAAAATAAAAACCTTAGAAAATTAATTTTCCTTTTCTTTTCTCGTCCTCTCTTCCCTCTTTCGTCCCGAAGTGGCTACCAAAAATGGACTCCAATTATTCTTCAAAACATGGGCCAACGAATTAACTTAACAAAGCCCTTCAGGAAAAAAGAGAGAAATAACTCAACAAAAATCCTTCTTTTTTCTCTCTCTTTACTGGAGATCGGATTGAGTGGGAACTAAAGAAAATTTGTCCATAGGTGGAGACTATATTTTGGGCCGTCAGATTTGATTATCTTTAAATCTGATGGTCAATAACTTATCAGGTGATATTGGTTTGCATGTGAAGTGATATTGGTTTGCAAGACACTGGTTTAGATATGAAGTGATATTGGTTTGCATGTGAAGTGATATTGGTTTGCATGTGTAGTGATATTGGTTTGAGTTAGTCCCCATGTTTGGGGACTACCCAGTCTCTACCAAATCTCCCCCCCCCCTCTTTACTGTGCGTCTCTTTCTCTGGTCGTCTCCTTCGGGATTAACGAGAATGTGCGATGAAGAAAAAGGAGCCGCATAGAGAGAGATATAGGGGAGAGAGAGAGGGAGTGACTGAAAGTTGAGTGGGGCCACGTTAAGGAGGTTTGCAGATTTTTATGCAATAAAGGATACGCCTCCCCCTCGTTGGACCCTTTGGAATTCTTGGTTGACGTTAGCAACTCTTTTTTTTTGTCATTGAAATGACAAAAATACTCTCAATATACAAAAATGTTCATCCCCTTCCTCTCAGTCCTCGCCGGCAGGAACTCGACAACAAAAAACCCAGAAAACTTTCAGGACAGAGGGAGAGGTCGCGGAGGGTGGAGGCAGCGAAGGTCGAGGCGGCGATCCCGGACAACGACACTGAGAGTGACGGGGTGGAAGCCTCTGGGAAGTTCTTAACGACAACGGGGAAGTCATCGACGGAGAACGCCGCATAACCCAACAAGGAGACAGTGTTGCTTGAACACCGACGGCCCGACTTGGGTTTCCTCGATCTCGTCATCGTCGTCAGTTTCCTGGGTTTTCTCGTCGTCGTCGTCAATGGAGGAGATGGTTAAATCTGGGTTTCCTCATTAATTTGTTGATTTTCCCCCTAATCTCCCTCATCGACTCAATGAATCCCTCCCTGGCTAGGAGGATATATGTCGGCCATGCTAGGAGGGCCTCGTCGTGGTCGTGGTGAAGTTCGATTAAGGCTGTAGATTACAGAAATCTGCAATTCTCTTTATTCAATTGACGTCGATTTGCTCCAGATGTTGATTGATGGCCGAAGATTTTGATTCCGACGTGGATTCGTCATCGTCGGTGGCAAATTTTGACTTGAACATCATGATCGGTTTGATGTTCGGTTGAGCTCTAGCGAAAGAGTCCAAGGAAGAGAAAAGGGATGGTTTTTTTTATTTTGTAAGGATATTTTAGTCATTTGAATAACAAAAATGAAACAAAAGAGTTGCTAAAGTGAGCCAGGGACCCGAACGTATAGTAAAATCAAAGACGGGGGATGTCAGAATATTTTTCGAAACTAGAGGGACTAAATCGTCGATTTAGTCAAACAAGAGGGACACTACAGTAATTTGCCCTATTTTAAATGTAGCTTGGATTTCAAATCTTCACCCCCGAAATAGTCGACGGGGTTAATTTTTTGAAAGTTGCTATATTTATTCGCATGATAAAAAAAATAATTTCGATTATCTGTTTTAATCTCGAATCCGACAGAAAATGTGGACTTAAATTTTAAGCATCAAGAAGGCCAAAAAATAATTACTTTAGGTTTGGCAATCAACGAGATAAGACGGCAAAGACAGGATAAAAAAATAGAGATTGATCCATTAATTAGATTTTTTTAGAGCAACTGATATTCAGAAATTTTGACTAATTTATGTTTAAGTTAGGTGGACCTTTGAGAGATGATAACCCTTTTGTAATAAATATTTAACATGGTTATATTTTCAAGATTTCTTATTTGATGTTAGAGCCGTGTGCATCCATTAATTTTATAGTAACACCGGAACTGGCCGAATATATTTGCGAAACCTTTTTAAAAAGCTAATGAACGTGGGTTAAGTCAAATATTATAGGGAATAAATTCAGGGACGTGGCAAGTTTTCGTAATCTCTTTATTTATACCTCTTTTTGTTTTCTTCAAAAAGGAAACAAAATATCGCTAATTTGGTAAATGGGCTTCACAAACCATTGAAGGCAGTCATGAGCCCATACTTCCGATTTATAGTTTTGGTTTCTTGACCCACATAAATGGGCTTCTCTAACCGTTGAAACTAGGGATGGCAATGGGCAGGATCCGGGTAGAATCCATAGGATCCAGGTAGGATCTATAGGACCCAGATCCTTATCATCTTTTTGAATGGTGGACCCAGATCCTTACCCTTATCCTCTTTAAAAATAAGGATTCGGACAGGATCTAGGTCCGAAAAAATTGGGCAGGATAAGGCGACCCGCGAGTCTGTGTTTTTAAAAAAATATTTAATTTAAAATTAAATTAAATTGGCATTTGATAGTTTCCAACTAACAATGTGATATTTTCATTCATTAAACAAATCAATACAAAGAATCAAACAAGCAAATCTAAAAAAAATTGAAGTTGAGTAGGTTAAAATTGAGAATTGTGTATTATGTTTATTAATTAATATACATATACATTATTTTAATATTAATTTAAAAAATTCGGGCAGGATCCTATTGATTCATATCCATGCCCTTATCTTTTTAAAATATCAGAAAAATATTTAATTTAAAATTAAATTAAATTGGCATTTGATAGTTTCCAACTAACAATGTGATATTTTCATTCATTAAACAAATCAATACAAAGAATCAAACAAGCAAATCTAAAAAAAATTGAAGTTGAGTAGGTTAAAATTGAGAATTGTGTATTATGTTTATTAATTAATATACATATACATTATTTTAATATTAATTTAAAAAATTCGGGCAGGATCCTATTGATTCATATCCATGCCCTTATCTTTTTAAAATATCAGGATCCGGGCAGGATCAGGGTCTAGACCCGGTCAAAGTCAACGGGCCTTGGACCCTTCGGGTCTGGATAAGGGTAGACCTTCAGGATAAAGATCTAATTGCCATCCCTAGTTGAAACCGGTAATGGCCCATTATCAGTATGGTAAAAAAAATTGACGGAATAAATAACTTGGGCCTAGGAGCGATGATAAAAATAAGGACAAAATAGTAGTAGATTTTTTATATTTGGAAAAAATAATTAATCAAAATAACATAATATTACTTAGTTTGTGATATATTTTTATTTAAATGACTAGTTTTAAAACTTAAATTCCGTTCATTTTTCTTCAAAGCATTACTCATAGCGAAAAATATTCCGAAATTTATCCAAAAATTAAAATTTTTCTATAGGAACTAAACAATACTAAGAGGATTCCCCCGAGCGAGAATTATATTTTCTCAAGTAAGGCAAGATCTAATAGGGCTATGTCAAATCAACAATTTTTCCTGCTCAAAAATATGTGAGAGGTCCTTCTAAAAAAATATGCGAGTTTTGACCATGATTATTACGGTTGAGAATATTGATTTTTTGGTAGAAGGTTGAGAATATTGATTACGACAAGAAATCCAGGATCAGATGCCACCTTAACATCTAGATCAAGTTAATTTAGGTGTCGGAGAAATACTTGCCACCTGGACAAATCTTATTCTCTTCTTTTGGCAGCTTCTGGTTCTTTACAAATTATAGGTCGCTTTCCACTATCTAGCGGCTGAGCAATATGCTCATCTCCTTTTCCAAAAAAAAAAAACTCTTATACTCTTGATATTTAATATATTCGCCGTTAATTTTTATATTACGGTAACCGATTAAAATTTTTCATAGTTTGTCAAAATTATACTCTTGGATCTCTGGCTGATATTATCAATATTTTTTCTTATTTTATTTTTGAAAAAACTGTTATATCAGGTTGTCTTCAACCTCCAAGCGGTCCACCGTCTTCTGAAACCTCGAGCTTCGAATCAAATCAGGAACCTCGAACACAATTCCGACTTCCATCTTCCGTCTCCAACCTCGACCTCGAAATCCCAGAAACCTCAACCACGGTGAACGTCTTTCCCGCTCCCCTTCTGCTCCATCCTCCTCTGCCGGCGCCCAATACACCACCCGGACCCATCCCGACGATCCCTAACGGCGGATTGGAGAGGGACGCCCCGTGGAAGGGTTCAAATTCCACCAGCTTCCTTCAATCAGAAACCGACCGAAGACTACAACAGAGACATGGGTAAGAGCGAGAAGACATGGCTGGGGATGACCCACTTCAACCCTCGTCCGCCGATATGGCTGCTGCCTCCCCTAATCAAAAATGCTTTTGTAATCCTCAAAGGCCTAATTAATTCATGTTCTCGAATCAAGGGATCTGGGTTTGGTTATACTGTTCATCGTTAGGAGGACAACGACTTCATCAACCACGATGACCTCCTCACCTCCCATCGACGAAGACGACGGGGGTGGGATCAGGTTGTGGTGGTGGTCGGAATCTTCCTCCCAGAGAGGATATAAATTATTTCTTTTTTATTAACTTTTATGAGGGTAAAAATTTCATTATCAGTTGATGATGTCAGCGAGAGACTCGAGAATATAAATTTTTTTAATTGATTACCGTAATATAGGGGCTAAGAGGAGAATATACAAAACTCCAGGGATCTAAGAGTAATTTCTCAAAAATATGCTCATCTCAGCAAGCACTTTTTTTCAAACAATATTACGGTACTATTCAACTTTGAGCTAAAACTTTTTATAATAATTATTTTAATATTGTGCATTTTTAGGAATTTGAATTCGAGATTTTTTGATTAAATTAGAATAATTTTTATATCAATTGATACAAGTGCTTATTGGTTATGTGGTAGTTTATTACACAATTATGAAATGTTTGTTTATAATTTATTTTTATCAAAACATTGTGAGTGGAATCTAATGCGGATTAATAAATATAAGTGGAAGTATCTCTCTCTACAATTTATTAAACAAACAGAATTTCAGTTATATTCAGGACTCTTTCAGAAAGAAAAAAAAAGCAATATTAAAGAAAAGAAATTTCCAACATATCATTTGCTGAGTATAGAAAAGACGTATCATCGTTCTTTCAAGAGAAAAGAAGAAGCCATATCTCATTCACACACCAAACTTTTTTTTTTGAGAATAAAAAAAAATAAGTTTGGTGTGTGAATGAGATATGGCTTCTTCTATAAAATAACTAGTAAAATCAGAAATGATATGTTGGGAGTTAAAGGTCAATCTTCATAACTTTTGGGACACGAAACTAACTAGTAAAATCAGAAAACTATATATTCAAATATATGACAATTCTAATCTAAGAAAAGATTTATTAATTCAAATTCAAATAAAATTAGATTATAAATAAAATTTTGCGTACGACAATGTTATAATAACTCAAATTCGAAATTACAATTTATTACACTATCTATATACTTTTGCCAGATGCGAAACGTAGGGCTAGCTAAAACAAAATCAATGGCTTGAAGCGAGTATGATACAGTAGATCCACAAAAGGCTTGTATTACAACATTCTTTACGAATGCAGCCATTATAACCAACTTCCCTGATTCGGCTCCTTTCCTCCCCTTTCTTTCTGTCGCCTCCTCGTCTCTCTTTCCGACCAACTAAATTACCCGAAACCTAACAACCTCCTTGTCCTTTGAGCTGATCAAACACATTTATTTATTTATTTTATTTTATTTGTTGATCAAACACATTTAACACAGCAAAAACTTTAAAATGTCTTTCTTCATTGGTATGGTTATTGGGTTCTCGGTCGGGATCGGTCTCATCGTAGCATTTGCGCGCTACCAGACTGCTAGATCCCTGAGGCGAGCCCAATTGGTATGCTTCAATTTAATTACTTGTTACGTTTTAGACGTGGTTGCTAGTGTATTTATTTCTGTATGGTTGTTATAGTACATGGTCGGTCTCTGATGATTATGTGCTCTCTCTGTGTAAGCGTAGGCTAAAACGGTGGCCGCATTTGCAAGAATGACGGTGGCGGATTCGAGAAAGATCCTTCCGGCTGAGTTTTACCCTTCTTGGGTTGTCTTCTCACAACGACAGAAGGTAAGTTAAACCACCTTTCTTCATTCTCCTTTTTTCTCTATGGTAATCCCAACACGTCTCGTCACGAGTCTTGTATGGATATTCTCTCAACAAGTTTGGATGTTGGATTCTTTGGAAAATGCAGTTAACTTGGCTCAATTGTCAGCTGGACAAGATTTGGCCATACGTGGATGAGGTTATTATATATGCATATTTGTATGAACATGAATTCTCTCACACTTGATTTCCTTTCTTTCCATTAATCTGGGATTGGCTTTTGTTCTTCTGTTTCGTTGGGCGTGGCTTAGGCAGCTTCCGAGCTCATACGAAGCAGCGTCGAGCCAATTCTCGAACAATACAGGCCAGCGATTCTCTCCTCGCTAAAATTTTCGAAGCTGACCCTTGGTACTGTGGCTCCCCAATTCACTGGTAATGGTTTGGATAGCTGCAGCTGGTACAACAAGTACTTTTTTACACCAATAATTACACCCGCCGGAAATTAAACCTGGAATTCCGTCAATTTATATATGCGTTGTACTGGCCCTTTTGGCAATACAGCAAGTACTTAGAATGTTAGATTAAGTGACCCGGATGTGATATATATGGAGTTGTTGATGGTGATGAACAGGGGTGTCTATAATTGATGAAGAAAGTGGGAGTGGAGGGGTGACCATGGAGCTGGAGATGCAGTGGGATGGCAATCCAAACATAGTGCTTGCTGTTAAGACCAAAGTTGGCGTCGCACTTCCCATCCAAGTAATTCTTTTCTTCTCGATCGTTGCTTAGTATTGATGTTTATTTCTTTCGGGTTGGATACGGAATTTCTGACAAAATTTGGAACTCGCAATTTTGATCAATTTAGTGTACTTGTTGCATATCCAACTTCTTCTTCTTAATCTTCATTTAGGTAAAAGATATTGGCTTCACTGGGGTTTTCAGGTTAATCTTCAAGCCACTAGTCGGAGAATTCCCCGGTTTTGGTGCTGTTTCTTATTCCTTGAGACATAAGGTTAGATGCTCTCTCCTTTTCAGATTGCTTGTTTTGTATGGCTTCAGTCTTACGTGCACGGAGATGCTAAAGGAAGCATCTAATTTGCTTTTCCACCTGCAGAAAAAGCTCGATTTCACTCTTAAGATCGTCGGTGGTGACATCTCCGCGATTCCGGGCATCTCTGATGTTATTGAGGTTTGTTCGAAGCTCTTTGATGCTTCACCATTCGGTTTTCTGTTTGTATTGGACAATGTTATTGCTGAAAGAGGTGACAACTGATTTGCAGCTGTAAGATGCTGAGATATGATCACTTCATAACTGAAACCAGCAACTGGAATATCTCACAGAATTTCAATGACATGTTCTCCAGGAAACCATTCGGGACGCTATCGAAGATTCGATAACCTGGCCAGTTAGGAACATCGTACCGATATTAGTTGGAGATTACCGGTAACCCTCTATTACACAAGAGCTTCAGTTTTGACCCACAGCTGCTCGTCTCATCATAGTACTCCATTCCTCTTCAGTGACCTTGAGTTGAAGCCAGTAGGAACACTAGATGTGAAGCTTGTCCAAGGCAAAGATCTTACGAACAAGGACCTCATTGGGAAGTCTGACCCGTATGCTGTCCTATTTGTGCGGCCGCTGCGAGACAGAACAAAAACTAGCAAGACAATTGTGAGACAAGTTCCTTTTCTGCAATTGTGCGTTTGTTTGCTTAATGCTCCTGGATCCATTATAATCTGGCACACCATCTTTCAGAACAACAACTTGAGTCCTATCTGGAATGAGCATTTCGAGTTTGTCGTGGAGGATGCATCCACCCAACACCTGACGATAAGAGTCTTTGACGACGAAGGAGTTCAGGCCTCCGAACTGATAGGTTGCGCTCAAGTAGCACTCAAGGACCTTGAGCCTGGCAAAGTGAAGGATGTCTGGTTGAAACTGGTCAAGGACTTGGAGATCCACAGAGACAATAAATACAGGGGTGAGGTAAAAAGCTGCAGTAAACTTGTCAACTAAATCTTGCTGAAACGTCTCGGAGCGAATCTATCCGCCTCCTCCTCGCTGCTCATGCTGCTACCTTGCTTTAGATAACAGAGGATTTCACTAGTTATGATGATAAACACCAACTTTTTCTTGGTGTAGGTACAATTGGAACTTTTATACTGCCCTTATGGAGAAGAAACCCACTTGAAGAATCCTTTCAACCCTGATTTCCAATTGACCAGCCTGGAGAAGGCGATAAAACGTGGATCCACCGAAGAAAATAATGCTGCCCCAACCAGAACCGAGTCAAGCAAGAACAATGTAATTGTCAGAGGTGTACTATCAGTTACTGTGATAGCTGCAGAAAACCTGCCAGTGGTAGACGTGATGGGAAAGGCCGACCCGTTTGTCGTTCTTATCATGAAGAAATCAGATACCAGAGTCAAAACCAGGGTCAGACTGGATCTTATATGCCCGACCTATCCTTCTTCCAAGCAACATTATTCATATCATTTAGAAAACTGACTTGTCTTCCCCCTTCTCAGGTGATAACCAACAACCTGAATCCGGTTTGGAATCAGACATTCGATTTCGTCGTGGAGGACGCATTGCACGACATGCTGATTGTTGAGGTCTGGGATCACGACACCTTTGGCAAGGTAATTAATTATTCAGTTTTTGCATTCTGCAATTTATCCAAGAGTCGACATCTGCCTTGTTAAAATCTTCATATCTAATTCAGAGCCTTCTTAAAGTAGTCAGTAGGTGGATTCACCACACTCACAACTAATCCCGACAATGTTGTCTCATCATTAGTTGTCCCAATGGTGCCCATTATTATAAGTTTTCATCTAAGGTAACTCTCTTCTACTAATGTTTCAGGATAAAATAGGGAGATGTATCATGACACTGACGCGGGTGATATTAGAAGGCGAATTCCAGGAGAAGTTTGCTCTGGACGGTGCGAAGTCGGGAAAGCTGCTCTTGCATCTCAAGTGGACACCGCAGCTCAAATTCCGAGAGACTTGACCCATCGGCAACTTATCCGGGATGCTCTGCTTCCACCCTCTTATAGATCTCTGCATTGAAGGAGAACAAATCAAGTCTTTTAACAGGATGAACTACAAGTTCTCCAAAGGATAATCAAATTTGGAAAACAGGAAGGCCAAAGAAAATGCAGTATAAATTGTTTCATAACGCATACTTCTGATCTTTGGGACAACAAATGATTTCATTAGATTAAGCTTTGCTGCCCATTGATTGCTTTTGGATGCTTCACGTTTTTCTGTTGAGTCTTCGGACCCAATCGAAGTTCCTCACCACTCGTATCAACTCTCGTTAAACGCATGCCTTACTAGCAGAGAAAAAAGTTCGGAATTCACTATACGAGATACGCGACACATAACTACTAACACTAAATTAGCCCGTTTTGAATTTGAGTCGTTGAGAACGCTTGTGAGAATTTTGTCGCCTTTTAAAAAATTTATCCTGATTAGCCGATCCTATGAATATGATACAACATAAAACTACTCCGGCTCAAATCGTTGGGTTCGTGAACCCTAAATCATAAACATCATAATCGGAGACCTCAAGGCAGGATTCTCCGGGCGCGTCGGGTTCGAACTCGGACCCACCACCGCTCATGGTTCGGTGTCGCCTGCCACCTAACCCACCTCAAATCGTCGCCGTGAACGTCTTCAATTTTGTGACGGTTCTTCGGAGAAAAGAGTTAGGAGAAAGAATTTTATTTTGGAAAAAAAATTGGAACTAATTGGTGTCGGTGATGTTTCATGCATTGACACGTCATCAAGAAACCAACACAAGGTGTCTCAAAAAAAGAAATCAACACAAGGCAGTCTTTTTTTGGAAAATAAAAACCGAACTCTGAATATACAAACTTTAAAAAATGATTTGTATATTACCAGACTTTTTGTAATTTTATACTATATCTAATATAAAAATAACAACAAACTTCACCTACCCATCTCAAAGAAAGGCGTTACTCGGGTCCATCTTTTCATCCGGGTACTCGAAACTTTCTAGTAGTCGTTACTTACAGATAAGACACCACACTCCAAAAGAAAAAGGTTTTAATTCTCAAAAAGAGAAAGAAAAGGTTTCCTTTTTCCAAAAGAAACCAAAGAAAAAAAATTTAAATTCAAGTATCAAAAATATAATATATATTATCGAAATAACCGTCGTATAGAAACAGAATGCGACAATGGACCGCTCAAGAAATAGAGCTTACCAAAGAAAAGTTAAACCACCAAACAAGTTGCTGACGGTTCTAAGCACAAGACAGTAGTAGTTCAAGTTCAAGTAACACTACTCATACCCCATAAATAATTAATTTTTCTCTCATCAAATTACTATTCAATCAAACTCAATCCAATTCAATCTAATCTAATATTTTACCATTTTTATTAGTGATTTCATCCAATCTGCTCACAAAATAAAAAAATAATTTCTCTCTCATCCACGTATTATTTATAATTTATTTATGTTTACATATAAATTGTAATAAATATATAAAATTACGCATCATAAATATATAATTATTATTCCTGAATTTTAATTTTTATAATCACATAAATAATATCTACCAGTATATATTTCAATGAATAATATTGTATCATGTATTATTATGATTGAATTAAGATTTAAAAAAAAAGTGGCCGATCGCCGCTCGATTGGCCGAACCGATCGGCCTATTTCATTTCCCTTTCAATTTTTTTTTAAAATTTTCCTTTGTCTGCTAGCTGTGAGCGATTGGTGATGCTCACCAATGCAGCTAGCCTAAGTAGTTGACTGGTAGGTTTCGTTTGCTTTTTCCTTTCCTTGAGTTAAGCTTCTCTGGATTCTCAAAAAACAAAAAAAAAAGAGTTAAGCTTCTTTGGGAAACCCAGAAACCCTACCAAGAAAATTACCAGATTAATCCTTAGTTTCTTGCATCTAAACTTCACATCGAAGCAAACATGGAACAGGAAAGAGGAGGAGAACCCAAAGAAGACGACAACGACGCCGCTTTGCTACCCTTTCTAGAATCTCTAAGAACAGCTTCAAAAGATCTTCAAAGAAACACAAACCCGATCTTCTTGGCTACCCATTTCTATCCGACCCAGAACTTCTCCTACATTGAAGCTCTCCTCCCCCAAGCCGATACATTGTCGCTAACTCCCAACCTCTCCAAGCTGGTCCATCTTTTGTCCGGCCTAAAAACCCTCCTCCAGAACCTGAAGGAGACCCAGGGCTACAGAGTCACGTCCATTCTCCGCCGCCGGA
Source organism: Hypericum androsaemum (assembly GCA_963995505.1). NCBI lineage: Eukaryota > Viridiplantae > Streptophyta > Magnoliopsida > Malpighiales > Hypericaceae > Hypericum > Hypericum androsaemum. The sequence continues at coordinate 18,393,413 of OZ023190.1, forward strand.
TAATCAGCTACCAGATTTACCAGGCCTTGTTCGCGATCGAGGCGGAAATCCAACGCTACATTGACCACGAACTCGTTAAGAAGCTCGTAGCCACGCTCCGGGACGACGACGACGGATCAGAGGGGGCTAAGTTGAGTGTCTTGAAGGACTTTGAGGAACGGTTGTTGCAAGGATTTGACAGGGACTTCCAGGAGATGGTCTTAAAGGGCAGGGTGTTTTATCTCCTGGAGTCGTTGCTATGTGAGCCCGGCTGCGACACCAAGATCAGGGAGCTCGCGGCTGGTGGGGTCCTGGCCTTGGTCAAGTTCAACAAGGATGTGTTCGTTGGGTTGGTGTTGATGGGTCCCATCGTTGGTGCCCTGATCTCGATGGCCTCGGGTTGCTCCGTTCGGGTGCTCTGCTCCCTGATAAAGCTGGTCAGGACCCCGCTGGTCGACGAGATGGAATCCGGCGGGTTGATCCCGCGGGTCGTCGGGCTACTGGCTTCGTGCCACGTGGAAGTGGTAGCGGGAGGCGTGGGGTGCGTCTGCGAGGTTGCGTACGTCGGGAGGGAGGAGGTGGTGAGGGAGTTGTTGGAGCTTGGCGTGGTTGAGAAGCTGGTGGAGTTGCAACGGTCGAGCGATGACCATCAATGCAGTGGGAGACAGCAATGTAATAATGGAGTAGCTATTGCTTTGGACAAGGACGAGGACGGGGAGGAGGCGAGCTTGGTGGGGCCGAGGTGGCCGATGTTTTCTGGGTGCGTAGCGAGGTTCGCTGTGCAGGTGGAGGTGGGGCAGGGGCCGAGCAGGAAGGAGAGGAAGGAGTTCAAGCAGGAGATACTCAGGAGAGTTGGGGAGGCCTCTGTTTCTGAGGCAGAGGCCGCGAGTATTGTCGCTGAGGTCCTTTGGGGCTCTTCCCCTTAGAAGAAGTTAGAAACGATGTGCGACTCTGTTCTCTCTTAATTAGGTCCAATTGATGTCTTTATTTTGGAATAGTTTATATATTATAGATGAATTAGACACCGTTAAGTTCATAGAGAATTACTTGATGGGTATTATCTATAATGTAATTGTAAACAAATTAAAAGGGATTTAGCAGTTTGGTACGTTTGTTTTGGGTTCAAATTGTAATGTTCCTATTTTTTTTTTTTTGAAAAATTACGCTCAAGTCTCTGTAGTTTGATCCCCCTCCCTCTCAGGTCCTTGCATTTCTAAAATCTATGCTGACTTCCCCATGTTTGGTTTTAGAAATTCTCGGGTCCCTGGCTGACGTCAACAACCATTTTTTCATTTTTTTGTCATGAAAATGACCAAAATACTCTCAAAAAAGAAAAAAATACTCATCATCTTCAATCTCAAGAAGACCATCTTCAACCTCTCAACAAACTAACAAAAATCTAAGAACAAGAACAACATTCGAGTGTGAATTCAGAGATCAGATGCAAACAACAAAGTATTTAGAGGGCTAGCGAACACCAAAATCAAAAAATACCAGTGAGCAAAGCTTCAAAAATTTGACAGCAACAAATCCTAACAATCGATCAACTAAGATTCAAACTCTCTCAAATCTAATAACAGGGCTAGCTCAAAGCAGTTAAAAGAAACTGGGGTTTGGGTTAATCGACTTCCTCAAGTTGATGGGTTTTAATTTATTCCCATACTCCTAACATGCAAATTATATGATAGAAAGGAACTGGGGGAAGCAGTAAATAGGAAACCACCAACCAAAACACACTATTTACAGAAATCACAATAACCTAAAAAAAATTCCCAAATCTGAAACCCTAATTTATTCACTTGAAACCCTAATTTATTTAAAAGAAGAAGAAGAAAGCCAAACGCCATGAAATACCTTTTCAACCTAATACCGTTTCATGGTGTTCATATTTATTTTTGCGGTATATCCGAAATCGGTGGTGGTTACGGTCCACTTCTTCGCCACGGCCCGACCCAGGTAGGGGCATATCCGAACACAGAGTTGCTGATTTTTCCTCACCGATTGAGGAGATCGAGAGAGATGGTAGAGAGCCGGCGAGACCAGGTGACAGGCGGGACAGAGGGTTTGATCGCCGGCGGACCTGGTCACGGGCTGGCAGAGGGTTTGGTCTCTGGCGGACCCGGGTTTGGTCGCCGACGAACCTGGTGACAGGCCGGACAGAGGGTTTGGTCGTCGGCGGACCTGAATTTGTCGCCGGAATGCACATTTCTATTCACCGAATTCGTGAAACCTTGACAACTTCTGTTCGATGATGCCAAGGAATTTTTTATTAATTTTTTTGGTAATTTTTGGTTGAGTTTTTGTTAATTTCATCTGTTCTTGGTTGGTGTTGTTAATGTCTAAAAGTTAAAAAATGTTTTTTTAAAAGTATTTTGGTCATTTCTATAAAAAAAATGAAAAAAATGAGTGCTGACAGAATCCGAGAGTACATAAAACCAAACATACGAGACGTCAGCGTTGATTTTAGAAATGCAAAGACCCGAGAGGGAGGGAGATCAAATCACACGAACCTAAGCATAATTTTCTTTTTTTTGCCTCTGGGAAATAAGAAAGAATTTATTGATTATTTATTCGAATTCAAATTTGATATTATCTAATCTTTTATTTATATTCCAGTGTATGGATATAGAATAATACGTTGGCAAATAAAATTTATATAATAGGGCAAATTATCCTCAGATTCTTGAATTATAGTTTTATCATTCGCAGATCTTTGTGTTTCGAAAATAGTATATGAGGTCCCTACTTTTTGTAAAAATGTTGGTCTGAGATCCCTGGCTGACGTCAGCACTCGATATTTTATTTTTTGTCATGTGAAATTACCTTTATGCCCTTGAACAAAAAAATAAAAACATGGGACCCGAGGGTATTTTGGTCATTTCACATGACAAAAAAAACAATAGGTGCTGATGTCAGCCAAGGACCCGAGACCAACATTTCTCTAAAAAGCAGGGACCGCATACACTATTTTTGAAATACAGGGACTTGCGTGTGATAAAACTATAATCCAAGGATCTGAGAGTAATTTGCCTATATATTAATAGTAATAATAAGCGGTGGACTTCACTCTCTTTTTGCCAATTAATTCTACTTCCTATTTTGGTTGCCTTATCGCATTCGCGGCCCCGAATTGGGTGCAGGGAGTAATATGGTCCCCTGTACCGTACATAATTGAACATGGTCCTTTGATCTCGATGACTAGTCGCACGTCAGAGATCTGACAGTTGTAATTATCTAGGAATATTTTTGTCTTTTAGCGCTTATCTCCCTTTTTCCTCCTTTCTTCTCTCTCATCCTCCCTCGTTCTCTTTTCATTTTCTTTGCTTCTCTCCTTTCTCCCTTATTCTCTCTCTCCCAAGTTCCAACCCTAATTAAAAATCCATGGTTTCAGATCTTTATGTCGACAATGTTGCCACGAGCCCGACGCCGACTACCACTCCAACGCCGACGAGGAGCAGGCCGAAGTTCGTTTGTGAAGAAAGGGCGATGGTGAGAAGCGATCGATAGGTTTTGGTTGGAGAGTCACAACTTTTTACTCTAGAGTCTAATTAAGGTGATTCAAGTTGATGTATGAAGTTGAGACATATATCTACAATTTTGTAGTTTATGACTTATTCAAATTCGAAGCGTAAGGATATCGAAAATATGTTTGAATTTAAGAGTTGACCGTGCTATAGTCGACAAGTTTTGGTTGGAGGCCACAACTTCTTACTCCAAAGTCCGATTAAGGTGATTCAAATTGCTGTGTGAAGGTGAGACGTATATCTACAACTTTGATGTTTATGACTTCTCTTAATTTGGAGAGTAAGGATGTCAAAAATATGTTCGAAGTGCTAAGTTTTGTCAAATGACATGCCCGATTATGTCTAAATGGCAGACTCGGTTATGTCAAATGACATGTCCAGTTATGTCTAAATGGAAGATCCGATTATGTCCAAAAGGCACGCTCGGTTACTATAAAATGGCATACCCGATCATAACCAAATGGCATCCTATGTACGTTAAAATGGCATGTCTGGTTATGTCTAATGGTATGCCCGATTAATATTTAATAAAATACATGTTAAATTAAATAATTAATCAAATAGCATACTCGATTATGAATAAATGACATGCTTGGTTACAATTAAATGTCATGTCTGATTACGATAAAATGACAAGTGCGGTTACAATAATATTTAAAATAATAAAAAATTAATTAAATTATGTATAATAATTTTCATGAATTTTTTTGGGTTCGATGCTTTTTAAAATTAATAAAAAAAGTAATAAAAATTGGTGCGCTTTCCTATACACGTGGAGTAATCCACCCACCACCATGCGCGTCAAGTACTCACATCCTTAGAAGGTGGGTACGCGAGTTTGTTCTTTTACTCCTCCTCCGTTTGGTACACTTTCCTGTACACAATCTGTAGCCGCATTTACGACCGCCATAAAAATAGTATATTGTCCACGTAGGAGCGAGAAAACCACCGAACCAGACCGTGCAGAGAGAAAAAGAGAGGAAGAAAGAGAGAGAGAGAGCAATCAAACTTAATTAACTAATAACCAACCACTAAACTCAAGAAAAGCACTAAGACACATAAATTTGGAAGATGGTTCACCGTTTATTTTGCCTTTTTACTTCCCTTGCTCAGCGGTTTAACCATTTGGTTAGATTGAAGCACACGTCATTAAAGGAAAGGGGAGGAGCGATCTCGTAACAAAAGATCTGGGCTTGGGAACAAAATTTCCTCCTCCTAGGGGTTGGATTGGTCAAAATTTGATAAAGTTGGAATTTTTATGATAATGAGTTGGAAGTATAAAGGTGGGCTGTTCTTGATAGCTACCGTGGTTATTATATGGGTTACATCCGCTGAAGTTACCCAGGTAAAACATGTGTTTTGCCCTCTTGGTGGATTTGTGTTTCTTTTGATGTTCAATGTGTTTGGTGGGTCAAATTTAGCATTTTTGAAGGTGATTTGGGATTTTATTGTTGGGACTTTGATGGTGTTTGAAAAATAAGGCAGGTAGATTGTGATATTGGGCCTTCCCGGTTGATCAGATGGTTGATGTTGGCAGGAATTAGTTGAGTTGCTTCCTTAATGTGTACTTTGGAATAAAGGTTTCAGGTTGCTTTACCGATCGGAAAAATGTGGAATTTTCGTGTCTCCCTAGATTAGGAGTTGGTGTTGAAGATGGGCAGCTATCTGTTGAGAAATGATTTGCATCGTGTTGACTAAGTTCTGGTCTTTGAAAACTTTGGACCTTGTCTACGTTGGTTCGTGTCTAAACTCGGTGGTATTTTGAATGTATCAGGATATCTTCGCGGACTATAAGCAGCCGTTTGCGGTGACTTATCTTGGAGCTTCTCTAATGGTAGTTTACCTCCCTATAGCGTTTCTTAAAGATTGGCTATGTAATCTACTGAAGCGTGGTTCTTCGAAAACTGGGAAAGATGTAGATAGCACAAAGGAAGTTTCGGATGGATTTAGCTCTTCCTCTCCAAGAAGTCGGAAGTTTATGGAGATGGAACTTCAGGGACAATTGACGAAAAAAGACAGTGACGCAGATTTCTCAGTTCATGATGAAGCAAAGCCGTTGGTAACTAAGCTTAAAGAAGATGCAACTGTATTTAAGGCTGATAAGGAGCTCACAACAAGAGAAGTTGCTACCTATGGCTTCTATATCGCCCCAATCTGGTTCATAACAGAGGTAAGGTTTGTCTGTAAAACCTAATTACTCATGTCTGCCCAAAAGAAGGTTTTGACATCATCTGTTAGTCCGGCACACGTGTTGTCTCAGTATTCGTTTGGCTCAAGACTTTAAAGTTTACTCTATTTTTGTTTTGCTCGCAGTACTTATCGAATGCTGCACTGGCACGCACCAGTGTCGCAAGTACAACTGTATTATCCTCAACATCCGGACTTTTTACTCTTTTCATTGGAGCATTTCTGGGGCAAGATACCTTAAATGCTGCAAAAGTTATTGCTGTCCTAGTGAGCATGGCTGGTGTAGTCATGACTACATTAGGAAAAACGTGGGCACCAGATGACGAAAAGATGAATGCTTCTCTGTAAGTCTTTAAATTATCTTTAACGTGTGTTCTTGAATTTCCTCTGGCCTAACGCCATTGTGTAAAAATCCCACTGTTGTTCTCTCTGCTCCCCAGAGATAACAAACGAAACAGCTCATGAGCACTTAATCGAGATTGAAGGAGTATAATTAGCATCAGTCAGGTCTACTTTGGCTGATATAACTCGATAAATTGCAATTCACCTGATGTTTCAGGATTGCATTGTTTGACTTGCTGGGATCTAATTATCTTGCCTCCCGTCATCCATGTCGGGATTCACATTAACTTTCGTGTTTAGCGATGCAGAACGTTCACTTGTTGGGGATCTTTTCGGCCTTCTCTCAGCCATGTCATATGGGCTGTTCACAGGTATGGTGCAGCTTTTTTACCCCTTTTGAGGTTCTTTCTCCCCTGGTTCTTAAACTGGATTCTTCTAACTGTTGCCAATCATCGCCCTTTAATGTTTTTACAGTGCTCCTCAAGAAGTTTGCTGGTGAAGAGGGAGAAAGAGTTGACGTACAAAAGTTGTTTGGATATATAGGGTTATTTACCCTGGTAACGTTATGGTGGCTAGGTAAGAAGGTGCCTCTATATTCCATAATATACTAGCCCTTACAAATATCCTGCTCGTGGACTGAAATGGACGCTTGATTTGCCTCGCAGTTTGGCCATTGACAGCCTTGGGAATTGAACCCCACTTTACCATTCCGCACTCTCTTAAGCTCGATGAAGTTGTTCTTGCCAATGGTCTTGTCGGAAGCGTCTTATCCGACTACTTTTGGTAAGAGAACCACCGAGCTGCCTCGAATTCAGATTCAGCCAACTTACACTGTCGATCTAACATGATAATATTATATCAGGGCACTGTGTGTGGTGTGGACAACTCCGCTAGTTGCTACGCTAGGAATGTCGCTCACGATCCCCCTGGCTATGATGGCCGACATGATGATTCATGGGCGTCATTATTCAGCAATCTACATTCTCGGTTCCACTCAGGTATCCTATACAACTAAACCCATATACATGGATTTCTCTTACCCTTGGCATAAACACATTCGGTGTTTAGTTATCTGCGTAAGAAACACGTATTTGCAGCGTTCGAACCGTAAAACCAGGATACCATAAACATCCCTCTTTAACGTTGTCACGCGTCTGGTGTGTGGATGCAGGTTTTTGCAGGATTCGTAATAGCTAATCTATCTGATTGGTTCTCCAAAAAGCTGGGGTTATAGCAGTCATCAAGATCGTTGACTTGAGCCATCACAATTCTTTCTTGGGTCCCTCCACAAGTATGACTCCAAATTCGAGCCTCGGCATCAAACCAGTTGTGAATGATCAGAAACATCTTCTCGTTATTTATCAATGAATGAATGTGTAAATGAAAGCCTAAAATAACGAAGTTTTGAATACCAACATTTGTGTCGCTTCAATTGAACCTTGCAACAAATGGCAGCCCAATTATTAAGTAAAATAATTCAAACGGAATTTAATTTCGAAGGGAAAATGAAATGGACTGCGGACAAAATATTACAGTAATCTTAGCCATTCCTGTTAACAATAAATTCATGTATAAAATAAAATCCAAACATAAAATAATAGGTAATCCATCACTAATTAATCTACGCCGAGTTTGTCATACAATTGTGGTAGCCCATCACAAGCCCACGTCCGGAGCCCATTATCTCGTAATAAACAGCCCATAACATGGTCCACGAGATGACATCGGAACGTCCGAATTAGGGATACCAGAAATATCCATATCCTAAGGGTCGAATCTTACTATTATCCTACGAGTCTAGGGTATGTTGACTTTGACTGGGTCTTGGGTAGGGTATGGGTAGGGTCCATGTTTAGAGTTAAGGTATAGGGTAGGGTATGAATCCATAGCTAGACTATGTGGATTGGATCATACCCTTATATTTTTACCCTATTTTAGGCTCTACCATAACTAGACTCTAGTTGAACCCTAATTAGACCGAATTGATAATATATATAATATACTTTACGGTTAACTTTAACATATTTATTAAGTTATTCCACAACCAGTTTAGAAGATGTCGTGAATAATGAATCACTAGAAGCCGACATGCTATATTTTTCTTTTGTTGAATTGTTTATGTACTTCAAAATCTTTAAAAAAAATTGAAATTATTGAAATTAAATTGAAAAATTTGACGTTTTATCAATTTTCTATTGAATGTTGATGTATAACGTGGTAGATGTCTTAACTTTTTTTAATTTTATATAAAAATTAATTTTTGATTAAAAATTATCATAATGCAGAAGGTTAAAAGGTCGGACCCTACAAACCTACAAACCCAGAAGGATAGAATATAAATCTAACAATAATAAAAGAGGGGGCTAACAGGAAGGAAGAAGGAAGAAGAAGATTACATAATCCGCCATGGGATCCAAGTTCGCGAGATCGAGACCGGCTGTTCTAATCCTTTTCTTGCAACTCATCCTCTCACTCTTTGCGACTTGCTCCGGGTTAGTTCTGTCTCCTTCGACCTCTTTCCCTTGTTTCTATTTTTCCCTTGGATTTCTCTAGAAGTAACTGATCTAATTTAGGTTTTCGCAGATATTATCTCGTTTCTTTCTGCACGTACTATCTATTAGTAACTGCGATTGATGTTCTTCTGTAGGTCCGGAGAGGGGCAAGTAATTAGCGGTCGAGTGAAGATTCCAGGTAATTTAGTTTGTAACTTTATTTTCTTCAACGATGAGTTCTTTGTCTTAATCCGAGTTAGGGAAAACATCCGTTTGCGCATTGTAGGTTGAATTTTTTTTTTAATGATCGCTGAACAAATAGCGGAAGTAGATGGCATATTAGTGTATTCGCATTTGGATCGAGTGGTATTAGATAAATGAGTAGATAGCAGATTGGTTGAGATCCGCTATTTACAGTTTTGGTTTATTCAATCCATGTACGAACTTAGTCTATGTGGATTATCTAGCTTTAGATGGCTATGTTGTCTGGATCACATTTTTAGGTGTCTAGAATAGTTTTCTGGTTCGGAATGGAGGTTGATGGTGGTTTCAACTTTCAAGAACCATATCAGTGTAGTGCAATGTGACCATTCATATGCACGGATTAATCAAGATAAGGTTGTTAGGCTGCCGATGTTGTTTGCTGATGAATGGTGGCTGGAGATTGCAATTTCTAATAAAAGAGCAAGAAGTGCAACGCAGATTTTTGGTTTTGAATGGTTAATTTCAGAAATGTCCCGCGAAGGTGTTGAAGGGCCATATTTGACCATGAGTGTATTTGTTTTTCTTCATGATTCTGCAACCCGCTGTTGTTAGGGTGACCAATCAATGAATAATGATGGCTGCAAAGGTTTCCTCTTCAGTAAATTTCTGCTTCTACTAAGCTAGTTACACTTTTTGCTCATGTGTTGCTTCAGATTGTACCATGATGCTAGCTTCGTAACTTGGTGCTATTTTCTTAATGCTTGATGGTCTCAACATATAAACTAAGAACAACAGAAGTCAAAAACCCTTGTGTGTGTTTATGCTTGTTTATTTCCGTTTAATCTATGCAGAATCTTAATAGGTCGAGTTAACAGGTATGGCTGGCAAAGGACTTGGAGCTGCTGGAAAGATGTCAAATGTCAAAGTGATTCTCAATGGAGGCCAAAGCACTACTTTTCTGAGGCCAGATGGATATTTTTCTTTGTATCCTACTATTTTGAAATTGAGTCGGACTATATTCTTGCTAGATTGAAAGCACCTTGAGACTTGTTTTCCCATTTTTTTTCTGCAAATATCATAGGGATTCCAAGTTTTGGCTTGTCTCTAACCCAACTGAATAAACTGTGGTGAAAGATAGAAATTGCTGCTTGTTAGTTGTTGTTCAAAGGTATCTTTGATGTGGGTGATTGGCTACTGATTGATGACATTCTATACTGGCTGTAAGATAAAAGTGACAAAAATGACAATAGGTTGAGCTGCACTTTGTTTTAACTTGCATGTTCACAAAAAGTCTGCATTTTAGTGCGCTGGAACGCCCTCTGCGTGCCTTTGATGCTGTCAAATTGCTATCTACTCAAGATGCCTTGATTTGTGCTCCTTTTGTTGTGGTTGTATGAGGTTGGACAGCTGAGGGTCCCAGGGTTACCTGTTGGTCATTGATAGAAGAATAAACATTAAATTTTGGTTGTTGTAAATGCTGAAAGTATCTTGTTAGGAAGCATTTATCGGCTAACTCAAAGCAGCATTTTTTCCTCTGTTGCACTTGCATAACATCTTTTAACACAATAAGCCATAAAGTCATTAGTCATAAAAGGGTGAAATCTCCTCCTATCAACTTTCGGTAACATGTTTCCTTGACTGGTTTGCCAAAGCCATGAAGTACCAGCAGGGACACACTTAATCGAAGTGGCTGCAATTGGATACTTCTTTTCTCCGGTGTGTTGTTTTTGTCTTTTCTGAAATGTTATAGATGTTGCTCTGTATGGTAAATCTTCTTATTCTGCAAATATTTTTCTTTAGGTCCGGGTTGATGTTAGTGCCAGATTCCCAGGGAAGGTTCAGGCTGCATTGACAGAGAACAGAAGAGGTTTGAGTGAGTTGATATTAGAACCACTCCAGGAGCAACAATACTATGAGGTCACATCACATTCTCTTGTCTTTCTGGTTGCTTGTTGACTTAATTCGTACATGTTTTGTTCATGATGCATCTCCTGTCACAGGTCCGGGAACCCTTCTCCATCATGTCAGTGGTAAAGAGTCCAATGGGTCTCATGATTGGTTTTATGCTAGTGGTTGTGTTCATAATGCCTAAGATGATGGAGAACATGGGTAAAGTACCTTTTCCTCTTACTTGTTATATGCTTGAATCAATTGATCATCTTGCATCGAGGGGATCCATTGCAGCCTTCATATTTGCTTGACTTGTTCGGAACTATCACGTGTTTGGCCCCCCTCAAATCCTCAACAAAGCTTCTTATTGTCAAAACAATGACTATTTCTTGTCCAAGTTTCGTATTCCCTCATTTTGTCACTGTAAATGTGTTTTGTGCTGTAACAGATCCCGAAGAGATGAAGCGAGCACAAGAAGAAATGAGGAGCCAGGGAGTCCCCTCCCTTGCTAACCTTTTGCCAGGGGCTGCCAGGAGCTAGGAACTCTGACCACACGCCATTCGATTTTGGATGGAAACATGCTATTCGCTTTAAGTCTCATCTTCTTCCTCGTTCAGATGCGGAAGAACGTCCGTCCGGGAACCGGTAACTCGGTTTCTATGGTTTGAATTGCTAACTTATCTCCGGTAGTGGGTAGCAAGCTTATTCACATTGTACTCCGCTAATAACTTATAATTTGCAACTTTTCCCCCCTCTACGTATGTTGCACGCAAGAAGGAACACTAGTCTCCCTCCTTCAGCTACTACCTCTCCCCCTTTTCAATTCTTCAGTTCATCCATACAAGCTAGTGATTAATCACATGTTCATCGTATTACCAAATCCTTGGTCCTTTTTTCTTTTCTTTTCTTTTTTTGGGTTAACCAAATTCTTGTTCCTTTATGAGAAAGAAAAAAACTCGACCAGAAAATAGCAAATAATCAGATGCCCTTTCTTAATCAATGCTCGTCTCTTGATCATTGTAATTGGTCTGGAATGATGCTATAATTCCATGCTCATAGATTATCAATGTTCAACCGAAATGAGATTTACGCGATAGAGAACTTGAATTATGAAAGTCAATATCGAGCCACACTTTAATAGGGTGCGAGCCCAACAGTTAAAAGACACTAGGAAAATTGGGCTGGGATGTGTATGGGCCTGGACATCTTGGCCCAGAATCAACAAGACATTTTAACTAAATGTTAATAGGTAAATATTTATATTCTCACCAGTGGCAGTCACGAATAAATTATCTATCATAAATCCCGTTTATAATGGTAAGTATTGACTACTAATTAATATTTATCCAAATTCCAAATCAGGAAAAAGCAGACCAGATCGATCACCCCACTTTAAAGTCTTAACCCCCACCCCAAACCAGAGCGGTTTAGACCTGACTTCACGTTAATGCGGCGTCGTTGAGATGGACAGCTTACCCACGACGGCGTCGTCTTCATCGAAATCGGAGAAACGCCGGAGATCCAAGTCCCAGGCTAACTCCTCCAAGCCTTCCCTCTTCCTCGTCTTCGTCTCCTGCCTTGCCTGGCTCTACATCGCCGGCCGGTATCCCTCCTTCCTTCCAATTGCCGGTCTCTCTTTTTCTTTCAAAATTTTGTAATTCAGAACGGCGCCGTTTGGTTGAATTATGCAGGTTGTGGCAAGACGCGGAGAACAGAGCAATACTTTCTAGTCTTCTCCAGAAGAATTCCGGCCAGGTTCTTTTTTTTTTAAATATGAAAATTAAATTAAATTTCACTTTCGATGGATCCACGAAACTCCGGATTCTGATTCGAGTGCGTTTGCGTTTCATGTGTTTCGTTTGGCGGGAGCAGAGGCCGAAAGTTCTCACCGTGGAGGATAAGCTAAATGTTCTAGGGTGCAAGTGAGTCTCTTTAGTTCTGCCTTTGGGTTTGAGAGAATCTGTTTGTGAGACATGGTGGTTAATTTGATAGGAATCTGGAGCGGAGGATCGTGGACGCGGAGATGGAGTTGACCTTGGCCAAGAGCCAAGGCTACCTCAAGAACCGGCTAGCTCAAACTGGGTCCTCTGCTGATCGTAAATACCTTGCTGTCATTGGGGTTTATACCGGGTTTGGGAGCCGCTTGAAGAGGAATGTCTTTAGAGGATCTTGGATGCCTAAAGGTAAGTTTACTTGGAATCAATCGGTCATATTGTTGCATAATGTAGGTAAGGGCTTGAAGACACTTGTTGCATATTGTAGGTAAGGCCTTGGAGAAACTCGAAGAAAGAGGAGTCGTGATCCGTTTTGTGATTGGTCGGAGGTTTTCTTTTTGACTCTATCTTCTACTTTTCTATAGCAAGGCTCGTATTTGTTTATGTATTGTTGCTTAATGATTAATGAGTTATGGTACTAACTATGATTATCAAACTGCAGTCCTAATAAAGGTGATAGCTTAGACCGTAACATCAATGATGAAAGCCACTCTACAAAGGACTTCTTGATTCTTGTGAGTTATTTTCTGCCTTCAGAAGTTATGTCGGCTCATTTTGTTTGTTGGGGTGTGCTCTATTAGTCACTAAGCTGCCCATAGTTAAGCATTGGAACTTGGAAGTCGATCATAAAATTAAATCTGCTAGCTGATTGCACTTACTGGTTGAAGAACAAACTTTTTTTAGATAAAGTTGGTCCCTGCTTTTTAAGGATAGAATATTGTTAATTCCTAGCCTAGGAGTACTTGACTTCTCCAAGTCAATGTTGTGGTGGACCAGAAAGCTGAAGCAGCCTCCTTTTAATTCCAGGAAGATCACGAGGAGGCTCAAGAAGAAATGCCTAAGAAAGCAAAGTTCTTCTTTAGTGCTGCTGTGCAGAATTGGGATGCAGAATTTTATGTGAAAGTCGATGACAACATCAACCTTGATCTTGGTGACTGTTCCACCTATATGTGAAAACAGCATCACAAGTTAGCCTGACTGAAACTTATTCTTGACATTTTCTTTTCCTTGATGGCAGAGGCATTGATTGATCTTCTTGAACGTCGCCGAAGTCAAGATGGCGCTTATATTGGCTGTATGAAGTCAGGAGACGTGATAAGTGATGAGTGCGTTTTCTGTCATTTGATTTTTTTTGTGTGTAAAATAAATTTACTGGAGAATAAAGGCATTTGGAATTCTTGTACAGTTTCCTTCAGTTAATCTCTTTTGTTATAATTATTTTGCTGGACAACCTTGTGTTTCTTCTCTCAATGTTTATCTGGCAATCCTGGTCTTCGTCTTAGCTTAACCTCATGATTGCTCGATCGTCTATTCTTGTTTTGCTGAAGCTTATTGCTTATTGAGCTTTGAGGTTTTTGAAATTAAGGCTCATTCTATGGTGTTGTTGCAGGGGTAAGCTATGGTATGAGCCTGACTGGTGGAAATTTGGGGATGAAAAATCGTAAGTGGTCCGATTGGAAGATGACCCGACTTGCTACTTGCACGGGTTACTTATATTTTTGCTTAAGTGGCTATTTAACAACTTTGATCTTTCTGTCAATTCTGCAATTTCAGATACTTTCGGCACGCAGCAAGTTCGCTCATTATACTTTCCAAGAACTTGGCTCAGTACATTAACATTAACAGGTCAGTCAGAATTCTATAGGGACAAGATCTCGAGTAAAAACATGTCTGTTTCATACTTTCGAGTAGCCATTCGGTGCAAGTTTATCTGCGATTAGATTCAGTAACTATTATATTTTATATTCCTAGATTGTATATCAGCTATTATTCTGTGAAGGAAGATTGTTAATCAGCTCTCTCTTTGTATGACTAAACATTATAGCAAATTTGCTTGTATCTTCTTATAAAGCTGCCGTGCTTGCTCATCTGGCATTGCTAGATAACAGTAACTTTATGAGGCTCTGGAAGCTAGTCTTTACAACAGTGCTACAAAAGCAGTTATGCTGGTGTGATATTTATACGGAATTAATGACGTTGGTGTCAATTTCTCACTGTTGTGTTGCTGCAGTGCGTCTCTAAAGACTTATGCTCACGATGATACATCAATTGGATCTTGGATGATGGGCCTTCAAGCTACATACATAGATGATGACAGACTTTGCTGTGGTAGCAAACAAGGTAAATGCTCTGAACTGGATAATTCTGGTTTGTCTGTTGCTCTTGGACTCGATTCATCCGCTTTGGAAAGCAGTCCTTTTCAGTTTTCTATCAAAATTGTGCTGTAATAGCTTTACGAATGCTGTTAGGAAAAGAAAAGAGAAAATACTTAGCAATGCGTGTTTTGAGATTTAGTCAGTTCATACTCTTGTTGATGCATCCCTGCTTTAGGGTCAGAAATGCTTGTTGCTAATGAAACACGTCCTTTGGTTTTGCAGACAAAATATGTTCAATATCTTAATCGGATACGCTGGCTTCATCTGGAACATCGGAATGGCGACGCCTTGGTGCATGCATGGACTTAGTCCCATTCAATGCTACTGCCCCAACTTCATTTTCCAGCATCCATATCCAGCTTGGGTCTCATCTGATAGACCATTTGTTCGATTATTCTTTCTCGGGTTTGGAATTCTCGTCAATTCTTTTCAGACACTGCACAGAGCTAACGAGACGGAGAGAGCACAGGCATATAGCGACTGTAGGACAGGACGGTTTCATATAACTTACATTGGACCCAACAGGGGTTTAATACTGCTCTGTAATAGCATTGTCCAGCGATTCCTGGCAGTCGAATAGACCAGTCGAATATATGGCAAAGTAGCTAATTTAGATAGTTCAACCATTGCAGTGTTTCCTATACAAGGCACCATGCCGTTGAAAAAAATTATAAAGGCATCTTAGAAAAAAATTTCTACTAATTTTAATCAAGATTAGAATTAGTAGGGATAGAAACGAAAACGAAAAAAGATTGATATGACAGTCTGCTTCATCGGAAGTCCAACAATACAACTTGTTCAGTTGCTCGGGAAAATTGTAACATCACTTCCAACAAGCTTCTGATAGGCCCAGATCTATCCGGCCCCTTTCTTTATCGAAGGTTGTCTGGTGACTCTGGTCTATTCTCGTGAGCCCGGCTCGGAGTCATATTTTCTCTCTCTGAAATAAATTTGTGGCCAACCATTGTATTTGTGGCGATGTCGGATCGGTTGCTCAAAATTGCAGTCAAACCCTCTTTAAATTCATACTTAATAAATTATTTTAAAAATAATATATTTTTTTTCGATTGGAATTTATTCCAGTTTGAAAAGATAGTAAATTTAAAATTAATAAGATAATAATTTTAAAGAATACCCTTATATATAATTATAGTCTCATAATATTACAAAATTAATAATTAGTTAAATACAAATATAGCCAGTACAATTTAGGAAACCTCTATTTACATGTTTAAGCTACCTAATTTTCTTAAAAAATTACTCCTAAATTGAGACAACAAATTAAATAGGATTGCTCTATTTGCAAACAAGTCACCTTAAAATATGTAAGTATGTGGTACGGAAAAAATGGTCATGAGTAATTTAATTGATTTTCTATATTAGTCAACCTAATGATTATACAGCCATTACATAATTTTTAAAATTAATGCCTTCCAAAATAAGCATTTTGTTTTCATTCAGTAGTGTCCTTATAAGGAAATAGTTTAAAATTTGCCAGGAAAAAGTCAAAAAAAATTTCTTATTTGGTAACATCGGATATATTACCATTTATTGATAACAACTTACTTTATAAAGCAACATTCTCATAAATAAAATCTTTCAACGTAAAATTGTATGTATAAATACAGGTACAAACTCTTCATTTCACCATATAGATCCTACAGTCGTAAAAGAAAGCAACAGGAAAATGGCGACCAACGTCAAGCTTGTGCTCGTGGCCTTCTTCTTCATCTCTTGCATTCTCGGGGGTAATCTAGGGAATTGCCCCAATAATATATTAACATGCTCACCTGGCTATAATTAATTAATTTATTTATTAATTGTTACGGTAACAAGGGAATTTATATAATTTGGCCAAAATATATCCTCCGGTCGTTTTGTGTCTGTTACGACATGAATCGGATTACTTTTTGTTGGTTGCAGGAGGAAATTGTCAATGTTTTCCGCCCGATACTCTCATCATCTCCCAATCTCCAACTCACAAAACGGTAGCAGGCAAGCCTCAGTGGCGAGCGACGGTTACAAACGATTGCATATGTACCTACCACGAAATCACGTTAAATTGTGATGGGTTCAAGACGGTTGAGAAAATCGATCCCAACATTTTGACTAAAATTTTTTTTTGGTGGGAATGGTGGGTGAACTACACCCCTGCATTAAAAGGAACTGATTACAGAATGATAGGACCATTGAGGTCGTCCCTTAGAAGGGCTAGGCAACCGTCTGGAGGATCCAACATAGTGTGGATACCCCTCGGAAGCTTAAGGGCAAGGTTCGCTAGTCTATCTGCTACCCTGTTACACTCTCTATTACAAAAGTTCACCTCGGCACATCTAAATAGACGAATGACGTCTTGGCATCTAGTCACGAGGGGGAAAAGGGAGCTGCCCGCTCCTACTCCCTCGGTGAGGAATCTTATCGCCGTCTGCGAGTCTGACTCCACCATGATCTTCATGTGATTCTCTTGAAGTGCTGTTTGGAGTCCACTCTTGATGGCCCACAGTTCCGTCGTGATTGCATTGCAATAACCCAGATTGTGTCCGAATCCTGAGATCCACGAGCCAGAAGTGTTCCTGAGCACTCCTCCACAGGCAGCTGCCCCAGGATTGTCCTTTGAGGCTCCATCCACATTTATCTTGATAAATCCCTCCACTGGTGGTTCCCATCTTATGGATCTTCCTTCATCTAAAGAGTGGCAGTTCGGTTTAGGATTTTTCCTTGCCCAAGCCCTACAGCACTCTTCAGCCTGCCTTTGAATGAACTCACTTTTCTCCCCCTGTAGCGGGTCGCTTCCAAAGACCTCATTGTTCCGCCACCTCCGTATCCACCAACAAGCTGTGGTGAATAATGTGCTCCATTGGACTTCTGTCCCCAGCGTGATGTTGCAACTTATGTTCGCCCTTAACCATAGTTGTAGGTTCGTGGAGAAGAATACTCCTCTGTTCTCTTGAGGGATCAATTTGCACCAGACTCCTTTGGCTTTGAAACAATCCCTCAAGGTGTGCAGGGTTGTTTCTGGGGCGTTGTTACAGATAGGGCAATATGGACTGGGACCAAATGTCCTCTTGTATCTTTCACTATTCGTCATCAACTTCTCATGGAAATATTTTGACTAAATCAGGAAGCATTTGCAACCTTATTAACAACGGGGAGCCCTTGAAAACATCTCAAAATGTCACTTTCACTTACGCTTGGGATACCCAATTCCCATTTACGTTTGCGGACGCTAGCCTTGGATGCTCTTAGTTTTGTGGTCATTCAGGGAGTTTTTGTATCAATTCAATTGTGTCACCCACAGTCGAAATAATTTTCCCAATAAAATGATATTCAATTTGTTACTGGAAAGAATAATACTTGGTTTTTTTATACTACATATTACTAGACAGACACTCACTTGGATTAATACAAATTTAAATCGAATAGCATCTTTGATAGTTGACAAAATTCTTCTAACAAATATTTAACGCTCACGTATTCTAAAAAATTCTGAACCCGAAATCTTTTACTAAAATTTATTTGTTTGAGATTTGTCAACGAGTTCATGAAAATAATATTGCAGGTCATTAATGCCTTCCAAAAATAAGCTTTTTGCTTCCAATTCACTGAAAACTCAGTACTATCCTTATAAGGAAGGAGTTTAAAATTTCCCAAAAGAATTCAAAATGTTTTTCTTTATTTGGTACCATCGGATATATTACCACTTATCAGTTTCCAAAAAAAAACTTACTTTATTAGCAGCATTGCCATACATAAATTATTGCGGGGAAAACAGCAAAATAACCTAGGACGGTTTGAAATGATCGTCTCAATGTCGGTCTAATTAAGAATTAGAACTAGAGCTAGAGCTACGCTAAGCTAGACTACAGGCTAAGAAAAGAAAAAGTAATAAAGATAAGTAAAGCGTTGTTGTGTTGTGTTGGTAATGTCTTGCTACCTTGCCCGAACTCTCTTTATACAGAGCACTATGACCTAGCTCCGTCCCTTTGTATAGGAAACTTCTAACTCAGACCGCGCACCGTATAGAAAAATGTCATCTCGGCCGTTTCCAATATAGTGAGATTCACCTGGCTTGGTAATAGGAAAGTTCTAGACTGACGTCCAAAACAAGGGAACCCAGCCTTAAACAAGAACAACCAAGCCGTGTCAGCCAAGTAACCCGGTACCAAATAGGAAAAACAAAGCCATCACCAACATAGGAAACTGGCTCCTTATAAGAACATCTTTACCGGCTCAACCTTCTCGAATGTTCTTGCCAAAAATGTCGTCGCGCCGGCTTGCCAACCAAAACCCGAAGTGGGCATCCACCTTGAAGTCCAAAGCGAGCTCCCAACCGAAGCCAACCCTTTTCGCGAACCCACTAGCCGCTTTGAAGCCCAAGCGGGCTCCAGCCTTTCACCTCGCCAACCCAAACGGGCGCCTTGAGGTCTAAAGCAGGTTCCTTCCCGCTTTGCCAATCCAAGCGGGCCACCTCCCGCTTTGCTAATCCAAGCGGGTCTACCGGGCCCAGCTTCGACCTCCAAACCCAAAACGGGCCAGCTTCAACCAAGCGAGTCGAGCCTATTCAAATGGCAACCTGACTCCCTCAAACCGAGCATCATTTGTTCCACATGAACCCAGACACCATCACCTTTACCCCAAAAACCCAATGCATTATTTTTGTACCTCAACATAAATGAATTCCTTCAACAACAAAAAAGTATATAAGTACAAACACAAAGTCTTCATAGAGACCCTACAGTCCTAAAGCAAGAGCAAAAAATCCATCACAAGCACTCAGATATTAGCCACTAATGGCGACCACCGTCCGGTCCGTAATTCATTTTCTTTTTCGAAGATTGTCTGGTCCATTCTCGTGAGCCCGGTGTTGAGGACATTTTCTCTATCCCTTTCTTTTATAAATTAATAAGATAATAATTTTGTTTAATATATATATATATATATAGTCTTATATAAATTTATAATTCTCAAATAATACAAATATAGCTAGTACAAATTATTTGAATAAAAAATTTTACGTTCTTGAAATTTGAATTTAGATGGGTCTTGTTTCCAAACTTTTTAGTTCTTTCATTTGAAGTTGTGGGGTCTAAAATTGCTAGGAAACCTTTATTTACATAGTTTTGGCCATCAAATTTTCTTAAAAAAATTACTCCCAAATTGAGATTAAAACTAAATAGGGTTGCTTTCTTTACAGACAATATCCCCTGAAAAATGAAAATAATTTAAAAATAATGTGTGACAAAAATTATCACCAATTATTTATTTTTCACGAGTGTGGATTTATTAATTCAAATTTGAGCATTTATTAATTTTGAAAGGCCGCAATGATCTATGGGCTACATCAAATTGGCATGTCCATAATAATGTTGTGTTTATAATGACTCGAACAAATCTAGAATAACTCGATCACCAGTAGATCTAAATATTTAGTGGTATTAATTTATTTGAGATTTGTCAACCAGTTAAAAATAATAATATCACATGTCATTAATGTTAAAAAAATGGAGCAAATGTTAGTGAGTAAAGTGATAATTCAAAGAAAATTTTAATGCACATAAAAGATTTGAGTGATTAATGTTGGATGTTACAAAATTATAATGATTCACTTTAAAAATCTAAATTAAAATGGATATTTATTTGAGAAAAATCATTCATCATTTTTAGAATTTATAACATCCAATATTTATTACAAAATTCATGACATTGATTTATTGCATAAGAATTTTAACATTAAATCATATGTTACACAATTAAATTGTGTAAATGCCCATATTTATTTTTTCCTTCGGATATTTACTATATAAGAAGGTTATTCATCATTTGTGAAGATTACAATCTTAACCAATGGTAAGACTTACTACTCTATTTTTTGATTCCGAGTAGTTATACCTTATTCTTGTTAGATTATTGGTTGCCCGTGTTCGTATGAACTCGGAAGGGACTCTTTAATTCCGGAGAACTACACCTATTGGTAAAATAGTTCTTAAGGACAGCGTCTCCTACGCGACTCAGATCAATTTTTCCGTTGTTTTCACCAAATTTTCCAACAATGCCTTCCAAAATAAACATTTTGATTCACCGAACACCCAGTAGTGTCCTTAAAACTTACAATAAAGAGTTTAAAATTTCCTAGAAGAAGTCAAAATATTTTTCTTTATTTGGTACCCTTGGATATATTACCATTTATTGTAACAACTTACTTTATAAGCACCATTGCCATTTATGTATACATAAATGAATTCCTTCGACAACGAAAACTTGTATATAAATACAAACACAAATTATTTGTTTCGCCATAGAGATTCTGCGATCCTGAAGCAATAGCCACAAAATCAATCACAAGCACTCATGCTTGTTGCCTTCTTCTTCTTTTGCATTTTCCAAGGTATACCCTTGAACCATTTAATCTCTTTTTTTCTACGTAGAAGTTCCATATTCTGATGTATCTAATGAAATTGTTATAGCTTACACTAAGAAATTTAAAAAAAATATAGTGTTAAATAATTGTTAGTTGAGAATTGCCATTATGCAATAGCTCAGACATACATTAATAAGCACAATTAAAATTAGAGTATCACGTGGCTTTAAATTATAACTAAATTCAAAAGTAGAATCACTTGGCATTTACCTTTAAAAAGAATAACTTGGCATTTTAATTTAGAGTCTTGCATGTAATTTAATTAAACTAAACAAGTACTAGTTTTTCATTCATATATTTTTTTAATCCTGATACATTTTTGAGGGATTGATACTCTAACATTGAATGCCTAGATAACGTATTGTTTGACAATAAAAATACATGTCTGATCATATAAATACCAATACACTAAATCTCATCTAAACTTTGAAGAGTTGAACTCTGAAATTCTGCCAAATCGTTTTAGGCAGGAGCAGTATCGAAATAGGTGACTTCCCGAAAAATCTTCGTGTTGCGCCTCTCACTTACTGTACTTGTTGGTTGCAGGAGGAAATGGCAAAGAAAAATTGGGCAAGCTCACCCTCAGCCAGAGTCCAGATGGTGATCGGGTAGCAAACAAGACGGAGTGGGGAGTGACGCTCGTAAACGATAGCGGATGTTCTTATCACGACATCATTTTATCTTGCCGTGGGTTCAAGACGGTTAAAGCAATCGAGCCCAAAATCTTGACTAAATCCGGAAACATTTGCATTGCTATCCGTTGGCCTCAAATAGTCTTGCCCGGAAAAAGTAGCATCAATTTCACTTACGCTTGGGAAACCCAATTCCCATTTAAGATATTGGGCTCTCAACACCTATGCTAATCTTAGATATGGCCTGATTCAGGTCATTCAAGTGTTGATGTTGTTAGGATAAAATTAAATGAAACTTCAATGCAAAGCACAAAAGTGGAAGATCCAAGTAGAAAGCCTAAAGTAAAAATAAAAAATGCATTACCACATTGGAAACAACAAGGAAGATTTTTTTGTTTATAAGGAGTTTTTCTTTATTGACTAGGAAATAAGTTGACCATCTGGATAGCCAACTCGGTCCGCGACGAGAATGGTGCGTGGCACCATACGAGCACGCGCACATGCGTGTGCGCATGGCGCATTGGACGCAAGTCACAATGGGCGCTTTGTGGTGCACTTGGCACTTCGCACATGCGCATCATCGCGAGGAGCTATCTGTGTACTTGAAGATGGCATCAACAAACTCAGCACCAGTGCCAGAAGTCCCAGGAACTGTCTATGCCGAAAGGCCGAAGGCCGGCCAAGTTCAATGGTACCGAGTTCAAGAGATGGCAACAGAAGATGCTGTTCTACCTGACGACACTCAACCTGGTCCGATTCTTGAAGGAAGAGGCTCCGAAGGTGGCAGAAAATGAGGCTAATCCACAGAAGATCAACGCCCTCAATACATGGAGTCACAGCGACTTCCTATGTCGTAACTATGTCCTGAATGGCTTAGACGACGCCCTCTACAATGTCTATGCAGGTACCAAGACTTTGAAAGAATTGTGGGACTCCCTGGAGAAGAAGTACAAAACGGAGGATGCCGGGATGAAGAAATTCATCGTCGAAAGGTTCCTTGACTTCTAGATGGTGGACTCCAAGAAGGTCATAGACCAAGTCCAAGAGCTACAGCTAATTCTACACGAGATTCACGCCAAAGGCATACAACTCAACGAATCCTTCCAGGTGGCTACCGGCAGGACCAACTCCGAGGCTAAGGTACACCTCGCCGAAGGTGGTACCGGCAAGAAGAGGAAGAAGCCCGGAAATAAGCAGGAGAAGTAAGAGCCAAAGTAAAAGAAGGCTAAGAAGATCAAGGATAATTGCTTCTACAACAAACCCGGTCACATGGTAAAAGATTGTCGCCTGCCAAAGAGGGACGATCGTGAGAAGACAAATCTGGCCGAAGACCTGTCTGAGCTAGACTTATCCGCTGTGGTGTTTGAAGCCAATCTGGTAGATAACCCAAGAGAGTGGTTCATTGACACAGGGGCAACCCGACACATCTGCTCAGACAATGAGATGTTCTCGACCTATATCGCGATCAACGGATAGAAGTTATTTATGGGTAATTCCGCAACTTCTCTCGTAGTCAGATTAGGCCAGGTGGTACTGAAGCTGACTTTCAGAAAAGAGCTGACCCTCAAGGATGTGCTGCATGTCCCAGACATTCGTAAGAATTTAGTATCCGGCTCACTGTTGAGCAAAGCTGAGATGAAACTAGTATTTGAGGCTGATAGGTTTGTTCTGACCAAGGCCGGTGCCTTTGTAGGAAAGGGTTACCTCGAGAGGGGGCTCTTCAAGATGAATATAATAACTGTCAAACGCGCCTTTAATGGCCCTAATAAAGTTGTTAATTCTTCTTATTTGGCTGAGTGTTCTAACTTATGGCATGATAGATTAGGACACGTAAATTTGAGCTCACTAAGAAAGTTAGTAAGTTTAAATTTATTGCCTAAAATAGAGTTTGAACCGAATAATAAATGTGAAGTATGTGTAGAGGCAAAAATGACCAAAGCACATTTCCATTCAATGGAAAGAAGTACTACACCTTTAGAGTTAATTCATACCGATATATGCAATATGAAACAAGTACAAACTAGAGGTGAAAAAAAGTATTTTATCATATTTATTGACGATTGCACGAGGCACTATTATGTACACCTCTTGAAAGGAAAAGACGAAGCTCTAGAAGCTTTCAAGAGTTATAAGAATGAGGTTGAAAATCAACTTAGCACTAAAATCAAAATGATTCGAAGTGATAGAGGGAGAGAATGTGTAGCTCCGTTTGAGAAATTCTGCCAACAACATGGCATTATTCATCAGACAACTGCTCCATACTCACCTCAATCAAACGGCGTAGCTGAGCGCAAGAATCGAACTCTTAAGGAGATGATGAATGCTATGTTGATTAGCTCGGGCTTACCATAGAACTTGTGGGGGGAAGCTGTACTATCAGCTAATCGCATTCAAAACAAATTACCACACAAGAAAAGGGACAAAACCCCATATGAATTATGGAAAGGAAGAAAGCCTTCCTACGATTACCTTAAAGTGTGGGGGTGCCTAGCCAAGGTAGAAATACCTCTACCTAAAAGGGTGAGAATAGGACCCAAGACCGTTGACTGCATCTTTATCGGATATACCCATAACAGTAGTGCATACCGATTTCTAGTGCACAAGTCTAAAAACTCTGAAATCAACGAGGGAATGGTCATGGAATCAAGGAATACAACATTCTTTGAGAATATCTTTCCTAAAAAGAAAACGAAAGAAGTAAGCTCAAATAAAAGAAGTTATGAAGCTACACAAGGCTCTGATCAAGGTGCTGAGGAACTTAGATGGAGTAAGAGGGTCAAAACGGCCAAATTATTTGGTCCAGATTTTCTGACGTACGTATTAGAAAATGAACCTAGGACAGTCCAAGAGGCATTATCTAGTTCGGATGCTCCTCTCTGAAAAGAAGCTATCAATAGTGAGATAGAATCCATCATGCAAAATCACACGTGGAAAATCGTGGATCTTCCACCAGGTTACAAACCTTTAGGTTGCAAGTAGATCCTTAAAAAAAATACAAAACTGATGGATCAATCGATAAGTACAAATCTCAGTTGGTAGCTAAAGGGTTCAAACAAAAGGAAGGATACGATTTCTTTGATACGTATTCGCCAGTCACAAGAATCACATCTATTAGAGTGCTCATAGCTGTTGCAGCACTCTATAACCTCGAGATACATCAGATGGATGTAAAAATAGCTTTCCTAAATGGAGAACTGGAAGAGAAAATATATATGGAACAACCTGAAATTGCCCCCGGACAAGAACATAAGGTGTGCAAGCTGGTCAAGTCACTATACGGGCTGAAACAGGCGCCGAAATAATGGCATGAGAAATTTGACAGAACAATGATGTCAAATGGCTTTAAGATCAATGAGTGTGATAAATGTGTATACATTAAAGGCATACCTGATGATTACGTAATTGTATGTCTGTATGTAGACGATATGCTAATCACGGAAAGTAGTAAAGATCTTATCGTAAAAACTAAGAACATGTTAAAGAATAACTTTGACATGAAAGATATGGGTCTAGCTGACGTCATACTGGGGATTAAAATCTCTAGGACAACTGAAGGAATTGTCTTGCCACAATCTCACTACGTTGAGAATATATTCAAGAAATTTGATACTTTTGACAAACCTCCGGCTAAGACTCTGGTAGACCTGAGTTTGCACTTGACTAAAAATAGAGGTGACCCAGTATCTCAACTAAAATATGCAAAGATCATTGGGAGTCTAATATACTTAACAAATTATACACGCCTTGATATTGCATACTCAGTTAGCAATCTTAGTAGATTCACGAGCAATCCAGGACCAGACCACTGGCTAGCTTTGGAAAGGGTTATAAAGTATTTGAAATATACCATGAACCATGGCATACTTTATACTAGGTATCCAGCTATATTGGAAGGATATCAGACACTAAAGACTCTAAATCTACTAGTGGTTATGTGTTCACCATAGGTGGAGGAGCTGTGTCCTGAAAATCTTCTAAACAAACGTGCATAGCTCGATCCACCATGGAGTCGGAGTTTATAGCACTAGACAAAGCTGAGGAAGAAGCTAAATGGCTCAGAAATTTTCTAGAGGATATTCCGTGTTGGAACAAGCATGTGCCCCCTGTATTGATACATTATGATAGCATGTCTGCAATCGGGAGAGTACAAAGTACTATGTACAACGGTAAGTCTCGACATATCCGTAGGAGACATAATACTGTTAGACAATTAATCTCAAGTGGAGTAATAACTATTGATTATGTGAAGTCCAAGGATAACATAGATGATCCTTTGACGAAAGGAATCAACAGAGATCAAATATATAACGCAGTAAGGGAAATGAGGTTAAAACCCACACATTAAAGAACGTTCATAGCGGTAACTCAACCATGATGAGTGGAGATCCCACAAACTTGGTTCAATGAGACAACTAAGTTATGGATGGTTCAGATGAATACTTAGAATCTATCCCATTCTCAGAAGCTGTCCAAGTACAAACCTGCAGAGCTGTGGTAAGGTTAAGCGTCTACGCTTTTAATGATTCCTATACCAGAAAAAGGTAAAGTATGGCAGGATACTCCTAATGGGAGATCACATATATAAGTGTGAAGTGAGGCCGCTTCAAATAGAAAAATACTTATGAATCCAAGATAAGGTCCATGGCCGAAACGGACACAACGTGAGAACCAAAGAATATTAGAGATATCATTGTGTAAATGTTATTGTCTTGGTTTACATAAAAAGCTGACCAGTTCAAGACATCGCGTTCACTGAGCAGCAAGTAAATCTGATAGTATTTTACTAGGGAAGGTTCAAAGCCGTAAGCTACCTTTCTCGATGCAATGATATTTCGTTAGAACTTTTCTTAAAAGTATCAGCATGCATTAATCATCATTCATGTGGGAGATTGTTGGGATAAAATTGAATGAAACTTCAATGTAAAGCCCAAAAGTGGAAAGCTCAAAGTAAAAATAGAAAGTGCATTACCACATTGGAAACAACAAGGAAGATTTTCTTGTTTATAAGGAGTTTTTCCTTATTGACTAGGAAATAAGTTGACCACTTGGATAGCCAACTCCGTCTGCGATGAGGATGGTGCGTAGCACCATAAGAGTACGAGCACGCGCATCGTCGCGAAGAGCTGGAGGAGCCTTAAGTATTTTGCCCGAGTCCGGAGAGAGCTGCGTAGATATCAAAGTGACGAGGGACTGTGAGCGCCTTCCAGGATGGCCACCGAAGAGGCACGAAGGGCTGGAACATCCCAAAAATTTCCAGACGGCCGAAGGGTTGCGAGATTCCTCGTGAAGGAGTGCGAGCATAGGCCTGTCCCTCCGAGCGGTCACAACCTGGTCTGAGTGCACCTGGAAGGATCCAGAATGCCACCGAAGGGCCACGAGCGCAGCCAGCCTGCCTGATATCCGAACGGATGCGCCCCTTCGGAGTGCCTGCCTTCCTCCCATCCAGCGCCTATAAATAGGCCCATCCCCCATCATTTGCTCTCACCCCGAACACTCATTGCATAAGCATTCATTAGTAATAGTCATTTTTCTCTCTCCCTCTCTAAGAAAGTTCTGAGTATCTAAGGTTCGCCCGAAGCTTCGAGATTCGTTGTGCTACGACTTTGGAAGCAGCAAGGTCGTTGTATCTTGGGGACGATTGCCGCAGCTCGTGAGCACTGAATACGGAGCAATTTTGTCTTACGCAGAAAGAGTCTAACTTTTGCCTCGACTTTACAAGATCCTAATCAAGTACACCACCTCCGACAAACAACAGATGTAACAGTAATGTCTCCCACAATCGAAAAAACAACGTACCCAATAAAAATGTACTCACTTCCTTCTAAAAAAATATATTTTTTAAAGGTAAATTATTACACCATGACATTGCCAATGTTTGAACCTTGGACCTCCAAGATATTTTCGGTATAAATCAGTTGTACTTTTGAAAGTGATAAAGTTTTATCCAAAATTTAAAACTGATGTGTTCCGATGGCTCAAATTCAACAACCTAGAATAACTCAATTATTTGTTAATCTAATTGATTGTTGCTATTAATTTGTTTTGAGATTTGTCAACTAGTTAAAAAAATTTATTTGAGTCTCATATTCCACCACTGATTTGATCAGCGTGACATATCGATAACCTTTGATTTGACATTATCTAACTCATACCAGATTGAATCTCAATGTCCTATTTTTTCTAAACTTAGTTAATTAACACTTGGTTAATTTTTTCTAAAATTAATGACTTAGCTGAATAATTCAATTAAACAAAATTAATATGTGTCACTTGGTTGTCAATCAGATCAATTTTTGTCACTAATCAGAGTATTCAAAATAACAAAATAATGGTGTGTAAAAAAATGATTTTAACCCCAAAAAATACTTTAGGTCATTAATGACTTCCAAACTAAGCATTTTGCTTCTAATTCACTGAAAACTTAGTAGTGTCCTTATAAGAAAGAAGTTTAAAATCTTTGAAGAAAAAGTTCTTTGTTTGGTACCATTGGTTATGTTACCGTTTCTTATTTATTACTTACTTTATAAAGCAACATTGTCCTACATAAAACACTCCAAAAAATTTTTTACCATACATAAATTCTATTTGTTAAACAATTTTATTAACCAAATAGAATTTATTCCAGATTGAAAAATTAGCTTGTTTAAAATAATAATAAGGTAATAATTTTTAAGAATACCCTTATATATATTTATAGTCTCACGATATTAAAAATTAATAATTATTTAACAATACAAATATAGCTAGTACAATTTAGGAAACCTCTATTTACATGTTTTAGCCACCAAATTTCCTTACAAAATTACGCCGAAATTGAGGCTACAAACTGAATATGTTGCTTTATTTACAAACCAAGTCAACTTAAAATAATTTAAGTTGTATGATAAAAATCAACATAAATATTTAATTAATTATTCGAGTTAAGTCAACCAAGTAATTAGAGTAAAACCTATCTAAAGTGATATCAGTGGGACTAGAAAAAAATATCACTTTAGAAAGGTTATCACATAAGACAGGTTTATATTTTTAAGTTCAAAATTATTAAAATTGACTTTTTTTCCATAAATACGTAAATACCAAAAAAAATTTGTCTATATTTAAGTCACTTATACCGTTATTCAAATGCAATACTCGATTGAGATAGTTTTTTAATAATAAGACAATGATAGCAAGGACAATTTGAAGATGATTTAGAAGATAAATGATGATAATTTATCAAACAAGCAAGTCTAGCAAAATATTGTATATATATTTATTCAACAATATCACTTTATTCAACAATAGAGGGGTTAATAAATTTTAACACTCGTCCTGACTCAAGACCATAACGTTTTATCAGTTTAGAGAATTTATCACTTAAGAGAGGATCACTTTATAGATATTTTACAGTATCTAGATATTAAATATTTTTTAATATCATGTCATTAATGCCTTCCAAAATAAGCATTTTGCTTCCATTCACTAAAAACTTAGTAGTGTCCTTATAAGGAAGGGTTTTAAAATTTGGCAGGAACAGTTCAAGCATATTTCTTTATTTGGTATCATTGGATATATTAGTTAACAACTTTCTTTATAAAGCAACATTGCCATACATAAATATAAACACAAACTCTTCATTTCACCATTCAGGTCTTACAGCCCTAAAGCAAGAGTAAAAAATCACCATCGCA
Source organism: Hypericum androsaemum (assembly GCA_963995505.1). NCBI lineage: Eukaryota > Viridiplantae > Streptophyta > Magnoliopsida > Malpighiales > Hypericaceae > Hypericum > Hypericum androsaemum. Next base: position 18,422,901 of record OZ023190.1, read on the forward strand.
GATATCAGCCACAAATGGCGACCACCGTCAAGCTCGTACTCGTGGCCTTCTTCTTCTCTTGCATTTTCCGAGGTAGAACCTTGAACCATTTAATATCTTATTTCCTAAGTAGAAGTTCCAATATTCTGATGTATATAATGAAATTTGTTTAGTATAATTAAGAAGAGGCAAGAGTTTAACTCTTAAAAGCCTAGCAAGCCGCCTGTAGCTCTCCGGGATGCGTACGTGCAAAGTGCGTCTCAAAGAGACCAATGCGTCACACGCACATGCACGTGCACGCTCGAATGGTGCGAACATGTCCAAGTTGTCATTCCAGGTAGAATATTTAATGTTACACTAGCTTTGAGCTCCTCCTTATATACTTGAAAATATTTGTGCCATTTTCCAATGTGGGATTAGTTTTTCTCCAACCTTGGACCTTCCCACTTTGGGCCTTCCTACCTTGGGCCTCATTTGCATTGAATTGTCATTTAATTCCAATAAAGTGCACGAGCTTTGTCATCTTCAGTAGTTATATCCAACTCAAATTTGGACTAGTCATCACATTTGAAGTTCGTACATGGTTAAAAAATAACTAAATTCAAGAATAAAATCACTTGGCATGTAATTTAGTTAAACCAAACAAGTAGTGGTTTTGCATTCATAAATTTTTTTAGAGATAATTACTATCAGGACCCCAGGGTATAGTCAAATAGACTCTGAGGACCCTGTAGTTTCCCTACTAATTACTGAGCCCCTGTAGTTTGGTTATTATTATACATTCTGATCCCTGGCTGATGTCAGCATTTTTTTCTTCCTTTTTTGTCACTTGAAAAGACAAAAATGCCCCTCCCACAACTCCTCCCCACCTCCCCTACCATCAGCGGTCGAGTACCAGCCCCACCACCGACACCACCCGCCGCCGTCGCCACCGCCGCAATTTCAGCGACCCAGCCCTAGCTCGTCCTCGCCGCTGCCGATCTCGTCCTCCTACGCGCCGCACATGCTCCTGGCCCTCTCCACTGGGTCGGAGCTGTCTCCGAGGAAGCGGCATCAGACCAAGTTCAGCCCAGTCCAGAAGGAGCAGATGTTCCGGTTCGCGGAGCGGCTCGGGTGGAAGATGCAGAAGCGCGACGACGAGCTGATCCAGGCGTTCTGCAACGAGGCCAAGATCGATAAAGGCGTCCTTAAGCATATGGGAGGGGCATTTTGGTCTTTTCAAGTGACAAAAAAGGAAGAAAAAAATGCTGACATCAGCCAGGGATCAGAATGTATAATAATAACCAAACTACAGGGGCTCAGTAATTAGTAGGAAAACTACAGAGTTCTCAGAGTCTATTTGACTATACCCTAGGGTCCTGATAGTAATTATCTCATTTTTTTATCCTGGAACTCTAACATTGAATGCCTAGATAATGCACTGCTTGCAATAAAAGAATATACATAAATAGGGTGTCAAATTTCGCTTTCAACATAAAAAATTATGTGCAATCATATGAACACTAATACACAGAATCTCATCAAAACTATGAAGCTAAAAACATTTAGACGAGAGAATTACCAGAATATGTCACGTCCTGAAAAAATTTCGTATTGCACCCCTCACTTAATACGCTTTGTTGGTTGCAGGAGGAAATGGCAATATGAATTTGGACCATCTCAGCATCGTCCAGAGTCCAACTCGCAAACTGGTAGCAAACAAGCCTCAGTGGAATGTGACGATCATAAATGATGACATATGTATTTAATACGACATCATTTTATCTTGCGGTGGGTTCAAGACGGTTGAAGCAATCGATCCAATTATCCTGTCCAAATCCGGAGACAATTGCACCGCTGTCAATTATCCTGATATAGTCTTGGGCAGTTACAGTAATATCGGTTTCACTTACGCTTGGAATACCCAATTCCCATTTAAGCTATTGGACGCTTCAATCGAATGCTCTTAGTTATGGTCTGATCCAGGTCATTCAAGAGTTGATGTATCAATTATAGTGTCACCCACAGTCGGGAAAAAATGTACTCAATAAAATGAGCTTCGATCTGAATCGAGGAGTACTTGCATGCACGAGTTTGTTTTGGATCCGGTATATTTACTGTTTCAATTAAAAGAGTTTTAACGTAGATGAATTTTCAGTGTTCGAATTCCGTACATGTAACCAAAGTCGAACAAAACACGAACGTGGTAGATTCTTTTAAGAAGATCTTAGTTTTAAATATTACGAATGTAAAAAATATAATTAGAAAAATCATCATAATTAGAGTCCAATGGTACTCGAATATAAAGAACGGCATCTCACATAATGCTATAGTCCTCCGTCCTCTCGTTTAGCGCATTTAACCCAAAAATAACAGATATTTATGCTATTGTGCATCGTGCTCTCGAATGGTTCGGGTGGTCTCTATCTCCATCTCAGATTTAGACTATCAAATTCTTATTTTGTTCATGGTGTTATTAAAAGTGTAAACTAACCATGTATTTTTAAGTAGAATAGGTATTATTCTTCTTGTTGTAAATATTGAAGTATATTTATAAAATTAAACTATTTACCAAAAATCCAAAAATAACAGCAGCTTTCTCGAGGGATTTTTTCTCAAATAGGTAAAAAGATACATATTTTCCCTATATAGGTAAAAAGTTATACATATTCCCAAAATAGGTCGAAAGATTTTTTAATATTAAAAAAATTTGAAGAAGGCGCCCTCTCCAAATGGCGCCTCGACTGCAACCGCTCCACCTTGTCGGGAAACTAGATTTTTTAAAAAAAAATTAGTGGAGGCGCCCTAATAGGTTGGAGCCTCCAAAAAAAAATTTTTGGATTCCAAAAAAAAATTGGTCGTAGAATAAATAAAGAGATGCCGAGCAATTAAAAGTGGCCGAATTTATTGAAATTTATTTTTTTGCAAATTATGGATAAACTTGATTCAATTCGTAAATTTATCCCAATACTTTGATCTGAATTTATCAAAATATACTTACATTTTTACTTGCAGTAGTATAAAATAATATAAAAAAAAAATCAAATCAAAGTTATTTTATTTGCTCGGCATCTTTTTTAGCCCCGTCATCTGGAATTAACCGTATGCTGCAAAAGATTGGAAAGCACAGGGATTAAATTACCAATTTGAAACAACACGGTCTAAAAGTAATATCGGTGAAACTACACGGTCTAAATTACCACTTTGATTTTTTTTTTGTATTATTTTATACTATTGCAAGTAAAAATGTAAGTATATTTTGATAAATTCAGATCAAAGTATTGGGATAAATTTACGAATTGAATCAAGTTTATCCATAATTTGCAAAAAAATAAATTTCAATAAATTCGGCCACTTTTAATTGCTCGGTATCTCTTTATTTATTCTACGACCAAATATTTTTTTTGGAATCAAAAAATTTTTTTTTGGAGGCGCCAACCTATTAGGGCGCGCGCCATTTGGAGAGGGCGCCTTCTTCAAATTTTTTTAATATTAAAAAAAATTTCGACCTATTTTGGAAATATGTATAACTTTTTACCTATATAGGGAAAATATGTATATTTTTTACCTATTTAAGAAAAAATCTCCTTTCTCGATAAGTTCTAAGTTGTCGGTTGTTTTTAGTATCAACTCAAACTTGCCGATGGTTCTTTTAATGAATAGAGATATAAAAAATGATGAGAAAAAGAATACATGAGTGCAAAAGACGAAAAACCTCTCAAATTACTCCTACGGATATTAAAGACAGAAATCTAAATAAACATAAACAAAACAAAAATTCCTCATATAATATGTATGAAGTTGTATTCCCAAATTTCGTTAAAACTATGCCGCATTAAAACGCATTAGAAAAATTGCAAATTGCACTGTTGTTTTCAGTAACAAGCGACATAAGATTACTTTGTTGATTGTTATCCATACCTTACGAGTCGTCTACGTAAATCAAGGAACAAACGACAGAAACTTTTTTCAATACCAATACCAATGATAAGTAAAAGAATGCCACGACCAAATCATTACAATATATCAAAGTTCAAGCAAACTATAAAGCACAGCTCCAACCCTCTATGAAGATGTAAGCAGCATGGTCTCATTTAGACCATGGCTTATTGTTCGAAACGAACAAAACAATCATATACTTAAAACTATTTCATTGACAACAACCAACAGTTTTGTGCCAAAACAAAATCACCCGAAAGAATCTCCAGAAGCGGATTCACCTAAACAGCTTCTTGACCAAATAACCAAAACTCACTTTCACCTCGAGACCGAGGGCTTCACAAGCTACTGCAACATTCGCTCTCCTACGGCAAATGATGGTCTGAACATGACTGCAGAAAATGGAATAGGACCTGTAACAGAACATAAGCAATATCAGTGGAACCAAATTTAATTGCTTATCGGCATCTCGCTTTTCCTTTGTTCTTTTAATGGCCGAGATTCTTCAATAACAAATATTCAGTGGCTGGATTACAAGCAACTGAATAAGCAAGAAGCTAAGTAGCAATCGGTGAGCTCCAACAAATTCTGGCACTAAGAGATTCTCACATGCCACGTCAATGCAATCAAGTCCTTCAAAAACAGCAGTAACGATGGTATGCACAGATTAATTCCAGCTTTTTCACATTCAACCCAATCTAATCTTGTTTCCTAACTTTTTAAGCCAAGAGGAATGTTACTCTTACCTCTGATAAGGATTAGCAAATACGATGTTTGAATTTCAAAAGAAAACTAAATCATTATACTAGATCAGAATGAAGGGAGCTTTGTAGAACTTGAAAATGTTCAGAAACAAGTTCTCAGAATTATAGGTTGAACAAGGTAGATGGCCTTACCTATCTAATCAGCATCAACTCGGACTTCCCTGGCTGAACTGGGATAAACTGAAAAATCTAATGGACAACACTAGAAACGATGGCCTGCCAACAAAAGAACTAGAGTCCGACATGCTCCAACATAGCATGAAGTTTTGGAACTCGACGACGAAACAAGGGTTCCAGCCTGAAAGATGGGACACCAGTCTCCCACCGCTTTGCATCATACATTTCATTCCATGCCTGCACTATCTCGTCAATTTTGAACCCCAAGCCTGCAACAGTTTTCAAAGTGTGGAATGTAAGACCTTGTGCATTCTGTATTGAAAATGGATTTTGAAAAGAACCCTTCATAACCTTCTCAAAATTTTATCAACAGAACACTGCTGAATCCTACAAGATGAGATGGAAAAATAAATTATGTCAACTGTTTGATGCATTATGGGGACAGGGGTAAATACCGTCTAGTGCAGTTTCATTCGAAGCATGGTTCTTTATCATCACAGCTATGTCTGTTGGAGACGCTCCAGCCAGTTCAAATTTCTCAATTGCAACATCCAAGCATTCCTCCCACGTTGGTAGCTCTAGCCTAAATTCAACAAGAGAGCGTTCATACAGCATTGTACCCCATAACAGGTGTATTTGAGAACTCATGTTGGCTGCCTGTTCAGCCGCTTCCTCGGGAGACAGCTCTTTCAATAGCCCATCCAGACCCATTTTTTGCAATTGGGATTTATATGTTTCAATTTTGGAAAGTCCATTTAGTCGTTGCTCCTCCATCTCCTCCCACATCTGTACACCCTTCTCCATACAGTCTTCGGCCTTGTTATAAAGATCTAGAACCTCCTCAGACGGTCCACTTTCTATATCAATGTCGCTACCGATGGCATGGTACCAACATAGCTTTGCTTGCTCAAACTGCTGCTGCCCAAGAGCCAGAAGACCTTCACAGAAGTCTGGCTTGATTTTGAGCGCTTCATGGTATTTCGATGCAGCTTTTGCATATTCTGCCTTTGCCCACTCATACCCAGTCTTAACCTGTGCAAGCACAGCATCGATACTACCATCTTCGGAAAAGAAAACCCGCTTCCTTGCTTTGGATAAGTGCACGTTTCCCCAATTGAACAAAGCCAAAGCTGCCATCTCTTGAAACTTATCAATAGCAATATCAAAGAGTTCCTGGGCATCGTCACTGGTCACTGCATCCTCCAACGCCTCAGAATATAACTTCACCCCTAGCTCATGGAGATCCAAGTATGAATCAGAATCAATACCGACATGATTCTTAAACAAACGGGCAAACTGGAAAATCCAATCTTCAATACAGGGTACTTTTTTCCCAACTTCCACTCCTTTTGACATCTCTTTCCCATTCTCAACCACTTCCTCGACCTTTGTCATATCCAAACCCACCCCCCTGTCGATTTTCTTCCCCTCATAAGCCGGCTCTCGACTAGGACCAACTTCAACAACATAAAACCTCAATGACCCTTGGCTATGGCCTGACGACTCCGCCAATCTCAGCTCATCAGTGGAAGTAATTGTAACTAAATCACCCTCCTGATCCTTGTACTTAACCAGCACACCCGTCAAACCCGGAAACCTGTCGCGAACAACATCCATCAACAACCCAACACCACAGTTCATGGGCAACTGCGCCCACCTAATATCATCCCCGAGCACCAACTTAACACTCCTAGAAACAGCCTTCTCCCCCTCACCGTCCTTCTTCACATAATCCAAAACCGCTTCCTTATCCTTCACCTCCTTCTCCACCACAACCACCTTCTCCTTCTCTTTCTCCTTCTCCTCCTCCTTCTCTGGCCCTTTCTCTTTCTCCTTCTCCTTCCTCTTCTTCTCCCTCCTCTCCTCCTTCCTATCCTTCTCCCTCCTCTCCTCCTTCCTCTCTTTCTCCTTCCCGCTCTTCTTCTTCTTCTTCTTCTTCTTAATCCCATCCTTCACCACCTTCCTAAACCGCGAAGCCCCCTTCCCGTCCTCCTCCTCCTCCTCCCCCACGCTATCCAACCCGATAACCTTCTCATCGAAACTAACCCCTTTCTCCTCCATGGCACTCTTAACACTCCCCAACACCTCCAATGCAGTCAAATTATTCGGCTCCATCGCCAGCACGAAATTAACATCCCTCCAAGCCAAATCCAACCGATTCAACGCCTCGTAGCACATGGCCCTCTTCAAGAGCGCCTTACTATACTTAGGCGAAACCTCTAAAGCCAAATTACACTCGCTAATAGCCCTAGGGTACTCACCGACCCCCATCTGCATGTAACAAGCGGCCATGTTGCTCCTCAGATACGCCACGTCGATGTGGTTCTTCGGGAGAAGCTTGAGGGCCTTTTCGTACTTTAACATGGCCCCCTCGTGGTCCTTCCTCTGGAAGAAGAGCCTGTTCCCTTCCTCCTTGAGCTCCTGTGACAGGTTTATGAAGATCGCCGTGTCCTCGTCGAACGCCGCCGCCGCCGCGGTGGACTTCGACCTGTCTGTCGTCGTCGGCCGGCCGGCGGAGGCAGCCATCGTCTTCGATCGGTCCATGGTGGCGCCTCTCGGGATGGCGGAGGCGGCGCGCGGGGATGACTCCGGCGGCGTCCCGCCGCTCTTCTTCTTCCCGGCCGGCTTTCCCATTTAGGAATTAACAGAAATAATCGGGGGAGATTTTATTTTTTTTCTACTCAAAATGATCGAATAATTATTGTTGCGCTCATTAATTATTAGGGATTCGAGGAGGGAGGATTTTTTAATTAGGAGAGGGTGGAAAGAGGACAGACATTTTCTGTCCACGAGGCGCGGAAAGGGGTTTCCTTTCTAGCTGGGAGGGAAGGTCAACGTGTTTCAGGGGCATGTTTGGAATTTTCTCCCACCCCCTAAATTTCGTTTCTCAATACGTCGTTGGTTGGCGCGAGGAAACATCGTTCCGGATCTGTTTGATTGTTATTTTTTCTCTCTATAATTTGAAAGGTGAAACCGAGTGTTGTGATACGCCAACGCGAGCTTTTTATACGAAGGTCTTTTCTCAAATCACGTAAATCTTTTTAAAACTGTTCATTGTTTGTACACTCATCAATTTCAAGCTCTAAACCCTAGGTATCACATATCTAGTTTCAACTTAGTTAGTATCAAACACGTTTAACTTCGACATCTCTCGATGTTTGCTAGAAAAAGAAGTACACTTTATTGATATGGATAATACAAATTAAATTATTTATATTTCGGACAGATTTATAGAAATACGACATGATAAAATTGGATTGTTTATTTATTTATATTTTCGTGGTACCAATACTTGCGCTATTTAGTATTAACTTTTTATTAAAAAATATGATAATTAATTAGGTAAGATCAACAGTAGCGAATTTTAATCCGGTTGTCTTCAAGCACCTAGCCGCCCCTGAAGGCTGGAATCCTCGGTGTATACTATTTTCCTCCCAGACATAATATTAAAATACATGATCAGCCAGAAGAAAGGGTTTTGGATTGAGTGTGGACAACATAAAAGTCATCTCTACAGAAGAAATTTTGTTTAAACTATCAAATTTCATTAAAAACTGTGTCTACAGATCTGATAGTTATTAAAAATCGTGTCTATAAATATAATTACTTGATCTATTTCAACGATGAAGAGTTCGCACTAAAAGCGTGCAATTGATTACTCTTTTCTTTAAGCCTCGCATATTATAAGCCAACAAATTGGTACGAAACTTCCGTTTGGACTCCAACTAGTTATTGGCACTTGCGGAATCGGGGATTACATGTGGTCAGAGTTAGGATGGGCCCAGTACAACCTATTTTCGCTGGCTCAAAATAACTTTTTGTCGCAACGACGACTTTAATATAACTGGCTTTCCACTGAAATTTTTATATGATGCCAGTTAGACTTCTCTATGGCCTTTTGGCTTTTAGAAGAAATTTTGGGTTCTCGGGCCTTACAATTGGATTAAAATTACCTGGAGTTTTACTTTTTTTTTAGGAACCCTAGAGTTTTACTCGTAAGTATTAAATAATAAGAATTTGACAAATGATCCACTTTAAATACAAGATCCAGCTCGAAAAATCGGACAGTCATCAGCATTCCAAGGTCAGTGACAGTACTTGACCAAAAAAAAGGTCAGTGACTGTGTACATTTTTGTCAGGAAGATAAAGACTGTACATAAAGAATATACCCCATAGAATGGAATGTTATGTCCTCCTCATCTCCCAACTTGGCTGTTCTCTCGCTATTCCACAAAATATAAAACAATATAGGGAAAAATATAGTTTACAACCCTGTAGTTTCACCGATATTACTTTTAGACCGTGTTGTTTCAAATTGGTAATTTAATCCCTGTGCTTTCCAATCTTTTGCAGCATACGGTTAATTCCAGATGACGGGGCTAAAAGTATCATTTGGCTTGTCACGCAAGCCCAAACGACATAATTTTTTGCCTACGTGGCATAGTGAGTGGATAAGTCGTGTATGATGATTGACGTGTTAGGATGGTTAATTACAAAATCAGTATCTCGTCCCTCCTCCCCTCTCTCTCCTCCCTCCTCTTCCTCATCCGGCAGAAAAACAAATTTTCCTTTAAAAAATCATCATTTTTCACTTCCCAATATTTTAAAACTTTATCAATCAAAAACAACACTCGACAACATTAAACAATTACATTCGTTAGTTCTGATTCATCCAGTTTGAACAGATTCGACCGATAACCCAATTCTGATCACCCGATTCATCCAACTTGAACAGATTCGTCGGAGGTGGAACGTTGAGGCTTTGGGTTGTCGGAGGATGGGAGACCCGTCGGAGTGATGGATTCCTTATAGTAAGTATTAATCTCTACGCGTCGTGGTGCGGGCACTGCCAGTCGCTGGCGCCAGAGTACGTGGCAGCGGTGTCCAAGATGAGGGAGGAAGGCACGGAGGTGGTCCGCGCTAAGGTCGACACCACCGAAGGAGGCCGACCTCGCTCAGGAGTACGACATCCAAGGCTTCCCCACCGTTCTCTTCTTCTCCGATGGGGTCCATAAACCCTACAACGGCCAGCGTAACAGGTGACGACGAGTTGAATCGGTTAGGTTACGTAAATTTTGTGCTTTTTGTAACCATTTTTTTCCTCCGGTGGTGGTGTTTAAGGAGCCGATTGTGAGTGGATCAAGAAGAAGACATGGCCCGGGGTGTACAATTTGACCACGTTGGATGAGGGTGAGTTATATAACTTTACCAAATTCCCGGGATTGATTTAGTAATTAATTACTCTAACATGTCATACATGACTTACCCAGTTACCATGTCATTTTTTTTTTGGTCAGGAAGAGGGGCTAGGGCCCCTGGGTTGTTTATTAAGATTACTGCAAGCTGTCCATACAAACTGCTCTTGGTAAGGCAGTGTCGCTTATATCGCGCAAAAGTAACTGATCTAGCCCCTGAGGGGGGTTACATAGGACATGGAATCCTAGTGGTTGGTCGAAACCAAGGTTCGCTAGCCAATCGGCACATGAGTTAGCTTCCCTGTATGCATGCTTGACTGACACCATCCACTCCCTTTTGATAATTTCTCGTATGTCGATGAGTATTGAGGGACTAGTCGGGTCAGGGGCTCTAGTGCTCTGTAGTAAGTCAGCCACTATACGGGAGTCAACCTCTAACACGAGTTGCTTGATGTTCATAGACCAGGCTAGTTCCAACCCATGTAGAGTAGCCCAAAGTTCTGCCATGACACTCGAGCAACTCCCTAGATTCGTCGTAAAACCACCAATCCAATTACCCGCCCTATCCCTAATTAAACCTCCCGCAGCAGCCTTCAACGAGTTACCTCTTCTTGCGCCGTCCGTGTTTAGTTTGCACCAACTTGACGGAGGTTTTTCCCATCCAATTAGTGTTGTACTCTTCCTTGGTTTAGGAGACATACTTTCCACAGACTCCCACGCCACCTGGATCTCTTTCACCCTGTAACATATCGAGGCAAATTGGTCAAGAGGATGCGGAGAACCTTCTCTCCATACTTCATAATTATGCCACTGCCAGAAGTCATGTAGAGCAACTATAAAAGGAGTGGTCCAATAACTATCTAGTCTAATGTTTCCTTCAAGCCAAGACAAAAGGTCAAGGGAAAAGAAATGGACAGAGGGTAAGTTGTGGAAAGAGAGAAGCTGTATCCAGCAGTCTTTGATCTTCTAGCAATCCCTCAAAGCATGGATTACAGTTTCCTCAGCTTCACGACAACATGGGCACGTGGCCTCTTGTGTCATATGTCTTCGTTTGCGGATGCTATTCGTAAGGAGCTTTCCATGGCCAGCGAGCCAAGGGATACGCTTTAACCGTTGCGGTCCTTGCCATTTCCATATGTTGGACCACAAGTTCGTCTGCGTACTTGGTTCCTCCTCCCATTCTTGAATTAGATCATAAGCCGATCTTGTAGTAAACTTTCCTGTCGGGGAGTGGCTCCAGGCAATAGTATCCGGGCCACGACTCTCCTTTGGGGGAGGGATACCTGCAATAAACGAAAGGGATTGAGTTGGCAGTAGATTTTCGAAGAGAGGCCAATCCCATTCCCCTCTTTCATTTGTCGCATCTTTCACTCTCCAATGAGAGACATTCTCCGGTAAACTCTGAGTTGCAATGGACCGCAGGGGGTGCCCGTCATTGGTCCAGATATCATCCCAGAATGATACATCTTCCCCACACCGCACTCACCATTGAATTCCCATCTTCATGGTAGGCCATAAGGAGCAGATTGCTTTCCAAAGTAGAGAGTGTGTGACACTACTCTTCGCTTCAGTGATAGGAACTCCTGGCTTAAGATATTTCCCTCGAAGTACCTGCGTCCATAAAGCAGAAGAGTTAGTAATTAAGTCCCAAGCTAGCTTCATAAGAAGGGCTGCGTTTTGGTCACGGAGTTTCTTGAACCCCAACCCCCCTTCCTTTTTTGGTTTACATAACTCTTCCCAGGAGACCAGGTGGGGTTTCCTCTTTGTCGTGGAGGATCCCCAAATAAAGCCCCTTTGTAACTTCTCAATATCATCACAGAGTCCGAGAGGTAGCTTTGCCGCTTGCATAGCGTAGCTCGGGAGGGTGGATACAACTGTCTAGGCTAGGGTAACACGTCCGGTAAAGGACAAGTTCTCTACGCTCCACCCTTGGAGACGGTGCTGGACTTTCTCCGCGATGTAGCCATAAGTACTCTTGGTAACCCGATCATGTAGGAGAGGCATTCCTAGGTAACGTCCAAGATCTCTAGTAGGGAGAACCCCAGGCGGCGCTCTAGCTCTCTAGCCAAAGAAGGCGAAACGTTCTTGGAGACGTAAATCTTTGTCTTATCCTTGCTGATTTTTTGACCTGAGGACAAACAAAACTTGGAAAGCACATGGATTGAAATACTAATTTGAAACCACATGGACTAAAAATGATATCGATAAAACTACAGGGTAGTAAACTACAATTTTCCCGACAATATATGCCAGTAACAACCATCAACATGCAAGCCCTCAACGATCTTGACAAAGAAACAACATCATGAAACGTCTCTCTCTTTTGTGCAGAACTTGAAGAAACTCATCAGGGCTCCAATGTCCATCACGATTTGCGTCGAAAACGTGGAAAATGATATCTATCCACCACATTGTCTGTGAGTGAGACGCCACAAACCTTCAAATGCACAGAAACTGAATTAGAAGTATTATTCAAGAGAATACAATCAAGGAAAGACATGATATGCACCGTGACAACCAAAAGTAAAGGAGTTCACACAAAGGCATCCGAACTCACATGTTATCCATGAAATACTAAGGTAAATATTCATCAAAATTGCACTGAGCAATGCATTGCTAGTTCACATTTTGGGTTAATCTGCAGCTGTCTCAACGAGTAGAACCTAGAACTACTTGAGGAGGAAGGTTAAGCTTCTTACATGATATGCAGCTCTTTTGAAGTCGTCTCTTGCTAATAGCTAAAAAGTGCCAAAGAAAATGGCCACAACTTTTTGCATAATTCAACAAAACTTCTGAATTCGTCAAACGTAATGCGCATCTTCCTGAGGTGACCATGATCATTTAATTCATCTACCCGATCAAGTAACTTATCCAGATGGCTTATGTCGGCAGAAGCAACCATAGATAAAGCAAAATCCTTGGCTGATATTGCTTGTCCCGATTTGTAGTTGTAATGTGCTAACTCTAGCCTTAGGATCTAAAAATTACAGAAGATTAAGCATGCCATCATGATAGGAATATCTGTCGAAAAGACGACATCTCGGACAACTGATTGCAAACCTAAATTTTCAGCAATTTAGATGTTCATAAGGTGATTCAAGTACCCAGCCCCTGCAGAAGTATACAAGCATTACAGGAAAAAGAAAAGCTGCAATATATCTCATTTGACATAACAAAAATGACAGCATTTTGAAGCATGATACATCATACAACACAATGTCTCAATCCAATTCCTTGAGAAGTGCAAACAAGAATCAATCAAGGCTCTGAAAAAAGAGAAATGTGTTCTAATACCTCCAAAGAACCAGCCAAAATCAACCTTGTTCTGAGAAAAACACCCCCACCAAAATCAACATTTGAACCAACCTTATTAGTTATGTACCAGTAATTTGATATCCCAACATTTGCTATATACAATTGAAACTGCTTCTCATGCATCACAATAAAGAAGGTTTACAATCAACATGAGCTTGGTGTAGTTATCCAACAACAAAAGTAGCAGAAAATCATCTTATGATGCATGAGGACAACCATAGGAGTTGTTTTAAATGACATTTAAAGAGATCTCAGGCTGGAAAAGAAACTATTGAGAGAGCTACCGACATAATTTGACTTTTGACTTTGGATATTTGCAACTTGTCAACATTCCTATATAATTAAGTCACATATTCTTAATACAGAGACTACACAGAATCTTTTCATGCTAAGATGACTAGGAGGAGTACAATAGATTCTCTAGTAACCATGTTTAACTCCACCTACTAAGGAAAAAAAAAGAATTTAGAGAGAATTGAGCAAGAGGTAAAAAAAAAACTGAGATAACAAAACGGTTTCCATTGTTTTGAGGAACGATGATCAATACATGATGTAGCATCCTGCAAGTGCTCTTTCCCACCTAACCAGTTAGCCAGCTAACTAACCAACCAAATGTAACTAACTAACAGATTCTCGTGCCAACGGCCACTATTGTCAACTAACTCCAGCTTCTACTACTGCTTACTGACTCTAGCGTGTGATCACCACGACGATACACCCATGTTCTCCATATTCTTTGTCATGACAAATACCTCTAGGCACTGAGTGCATTTAAACTCATAATTTGCCGAACCTTCTCACAGAGCTCCTTCTCGGCATTTTTACATCTTCCATCATTATCATGCGATGCTAGGAAGACGAAGTCCAGACGAGCGTGAACCAATGATGGGACATCAACCAGCTTACAGCTGATCGAATCCCAACATCCCAAAAGCTTCAACTCCTCGACCTGAGGAGTGGCAACACGGACCTCTGAGTTTGAAACATAAAATCCGCTACTATGTTGTTTTATGACCAATTTCTTCAACTCGAGTAATGTCAATGTTATGCCCACCACAAAAAGAGACGTAGCGCAATGTCAAGGACTCGAGCGAGGGACAGCCAGGCAACAAATTCTCAATTCCTTCCGGCAATGCAAAGCCCACATTCAAACCTATTATTTCTTTTTCCTTGCTAAGCCCACTTTTGCCTAGGTGGTACTAGACTTCTCCATCGCCTTTTGGCTTTTTAGAAGAAATTTTGAGTTCTTCAAGTCTCAATGAAAAAGAATCATTCAAAAAGTTATTCATAAATATTAAATAAGAATCCAAGGTGAGCAACGATGTACATCAATTTTGAGAAAAATGAACTTTACATAAAGAAAATACCCTAGAACGGAATGTTCTGTCGGCTCATCTCTTAACTTCTCAGCAAAATATTCCAATAACAACCATCAACATGCAAGCCATCGGCGATCTTGACAGGGAAACACCATCATGCAATAGTGAACGCAGCATAACAACAAAATATGCTCCAACATGTGATTAATAAAGACTAACGGGCTAGTTGCCTATCGACGTTTACCAAAAAACCAGAGAATAACAACGAAGTCTGAGGCTTTTCCAACTATATTCCCAAATATCATCAGCAGTGATGCGGAAAACAGTCAGCGGCTCAAGCAATGTCCAGAAAACAAGTTCGCCAAAGTCATGTTTGGTTTACTGCGACATTCACATGACCAAGATACAAGAGTACATATTTGCAAAAACATAAAAAAATATTAACAAAACGACGTGCCACAGGAAAAAAGGCTGTGCCATGTCACCGGAGCCCCTGAATGCGAAGACTCGGCTTGCCACCATAAAAAAATAGCTGGGCGGCCATGCTCGTAACTTGTTATAGGTCCTACCAGTCATCCTCTGCAAAATCAAGTCACTCGAATCAGGAAGCACGCCAGTCTTCTGATTGACGAAGCACAAGGTTGCACAGTAATTAACTTCAAGCACGTCGGGAACCAAAAGGCCCAGGGCTAAAACAGCCGTCCAAGGGAGCTGTCACTTGCACAGTTGAAATAGCAAGCCAAGAACCCCATTAGTCCTGACTGGACAGGTTGAGCAATGTCTCTCTCTCTTTTGCGTAGAACTCGGAGAAACTCATCTGGGCTCAAATGTCCATCACGATTTGCGTCGAAAACGTGGAAAATGATATCAACCACATTGTCCGTGAGTGGGACGCCACAAACCTTCAAATGCACAGAAACTGAATTAGAAGTATTATTCAAGAGAATACAATCAAGAAAAGACATGCCGAGCACATGCACCTTGACAACCAAAAGTAAAGGCGTTCACACAAACTCATCCAAACTCGCATGTTATCCATGAAATACTCAGCTAAATATTCATCAAAATTGCACTGAGCAATACATTCCTATTTCCTAGTTCACATTTTGGGTTAATCTGCAGATGTCTCAACGTACAAAACCTAGAACTACTTGAGGAGGAAGGTTAAGGCATTAAGTTCCTTACATGATATGCAGCTCTTTTGAAGTCATCTCTTGTTAATAGGCCATTCACTTTGCCGTAGCTAAAAAGTGCCAAAGAAAATGGCCGCAATTTTTTGCGTAATTCAGCAAAACTTCTGAATTCGTCAAATGTAATGCGCATGTTCCTGAGGTGACCATGATCATTTAATGCATCCACCCGATCAAGTAGCTTATTTAGATGGCTTATGTCGGCAGAAGCAACCATAGATAAAGCAAAATCCTTGGCTGATATTGCTTGTCCCGATTTGTAGTTGTAATGTGCGAACTCTAGCCTTAGGATCTAAAAAATAACAGAAGATTAAGCATATCATCATGATAGGAATATCTGTCGAAAAGACGACCTCTCAGACAACTGATTGCAAACCTAAATTTCAGCAATTTAGATGTTCATAAGGTGATTCAAGTGCCCAGCCCCTGCAGAATTATACGAGCATTACAGGTAGAAGAAAATCTGCAATATATCACATTTGACATAACAAGAATAACAACATTTTAATGCATGATGCAACACAATGTCTCAATCCAATTCCTTGAGAAGTGAAAACAAGAATTAATCAAGGCTCTGTAAAAAGATAAATGTGTTTGCATAACCCCCAAAGAACCAACCAAAATCAACCTTGTTCTGCGAAAAATACCCCCATCAAAATCAATCAAGTGGAAGAATCTAGCATATTATGTGTCATTTACTGAACCTACACTGTACAGCTAAATGCATCTGGTTCCGAGAATTCTAAGGAAAAAACAAAGACCTCTGCTTGTTCAGCTGCATCATTCTAACTACTTTGAGTGTCTATGATTCTAACCAACATGTCCTGTCAAGACCATTATCACGAGCAGACTGAGAATCGGATTATTCCGTCTCTCAGTTATTACTATCCTCTTGGGTCACGATAAATTATCCAGAACTGTAATTGGATGTTGGTCAAATGGAGGTATAATCACCAACTGATGCACATTATGGTATTTCAATACATGCTGAAAGTTCCCTCATGTCTTTGGTTGAAGCTACCATTTTCATTTTGCTGAACAATGGCTGCTAAGATTCACAGTGGTGGCATTTTCAATTATCTTTAAGTGCATGCATAAAGCTTCATTATCAGCTTTAAGATTAAAAAGAAAACTTCATTATCAGCTACCTCGACATGTAGCTGCTTTTTTTCATTCCCATCTTGATTGACTCTAGTGCAGGTCTAAACATAACACAAGAGAATTACCTCATCTTCTAGGCCCCGCAAAAAATTGACAAACTTATCATGTTGAAGGCGTGACTTTCCATCTTTGCCAAAGAAGTATTCAACCAAACCCCCGTTATCCACATGACCATGAACCTTCCACCCAGTGCGAAGCCCATCTCTATTTGCAGCCCCTTGTCTATTTTGAGCTCTCATCAACGCCATTACTTTCTTAAACTCCTCTTTATCTATATCCCTGTATAAAGCAAGACACAAGCCCACATAGTCAATCCTAAATAACAAGAAAACAGGGTAGAGCCAAAACACCAACTCACAATGCTACCAAACCAAAGCGAACCACATTCTGTTCTCAACAATTGTACAGCACAATAGACACGCTAAAACTTTGCATCCTCGGCCAGATGAAAAAATTAGCATACCCACCCATTATTGTTGATGTCAAACATTTTGAACGCAACAGAGAAGCTCGATTCGGGGATACTTAGCAGCGTCACGAAGAAGATATATCTGCAAATGATCATTAACAGTAAATCAACCCCAAATTCTGGACCTCCTACTTAACCTCTAGTACTGGCGTTACTAAAGCAACAAGGTGAAAAGACATGAAAACTCACTCTTTAAAAGAAATGAGCCCATCGTTATTGACGTCGAAAAGCATAAAAAACTCGGAAGGATCGCACCGTAAATCCCCGGGTCTCCTCTCCCCTCTCAGGTACCCTTCCCTAACCAGGTTCGAATCGGAGGGCGGGAATACCGGTACAACCGCCCGCATCAGATCGGCCGGCTTCATCAGCAACTCCCCGTCGGGCGCCCGGTGCGACGCGAAGTACTCAAAAACCTTCTCCGGCGGGCTCCGGAGCCTTATCCGCTTCTCGTAGTTGAAAAACACCTTCCTCCTAAACGTATCTGCGAGAGAAAAACATCGAAACGACGACGGATCAGGAATTGTAAGAAGATCGAGGATGAACCGTGTTAAGATTGTTCTCCTCTTCTTTCTCACCTGGGAATAGGAACTTGGAGGAGTAATCGGGCAAGGAGAGCTTCCGATCGTTGACCGTTGACCAGTCGGAGAAGGCGGACTTGGGATCGGGGTCGAGGGAGTAGTAGAGGAGGCCGAGACCGGACCCTAGGGTGACCGCGGAGAGCCACCTCGCGTGAGATCCACGCGCTTTCTGGTGGCGAGGGCCGGAGGCGGTTGTGGAGTACGCGCTGGCGCTGGCGGCGACGACGGGGAGGGGCCCGCGGATGGAGGAGCGGGATTTCCTTAGGGCGGTTAAGGCGCGCATTTTTTCGTGTTCGGATTGGAGCGACAATATTGAAGCGAGTTCGCGAATTTTAGTGGTTTTGTTTGTTTGGATTTGGATTAAATTTTTATATCTAATATAAAATTTTAACAGTTTTAAGTTTCGATAAATCTTCCGAGCAACAATGGATTATGACACACTCAATCCAACCCCGCTTAGATTTTGGATTGTCCCCACTCAATCTAATCCCTATAACTTGCGGAATAACTCGTTTTGGTATTATATAAATATATAATAATAGATTAATAACACGAGCCGAATCTACTTGGTAGGATGAGGCCCAGGCCTTAAAGAAATGGTTGGTGACGTTAGGAATCCACATCTTCCTAGCCCAATCTTCAAGACTCGGGAAAACTTGGGTAGTTTTTTTTCATTTACACGGAAATAATTGTTTTGATTAATCCAGATTCGAGTCAAATAAAATCGTTGAAATATGTCAAAATTTTCAAATAAATTTTTAGCATTGTTGTATTTCCAACAATTAAAATTCAAAATTTTAGTTAAGTTAGAAAGACAACTTAAGTTGGCGAAAAACTTGGTACCGTAAGCTATCGATTTACGGATAAAAAAGCCATCTTATCTCCTTCCATTAGAAAGGAGACTGACTATCTAACTGGGTTTAGTCCATTTAGTTAGGTTGTCGTAATTGGATAAGTTGTTTGGTAGATTGGGGATACCTAAAACTTTGTCCCCTTAAAGAACGTACTCCACTCCACATCTTTGGACCTTATCCCAAAGCATTATATTATTATTCGTTGCCGACGTGCTTTTGTCACCATGCTTGATTATTGAAGCTACTCTAGTCCCCCCGCCCTTGATCAGTGAACACGTACCGAGTGTGACCGCTATCTTTCCATTTAAAATAAATTATTGTAAATTAATTTTAAAAAAAGGAAATGACGATCCTGTCCCTCCAATACCTTTTGAATCCAACCAAAAGGGCACCCAGAAAGGAAGGGAAATGGGCCCGGTCAAAAAATAGAGGCGGATCTAGCCCCTGGCAAACTCACCAACAATGGCTCAAAATGATGGCCCTAGACCCAATAGTGGGCTGGCTAATATTTTAAAAGAATTAGGGGGAGGTAAGCGAGTCGGATGAAGCACAGGCCCGAGGATGAAAAGCAATGGCCTGATCGAGATCGTCTTTTCGTAGCAGGATACTATCAAGAGTCGCTACAATCTTAAACTATACACGAGGTTGATACCGGATTGAGTGGTAAAAATTTTTTTATAAGTTTTAATGTCAAAGATATCATCTATCTATTAAGGTATTTAAATAGTTAAATATATTTTAATATTAGTTAGGAAATATTTAGTGTTTGATGGCATTATTGGTGTAATGCACTAATGTAATTTTTTGATAAGTAACATAATTTTACTTATAAAAAATTAGAACAAATTTCATTATTAGTTAAACTACGTATTTATTGATAATATTTCCTAAATTTGTGATATAACCTAGTGAACAAAATGGTAATCATATATGTCCAAATCTTACTGATATATCTCGTCACCTCCACGGAAATCAGAGTTGTTCATCCATTTATCGTTCGGCGTTAATTCATTGATGCTACCCAAAGGCGCACTATGTAAGAATAATTGGATATTTTTTCCCTCTCTCCTTTGTGAGAGCCTTCTCTCTCTACTAAGTGAGAGCCCTCTAGCCTTTTTAGATTTTTTTTACTTTCCTTCGTCTTCTTCGCCGCCAATCACCTCACCTTCACCATAGCCACCTCCCCTCCGACCCACCCACTCCCTCCACTGCAAACCAAGCATCAATCCCTCACCATCCTTCCCATTCGGTCTTGACATAAAACAAAGGGCAACAGTAGCCTTCTCTCGCTGCTTCCAGCTCCACCGCATCGCCGGTTTCTCGAGATTTTCGGGCTCCCCCTATGTAGATCTGCTCTTCTCTGCCTTTCTCCCTCGTTGATCGGAGCCCTCTCGTCGGGAGCTCGTCGTTTCCACCTCATTATCGTCGCCTTTCCCAGTTGGTCGTTGTCGTCGTCCACCCAGCTAGTAGCGGTCGCTCACCAATCTCAACTTCCAGCTCATTGTCGCTGCTATTCACCGATCGACCGTCCCTCACCGACTCTCTTCCACAGTGCGCCTCAACGCTCACCATCCTAACCAGTTTAGTGGCTTGGCTTTGCTTTATCTGCGTATGCTTTTGCTTAAGTCAAACTTCACTCGATGTGAAATCTGTTCGGTTCTTGAAACCTTGCCTGTTGGTGCAGGTGGATAGTCTTGACTTGATTGGATTTATTCGATCTTGTCATTCATTTGAGTGCATCTCGCATGCATTCAAATGCCCATGAGTTTGTGTCTATGATGCAACCTCGTGGTTATTAGCCGTAGTTTATCTCGGTAGCTTTCGCCTTGGACGATTGGCTCTCGTAGTCTTTCGTCCGCCCTAACCCATGCCTCTCTGTCTTCGCTAGGCTTGATTTTCTATTCTATTTTAACTACTTCTCTCTATGTTTATATTTTTCTCTTTCTATTTTTAATCTGTATATTAATATAATATAGAATTTGCGTCACCCTTCTATAAAAAAAAACCTCACCATATGCCGCCCACGGAGAAATGTCGGATGCCAGTTTGTCACGTAATAAATGGTATTTTTGTAGAATAAATAATAAATGGTATTGCGTATTGACTTCTTTACAAACAACAACTGCTCTGAGGGCCAAGGTTCTTAAATTATGCGACCCAAGGTTCTTACACTATTCTCCTTATTTTAATGTTGAAGCTCCTCAAAACCTACGCAATTGACTCAATTAAAATAGTGATCCCCCCAATGGTCACGAAATTTTAAGTTCGAACTTTTTCAATGGGATTACTCGCTTAATATTAACTTCTATTTTTTGGGTTCAAATTTAGTGGGGACATGGGTAATCCCCACTGAAAAGGACACGGGTAATATTAGAAATACAATAATTAAAATAATATCATTAAAATAATACAATTTATGGGAATACAATTATAAGAATATTGGTTTCTATTTTATCGGATATTGGTTTTCATCTTCTATGCTATTGGTTTCATTCTACTATGATATTGGTTTCATTCTACTATGTTATTGGTTTCCATCTTCTGACATTGGTTTCATTCTATTATGATATTGGTTTCATTCCACCGTGATATTGGTTTCATTCTACTATGATATTGGTTTCTATCTTCTATGTTATTGGTTTCGTTCTACTATGATATTGGTTTCCATCTTCTATGTTATTGGTTTCGTTCTACTATGATATTGGTTTCCATCTTCTATGTTATTGGTTTCGTTCTACTATGATATTGGTTTCATTCTACTATGATATTGGTTTCCATCTTCTCGGATATTGGTTTCATTCTTCTATGATATTGGTTTCATTCCACCGTGATATTGGTTTTCATTCCACGTCTCACGTGGCAATTAAAGTAAGTCAAAATAATAATATAAAATCAAAGAATAAAATTCAATTAATCAAATTAAACGCAACAAAATCAAAACCAAGAAACACAGCGGAAGCGGACCGCTTCGATTTCAAATCGAGAGTGGTGGCGGTCAACTCAGTTCGGTCGGCAGACCGCTTCGATTTCAAATCAAGAAAGCAGAAGCGGAGGGAGTACGGCGTTGTGTTGGAAGGCACCGTTCGCATCCGGCGACCCCAAGCTCGAGCAAGCTCGCCCGACCCAATCCGACGCCCCCAAGCTAGCCCAAGCTTGCACGACCCCAATCTAACGTCCCCAAGCGATGACGGTAAACGGCAGCGATGACGGAGACAGCCACGAAGATGATAAAGAACAAAACGACGACAGACGAGAACAATGCAGTTCGGCGGTAACCGTCCTGATGGATCCATGGAGGAGGCAAGCCAAAATAGACGAATCCCTTACCCAGATCCGAGGTAAGAACCGGACGACAGGTCGTACTCAACCTCGAAGCCGTTGGTGAGGAACCTGTCAGGTAGCCGAGGAGTTGGGTTGGAATTGGAGGAGAGAGAAGCGGAGGCTGTTGATGGAGATGGTGGAGTGGCGGCGAACGGCGGGAATGCGGTTGGCTTTGAGTGGGAGGGTGGCGGGATCGGGGGGGGGGGGAATCGGGAGCGGCGGATCGGGAGGGGGGGGGCGATATTTTTTTTTTGGGAGATGATTTTTTTTTTGAGATTATATAGAAAAATGGTGGAACCCTAATGAGTATGTTTGGGTAAAAACTCGAAAATATCCTCAACAGATTCTGGCCGTCAGATCTATAAAAAAAGAATTTGATCAAATCTAAGGGTCCATATTTAGTCCATACCATGGGGATGGCTTTTATGTAGTCCCCCTGAATCCAAATCCCCATTTTTTAGGTGCCAATTGACTTTGTCTAGCTCAATATTTCGTTGCCTTTTATTACTCTAGATATTAACTAACCATTTAAATCAACTGTCATTATTCTAATTTAATAAAAAATATAGAGTTTACTTTTAAATTCGAATTAGTCAATTAATTAGTTATCAATTATGAATGGGTTTATTCCTTTCCTTACTTTTTTTCCTTGATTATGCAACACCTGCACCTAGAATACCGGCTGCCACCGGGTATGGATTGGGTACGAAATGTCACTATTCCGAACCGTTTGGAATGAAGACACGCGGAGACTTTTTTGCAAACGCGCTAAAATACAGGGACCAAAATGAAAAAAACTATGCACAAACACAGGCCGGATACAAATGCCATTATCACATAACTGCGCATGCCAGTAACGCATAACTGCGCATGCCAGTATCGCATAACAGTGCTTGCCAGTGTGATCTTTTTGCAAAAATGCTAAAACATGAGGAACCAAAATGAAAAAAACTATGCGTGCCATTATCATCAACGAAAACTTGCCGCTTTCACAAAAACAAATGTCATTATCACACAACTGTAATTGTCATTATCACATAACTGCATTTGCCACTATCACATATACAACCCCGCTGCCACCTCCTAAATCAAAGTCCGCCCAACAGTACAAGGTCCAATGGAACAGCTTAAAGACTGTTCCGCCGTATACTTTACGCTGGCAACAAGTAATCTCCAGCTGTTAAATATCCACTTGCTCTTTGAAATATTATTCCAAGTCCCCATCAGTCCTTTTATTTTACTTTTCGTCGAATATAGCACTTGATGATGACCCCCAATTTAATTCAGTTGTATCCTTTTCGTCAAGTATAGTATTTTATTCCCATAAAAAAGTACATATTTTATTTTCACCATTCAAAAATTATTTATTTCCTTTTAGGTTTTAAGTGTCCTCCACCATTCGAGAACAGAGGGGGCAAATATTATTTCCATGTCCAAAAGGTCGAGTTTCCCCACAGTCGCTCGCACTCCAAGGAATATGACACCTGCAAAGAGGGAACAGAAAAAATAACAAAGAAAAGGAAACGTAATAATACAGCAAAGGAAAAGAATTAATGAAAATAAAACTTACTTTAAAATAATAACAAAATAAATAGAAAGAGAGAAAACAATACCTCCAACCACTTCCCAAAGAATACGCAACGGATGACGGATAACGGCAATAACCACGGCAAACGTAACGGATGACGGTAAACGCACGACGGCGAACGGGTGAACTGAACGGAACCGCCGAAAACGCTAACTGAGATGAACAACAACTGATGAGACCGTCCTTGAGATTGGATAACTCTGAACTTATGCTACGATCCTTTAATTTTAGTTAAGATTAAGTCCTTTGGATGAGCGGTTATTACTAAAATGTCCCAAAATTCGCCTTCCATAGCAAATTGCATTATGTACACACAAAAGCAACGATTCTTTTATCCTCAATCCATGTCCCATCTTAGAGGTTTAAAAAACACATCTAGGGTTTCCCAGTCGATTCGGCCACCGACTGGCTCGAACTCGCTCCGAGCTGACACATTCTCCGGATCCCGCGCGTTGCGGCGCGTCTCTCCACCGCCGGAGCCATGATCAAAAGGTGAGAGGAAAGCAGAGGGATTTCTGTAAACAGTAACACCAAACCTGTGACTGGAACCGGCCGTTCAGGACTCGCCGGCTCGGGACATAACGGATAGCCGGCTAGGTCGGGTCTGGTAATTTGCGCGCCGGCGCTGCTGGTGTGCGCACGGGCGGATCAGTGCGGTCAACGCTCTCTTGACCCATTCTCCTTCGACTCCACCGATTCTAACGACCGAGTTCTTCATCGCCGATCTCATTAAGTTGAGGCGGTTGGGAGTGTACGACACCGCCTGGCTTTGCGCGTGCTGCTGCTTGTGGAGGCTACACCGGAACGAACCCCGGTGTGAGGTAGGCGAGCACATACACGTCTTCTTGGGAGACGACACCGGACTGTGGCGGTTGTGGTGGCTGTTCTGCTTGTTGACGGAGATCGAACGGCCGGGAGAGGTAGATCTGTCGATGGAGAAACTGAAGGTGGTGGAGGAACGGGGAGGGGACGAGCAGAGGTTGACGCGCGTCGGAGAGGCGGATCGCTTGTGGTGGCTGTTGGTGAAGAACGGTGACGAGAAGCTAAAGCTAGTCGACGTGGCAAAGGAGGAGGATGAGGACGCGCCGGAGGTCGCGGTTGGAGAGTGGAAGCGGCCGCCGGGGGAGAGGGAGCGGAGGACTGGGGCTTTGACTCTTCTCTCGGATGTTGAGATTCCCATTTCGGAAGTTGAGGAAGAGTGAGGAGTAGGGGAAGGGGTATTTTGGGGATTTTGCACCTCCTATATAGGGGATTTGTGTGTTTGGTTTGGCAAACCTAGCGAGTCTCGAAGGGTTAATTTATAGTTCCGGCCTCGATGGCAGAGGTCGTAAATAACTTTTTCATTGAGGGCTTTTTGTTCACGCAATATGTGTTGTTAACCCTGGTTAGGGTGAGAGTTGGTTTGGCATTAACTAGGGTTTGCGAAGGGTTGGGTTTTCTGTGTCCAATGGCTGGATGGATGTGACCTGTGGGTGGGGTGTTATAAAGGAAATTGGCCGTTTCCTAAACAACAAACTAATATTTCTGGTTAATTAACTAATACTTAGATAAATTGATTAAAAAATTTAATTTAAATAATAAAATTAGAAAATAATGTTAAATATTTATTGCTTTGAATTTTAACACCTTATTCAAATATTGATTAGTCCGGATTATGAGAGTTGAAAATGGTGCCACGCGTAATTACCGGTAAGCGGTCGGCCTGGTACAAGAATGAGGAATTCTCAGATTTGTGAGCAATTACAAGCTGCCACTGGCTAGGTCTTTCCTCTCGGGCCGTATCTAGAATCTCTGGCCTTTCCTCGATCCAACCAATGTGGGCCATCTGGCCTATCTTCTTTCTATTGGTTTCTGGTGGATATTGTGTAATTTCCACATTAAACTTTAAAGAAATATGTGAGCTCTAAATGGAGTTTGGTTGCGTGGCGCCATTTTCGTTCTTGTCTCGAAAGCTGGGTCTTGTACGATAACCTTTACACGAAGAGCTATTTCATTTATTGTCTTGCTTCTTTTTCACATTATTTCTAATTTCTTTACTCGATTAGCCACGGCACCAATTCATCTAATTCAGTTCACAGAATAAATAATTAATTTTTTTCATTCATACTCAATCCAACCCAATTACATATTTTCTTATCCATAGCAGCAACTCAGTTCATAGAATAAACAATTAATTTCTCTCTCATCAACATATAATCTACTATCATTTTTTGGAATACTAAATTTGATAGAAATACTTGAGGTACAAATAGAAGTCGGAAATGATAAATTACAAATACAAGAATTTCAAATTACAAATACAGAAATTTCAAATTACATAATTTTTAGATGGTGTATAAAAATATGTTAACATTTGACTCTATTTATAGAGATTTTAAAAATAATAATTTTGCATTTTTTTTTAGTTTTGCTAAAGATAATGTTAGTTTAGATAACCACAAAAATATTATCTGAATAAAAAATGGAAGTCAGAAATGATAAATTATAAATACGAGAATTTCAAATTACAAATATAGAAATTTTAAATTACATAATTTTTAGATGGTGTATGAAAATATGTTAAAATTTGACTCTATTTATAGAGATTTTAAAAATAATAATTTTTTATATTTTTTTTAGTTTTGTTAAAGATAATGTCAGTTTAGATAACCACAAAAATATTATCTGAAAAAAAATTTATTCTTACGAATAACATTATGCCGAGTGGAACTAAATAGATAGATAAGACAAAAAAAAGCTGACTAGGCAGCTTGGGCCGTGCGCGAGCACGGAGCTGTCAGGCTCCATTGCGCAGCCGAGTGCCCCCTTTTTTATTTTTTATAATAAAAAAATACCCTCGCGAGCATTTGCTCGCTGCTGCGGGTGGTCTTAGTGACCAATAAGTTAAGGTAAATAAGATTTTTTTTGAATTTTAGTCATTCAAAATTTAACCATACTAAATATTTGTTAAGTTTTTTAAATTTTTTTTCAAAAATTCTATTTGAATAAGTAGAATTAGTAGATCTCCGTGGACTGGTCAAGGCGCCACAATTATAACCGGCGTTTCGCAGCTTCCCATTGTACAACGCATCGATATGTATATAATTAATTAGCCACGGTCGTCGCTGCATTTTTGTATATAATACTAATCCGTTTCTTTTTTTGTCACACAAAGTTAATGCATTGGAAGTCCGATGGGCAAGAGTTGAATATTGAATTGAAACGCTCGTCATTGATGTGGCGTGGTGGAACTAAAAGTTTACGTGAAATCTTACTTAACCGGTGTAATTAGATATCTTGGTTGAACTAATCAACTAGAATCATGCGTGCCACGTGGAAATCCGCATTTCGTAAATAGTAATACTAGAGAATTTGAGTGGATGGTGAATCATGAAGATATCTCAAATTTGATCTTATTGAAAAATTAATCCAACATTGAACTTATATTAGGATCCCACCGTCGAGTGTGATGGCATGCACATGATCAACGAAAAATTGAAGTGACGTTAAAGATGTCCGGGCGCAGGGAAAGTTTACACGAGTCCTCTTAAGTGTCAAAGATTGAAAAATATTGGCGATTGATAGATTTTAATATATGAGTGTTTGAAGTGCAAAAATAACGTATTGGGAGCTTGGGGTCGACTAGGGCTATCATTGAAGTGCTTAGACTTGGACGTCAACTTACCTTGGCCGGGTACGCTTAAGTCGGCTCGGGTTCTCTCAGCCTTGGATCACCTTGGGTACCCTTAGAGTAAGACAACCTGTGTACCCCCAGCCTCATATCAGCTTGGGTACCCTCACCGTTCATACCCTCAGTCTTGAATCACCTTGGACATCCTCTGGTTAAGAGATAGTTTTACAGCTTTCTAGTTGGTGACTTCGTCTAATTCAGAGCGGATGAAGGTCCAAAATCAGTTTGAAGTGGGCTCAAGGGCGATCATCGGCCAGATCACTCCAGGTCGATCATCGGCTGTTGGTACAATGATCATATCTGGGGACTCCAAACTCGGATTGAGATGATTCAAGTTGCTATCTAAAGCTAAAACATGGGCCTACAACTTTTTAGTTCATGGTATCTTTCAATTCGGAGTAAAAGGATATCAAAAATCTATTTGAAGTTGTCGAATGTTAGTTCATTGGCCGCATGACCTACCCCTAGATCGTCGGCTTCATCCCTTGTGACCTCGATCATCGGCAAGCTGGGGTATAGGCCGATCATCGGTTGCCGGTGATCAAAGGGACGATTGTCGACCAGCTTGGAGGAGGGCTCGATCGTCGACAAAGAAAGCAAAGCTCGATTGTCGACCCATGGTGATTGTCGGCCCATGGTTATTGACGGTTCATGGTAATAGAGACCGTATTCAAGATGGACTCTCGAAGAAATTGGGAAACTCTAGGACTCTCGATAGACTTGGGTTGTCAAGGAATGGAGATAGGCATTAGAGACCCGAGTCAGGCAATGATAAGCATTGAAAATCTAAGGCAGGCAAGGATAAATGTTAGAAATTCAAGTCGGGCAAGGATAAGCATCGAAGATCCGAGTTAGACGAAGATAAGTGTTGCATGAGGATGAGCATTGACAAAGATAAGTCTTGAGGTCTTCGAGTACGTCTAGGGGACGATAGGAGGCTGAGGCGGTCTACTTGTCTATATAAACAGAGCATTGGGAGCAAGGCGAGGACATCATCAACAAAATCAAACACACAATATCTATCAAGCTTCGGCTTTTATCTTAGTTTAGGTTAGTAGTAGTCTCGGCTTCGGCCAACCCTTATTACTCATAGCGTTAGACCGACCTTGGGACGAGCACTCCGGGTCGTCACGAGATCGATCGACGTTCTCTCCATTTTTTATCCCAACAATGAGATACTAATGATGTGTCAAACGATCATACCGCATGTATGGTCTGATGGATACGGTGTCAGTAGTTAAGTATGAGGTGGGAAGATCGAGTCCTAACGACCGTCCAAGATCTGAAATTATGAAAATAATTTAAACCCACAATTTAATTTGAAAAAAAAAGATCATAACACATTGTATTGAAGTGAAAATTTTCCTTTAAGTAACGTTGGAGTGCTTAGTCCGCGGAACATACCATGTGTTGTGGAATCATAATATTTAATAATAAATTATGAAAATTTTATTGCTAAACAAAAGAAAATTTTTATGATTACAAATTATTCATATCTCACCACTAGCTCATCCACTAACGAGAAGTGGTAAATCAGATAGGCCTAGTCCAAAACTATCACACAAGTCACGCAGTAGTGAAGGAGCGTAGGGGTGTGCATTCGGGATATCCCGAATACCGAATACCGAATATTCTGAATACCGAATAGCTAAAAAAATCCATACCGATCCTGAAATTTATTTCGGTATTCGGTATGATATCAAATTAAATTCGGTATTATTCGGGATATACCGAATTTTCCTTGGGCAGCCGAAGATATACTTGTTGTTAGGAGAAAAATGCATCAAGGATTAATTCTAGACAAGATTATTTTAAAAAACCTACCAAGAAATGCCAAGAGGGTTCTTAATTTCATCACAGGAAGCACAAAAAAAAGCATCAAGAATCAAGAGTACACAAGAAGAAG
The DNA here is from genome assembly GCA_963995505.1 of Hypericum androsaemum. Lineage (NCBI taxonomy): Eukaryota > Viridiplantae > Streptophyta > Magnoliopsida > Malpighiales > Hypericaceae > Hypericum > Hypericum androsaemum. The sequence continues at coordinate 18,452,246 of OZ023190.1, forward strand.
ATAATCACAAGCAAGTACGCTTCTTCTTCTCAAACCAGAGGCATCACAAGAAGAAGCAAGCATCAACGGAAGTAATACCCATGGAAGGCTAAGAGGAAAAAAATTCCCAAATTAAAAATCCTAAATTATTTTTCCAAATTTGAAATCCTAAATCTATCTAGAGTTGGAAGAGGGGCGAGAGGTGGGGGCACCCGCGTCGTTGGTGTTGGTAGCCGCGACGGTGGTGGTGGCCAGTGGGAGAGAGGCTGAAGTCGCAAGTGAAATCTGTGAACCCTTTGGTTTTTTTTGTGGATCGAGACACACAGAGAGGAGGGGGAGAGAGGAAAGAGAGAAAGGAGGGGGAGGAGGGGCGTTCTCTCGAGTGGGATTAGTGGGTTTTTCCCTTATATATAAAGTTTGGTAAAATTATACTTTAGTACTTCGAGATTTTTGGTATTACCGAAATAATACCGGGATATACCGAATTTCTACCGAATACCGAAACTCCCGAAATTTTCTAAAAACTCCTGCCGAATTAAATCCCGAATCCCGAACTCCCGATCCCAAACTCCCGAATACCGAAAAAAATTTGGTAATACCGAATACCGAATACCGTTTGCACACCCCTAAAGGAGCGTCCCCTGCCTGTTAGAAACGTGGGACACAAAAACTACCTACTTCTACATGCAAGGTAGTCAAGAAGAGTGTCCACCAGTTATCAGGCACACAAAACACTAGCCTATTTCCCTAGCCTACAAGTGTTTTACAATTTGGACAAGGGGTGACCAAAAAATTCCATATCCGATTTGTTTTTCGGATTCGAATTCGAATAATTTTATATTCGGATTCGGAATCAGATTATTTCGAAATCGGATAGAAAAATCATAAATTTGGATTATCCGTATATCCAAAATATAAATCTAACTTAAAATATTCCATATGGGCTTGGGTTTTTTGTGCAAAAAGTATATCTTGTATACCTTGTCTCTGATGTGTGCCGAAAACTAAAGTCACCTACTCACCAAACCCTCAGAAAATTACAGTCGCCTCCAAGCTCTCATCCTCGTGACCTCGTTCATCTCTGCCCTCTTGCCGGCTGCCATCCTCCTCGTCTCTGGCCCCCCTTAGCTTATCTATGCTACAAAGCTCGTCTCAACTTCTTGTCTCTGTTTTTTTGTTGTGTTTGGGCTGTTTTGGTTTTTGCCTTTACTACGTTGATATATAGCTATAGGTATTAATTCTTGTTGATTCACTTTGGTTTTTTGGGTTTTGGCTGTGCGTTGGTTTCCATTGTGGTTCAATGTGATTATCTTATATCTTAAAATTCAGATAATTCGGATTTTCCGTATCCAAAAATTTTAAATTTTAGATAATACACTATTTGGATTCAAATTCAAATCATAAAATTGTAATTTCGAATATTTCAAATAATAATAAATTTGAATAATTCAAATTCACATAATCTCAATGTTCACCTCACTTGCCCGCATACAAACGTTGTGGAATCAAATTAACACCAAACGCATCCATGATTAGGCCATTTTTATTAGCTGGAGTTTGCATTTTCATAGTGGGTGTGGGCCCGGGGGTCATCTGACACTAATGGCAGTTGGGAAATTGCCATGGTTGGTTAAGATAGGAACAAGAATGGGTTATGTGGTGGGCCATGGGTTATTAATTGTTGGATTCACAGATCTTATATAAGGGAGGCCACCGACTTGTTAGATTCCTATCCAGAAAAGTGCAACGGCCATAGGTTAGATTATTGAGCAAAGGAGTCATTCTATTAGGAAATTTTTGTTGCTTTCTAAAAGATTAATGTATTCGACACAAATTTAAATTAATTAATTTATGAGGATATCTGTTTTTAAGAAACACAAAGAAACAAATATACGTCGCAATGATACCAGGCTTTACAGCTTGTATTATACGGTGGTGGCCAACCGGACACCCCAAATATAACATCCATGTGCCTGTGACTCAGGATCTAGTTGCAACAAATGGGTCGATAATTGTAATTAACGTTTAGGAATAAAGTTTAAAAAATTTGAGGTGCAAAAATCTACTGCCAAAGAATTTGTAACCCAACCTAAGAAGTTCAAAGTTCAAATCATGACATTGTCATGATGTAAAATTTACTTTAAAAAAAAATTAGTTATGAAATATATTACGTTTGTAACCTATTTGCTTGAATATTTCAAGCACGATAAACAACATCTTTTGTTACGGGTAATATTTTGAGATATTTGCTGAAAAAGAATGAGAAGTTTTGGAGACTCCACACTACTAAATTAGTTGGCGAATCATTGAAAGCAGGTAATGGGTCGACTCCATAATTTTTTTAAGTTTTATTAACTTTTTTACCTATTTCAAATATATATATATATTTTACATATTTCGGAAATATATATGTATATTTTACATATTCCAAAAAAAAGTCCCGAACTTGTCAAAAGGGAATCGCGTATTTACTATTTACGATCCAAGAGGGAAAAAAATCCATGTGGGTGGTTTTTGTAACCTTAAATAAAACCACCAACAGGAGCCCACTTGAACAAATTGCCGCCTTGGGGCCCACCCAGTCTGTCATAAAGTAGTTTTAGGCAATATACAAATAATTGAATACAGGAACTACGAAGTAAGTAAGATCACATTTAAAATTTATTTCTTTTACGTGGAATCCATAAACAATCTTTTCGCCTTTTCGAACAGAATTTTTTTTGGCTTATCCGCTGCACGACAGAAATGCTCAATTATTCTAATATAATATAATAAAATATCCGCAATGTAATTATTTGAGAGTTCAAATTTAGTGGGGACATGTGGTAATCTCCACTGAAAGGGATAGGGGTAATATTAGAAATATAATAATTAAAAAAATATCAGCAAAATAATACAATTTATGAAAATACAAGTATGGAAATATTGGTTTCCATTTTCTCGGATATTGGTTTCCATCTTCTATGCTATTGGTTTCATTCTTCTATGCTATTGGCTTCATTCTACTATGATATTAGTTTACATCTTCTATGTTATTGGTTTCATTCTAATATGACATTGATTTCATTTTACTATGATATTGGTTTCCATCTTCTATGTTATTAGTTTCATTCTACTATGACATTGGTTTCATTCTACTATGTGTTGGAGCGGAAAATTAATTCTCGGATTTGTTTGACCATGCTCAGTAAAATAGACGTATCTTTCTACTCGTATATCCGATTGATACAATTCCAAAAGCAACAAAAAGATAAAATACAGATCTAGAACTTTCTAGTTTGTGACTTCTCCAAATTCGGCGCAGAAAGAGGTCAGACTTGGGTCGGAAGTTTCGGGAGTAGATTTTCTCCTTATTAGGCTGCGGATCTGCTGAACCTATTTTGGTAAAAATGCCGTAACTTTCTCCTCAAGTATTGGATTGATACGATTCCAAAAGTCACAGAAGGAGAAGACAGAGATCTATAACTTTGTTGTTTATGACTTTTCCAAATTCAGCATGAAAAATGGTCAAATATGGGTTGGAAGTTTCGGGCAGTTTAAGTTTTCCTTATTAGGCCGAGGCTATGTTAAGTTTTCTTGTTTGAAAACGGCCTAGGGTTTTTCTATGAGGCTGGGGCGAGCTTGTTCTATATAAGGAGAGCTAGGTACAGGCATGAAGAACACACAAACCAAACACCAAATTCTTAGCTTCTTAGCTTTTATCTTAGCTTTATCTTATGTAGTTTTGTAGCTTTTATCTTTATGTTTTTTCCTTCCCCTTCTCCCCCATATGTTCAATAAAGTTCTTGCTCTTCTACCAATTCTTTTCTCTTCTATCTATTCTAATCTTTATCTTCTCTTCTCTTTTCTCATATTTCTTCTATTTCTCTCTTTCGTTTGAATCACTCTTGGGACGACCACTCCGGACCCGTTCTAAAGATCGTTTCTGACGTTCTACCATAATTTATTTGCAACACTATGATATTCGTTTCATTCCACCGTGATATTGGTTTTCATCTTCTTCAATATTGGTATCCCATTATAAGTAAAAATGTATACCATTTGAATGTATTGGTTTCATTCTTCTCGAATATTGATTTCATTCTTCTCGAATATTGGTATCATTCTACTTTAATATTGGTATCATTCATCTATGAATTTTTGCTAGAAATTTAAGCACTAAGTTCAAACAACAAACAAACACCAACATAAAGTTCCAATCTTTAAATACAAAATCATCAGAACCACATGAAATCGACCAATCCAGCAATAATCAAAGTCGAAACAGCATATGAGTCATTTCTTTTGGACCAAATAATCAACAAAAAAGCTGGTGAAAAAAATCCAAAAAAAGGATTAAATAAAAGAGGGAATGAGACTTCAAAAAAAATGAACGGGGACGAGCTCATAACTTTTCGTAACCACCCCTAAGATTTTCTTACTGAATGATCTTTCCATGTATTCTTAGAACATATTAGAGTAATATTATTTAATTACTCATGCTCCGTATTAATCTTACTTTGATAAACAATAAGTAACTATAAATAAAGGAAGTTAGTTTACCTTTCCTATTCTTTCTCCCGGTAAGTATTTCTTTCCCTTTTTGTTCTTTTTTTTTCGGTCCCTTCTTCTGTTTCTTCAAACCAACGTTACTTACTGTTATTTCTAATTTACTTGTTACTTCCTTAGCTGGAATGGAATGGCTTATCCTTTTATATCACATGTAGGAAAAAGTTTTGGTGGCATTTCAATGAGATGCCACGTTTGTCTACTTGTCTCTTATCACGATTTAATACTTAAATATTTTATAGTCCTAATTTTCTTAAGGTTATCTTTTATTTTATTTCCCCTTTGTTATTAGTCGTTGTTTTCCTTGCTGACTTCATTTTGAGCTTATCTAAACAACCTCTTTTACCTTACGTTTATCTAGGTTATTTTCTGGTCCTTTACTGTCTAACATTCATGATGGTTCTAACTTTTACCTCATGTTACTTAATTTATCCGATACTCAGCTCATTTTATAATATATATATTTCATGACCATTTCTAATAATTGCCACGTTCGCAATTCTATCATTTTTTTCCTTATCCAACCCTACAAGCTAAAATTCAGCTAGCTCTTAATCCGTCTCAGAACTATTTACAAATCTTGTCACTCGACAGCTAAATATACTTTACTTAATTTATCGAACTTAATATGGCTAATCATCATATTGAATAGTAAATTCAAAATTTAGGTTAACTTAAATAAAATTACATAACAAATATTTCCAATACTGATAAAATCAGACCTATATCAGAGCACCGTAAATTCTTAATTTATTTCGGCAAGATTATTTCATTAGAATCACCTAATTTGAAGTCCCGATGAGGAAGCTACGACTATTTTACCAAACGACGACAGACTACGCCTAAACCCTTCCAAAATCAACCTTATTTCCAAAATCAACCTTATTATGTTGTAACAAATGTGGTTGAACGGTATGGGTATCACAAAAGGTAAACTAACTTCCTTTATTTATAGTTACTTATTGTTTATCAAAGTTAGATTAATACAGAGCATGAGTAATTAAATAATACCACTCTAATATGTTCTAAGAATACATGGAAAGATCATACAGTAAGAAAATCTTAGGGGTGGTTACGAAAAGTTATGAGCTTGAGGACTGAACTTTATTAGGCACGGAAATAAAATCACAGGAAGGAAAAAGAAGACATGAAACCGAGAGCAAGTAGGAAGAAAAGAAAGTAATATATTTCGTATAACTATTATGGAACGGGTTAAGTATTTTCATGAACCATGGTGATAGCAATTGTAAACAAAAGGAAAGTGAGTATTTAATGGATCTAATGATAGTGGTTTATGTTATTTTGACTAGTTAATCGACGTTTGAATCCGAGTGCCACGAGTTGTAAAACGAAGCAAGGAGCTTCTCTTTGAATGGTTTGAGCAACCATTGTCTTGTAAGTGGATATTCTTTGTAACATGTGTTTAGTTAACTAGACGTGGGTGATGTGCTTTATTTGATGTACTTTTGAATGATATGAAATGTGGTATTGGTTTGGTTTTGGTCTATTTGATATTTGAGGTTGCTTTTGGATTGTCTGTGTATGTATGTGAATTTTGAAAAGTTTGGCATATGATTTGTGTGATGGCGGATGATGAGGCCTACCCGTGACCAACCGGGGATGTTGGCATATGTGCACATATTCTGAGGATACATTGGATATATATGATATTTGGCTGGCGGAGTTAGTTTCTGATGGCGCCTTTAAGATATGGTATCCTCGTGTCAGAGTGGAACACAAAACTCAAATAATAAAATTATGGATCTAGGTGTTATGAATCCAGACAAATTAGAATCACCTAATTTGAAGTCCCGATGAGGAAGCTACGACTATTTTACCAAACGACGACAGACTACGCCTAAACCCTTCCAAAATTAACCTTATTTCCAAAATCAACCTTATTATGTTGTAACAAATGTGGTTGAACGGTATGGGTATCACAGTCTCCCCTCCTTATAAAATTTGGTCCCCGAATTTGCTTAACGAAAGGTTAACTTACTTGTCATACAAATAGATGTGGGTACTTGGTTTTCATCAGTTCCTCCATTTCCCAAGTTGTCTCAGCCAAGGAACGATTTTTCCATTCAACCTTGACCATCGGAAGCTCTCTATTCCAAAGCTTTCTAACTTCATGATCTAATATTCTTATTGAATTCTCTTAATATGTCAAATCTCCACTTGTCTCTACTATCTGTGGCTCCAAAATATGAGTAGGATCGTGCAAGTATCGCTTAAGCATGGAGACATGGAACACTGGATGAATATGTGACAAGGATCGTGGTAAAGCCAATCGATATGCCACTGGTCCAACTTGCTCCAAAATCTCAAATAGGCCAATATATCTAGGACTGAGTTTTCCCCTTCTCCCAAACCTCATTGTTCCCTTCATAGGTGAAACCTTGAGAAAAATATGTAGTCGCACATCAAACTCGATATCCTTTCGTCTCTTGTCTGAGTATGACTTTTGCCGACTCTGGGCTGTTTTCAACCTTTGTCGAATCAACTGTATCTTCTCATTGGTTTCTTGTACTAAGTCATTGCCCAATAGTTGTTTCTCACCAACCTCATTCCAACATAACAGAGATCTACATTTTCTTCCATACAAAACTTCATATGGAGCCATCTTGATACTTGAATGGTAGCTATTATTATAAGCAAACTCCATCAATGGCAAATAACGATCCCAACTTCCTCCAAAATCAATGACACAAATTCGCATCATATCTTCCAATATCTGAATAACACGCTCAGACTAGCCATCTGTTTGAGGATGAAAGGCCGTACTTAAATCCAAACGAGTTCCCATAGCCTCCTGAAATTGCCCTCAAAACCTTGATGTGAAATGAGTTCCACGATCAGATACAATTGAAACTAGTACACCATGAAGGCAAATAATTTCATCCATAAATATATGAGCAAACCTACTTGCATCATATGTACTCTTTATTGGTAGGAAATGTGAAGATTTTGTCAATCTGTCCACAATAACCCATACTGCATCATAACATTTGGAAGTAGTTGGAAGTCCTACTAACAAATCCATTGTTATCTGCTCCCACTTCCACATTGGAATCTCAAGAGGTTGTAGTAATCCAGAAGGTCTCTGATGCTCTGCTTTTACCTGTTGACAAGTCAGACACTTCGAAACAAACTTTGCAATGTCCTTTTTCATACCTTGCCACCAATAATTGCATCTCAAATCATGGTACATTTTTGTAGATCCAGGGTGCATACTGTAGACCGCTCGGTGTGCCTGAGTCAATAATTCCTTTCTTAGATCTCCAACATCAGGGACAACCACTCGAGAACCAAAATACAAGATATCATTAGCACTAAGTCGAAATTTAGGTAATTCACCCTGCTCAACTTATTCCATCATCACAATAATCTCTGGATCCTCCCATTGCAATTCCATAACCCGTCCTCGTAAGGTAGGTCTCATATGCATCTCTGCTAGAAACTTTGGCTGAATTAAGGATTTGCGACTTAAAGCATCAGCTACCACATTAGCTTTCCCAGGGTAATAGTTAATGGTGCAATCATAATCCTTAAGTAACTCCATCCACCTCCTCTGTCTTAAGTTTAAATCTCGTTGCTCAAAGATATACTTGAGGCTTTTATGATCTGTATATATCTCAAACTTCTCACCATACAAGTAGTGCCTCCAAATCTTCAATGCAAACACAACTGCTGCCATTTCCAAATCATGGACTGGATAATTCTCCTCATATTTCTTCAGTTGTCTAGAGGCATAAGCAATAATATTCTTGTGTTGCATAAGAACACATCCCAAACCCACTCTTGAAGCATCACAATAAACTGAATATCCACCTGATCCTGAAGGTAGAACCAATACAGGTGCATGTGTTAATCGATCCTTCAATTCTTGGAAACTCTCTTCACACCTATCAGACCATTCATACTTGGCATTTTTATGAGTTAGCCGAGTTAACGGTGCTGCCAAAGTAGAGAATCCTTTGACAAATCGTCGATAATACCCTGCTAAACCCAAAAAGCTGCGTATCTCAGTAATATTAGCTGGGGTAGGCCAATTCACAACAGCTTCCACCTTCTTTGGGTCAACTGACACTCCATCTTTAGACACCACATGTCCTAGAAAAGCTACACTTTGAAGCCAAAACTCACACTTTGAGAATTTAGCATATAGCTTTTTCTCTCGTAGCGTCTGCAACACTTGCCTAAGGTGTCTCTCACGATCCTCCTGGTCAATAGAGTAAATCAATATATCATTAATAAAAACAACCACAAACTAATCTAGGAAAGGCTTGAAATTCCAGTTCATCATATCCATAAAGGCAGCTGGGGCATTAGTCAATCCAAATGGCATAACCAAAAATTCATAATGCCATATCGAGTCCTGAATGCCGTCTTTGGAATGTCCACCTCTCTAATCTGCAACTGATGATACCCCGATCTCAAGACAATCTTAGAAAACCATTTAGATCCCCGCAACTGATCAAACAAATCATCTATTCTCGGAAGAGGATATCGGTTGCGTATTGTTACCTTATTCAGCTTTCGGTAGTCTATGCACAACCGTAAACTCTCATATTTCTTCTTCACAAATAGCACTGGGGCTCCCCAAGGAGAAACACTTGGCCTTATGTACCCTTTATTCAACAAATCTTGTAACTGATCTTTCAACTCTTTCATTTTAGCTGGAGCCATACGATAAGGTGGTATAGAGATTGATTCAATTCCTGGTTCAAGATCAATACAAAATTTAATCTCCCTCTCTGGAGGTAAGCCTGGTAAATCCTCTGGAAATACATATGGGTACTCTCTCACAATAGGAACATGATCCACCAAAACATCTTCTTTCTTTATTTCCTTTACCACAGCTAAATAGCTTGCACATCCTTTCCTTAGAAATTTGCTAGCTTTCATGTAAGAGATAAGCTTTACGGTAGTCACCTTTTTCTTACCCTGAAACTCAAACTCTGCCTCATCTGTGGGATGGAAAATGACCCTTTTTCTAAAATAATCCACTACTGCATGATAAGTGGATAACAAATCCATACCCACTATTATATCAAAACCATCCATATCCAATATGTATAAATCAGCTGACAAGTCATGCCCACTAATTTGAATATTGCATGATCTAACAACTTCACAAACATACATAAACCCGCTCGAAGGAGTGGCAACAATCATTGACTCATCCAAACATACAGGCATAGCATCCAAACATTGAACATATTGAGATGACACAAAAGAGTGTGTAGAACCCGAATCAAATAGAATGCGTGCATAAGATAATCCAATGGGAAGGTTACCTGACACTACAGTGTTACTAGCATCAGCATCTCTCCTAGTCAAAGTATACACTCTAGGCTGTGCACCGCCTCCTCCACTATCAGACTTAGGTCCCTCAATCCTCAAAGCTACTTCTCTTTGATCAAGTAGATTGCCCTGATGAACTTGTGGTTGAGGAAAGTGTTGTGTTGGCGGCCTAACTATCAAACTTGCCACTTGCTTACGCTGATCGATTGTAGGACAGTCTTTCACCAAGTGACCTTGCATACCACAGCGAAAACAAGCTCCTGTCCTTTTATAACAAATGTCTCCAGGATGTTGTTTACCACAACTTTGGCATTTCCTGAAATTACTGGACTGGTTCTTACTGAATTGCTGACTACGAAAATCCTTCCCTCTACTAAATCTACCAACTGGTCCTCCACTCTTTGACGATACTGGCTGAATGTTGGTCCATCTCTCTTGCTGTCTAAAGCCTTGGTTGAAACTCCTTTGTGGTAGTTTTTCAAACTTCTGGAATTTTAGTTGACTTTGGACCACTCGACGTCGCATCTCCAAGGTTCGAGCACAATCCACTGCAGCTGCATATGTCTCAAAACCACAAGGATACATAACTTTGAACATAGAATCATCAAGTCTACGAATAAACCTCTTTACCTTCATCTCATCATCAGGAACCAGATGTTTTGCATATCGTGATAGATAAGTGAACCTCTCATCATATTGAGATACTGTCATCTCTGAAGTCTTCACCAATCACTCAAATTCAAAAGCTCGAGCATCTTTCAAACTCTCTGGTAAGAACCGATCCAACAAGGCCTTAGTAAAGATCTCCCAAGTCCATGCATATGATCCCTCATTCTGGAACCAAACTCCAGCCACACCTACCAACTTAAATGATGCCAACTCCACCATTCGCTCTTTATCATACTTTAAGATTCTTCTCCTCTTCTCCATCTCATCGATGATACCTGAGGATCATCACTTAAGCCAGAAAATGTTGGTGGATTCAACTTCAAGAACTCACCCAAAGAGTCATCTTTAGCAGCTAATGTAACATTCTGCTCTAATTGTATTTGCTGAGTAGCGATAAATTTCTCCATTGCTTTCATAACTCTGTCTACACCATCACCACCCTGCCTCTCCATCTCAGAAGTAGGAACAGTAGCAACAGGTGGTAGAATCTCATCTCTAGTGACCCTACCAGCGGTGGTGGCTTCACCTGGTGGTGTAGTTTCAGATGCAACATCCTTCCTCTAAACTTGGGAGCTTTCACCCTGCTCCCTAACCGTATCCATACCACTACGTGTAATGGTCATATCCTCCTATACAAATAAGTCAGAATTACGCATACCAAAGGACAACACAACAAAAGAGGTTCAAGGACAAGACAAATCCTATGCTCCATTATACATAACACATAATTCAAATAATAAGCTAGGCTCAAACCTAGTGCTCTGACCGAGCTCTGATACCAAGTCTGTCATGACCCAAATTCGTGGTCGGTGACCGGCGCTAGATCATGTCAAACTTAATATAATAAACCACAACCTAGCAAGCCTCAAATCATAAAACATCATTCTTATTACCAGGATTGTCAAAATATTTTTTTTCCACAACATTGTTTCTTCAAACAAACAATGTTGAGGATATTCTTTGTAACATGTGTTTAGTTAACTAGACGTGGGTGATGTACTTTATTTGGTGTACTTTTGAATGATATGAAATATGGTATTGGTTTGGTTTTGGTCTATTTGATATTTGAGATTGCTTTTGGATTGTCTGTGTATGTATGTGAATTTTGAAAAGTTTGGCATATGATTTGTGTGATGGCGGATGATGAGGTCTACCCGTGACCAACCGGGGATGTTGGCATATGTGCACATATTCTGAGGATACATTGGATATGTATACGATATGATATTTGACCGGCGGGGTTAGTTTCTGATGGCGCCTTTAAGATATGGTATCCTCGTGTCGGAGTGGGAGTGACACTATCTAGACCTATCTGAAGTTCATCCGAATTGTGTTATATGTTCTGTGAAAGTCTATACTAAAATACCACATAAAGTACTTATTTGAGTAGATACTATTTTGACCTACAATAGTTTAAAGTGTTAATAATGGACGTGACAATGACTTTGGGAGGAATAAAATATAGAATACACATTCGTAATTAGAAATCATGAATAAAAGTGAATTAAATAAGGATGGTGGAAAGAAAATGTTAGTATCTTGTGAAACAATTTTAATTGTATCAAATTAACTAAATATGACGTGGATATTTTCTATTCAAGAAATTCAATTAGTTTGTGTTGAAACTTTTGACAAAAAAATTGAAAATATAAGGACAATTAAAAAGAGATGATAAGTACGTAAGTAAAGCCTACATTTTAGCTAAGACATAATTATCGTATAAAACTAAAGTAACTAAGGTAAGAAAAAAAAAGATAAAGTTAACCAAATAAAATAGGATAAGTTAGAATTGAAAACAATAAAAAAAATCAACACAAGGAAATAAATGGAAACAAACGTGGCAAAGGAAAATGGTGGAACCCTAATGAGTATGTTTGGATAAAAACTCTAAAATACCCTCAACAGATTTTGACCATCAGATCTGTAAAAAAAGAATTTGATCAAATCTAAAGGCCCATATTTAGTCCATACCATGGGGATGATTTTTATGTAGTCCCCCTGAATCTAAATCCATTATTTGACGTTACGAAATCATCATTGTACTAATGGTTTGAGAAATATTCTGTTAATTAATACTCGATGATTTGGTAACTGATTTTGTTTACATATATTTCATTGTCGTTATAAGATAATTGCTAAGCTCTTGGCAAATCGATTGAAACGGGTGATTGGGAGTAGTCCGCTTTTGTGGAAGGACGTCAAATAACGGAAGGAGTTATGGTGGCCAATGAACTTATTCGTTATGTCAAGAGGTCCAAGATGAAATCAGTTTTGATTAAAATCAATTTTGTTTGAAGAGAGGCTTGAGGCAAGGAGATCCATTGTCTCCTTTTCTCTTTGTTATTGCCGCTGAGGGTTTTCGCGCTCATTTCGAAGGCTGGCATGATGGGTGAAATTGATGGAATTGAAATTCTGGGAACCAACATGATGCTAAACATTTTACAATATGCAGATGATACACTCTTTTTCTTCAAATTTTTAGAAGCTAGTGTGGTTAATCTGAAGCAGATTATGACTATTTTGCCCTAACTTTTGGTCTTTAGGTTAACTTGGGTAAAACCTTGATTATACCTGTTATGAATTCAGCAAGCAAGAGAACAAAACGCGCAAAGAACACGACACAAGAGATTACGTGGTTCGGCCTAGTGGCTACGTCCACGGTAAGAAAGGAGAACTTTTATTGATGGATCCGAGTAACAAAGCTATACATAACTATAAGGTAACACGTCTTTATATAATAGACGAACTCTTAGTGTACAAGAAACCTATCTAGGTCGAATTAGGAGTCCGAAACAAGAGCCGAAATAAAACAGAAAAAATCTGCCGTTGAGGACTAGCGATCGCCAGTTGCCCAAATTTTTCAACTTCTGTAACATGTGACTTGCGATTGCCAACTTAGTAGCGACTGCCAACCATCACAACTTCTCGACATTACTCAACAATCTCCACCTTGGCGAGAAGTCATCCCGTAGAAGAACCATGAAGTTCTACCCGAACTTCAACAAACTCTACCTTCATGAGACACCGCCCCATGAAAAACCATGAGAACTTGAGAAACCAAACGACTCTACCTGCTCCACCTCGCACCATAGATACACCACCATCAATAAGACCAACTCAACTTTCTCACCATCTTTTCCGTTCAATCACTTGGAGCCAGCCCCCAAGCTCGAGCTTTCGAGCATGCTTGGCCTATACCCTCCAATCTCCATCGAACCCCAACTGGTAAGTTCACTTGCTGAAGTAACCTTGCAACCAATAGACGTGCCCTCTATTTTTCGGTAAACCCATGCTCCGTAACCTCGAACTGCTTCTCTGTTGGACCTTCTTGTCTCAAACCAATGCTATGTGCCATAGCATACAAAGAGCAACCTTTTGTTCTACAAAGTAGAACTCTCGACATGCTTCAAACTCTATTGTTCGACCTTGAGTGAGATACCTGATTCACCTGTGGTGTCACCAACGGCTTCGCATTCCCCATGAAAAACCTACCCAACACCTTTGACGTGCACGTCTTTTTAGACAACCATAACGGGAACTTGCTAACTTTGCCTTCACGAATCACAACTCCACTCAAACCATTCATGTCAAATTTTTTCTCCATCACACAAGAGTTTTTCTCCTCTCTATCAGAACCCAACGGGGTGACTCTACCTACAACTGTGTTCCCCACTAACCTGTAGGTGTTCCTACCATTCCTTTCACCCTTCATCACCACCACAACATCCTTTTCCACCTCCATTAGTCCGCCTACAATATTATAGTTGTACCCACTATAATCCAAGGCTCCTAACGAGATCAAATTCCTCTCCAACATCGGAACATGCCTAACCCCACATAATTTTCTCTCAACACTATCCCACATCTTGATTCAGATATCACCTATACCAGCAATTCTACAATTAAAACCATCACCCATAGTCACGATACCTGAATTAATGAACTTGTAGGTGTCGAACCATCCTCTCTTGGGCATCATGTGGAAAGAGCAAGCGCTATCCAAAATCCAGGAATCATAATGCTCTGGACTTAACAAAACAGAAAGAAGATCACCATCTGACACGTCCGAATGTGAGGCCACATTCACAGAACCTGATCCTTTTTCCTCGCGATCCCGAGTTCTTTTTGGATAATTCTTCTTCACGTGTCCTTTTTCTCCGCACTCAAAGCAATTTCCCTTGAACCTCCTTGACCACGACTTGGATCCCTTCTAGTCTTTTGCTCCACTATGATCACCATGGCTACCCCTCACAACCAGCCCTTCCGCTTGTTCATCACCAATTTTTCTTCTTTGATGAAACCCTAGCAGAGCACTTGAGATATCTTCCAACACTAGAGACTTCTTCCCCTAAGTTAGAAATGTAACCAAATTTTTGTAGGAGCCAGGTAAAGAATTTAGCAGCAACAATGCCTTGTCTTCTTCCTCGAACTTCATATCAACCTTTCTCAAGTAGCTCACAAGTTGACTGAAACCATTAATGTTTTGGCTCAAATCTGAGCCCTCCTTCATCTTGAACTCGTACAATCTTTGCTTAAGATAAAGCTTCTTCGACAAAGACTTAGACATATACCTTACCTCCAATTTCTTTCATACCTCAGCTGGTGACTCCTCATCTATAACGTGATACATCACATTATCCGCCAAGTACAAGCGAATTATCGCCACCGCCTTGGCCCCCATCTCCTTCCACTCTTGCTCCTCCATCTTCTCAGACTTCTTCTCCGAGAGCGCGATGACCATCCCTTGTTGGACGAGGAGATCCTTGACACGCCTTTGCCATAACCCGAAATTTGAAGAACCATCTAAGTTCACAAGAGCAAACTTCGCTCTGTCCGTCATCCTCCAACCCAAGCTCTGATATCAATTGTTATGAATTCAGCAAGCAAGAGAATAAAATGTGCAAAGAACACGATACAAGAGATTACGTGGTTCGGCCTAGTACCTACGTCCATGGTGAGAAAGGAGAACTTTTATTGATGGATCCGAGTCACAAAGCTAAACATAACCATAGGGTAATACGTCTTTATATAATAGATGAACTCTTGGTGTACAAGAAACCTATCTAGGTCGAATTAGGAGTCCGAAACAAGAGCCGAAACAAAACTGGAAAAATCTGCTGCTGAGGACTGGCGATCGCTAGTTAACTGGCGATCGCCAGTTGCCCGAATTTTCTAACTTCTGTAACATGTGACTTGCGATCGCCAACTTAATAGCGACCGCCAGCCATCACAACTTCTCGACTGTCAGAGTTTGTCTCAAATTCTAGACAAATTAGTACTCTATTCCTATTTAGAGTAGGGATACAATCTCCTATATATATTGGCATATGCCTAGGTCTTTTAAGTAGTAGTCGAGAGTTGTGAGGTAGATAGAACCCTCACGGAAGCCTTGTAACCTGTCTTACTCGCATAGTGGATGACTCTCCTTTGCCCGTGGTTTTCTTCCCGCTTTGGAATTTCTACGTAATTCTCGTATGTCTCATTTCGATCTTATTTCTCAACAATTGGTATCAGAGCTAGATCTGAGTATACGAGTATTTGACACATAAAAAAAAGTGAACAGTAATCGTTTTGGGTAAAAATCAGGATTTAGGGTTTTGAAACCCTTGGAGTCGCCAGACAGTTCAGCCGCTCAGCCAGCCGACCGCCGCCCGCTAGACCACCGCCCGCTCGTCTGTCCGCTGCTGCCCGAGGTGTCCGGCATCGTCCCGCCGCTCGCTGTCTTCGAGGAAGGAGGAGAAGAATCGGGGAGAGAGAGGGAGGCCCGCCCATCGCCCGTAGAGGAGGCCCGCGCACCATCACCGCACTGTCGCCTAGAGGGGACCGACCCACTCACTCGTCACATTGGAGCTGCTCGTCGCACCGCCGTTCACCATTTTCGGAAAGAGAGAGAGGACTGTCGGGGAGAGAAAAAAATCTCTCTCGAACCTGAGCCACCGCTTCCACCGCCGCCCATCACTGTCTCAGCCACGCCCTGCTCATCACCGACCGAGGTCGAGCCGTGGTCCTTGGAGATCTTTGGGTTGAAAAACCCTAATTTTGAGTTGACTTGGTCAACAGTTTGACTGGTTGATCAAAAGTCAACTGATTTGGCTGATTTTAGTTTTCTAACCTATTTTGGGCAGATTTCTTGGTTCGAGTAGTTTCAGAATGACTTCGATGAAGTACGAGATTCCTCAGTTGATGAGAAAACTAATTTTTCCTTGTGGCAGGTCAAGATGCGCGCTATTCTGACACATTTAGAGCTGGATAAGACTCTACTTGATGAGAAGTCAATGCCTTCAAGTTGGGATGCTGTGATGAAGGCGTCAAAGAACCGTAAGGCTGTGAGTCAGATCCAGTTACATCTGTCAGATGATATTTTGCGGGACGTGTTGAAGGAGACAATAGCTTCCTCATTATGGGCAAAGCTTGAAAAGTTGTGCATGCCCAAGAGTTTGACACAAACTATGCTTGAAGCAACGACTGTTTTCTATCCGGATGCAAGAAGATAAGTCTGCTTACGACCACCTTAATGAATTTAAGGATATAGTGGCTGATCTTAGAACTCTGGATGTGAAATATGATGATGAAGATCTTGCTTTATTGTTATTGTGCTCGTTGCCTGTTTCTTATCAGCAATTCAGAGATACTCTGTTGTTCAACCATGATACTCTGAGTTGGGATGATGTTCATGATTTGCTCTTGGAGAAAGAGAGAATTGATAAGCACACTGTGAGTTCCTCTAAAAATAGCCAAGGGACTGGCTTGGTCGTGAGAGGGAGGTCTGAGGAGAGGAATGCTAAGTCTGGTTCGAGGAAGAAGAGCAGAAGAAAATCAAGGTCAATGCACAAGGAAAAGACTTGTTTCAACTGTCATAAGGTTGGGCATATTAAATGGTTCTGTCCGGAGTTGAAGAACAAGAAGAAGGGCGAAAAATCCAGTGCTCCGAAAGGAGAAAGTTCTGATAGCGGTAGTGCTAGTGTTGTCACCACCACTCAGAAAGAAGAATCTGATGGAGACCTTTTGTCTGTAATTGATGGGAAGTCTAAAGTTGATGCTACTTTGGTCCTTGATTCTGCTTGTACGTTTCATATATGTCCTATCCGGGACTGGTTTTCAACATATGAATGTGCGGAGGGTAATGTTCTCATGGGAAATAATTTTTTCTGCATGGTGGTTAGTATTGGCACAGTGAAGATCAAGATGTATGATGGTGTCATTCGAACCTTGATGAATGTGAGGCATATCCTTGATTTAAAGCGGAACTTGATTTCGCTGAGTACACTTGATACATTGGGGTACAAGTATACCGGAGAAGGTAGAGTTTTTCGTGTGAGTAAGAACTCATTAGTGCATATGAAGGCCAAGAAAGAGGTTAGAAATCTGTACGTTTTGCAGGGTTCTACAGTTACAGGAACTGCTGCTGCTGCATCTGGCTCGTTGACAGACTCTGAGAATACCTTATTGTGGCATATGCGACTTGGTCACATGAGCGAGAAAGGCATGACCGAGCTAAATAGGAGAGGATTATTATGTGGACAGGGTATTGGAAAGCTAGAATTTTGTGAGCACTGTGTGTTTGGCAAGTAGAAGAAAGTCAGTTTTCAGAAATGTGTACAAAGGGAAAACTTGACTATGTACATTTTGATCTTTGGGGACCGTCTCAAGTTGTAACAAAGAATGGTTCCAAGTATATGCTGACTATTATTGATGATTATTCGAGGAAGGTGTGGGCGTTCTTCTTGAAGAGCAAGGATCATGTCTTTATCACTTTCAAGCAGTGGAAGACTATGATTGAGAGGCAGACTGTGAGAGATGTCAAGCATCTCCGCACAGATAATAGATTGGAGTTTTGCTCTAGTTGGTTTGATGAGTTTTGCAAGAATGAGGGTATTGTCAGGCATAAGACAATCCCTGGTACACCTCAACAGAATGAAGTCGCTGAAAGAATGAACAGAACTTTGTTGGAAAAAGTTTGTTGTATGCTGTCAAATGCTGGTTTGCCTAAGTCATTTTGGGCTGAAGCTGTTTCCATTGCCTGTCACCTTGTCAATCGTTCACCTTATGCATCACTTAATGGCAAGGTACCTGAAGAATTGTAGTCTGGAAATCCTCCTAATTATGCTATTTTAAAGATATTTGGGTATTCTGCCTATGCTCATGTGAATAATGGCAAGTTAGAGCCAAGATCTGTGAAATGTATCTTCCTTAGCTATGCTTCTGGAGTGAAGGTATACAAGTTGTGGTATCCCGAGCTGTCTAAGGTCTTGTTGAGTAGGAATGTTATTTTCAAAGAGACAGACATGCTGAGTAAGAGGGAGGATGTTTCTTCACCTGGTGTTTCTAGTGCAAAAGTCAAAAGTGCATGTGGAGTTTGATGCTGATCCAGAAGTAAGTTCCTTCTGTGATGTTGATTGCCATGGTCCTACTCATGGTGGGTTGCCTGATGAAGCTGAGAATATTGGCACAGTTGAGAGAGAGCCAGCGTATTCTATTGCTAGAGACAGGCCCAAAAAAATTATCAGGCCTCCACAGAAGTTGGGTGAGGCTGATATTGTTGCTTTTTGCCTTGAATGTGGCAGAAGAAGTTGATAGCTGTGAAGAACCATCTAGTTACTCAGATGCTGTGAAGTCGAAAGACTCTGATAGATGGTTGGTTGCTATGGAGGAAGAGATGAAATCTCTTCGCAAGAACAAGACTTAGGAGATTACTAAGCTGCCTAAGGATAAGAAGGTTGTCAGTTGCAAGTGGGTATTCAAGAAGAAGGATGGTATACCTGAAGTTGAAGAGCCTAGATACAAGGCTAGGCTAGTGGCTAGAGAATATAGTCAGATTCCTGGTGTGAACTTTAATGAGGTATTTTCACCAGTTGTGAAGCATACCATGATTCGTTCTCTTCTTGGTATTATTGCTATGCAGGATTTGGAGCTTGAACAGCTTGATGTGAAAACAGCTTTCTTGAATGGAGAGCTTGAGGAGCGGATTTATATGGCACAGCCTGAGGGTTTTCATGTTGAAGGCAAAGAAGACTATGTGTGCTTGTTGAAGGAGTCCATGTATGGCCTTGAGCAGTCTCCGAGGCAATGGTATAAAAGGTTTGACTCCTTTATGATTTCTTATGGTTTTGAGAGGAGCAAGTATGATAGTTGTGTTTACCTGAAAAGGCTATGCGACAGTTCCCAAGTGTATTTGCTCATGTATGTGGATGACATGTTAATTGCTGCCAGTGACAAAGGAGAGGTGAGGAAGCTCAAAGCTCTGTTGAGTAGCGAGTTTGAGATGAAAATTTTGGGTCCTGCTAAGAAGATTCTTGGTATGGAGATTGCCAGAGATAGAGGAGCAAGAAAATTATTTATGAGTCAAGAGAATTACATTGAAAAGGTACTTGATAGGTTTGATGTGACTGGTAATCCTGTGAGTACTCCTCTTGGTACACATTTTCAGCTTTCGTCTGCTTTATCTCCACAGTCAGCTGCTGAGGTTAATTACATGTCTGGTGTTCCATACTCCAATGCTGTTGGTTCTCTGATGTATGCTATGGTTTGCACATGCCCGGATTTGGCCTATGCTGTGAGTGTCGTTAGCAGATTTGTGGCAAATCCTGGAGAAGGTCATTGGAGAGCAGTGGAGTAGATTATGAGGTACTTGAAGGGTACCAAGGGCGTGTGTCTACAGTTTGGAAGCACCAATGATGGAGTTGTTGGTTTCGTTGATTCAGATTATACTAGAGACCTTGATAAGTCTAGGTCCTTGTCTGGATATGTCTTCACTCTTGGAGGATGTGCTATCAATTGGAGAGCTTGTCTACAAGCCACAGTGGCGTTGTCTACCACTGAGGCAGAGTACATGGCTATAACTGAAGGTGTGAAGGAGGCTATCTGGTTGAAAAAAAATTTCAGTAAAATCTGTGAGAAGCTGCAGGTCAGTACAGTGTACTGTGATAGTCAAAGTGCTATCCATCTCACGAGGGATGCTATGTATCATGAGAGGACAAAGCACATTAATGTGAGGTACCACTTCATTCGGGAGCATGTTGCTCAAGGTGACATTGTTGTGAGCAAGGTGGGTACAAAGGACAACCCTGCACACATGTTGATGAAGCCACTTTCTGGTACTAAGTTCGAGCATTGCTTGGACTTGGTAGGTATTCATGCTTGATGCTGATTGCCCTTAGGGGCTGGTGGTGAAGGTGGAGCAGCGTTGATGTTGGAGTCATAAAATTTAGTCCAAGGTGGAGATTTGTTAGGGTTTATCTCAAATTCTAGATAAATTAGTACTCTATTCCTATTTAGAGTAGGGATACAATCTCCTATATATATTGGCCTATGTCTAGGTCTTTTGAGTAGTAGTCGAGAGTTGTGAGGTAAATAGAACCCTCACGGAAGTCTTGTAACCTGTCTGACTCGCATAGTGGACGACTCTCCTTTGCCCGTGGTCTTCACCCCGCTTTGGAGTTTCCACGTAATTCTCATGTGTCTCGTATTTCTCGTTTCGATCTTATTTCTCAACATCGACATTACTCAACAATTCCCATCAATGTTAATTCGGAAGACATGGCGGGTTTGGCAAAGAAATGGGGTTGCAGCTGTGATAATCTCCCAATTAAATACTTGGGACTGCCTTTAGGAGACTACATGAAATGGACGTCAGGTTGGAAACTAGTCTTGGAGGCTATGGATAAAAAGATTAGGCAATTGGAAGGGCAATTTACTCTCGTTTGGTGGACGAGTAACCCTGATCAAACCTGTCCTTTCATGCCTCCCAAATTATTACCTTTCCTTGTTCATAGTTCCCAAAGGAATCTCTGAAGAAATGGAGAAACGTTTGAGACGTTTTCTCTGGTCTGGTGACGTGGAGGGTTCAAAAGCTTCCATCATTAATTGGAAATTGGTTTGTCGGCCCAAGGATATGGGTGGTTTGGGCCTGGAATCAATGATGTCAATGAACTTTTCTCTTTGAGCAAATTGCTCTCAGGTCCCTGGTGTTTGCTTAAATCATTATTTTTGTCCTTGCTGTTTCAAAATCGAAACTTTAATCCTCTTAGTTTACTTTTATTGTACTCTAAGGTCCCTCGCTGATGTCATCATTTATTTTGTTATTTTTTAGTCATTAAAATGACTTATTTACCCTTAAAAATAAAAAAATTACTTATCCTTCTTCTCTGGCGACCAACCATCTTCTCCGGCAATCAGCTCGGTCAAATAATTGGGAGAATCGGTGAGGAGGGAGGCCGTCTCTTCCTATCATCCTCACCCCGATGAGGTCCACTCCCGACCACTGTTACTAGGCCGACGATGAGGTCCCGCTCCCGACCACCGTTACAAGGAAGGCGATGAGGTCCCGCTCTACACCAACAAGGCCACAAGGTACTGCTCCTGACCACTGTTTCCCTCTTCTTTCTTGATCGAGACTGCCGTTTTACTAATTTCGGAATCCGTAATTACTTGTCCCTCTTCTTGATCGAGACAGTTGTTTTTCCCAAGTTTTCTTTATTGTCGATGTGTTTGGAGAGCTTCGATCGACGGTAAAGGAGGAGGGTCGTTTGGAGAGCTTCGCTCGGAGGGATCCCCGGAGGTCAGCAACGGCCTGGAGAACGAAGGCGACTCGAAAGGAGCTGCCCGTCGTCTGAATTCATTGATTCGCCATTTTTGATCTACTACGATCTGCTTATTGGAGTGGAGCAGGGACGACCACGGCCATGGGAGAGCAGGGAAGATAACGGTGTTGGAGTTGGATTCTGGGCCGGGGAAGAGGCCGACGAAGGTTGAAGATGGGTCCCTTTTTTGAAGGGTAAAATTGTCTTTAAAAATGCTGACATCATCGAGGAACCTAAGAGTACAATAAAAGCAAACTAGGGGATTAAAGTTTTGATTTTGAAACAGCAGGGACAAAAACAATAATTTAAGCAAACACCAGGGCCTTGAGAACAATTTGCTCTTTCTCTTTTGATTAAGTGGATTTGGAAATTCTGTAGTCAAAGTGATTCTCTATGGGCAAGGGTGGTGGCAGGAATTCATTATTTCAACAAATCCTCCTCAATTTCTGTCCCAATCGAAGCTGCAGGGAGTAATTGGGAAACAGTAGCTTGGTGGCTACTCATGATGCAATGCGATGTAATTTCTCATATGGTATTGTTCTCAGAATTAGTATTTCTTCTTTTGGGATGACAATTGGAGTGGTGGTGGCTTGCTGGAAGAGAACTTTCCTAGGTTGTATATGATTTACTGACTGAGAACGTCTAGAGTGGTGGAGTGTGGGAGTTGTTCAAATGGATTGTGGAGTTGGAACCTTTTGTGGAGAAGGCCATTTAGGGGTTACGAAGAGGATATGCTAGAGCAGCTTTTGGCGGTGATTGATGAAATTCGGTTAAGGTATGATGTTGTGGATGGCCTCGTCTGGAAATGGGACTGTGATGACTTCTCGGCAGTGCATATTGGTCATTACTCCAAAAATTTTGGAACTTCAGAAAATTTGGTCGGGCTCTATCGCTTTGAAAGTCGAATGTTTTCTATGGCTGGCTATGTAAGGCAGGATTCAAACCCGAGATGTGTTGATTCTGATAAAACGAATATAGGCTTGGGAGGCTCTTTGCCCTTTTTGTTTGGATGATGATGAGACGGTTGATCATCTTATACTGCACTACAAATTTTCACGTTTGATTTCGGATTACTTTGTAAACAGAATTGGTCTCAAATGGAATGATTTTCTTTTATCTATGGAAGAGGCTTTATCAAATTGGTGCGGGTTGGTTAGGGATGGAATGGTGAAGAAGGTTTGGTTCTCTTTATTTGGTGCTATTACATGGGATATTTGGAATTACCGGAATCGTGTGATTTTTGAATGTAATTTGGAACTCCTCAAGCATATTATCCTCCATCGGACTCACGAATGGTTACATTGGTCAAACACCTTGAAGACAATTGGTGATCAAGATTTTGAACTCTTCCTAGATTCTACTTTCTTTGAATAGGTTTGGTGATTTTAAGTTAAGAGCATATGTAAATAGCAAATTTATTCACTATTTACATTTCCCGGGTACTTGACTTGTATCGCAGTATATCTATATGGAAGGGTCAACATTCGGGTGGGGGGACCACTTGGGTAGGGGATGGAGGGTTCATCTTATTTTTCTTTCGTTGCTGTAGCTTTTATTTTTTGTAAATTCCTTTTTTATTAATATATAAAATTTACCTACCAAAAAAACATCTATTACACTGGATGTCAGTAGTATGCCATTTTATTCATAATTTACCCTACTTATAATTCGAAAAAAAATCAGTGAAAATAAAAAAGACTGCTCGACAAAGAAACTCGTGGACTAGATTGGCACAATAATATAATACTTACTTTTTATCACTCAAACATTATAATTCAAGTTACCGCCGGAAATTAGGACAAGAAGGTTCATTGGCGATAGACTTGTAGTTATCTTTAAAAAAACTTATGATTTAAGCCTCAAGGTCAACAAAATCACAACAATACTATGTTAATTACAATCATCATCATTAGAATAGAAGAAACAATTTTAAATTCGATTGTACTATCTATATCTGAAAGTTTTACTTTTTTTTTGGCAAATATACCATGAAAGAATAACTACATTTGATTAGATATAATTGGGCAGATCACAAAACAGTGCTAATTGTTACAATTAAGTTACGAGTTCAGTTTCATAAAAGTCAACGACGGCGCCTAAAACGTTTCGAAGGTCTCGCCACCATGATTGACGCAAGTCCAGCAAAGCGGGCAGCACCTAGTTGCAACTTGCTTCAAAATATTTGTAATCATGGTTCACTTGATTGAATTCCGTATGTTTTATTAACAAATTCTCGAAGCATATAATTAACGTGGAGTACCAGTTTTTAAATGGCAGAAATTCGCTTGCTAGATTGCGAAGAGCTTATAAAGTTGTAATTTCTACGGTGTTTAGCTGGAAGGTGAAAAGTCGTCGTTCTCAGTATGCACCAAGGAGAGTATTGTCAATAATGTTGGGCCTGATTTTCACATAAAAGGTCCGATAATGAGGCCCAGCAGTATAATTTAACATAGATGGGTTTGGATAATATGTTGTCCTGATGTGCCATGCGATCAAGATATTATTATCATGATTAATTATTATGTATTTCGATAAAAAAAACATAGTATTCTTTAGGAGTGAGCATTCGGATAATTCAAATTTTTTATTATCCGAAATATTTGAAATTATTATTTCTCAATGCGAATCCGAATAACAAATTATCCGAAATTTAAAATCCAAAATTATTTCGGATTCGGATTTGGATAATCCGAATTATCCAAAATTTTAAAAGTAAACGACTTGTCACCGAAATTAATTATTTTCAAAAAAAATTAAATTGTCTTCAATTAAATCCAAACAGTTTCATCTTCAAAAGATATTTGTAGCTTAAACAATGGCATCAAAAGCTTCAAACAAACATGGGAGCTTCAAAAAAATTTTAGAAACGGAGGGCTTCAAGCAAACCGTAGAGTTTTAAATAAAAAGAAACTAACCTGCACCGAGTAGAATTTGAGTAGAACCCATGGAAGAATAAGCTTCAATTTTTACGGAGAGGGAGAAATTTTTGGAAGAAACTCTAAAAGAAGGTGGAGAATTAGTGGCACTGGAGCTACAAATTTTCTTGGCAATGGGGGGCTTCAATTAGAGGTGGATTTTCCCTTTGGTTTGAGTCACACTCTCTATCTAATTTAATAAAAAAAATTGGCCCAGCCCACTCCTTAGAGTAGGACTCCTAATTTCTAAAAATATTTATTTAAAAGTTCGGATATTCGGATAATCCGAATTTATATTTTTTCTATCTGAATCCGAAATAAATATTTCAGATTATCCAAATCCGAACATAAAATTATCTGAATTCGAATTCGAAAAAAAATTTGGATATCGGATACTGAATTTTTTGCTCACCCCTAGTATTATTATAACTTGACTAAATATTTCAAATTCGAGTACCAGAATATGCCATTGTTAGAAACTAGGTTGGAAATGTTTTGTCACCGATTTAAATTGACCTGGGCCCAACTACGGAGTAGGCTGGGCACGCTATCGTATAGAATGAGGCCCAACTTGATTAGGCCTCAGTGACATCTAAATCCCATTATAATATAACCTAGACTGGGAAGCTAGCAAGTCTGCCAGATAAAAATACAAGGTGGACGAAAAACAGACGAGGACTTTTTTTTAGAAGAAAAGGACTTGGCACCAACCTTGCCAATAGTTGATGTAATAAACTATTTTTGTTATAATTAAATATGCTTTCTTCATTTAACTACTTTTTTTTAGAGGTTCATTTAACTACTTATTATGACCCAACAGAATCAAAGTCAACCAGGAAAAAGAGGCCGCCTCACTTGCCCGATTGCTTTTACTAATCTGTTCGTCACTCGTTAATAATATTGAAGTTAATAGATCACACGTAAAGAGCTTCGGTTAGATTCCATAATTTCCATTTCCCGCTCGACGTGAATATGAATTTAGTTTGGAACATATGAATTATATGTATTAAAATTTTATTAACAAACCACTACTTTTGATGGATTTAAATGTAAAAAAAGGTTAAAATTACATGGGAAAATAGAAAACTTTAAACTAAAGAAAAGAAAAGAAAAAAGTTGATCAATCGATAATTATTATAACTTAATCAAATCAAAATTCTTAAAATACAATATTAGTAATAAATGCTAATTGAAATAATTTTACCACTTCTCAAAAATTTTAGGGAAAAGTCCACTTTAGTACCCTGTGGTATCGCCTAAAATCACTTTAGTACCATGTGGTAAAAACCGACCAATCGAGTCATACTTAGTCCAATTAACATCAAAAAGGGCCTCAGGCAGCTGCCCGGAGCTGCCCGGACCCGCCCGAACCCTGCCCGGGCTATGTGGCCAGCCACATCACCAAAACTTGATGACGTGGCGCCACGTCACCTCTTCTTCTTCTTCTTCTTCTTCTTCTTCTTATTCTTCTTCCCCTCCACCAAAACGGCGCCGCAGAAGACGACGACGAAGACCTCAGCTTCCTCGACGAGCCCAACCAAACCGCCGCATCCTCCGTGGACGTCGTACTCCTGAGCGAGGTCGGCCTCCTCCGTGGCGTCGACCTTAGCGAGCACCACCTCCGCGTCGGCGAAGAACAACGTGAAGGAGAGCGCGGCGGCGGTTTTCGGATAAGGGAGCGAGGAAAGGTCTTGGCGGCGGAAGCGGTTTCCAGCTCATGCAGTTTCCTTCTCCCTCTTTCGAGGTTCGTCTCCCTCCAGCTCCGTCACGATCCCTCCGGAATCGTCACCGGAACTGTACTCTCCGTCGTCTTCCAAGGCACCGTCCTTGTCCCAGAACCCAATTCATCCCAACCCCGACATCCCCCACCTACCCAGCTCGTCGGTGACCCAGAACCAGATCTGTAATATTTTGTGTATTGGTGTTAACATGCAAAACGGGACCATTACTGGGTACTCATTTTTTTAGAGATCCCACTGTTTTGCTTAGAAGAAGGGAAGTGGGTTCTGTGCGTAGGTTTTGGTGGGGGAGGGGGTGGGGTAGAGAGGAGTACGACGTCCACGGAGGATGCGGCGGTTTGGTTGGGCTCGTCGAGGAAGCTGAGGTCTTCGTCGTCGTCGTCTTCTGCGGCACCGTTTTGGTGGAGGGGAAGAAGAAGAAGAAGAAGAAGAAGAAGAAGAGGTGACGTGGCGCCACATCATCAAGTTTTGGTGACGTGGCTGGCCACGTAGCCCGGGCAGGGTTCGGGCGGGTCCGGGCAGCTGCCCGAGGCCCTTTTTGATGTTAATTGGAATAAGTATGACTCGATTGGTCGGTTTTTTACCACAGGGTACTAAAGTGATTTTAGGCGATACCACAGGGTACTAAAGTGGACTTTTCCCAAAATTTTATTAAACTCAAATCGGACTAATCCGACAAAAAGGTGTAACCGAATAAAAGAAAAGAGGCAACTTGCACGTGGTGAGGCGAGGCTAGCAACTCCTCCAACCACTACGCGACGACATCCTTTCGTTCCTCCTCGAACCCGCTCAAAAACCCTCTCCTTCCTCTCTTCTCTCTCACTAAACCAAAACCAGAAAACCACAGAGAGAGAGAGAGAGAGAGTAGAGGACAATGGGGTGCGGGAATTTCTTCTTCACTGTTCTAATAACCATGTCGGTGGCTCTGATCACTTACAACATCATAATCTCGGCGAACGCGCCGCTGAAACAGGGCTTCCCGGGCCCCACCTCCACCTCCGTTGACCCCGTCATCAAGATGCCCCTCGACCGGGCCCGCCGCTACGGCGGCGCCGGAAAGCGCAAGTTCCACACGGCGGTTACCGCATCGGACTCGGTGTACAACACGTGGCAGTGCAGGGTGATGTACTACTGGTTCAAGAAGAACCGCGGCGAGGAGATGGGCGGCTTCACGAGGATCCTCCACTCCGGCCGCTCCGACGCCTTCATGGACGAGATCCCTACCTTCGTCGCCCAGCCCCTTCCCTCCGGGATGGATCAGGTTCGCGATCTCAGCTCTAACCGCTACTCCGTTGACCGCGAATGTTAGACGATTAGGCTCCGTTTGTTTCGCCGGAAAATGTTGTCCAACAGGATAATTTGCCAATTTCTTTTACCGAGGTTGTTTCCTAGCTAATTAAACGGTTATAGAAATATATATATATATATATATATATTTCTATATATTTGTTAATATTAACCGCTTGTAGCAAGGCTATCTTTGTTTGAACTCGGAAAACATTTTTCAACTGTAATGATTTTTAAGCACAAGTGGTTTTCTGCTTTTGTGAACGTTTGTTTGAACTCGGGAAATATTTTTCGGCTAAACAAACGGAGTATTAGTATCATCATTGTGTGGGATTGAGAAATGTGTGCGTGTTTCAGGGGTACATAGTGCTGAATAGGCCGTGGGCGTTCGTGCAATGGCTTCAACAAGCGGATATTAAGGAAGAGTATGTATGGGTTGAGCTGAGCTTCCTTGGTGGTTTTTGTTTGACTTTTAG
This sequence comes from Hypericum androsaemum, assembly GCA_963995505.1. Taxonomy (NCBI): domain Eukaryota; kingdom Viridiplantae; phylum Streptophyta; class Magnoliopsida; order Malpighiales; family Hypericaceae; genus Hypericum; species Hypericum androsaemum. Next base: position 18,480,745 of record OZ023190.1, read on the forward strand.
TTTTGGGACTGTAGGGTTTGACTTGGTTGTTTTGGTGTCTTGGACTAGTTACATACTGATGGCCGAGCCGGATCATGTCATTGTCAAGCCTATACCAAACTTGTCAAGGAATGGGTTTGGAGCTGCGTTCCCATTCTTTTATATTGAGCCGAAGAAGTATGAGGCCATCCTCCGCAAGTACTTCCCCGAGGACAAGGGACCAATCACGAACATCGATCCCATTGGGAACTCTCCTGTCATCATTGGCAAGGTCTGTTGTCTTTGGTCCACGCGTGGCCTGATACAACCGTGGTTTGTTTCATTGTTGGTCTTGCTAATCTGTTGTTAGCCTTCTGTGTTGGAACGACCTATAGGAAGCTCTTAAGAAGATTGCTCCCACTTGGATGAACGTTTCGTTGGCCATGAAGAAGGACCCAGAGACAGATAAAGCTTTTGGTTGGGTGCTTGAAATGTAAGGATCGACGAGCTTTGTGATCTTGTGGAATATGGAACTCTTGTTGCGTGGCATCATCCTCGACTGACCTCCAGTTTCATGTCTTGGTTTTCAGGTATGCTTATGCGACAGCGTCTGCCTTGCACGGTGTTGGTAACATCTTGCGCAAGGACTTCATGCTTCAGGTTTGCTTCTTTCTGATCGATTGTTTTCCTCGAGTTGTTTCTGGCAGAAAATTGGATGTGTTATATGTTTACTCAAATCATTAGCTCCACTGCTGATCGCCTGTTTTCTGTTATCGTTCAGCCTCCTTGGGATACAGAAATCAGGGAGAAGTTTATTATCCATTTCACCTACGGATGTGACTATGATATGCAGGTATTCTTGCCTCAACGTCATTGTGATTCTCTTTTCTTTTCAATCTTTTCTCAGTTATGGACTTGCTGCAACGAACCTCTATCTATACAGACTCAGTTAGCACAAGGTCCTTGGCTTCTTCTTTTGTTTCCAGGGCAAGTTAACTTACGGAAAGATTGGAGAATGGAGGTTTGACAAAAGGTCTTTCACCGATGTTGCCCCACCAAGAAACCTTTCTCTTCCTCCACCTGGTGTCCCAGAAAGTGTGGTATGCGAGATTCTTCCTCTCCAGCTTTAACCTTTTGTCTCCATAACCGTGCATAATTTTGAAGTAATCCATCTCAGTAACAACTCCTAGTTTCGCCATCACAGCTTTGAGTACTTATTGCAGCAGCCGATTCTCTTCTTGGTCGATTCTATTTGCTCTTTTTCTGTTAGCTTCACTGACAGTGGTATCATGGCAGGTGACTTTGGTGAAAATGGTGAATGAGGCAACAGCAAACATCCCAAATTGGGGATCCTAAAGAAAAAGAGTCGGTGGTGGAAGCAAAATGGACATTAATATCTGCATCTCGATCGCCCTCCTTTGACGAGTTTGAACATACTACACGCGAGTGAGGTAGCAACTAACACAGACCCCAAGAAGGCTGGTAAGTGTGGGGAATTATGGCTCCTGACATGGATGTTTTCTTCGATTGTGAATTATGTTGCTATATAACCCAAAAAAGAACAAAGTTACTCACAGAAAATGATGTACGGATCAATAGCATCGATTTCTTACTTTGAAAATCCATTTGTTTGGATCCCGACAAACTGGGTCTTATCCATTTTGATAAAGGGTCTAATTTAGGGTGCACAACCAAATAACATAGCAGCAAAATAGATACTCAGTCTTGTAAGTAGAGATCCTCGTGTAATATCGATAAAAAAAAAGAGTTAAAAGGGTGCCCGAACGCGACAGGCCCTTTAACAGTATTAAGGAGCACCAAGAAATGGCTTGGACTTCACATCCATGTCCCGGGTACCGTGGAGCAATATTAACAGCTTGTTTGAAAATCTTAAAAAATGGAATTGGATCTTATTTCTCAAGATTAAACAAATTTTGTCTTGGAAAGGGAATCCAAGTCCCTTCAAAATGGTAGGATTTGTACAGTTCAAAAAAAAAGAAATTGCTAATAAATGTTTATGATAACCTCACATCAACATGTAAAGATACAAATCAATTCCAAAGTTCTACTTTTTGTTCCAAATATGAAGATAGAAAATTGATAAACAAAAATGATGGTCGAAAGTCGTGTACAAAAATTGCAATCTGATTCAAGGCGTGGACAATGCCACAACCAGCTCGAAAAAGATGGAAGACTCGCGAATATTAACTAAGTCAACTTGATGCTACTTGTGCAGAGCATGCTTCCGCCTATTGCTATTATCTAAACACAAATACATTTACAAACAGATTAACCCATTAAACCTAAAAAACGAGATCGCGTATTTTTTAGAGCAATACACGTTGTACATTAAAGTAAAATATTGGCAAGAAAATCCGAGTCGGTCATAGCCATCTCGAACAAGGTTAATAAACAAAAAACTGTCTACACGAAAAATCTAAACGAAATTCAATTTGCCTAAAAGTTAATAATAAAACCCACTAGTCAGTTGAGCATATGGCAATGGCGACACAAAAGAATGAACGGAATTAAACTAATCCTGCTCAGGGCAACAGTAACAGAGCAACATGAAATCGCCAAGCACAGAGTACCCAGCTTCCTTGTTAGCTTTAGTCTATCTTTGTGCCTTAATGTACTTGAAAAAGGCATTGCCCGGATCGTTAGCTTGCGAAAAGTCACAATATCCAAGGTGCAAGGAAACATTAATACGCGCCAAGGCAACAAAACTTTTTGACGAAATAATAATACGTTGATCACAGAAGCAGCAGACTAGATCAAAAAGTACACAAAGTCCAATCCCATCATCTTCTATCACCAAAACATACTAGAAGAACTAGAACTTAATAAGCTCACATGCCAGTGAATGCTTTCTTTCCGCCAGCAGAAGAACCAGCTGGAATCACCTTCAGCACATTAAATCTCACCGTCTTTGACAACGGCCTGCAAAATGCAAGAATAGCAACTCAGTGGGATAGACAATCGAGAACACGGAGATTCAGACCCGCAAGGGAAAAACTCATACCTGCATTGGCCAATGATGACATGGTCACCCTCTTTCACACGAAAACATGGTGCAACATGTGCCGGGATGTTGGAGTGCCTCTTCTCATACCTAGCAAACCAAACCAAGTCAAAATTACAACCAGTGCACAACCACAGCATGTGAAAACGAAAAAACAGCAGGACAAGGCGATGCATTGTCAACCTCTGATACTTCTTGATAAAGTGGAGGTAGTTGCGCCTGACAATGATAGTCCTCATCATCTTTGCACTGTGGCAAGTACCAGCAAGGATACGCCCTCTGATTGACACATTGCCGGTGAACGGGCACTTCTTGTCAATGTAGGTCCCTGAAGAGCCCCAAACACATCGGTTAACTCTCACACTCATCTACCCGGAAATCCACATCCCTCAAACAAAAAAAAGACCACCCCGGTTGCTATCGAGACAAACTGGTTGGAAGGTATAACTAGGGTTGCAAATGGAAGTTTTACCTTCAATAGCCTCTCTGGGAGTCTTGAACCCCAAGCCGATGCTCTTAAAGTACCTGTTGCCTCCCTTTCCCGGCCTCTTCCCCTTCCCGGATTTCTTCGAGCTACGATCCCCAAAGCAAGAAATTAGATCAACGAGCAAAACAAACACATCTTTGATTCCCTAAATATAAACCACCAAGTCCCGATCTACCACTATCAGAATCAAGGTTAAACTAGTAATTTCAAAAAAAAGGCTCACCAAAGGAAAACCTTGGGCTGTTTCAAAAACGCCTTCTCCGTCTGGACCAAGCAGCAGCACACAAATGGAAGTTATTTTCTTCGAAAGAAAAAAAAAACGCAGAAATATATCGAAGGGAGAGGGAGAGGGAGAGGAGAGAAGTAAGATGTGAACCTGTTCCGCCATGGTTGGTGCTTCTTCTCTTCCAACGAGAGATGTCCTTGGAGTCTCCGAGGAGGGCAAGCCAAGGATCCGGAAGCGAGAGTTGTTTTTCCCGAGTCCACACAAAACCCTAGCTACCTCCTTTTTATTCTTGCTGACTATATTGCCCTTTACCCGCCTTTCTTATTTGGGCCGGGCCCATTGTTGCTGATGAGAACTTATAATTCCCGACCCACGTAAGCTACTCTTCTCGGCTTGTAGCAGAGCCCGTGAGTAGAGTTTACCACGGTTCTTGAGCCGGTTGCAGTATTTTGAAAATGTAGAACCGTATTCGAAAATTTGAAATTGGAGTCTACGGTTACGTTCTGGAAATTACAGTTTCGAATCCAGTTATCGAAATTTACAGCTGCGGAACTTCTACCGTGAGTTTAGTTGGATCAAATACAGAATTTTCACGGATAACTTAAAATATTAAAATAACGAATTGATAAATTTAAATATTTTTAAATAAGTCCACCAAGCTCAAAACATAATATGCCTTTGTTAGTCTTTGTAAATTTCATTTTCTTTCTGACAATTTTTAAAGGCGTAGATGAACTCGCAATTATTGTTTTCAATAAATCGTATCTCTCAAGTTTAAAGTATTAGAAATAAAATATTTTAGGAAGAGATCTATTACCATTTGTGATAATGCCCAGCTTGAATCTACATTATTCGGCCTAACGAGTACCTTAATACTAAGTGATTATAACCAAAGAAACTTGTTGGGGGCATGGAGTCGGTCCTTACCATTTCTCTATTCGGCAGGCTACAATACATTCCTGACTTCCAAACAGCCAGCCAGATACTGCAATATTTATTCTACATCCAATTGTCAAAAAAAGAGAGAGCACAAGTTCTCATCTATAGTGACTTAAACAGGTTCAAATACTACTGCAAATCTGTACAACCATGTAACCCCCACTCCCACCTTATTCACAGTTTTACGTATATAGTGTAAGACAAAATTACCAAAAACTCCCTCCAATTGTACTACCTAAAATATCATCTGTGAAAATGTGTTTCCTGAAGCCCTTCACGCCCTTCTCATGGTGCAAGTCAGCCATTCTTTCCCAAGAAGCAAAATGCAGCTTTGGACTGCCATTTGATACCAATACCAATTTGGTAGGTGGGTTCTCCTTCATTTACATGAACCGATCGCCGCCGCCGCCGCCGCCGCCGGAGCTGTCACCTGCAGTACTTCTTTTCAAATCAAGGTTGGTGCAGAGCCCTCCAAGGGATTGTATAGGGATGGAGGAGACAGGGGGCTGATCGGATTACCTCTTGCGCTTGCTCTTCGTGACAGTTGACGACGAAGGGTTACTGTGCCAGTTCCTCTTTCTTTGGTTGATGAACCAGTTGTTTATCTGCTTCAACTGCAACCCTGTTTCCTGCACCAGCCTTGCCTTATCCTCCTCCTGAGAAGCCAACAAGAAACAGCTCAGCAACTTCACACAATGGGTCTCGTTTGATGGAGCGTGTTGAGAGCACCGACTTACCGTTGGATAAGGCCACTTGGCATGTGACTGCCACCAAGATTTCAGAACAGATGTGGTATCTCCAGGAAGCTTTCCTGCTCTTCTCTTGCGCAGAATTTCCTCCCGAATGTCAAAGATTTTCTCCTTGTAACCCTGCAGAAGAGAGAAATCTAATGGTTTAAGTACAAAACCGAAGCCAAGTGCACAAACTTTTGTGATATTTTTAATATATATATACACCTGCTTCAGTTCATGCTTCAGCTCTTGTCTAACTCGTTCCATCAATGACCTCTCACTCTCTGTTGGAATGAGAGGGCCGAATCCCATGGTGTCTCCTCCGTCCATGCCCGCATCAAACAAGTTCGCATCGCTATCTGCTTGGTCGTTTTCGTCATCCGACATTGTCGCCCCTGTGCCTTCCCCCGGAGAAACTCCTGCTCGCCACACAAATTAGAGGTAAACCCTTTTGCTATATATATATATATATATAAGAGGAAAAGTCACCTGTTAAGCTTTGTAATGACTGCTCTATCTCCCAGCAAGCCATAACTGCTTCCATTGCATGGACTCGAACATGTTGTTGGAGTTGTTCTTTGAAGGAACAAAGCAGCAGAAAGTAATGCGTCTGTAAAAATAAAAAAAATAGAATAAAATTCCAAGCAACATAATTGTACATTCAATATAACACCACCAAATAAAAACAAGTACTTAGATAAAATAAACAAAATTATTCTAACTTTATCAAGCGGTCCCGAGTCTAAACTCTTGGGTGCTATTAAAAGTTTTACCACTCTTCAAAGATCTTAACGAGAATCTTGTATAAGCGTAACTGTACCTTTGGCCGAAGGTAATTCCTCTTTATCAGGTAAAGGAGAGAAGGTGAAACCGCAAACAGACAGAACCAACATCAAAAGACAAGGCCCTCTCAGGAAAAAAACATCAAAAGACAAGGGAATGTTTTTACCCCCTGGGTTACTTTGTCAGGATCCATGAGGGTAATTTTATCAAGTCTTACCTGAGAGGGCAGAATTCGTACTTTTACCAATTAAAAGAATCATTTCAAATGAACACGCTCGCTTCGGTTGTTTTTTTTTTACATGGCAGCATCTTCTTTTGAGCCAGGCCAAAATCATAAATTTTATTCTATTCAAATCAAACTTAGATTAATTATCTTAATAAATATTTAAATACTAGATAATTTCGACCAAAATAGTAGCCACGACACAGCCCCTAATACAACATTTTTGTAGGTTGTCTACTTTGTTAAGTTTCCTACGAGAAAGCGAGCACCGTGTAATAGTTTTGAAAAGTCAAATGTATGATTGACTTTCGAACTTTCTTAAAACCAAACCATGTCCAAAGACAAAGATCGATATGTAGTGGAGTACACCTCAACACTACCCGCTTCGAAGTAAGAGGCTTATAGCTATAATACCGAAAGTGTAACTATGAATCCCCAGCAATGAATAAAATGAAGACGTTCGTCTGGTTTAAAGAGTCGTCAAGTTAGAATTCTAAAAAATATATCAATATTAGATATTTATTAAAAAATATTGTTATCTAACTCGAATTTTGATTAACGACTGAATAGACCAGATACAAAGGTTATAAACCAAAACTTTAAACCTCAAATATCTAGTGTCGGTGCCAAGTGCCAATCCCATCCACCACTCTCCTAACCCTCCAATCTACCCACTCTCTAATCGATGAAAATATACGCCAATTCTTTCCACGTTTACCCTTTTGGATTTTAAACTAACAAGGTGGAGAATCCATAATCGGAATTGTTCAAATTATAAGAAATTTGTATTTTCTTAAACAATATTTTGAACAGAAAGACAACGCTCAAAGTCGTCCCAACAAGAGGGAAGAACCACCCATTTATAAAAATAAATGACCGTAGTTCTACTCTAAATTAATCGTGACATGTACGAGAAAAAAAAAAGAAAGAGAGAAAAAGGAAAGAGAGAGACATGTTAAAAAACGAAAAGAGAGAGACGACAGCGTTTGGAGAGAGTTGAACCGTACGTACCATGAACTGGTCGAGCTCCTTGTCGTCGGGGGGAAGGGCGCCGCCGAGGGCGGAGTACTTGGAGAAGACGTGCTGCGACTGAGCGAGCTGGGCGTCGATCCTGGGGAGCTGGTCAACGGGGGTGGCGATCCTCAAACACGCCACGTGTGCACTCAGCAGCTGGTCGTACAGCGGGTGTGAGAGTATCTCCGCCTTGTGCCTCGCGTTCTGCCAGCTCACCACCTCGCCCCCCGGCTTCGTCTCCCCCGCCGTTGACGGGGACGGAATCCCGGCCAGGACATGGTCCGAGGCGCTGACGTCGTCGATGACGTCATGGTGGTGGTGGAAGCGGGAGGACGAGGAGCGGGAGAGCCATTGGGCCGCGGGGCCGTGGGGGGAGGACGAGTCCGAGTTGGTGTGGAGGTTGAGGAAGTTGCTGGTCGTGTCCTGCTGGCCCCGGATGAGGGCGGTGTTCAGCCAGTTGGGGCCGGCGCCGGCTCCGGCGGCTGCCTCCGGCAGGCTGTGGGGCGGTGGAGGCTGGGTGTGGGGTGGTTGCTGGTCGGTGGAGAAGTGGTGGAGGGAGGATAAGTCCTGGGATAGATTCTGGTGGTATGCCATTTTTTATTTTTATTTTTCTTCCCTTGGCCCTAGGGATTAATTTATAAACTCTTTTGTTTTGTGTTTATTTTTATTGGGAGAAAAGATGGATGAGAATTTTAAGAGACAAGGAACATGGTGGTGTTGTTGCCTAGAGAGGGAAGTGTTTTTCTTGGGGCAGGAGGAGAGAGAATTATGAGGTTTTCAGGGGGAGAGGGAAAATGAAGGGAAAATTGTGGGATTTTATAAGGGCGTGTTTGTTTCGTTGCAGCCGTGTGTTTTACTGTTCATGGTTGATGTGAATTCAATGGAAGCGGATTTGGTCCTGCAAGGCCAAATCCAACCAGGACCGTCCTGGATGATTCAATAGCTGATTTAGTTATGATTCAATAGTTCATTTAATTATGATTCAATGGTCTACCTAGTTATGATTCAATGGTCCGTTTTTTCCCGTCCCGGATAAATCGGAGTCCGTCCCAGTTACCCAGTTACGATTCAATGGTTTACTCAGTTACGATTCAATGGTTTACTCAGTTACGATTCAATGGTTTACCCAGTTACGATTCAATGATTGTGGGCTTTTTTATTTTGCACCCCCGTATTTCTGAATTTTTACAAAATAGTCCCCGCGTGTCCTTCAATAAAAATCTTCCAATACCGTGCTGGGAGGATCATTGCTCTAATATTTTCATGAATTTTCTCTCGTCCACGTTACATTGTATTTTATTAGAGTATTCAAAGTGGCGAAATCTTATGTTTTGACCGCGATGCTTAATTAATGAATTCACCTGAATAAATTAAGTAATTATTAATTAATCGCCCAATCGGTGGGGAAAAACTCAAGAAAGGAAAAGCTCATCAAATGAAATCTAAATTTTTTTCCTAGTTATGATATAATGGTCTACCCAGTTATGATAGAATCGTCTACTCAGTTATGATAAAATAGTTTCATGGAGACCGTCCCGGGATAAAAGGGGTCAAATAAAATAGTTATATATTCAATGGTTTGTTCTGTGTATATCCAATGGTCTGCTTAGTGTATATCCAATGGTCTGCCCCGTGTATATCCAATGGTCTGCTTAGTGTATATTCAATGGTCTGCCCCGTGTATATCCAATAGTCTGCCCCATGTATATCCAATGGTCTGCCATCCAGGATCGTCGTGTATAGCCCATTCCACCAAATCCGGTCCCATCCGGGATAACGTCTGTATACTAAAAACAAGAGATAACTTGATAAGAAGTCGCGGTTTGGCCGAGTGGGATTGTTTGAGGACGAATATGTTCCCCCACCTTCTTCTTCATTGCAGATTCTAAAGGAAAATATAGAGTTTTTTGCTCTAGGCTAGTTAGAATAAGTTGGTGTCTTCCATTTTCGTTGGCCGAAGCTTCAGATGTGGTTTGTTTAAAGGCAAGATGATGCACGAAATTGGATAGGTCTTTTTCGGGGCAATTACATGGAGAATTTGGCATATCCGGAATAAGGTAATTTTTAAGGAAGAGACTCTGATGGTGGATTTGATGATTAATCAAGTCCTTTTCTACGCTCGAGAATAGCTAATTTGGTCAAACTTAATCAAGACTCTATGTAATCAAGATTTAATTTTGACTCGCAAAATTTTAATTAGCTGGAATTATGGCACTCTTGCCATTATTTGGGCTAATTTTTTTGGAGTTTATGTAATTATGTAAGTATTTTGGAGTTTAATACAAAGAATTTATTGATTTAAAAAAAACATGTATACTAAAAAATCGTAAAGAAATAAAAATAATAACTATAAAAAAAGTAAAATAAGCGGTATGGATTTTGTTAAAACTTGAAAATAACAAATTTTGTTAATAATTTATATTTAATTTTAAGTTAGATTAATCTATCAATAAGTATTCAAATATTAAATCATTTTGACAAGAAAACAAGTCGACTGTATGAATTCCGTGGCACCGCACAAACAGAGGGTATTAAGCAATTTGTTGTCGATAATTGCATAAATATAGCCATTACACATTTTGCTTCTGCCATGCTTTTTGCATGCCAAATTATTTTTTAAAAATCATTTATTCATACAAATATCTATTTAAATTGATTAATTCAGATTTAATCCCAAAAAAATTCTGTACAGTTACAAAATATTTTCAACAAATATTTATCATAGCTACATTCAAAATCAAAATTTATTAGTTGGTTAATCTAAATATAGGTTTGTTTCCATTCCACTTTACTTATTCTCATAGTATTAAATCCATTAGCCATATTTAATAATCAACTACGAGGCCTTGTGCGTTTATTTTTATGTTTTGGACAAGACTAGACAATAATTTATGTTCAAGCTTATGTTTGGCGCAGAAAATAGACGAGACAAGATTAGAAGTTCGTTCCAGTCCACTCCCAATTTTTTGTCCCATTTATTTTCATAGGACAAAAAATTTTGTCAAATGACAGAAATCTCTTATGATATATTTTTACCATATTATCCTAACTCTTTTCTTTTGTTATTTATTCACCAAGTTTAACCCAATTAAGATTAATTATTTTCTATAATATATAATTTTTGGATCTCATATATAATTTTTTCATTCGAATTCAAATATTTTAATATTTGTATACTCATTTAAATTTTTTTAATTTATATTTTGGATTCCACTCTATACATATTTACCATGACAGTGTTTTAATGAGGTCTTCGTAAAATGAAGCTTTATTGTTCCCTGAGATTGGCTTTGGGCGACGACATCTTTAAAGACATCTAAGGGATCTTCAATGAGATTTTTTTATTGATATATTGAGCCCATCCCATTTTATTTAATGATATTGTAAAATTACAATAAGTTATTGTCTCATAATGAGCAAGGAATATCCGCCTTTATTGGTTTGATTCATTTTGAGCAGCCTAGTATTATAAAGGAGAATGGCGCTATCGACGGACAGGCTTTCCAGAACAAGTGAGCGGCTATACACCACTCTTTAGTGAGACCATCAAAGAGCGACAAGATCATCTTAATAAAGACAGATCTGATCGCCCGGAGGTTAGAAATGAATGTTCTAGCATTTGACTTCGTATCGCTGAAGAAAATTCAACACGCGACTCGATTGTACACATGTACCAATGGTTCTTAATAATAATAAAATATTTACAGAAAAAACACATATTTGTCAAATTATGTGATGATATATAAAAAAATTTGTAATGTAACTGCAATTATCTAAATTTGTAAGAATTTTTTTAAGAATTTAGTTTTGATATTATTTTTTTATACAAGGATTTAATTTTTATGGTATAATAATTTTTAATGTAACTGCGATGATCGATTTTACTTTGATTAATCCATTTTTTGTTGTCATGAAGGGTAATTTTATCTTTTTAAAAATTTTAGACTGAACTGTTGCACGTACCAAACAGAGAATAGGAATAAATGTTCAATCATGTACTAAAGTTGCCAAACACAGGGCAGGACAAGGACAGCTAGAACAAACAGGTCTGTCCAGTACTGTTCTGTCCTATATTTCTAGTCCTGTTCAGAAGGGGACTCAATTTGGGCCTCACGAGCCCAATTCAGGACCAATCTGATTCACAAATAGACCGATGGTAAAATCGTAATATATTCAAAAAGCAGCGGCAAAACCAATCAAGGAAAAAGAGATGGCACGCGCGTCAAAAAATAGTTTTCTCCGTAATGAGAAAATGGTATGCTGCGTCATAATAAAATGCTATGCCATAGCTTATGTACTATATTAAGAGAAAATTGTAATATATTTAAAAAGCAGCGGCAAAACCGACCAAGGAAAAAGAGATGGCACACACGTCGGAAAATGGTATGCCGCGTCATAATAAAATGGTATGACATAGCTTATGTACTATATTATTTAATTTTTTTATTATAAGTATTTTTATATACCATTCGATATAATTGGGCATACCATTTGACATAACTAGACATATCATTTGATATAATTAGACATATCATTTCACATAATCGGACATATAATTTGATATAATTGGACATACCATTTGACATATCCGAACATATCATTCGATATAATTGGCATACTATTTAACATAACTGGACATACCATTCGATATAATGGGGCATACTATTTGACATAACCGAAAATATAGTTCCATATAATTGGGCATACCATTCAATATAATTGACATACCATTTAACATAACTGGACATACCATTCGACATAAAAGTAAAAAATATATATATAAATAAACGACCTCCATTATTATTGCCACCAAGATCAGACATCAACCCTATCTCTCTCTCTCGTTCTTATCATCATGGCGGCCACCGAGAATTCCATTCACGACCATATTGTGCGGCGTCCGATTTTGAAGGAAATGAAAGCCGCAACCCAACGAAGATTCTCTCCTTAAGAATTCGGAAGAGACCTCGTCATATCCTTCCCAGGAGAAGGACAATAACATGACAAAGATGAGGATGAGGACGAGAACGAGAACGAGGAGTACGCAACAAAGGAGCTTCTGTTGCCCCAACGAAGCAGGCTAGGTCAATGGACCCTTTTCCCGAGAACATCAACCTTTTAATGTCGTCCAATGCTGGAGGAAGCCTCGACCAATACATAACCAAGTTGGCCTCATTGAGGAACTTCAAGTCGACGATCAGTTCGACCAATATATAATCAACGACAATGACAATGACGAGTGGCTACTGGTCGGTCTGAACTAGCAAGCGGCAATGATGGTTGTTGAACTCGCAAGCGACGACGAGCGATCGTTAGGGACGAGGATGATGCTATCACCAGATAGGAAGATGCGAACCAGTTTCCTGGATTTTAGGTTTGGAATAGAGAGAGTGAGGGGGAGGAAAGAGGGAGAGAGAGACGGAGGAAAGAGTTGGTGGTAAAAGATAATAATACTCCCGCGTGAATCTTAACCGTGAAATCTTGCACATTATTTAATAAACTAATCTGATGACTCTTATTTCATGCAGGATGGGCCTGACTAATTTTTCAAGTCAAGATCCAATCTTCTCTTGTCCAGAAGACGTACTGAACGCAGCCTGAGTGCCTCCTTGCATATGGATCGGAGCATTCTAATGATTATGTAAATTATTTTAGCATAGAACTGGTATCTTCTTTTACAAAACCAATATTAAATCATATTTTTAGGAAAACCACAATAGATTTGTTTATTTTAATTCACAATTGGCGGTTTGTTCTTTGGGGCGTCATCCGATTAGACGGCGAAGAATGAACATTTGGTGCAAAAGTTGTCGTGTCATTTTGGCGGATGACATACATTTGGTTATGACATTTGAAGCGCATGATGAGCACTTGACCGTGAATGAGGTCATTTTTTCATAAAATTTTGATATTTAGAATTGATCATTATCATAAAATTTTTAAAAATTATTCTTCTAATCATTTATTTTACATTTGTAATGTTTGAACTTGATACAAATATAAGCGAATATAATTTTTTAACAATAGGACCAATTTCTATTGTAGGAGCATTTTTTGGGCGCAGGTGGATTTCCACTTCAGTTCAGCATACAATTTTTTTGTTTCTTATGCAGGCGATGTGAAATGGAAGCCAAATAAAATTTGACAGTCGTCTTTTTTTGAAGGGTTTGCCTAGTATACTTTCATTAGGTATAAGAGTTGGAGTACATGATGGAGCTCAATAGCTCAATTACAATAAAAGATACTCTTGCATAAATTACAGAAAGACGAAGTTGCAGAAAAGAGCGGTTGCTCGTCTCAGACTAGGCATCAGTACTTGAAACTGAATTAACCTCCATACTAGAAGTCGTGCCTGCTAAGAAGCGATAAACTAAAAAACAGCTGAGTGTAAAGTCAGCTAACGGTATCCATAACATTGCCTACACGGTACGACTAGGATAATATCTCTCATGCCAATAAAATCCGGAGATAGTAGGCTCATTAAGGACAGGTTCGTCCAACGCATAACAAGCAGCTTGACAATCTAAGAGATATGCTCGAGTAATCACTAAAAGGACGATGGGTGGATCGGACCAAGTACGATCCTTACACGGTTATACCCACTACCATACATAACAACATAAACTAATCTAATTAAACAATCATAAACATACTTAGCAACAAATACTTAGATTCAAATATTATCGAATTCTATTTTAAAATTACGCTTTTTACATTCGTGAAATTGGTACTCGTTCTAAATGGATTACTATTTTTTGTTTGTCGGCTAGATTGAATGTCAGGGCGTGCGGTGTGGTTTACGAGAGAGACTGTTTTTTTTTTCCAATGGCAGAAATAATTGAATTATTATTTGTTTGTCGGAAAAAGGGTTTCAATTTCAAAGGATTGAACATCTTGCATCAAAATGAAAGTATCTGGTACGTGCGAATAATTGGTTATTGGTAAGAATATTTAACTGATTAGTTGAACCTAACTCCGTATTCTTTTTTCATATGGTTTTAATTGATTCTGCTTAGTAATAATGCACGATTCGTGATTCCTAAAAAAAACGACATTTTCCGTTGACACAAACACACACGCTCGACCAAAATCGCGACGCGGTCCCTTTGCCAAATTCTCGGTATAATTCACTAAATCTGCAAGGCTTCGTGCTCCTCAAGCAACTACACGGCTAATGTCCAATTTCATGCATCGAAACATGATTATTAGTTGCTTGGCTTAAATTTCTGAGTTATTTACCCGAATTTTGTTAATTTAAAAATAATTGGCTAGAATAGTTTAACAACTGTTCGAATACCATGTGATATAAAAAGTTATATCGACTTATGTAATTTAGTTCAATCGAAAAAGGATGATAATTTATAGATCCCTGGCAACACGACCAAAATTCCCCCTAAAATTTGTAGAAGACTTAAAAACTTATTAATAAAATTTAGGGAAAAGTCCACTTTAGTACCCTGTGGTATTGCCCAAAATCACTTTAGTACCCTATGGTAAAAAACCGACCAATCGAGTCATACTTATTCCAATTAACATCAAAAGGCCCTCGGGCAGCTGCCCGGACCTGCCCGGACCTGCCCGAACGCAGCCCGGACTACGTGGCCAGCCACGTCACCAAAATTTGATGACGTGGCGCCACGTGGAGGAGGAGGAGGAGGATGAGGAGGAGGAGGAGAGGAGGAGGAGAAGAGGAGGAGGAGGAGGAGGAGGAGGACGAAGTGGAGGAGGAGGCGGAGGAGGAGGAGGAGGAGGAGGACGAAGTGGAGGAGGACGAGGACGAGGCAGAGGCGGAGGAGGAGGAGGAGGAGGCGGAGGAGGAGGAGGAGGAGGAGGAGGAGGTGGAGGCGGAGGAGGAGGAGGAGGAGGAGGAGGACGAAGTGGAGGAGGAGGAGGACGAGGCAGAGGCGGAGGAGGAGGAGGCGGAGGAGGACGAAGTGGAGGAGGAGGCGGAGGAGGAGGAGAGGGAAGAAGATGGTTGTCCACGTGGCGCCACGTCATCAAGTTTTGGTGACGTGGCTGGCCACGTAGTCCGGGCAGCGTTCGGGCGGGTCCGGGCAGCTCCGGGCAGCTGCCCGAGGACCTTTTTGATGTTAATTGGAATAAGTATGACTCAATTGGTCAATTTTTTACCACAGGGTACTAAAGTGATTTTAGGCGATACTACAGGGTACTAAAGTAGACTTTTTCCTAAAATTTATCTACGTTTGGGTGGAAAATGTGAAAATGGGAAAGGGCGAAAGGCCAAATGACCATAACAACAAGCCGAGGAACGACGTCGCTCCTCTCTCTCTCTCTCTCTCTCTCTATTTGCCACTCGCAGGAACGGTAACGTCCTTTGACACGCGTCGAACCGGCATCTCATGGACCACCTGCGTGGTCCCCCCTTCCTTCCTGCAGGAGCATGCGCCCCACCGGAGCGTATCGCCAGCGTACACGAGCAATCCCCAAGGCTGGGGGACCACCCAGAATTTTTGACCCCTCCGCCAGCCGCCGGCTTAATCAATGCGAAGCTGTGATAGGAGAGGCTTTCCCTTTTTCTTGGGGCCCGCCAATTGTAAAATTGGGGAAATTAAATTATTACTTTAGAGAACCTTTTGTGAAATATATGTTGGGAAAATTGTAATATTTGTAAAAGTTGAAACGTAAATTTCTTAAATGAATCACAGTTCGATAATTCTCCAATTCGTTGAGAAAATTTTTTATTGTTTCGGTGGGGTCCAGTCAGAGGCGGAGTCACAAAATTTGAGGAGTATGATCAATTTTTAATTTTTTAGTTTGATTAATTTTTTAATGAGGTCAAATTCTAATTTTAGTGGGAACATATATTAAAAAATATACATAATTATCAAACATAAAAAAAATTAAGTGAGGGCAATTGCCTCCGCTCCCGATCACGTCTCTCCGCCCCTGGGCCCAGCTGTGCAGGTGGGGGGCCAGTGGGAGGATAGGTACTGTTTGGTTTTGATGGCAAACTGTCCGCCTATGTGGGGCCATGGTCCCCTACCTACTTGCTACGATTTCTTTCTTAAAAGTTTTTGTTTTCTAGTTCCTATGATTAATTGGATTTAATTTCTATTTCCCCTATCTTTCTCTGCATCACTGATGCCTGCCGTCAGGCAAACGGCAGAGAGATACCTTTTAGGCTTTTCCAATAAATGTGCCTTTTATATTCTGAGAAAAAGTATACCAATTCACAAATTATCGCGTTATGAACTTTTTTATTTGTTCGCAACAATTAGCCTTTTCCCAACGATACAATTTTTTTTTACAAATAAAGTTTTATTAATCTTTTTAATAGATATTGATAGTAGAATCTTTGATACAAGGTAGTAAATAGCGGCCTCATTAGAATCATGAAGCGGTAAAATTTAATAGACAAAACTAATAGAATGTATACATAATTAATTTTCTCTTTATCATAGTACATGTATGAATATAGATCTTAAGAATTAGAACTCAACTTATGTTTGTAGTATCTTGCAAACCAATTTGTGGTTCCGGGCTCTATCGTGGAAAATCCATCAATTAAAAATGTACTAATCAGCGTTATGGATAGGGCGTCAAGGTTTTGTCCGTCTCTTTATTATTCAAATAACTATGCATATCCACGCTTATCTCTTTATTAATTGGAAAAATAAGTTTTATATCTATCCCAGCCATCTTCTTCGTCGTGACATATCATATTCATTCACACATAAATTTCGCTAGACCATATATTAATTGGTAATGGACGTTTCCATCGATGAATTAATTAAGTTGGACCATGCCACGCATATTGCTAGTTCGTAGTGAACATATGTACCATCACACCCAATAACAAATATTTCAACTAAGTGAATTATTCAAATTTAACAAAGAGTTTTCGACTAAAATTATGAAGAATATAATAATTATTCAGAAATTTTATTCTACTCGACCATGTATTAACTAATCCAATATTTAATCGGACATATTAACGTACATCGGACAATCTACTTATTAAGTTGCGACGACCACGGTTTGAGTCTATTGTTATAGGGTCCATTTTAATCTATACCATCATCGATCAGCTAGCCTCTTAATTTCCTATCATACTATCAATCTATAACCATATCGTAGACACTGAACTTTCTCCACCTTGAATCTCATGCGGCTGAAAAAGAATGAAGAAAATTCTAACTCCCAGTTGTCGGTTTGTCATAAGTATACTACCTAAAAAATGGTACTCTCATCAACGATAATAATGAACATGTCAGTTTCGGGAAACAAGCTCTAGTCGCTTAAGACAAAATTCAGGCAAAAGCCAAAACCACATCAAACCCAACATGATATAAACATAGATTGCTATTTGGTGTAATTGAACAGGCTTTATTATACCATCTGTTAGAATATCACCCATGATTATCCAAATAATCAAATAAAATATATGAGATATCTTTTGTTTTTTTAAAGAGATTTGGGTGAGGAGAGTTTGTTATACGGGATAACTCTCTCACTCCCTCTCTCATCTGAGAAAATCTTATTAAATACATAATATGAGTTTTTTACTGGGGACACACTGACGGATACACAGACACACAGAGAAAGATAAGTAGTTTTTTCTCCGGGAGTCTCTCAGGCATTTAGGCGGTGAAACCTAATTTTCGTTTCGTATACATGTGCGTGGACGACCAGTGACAATCCTCCCCCGACCATGTGGCATACTTCTCGAAGAACGGACTACACTACAAGAGATAAATCTTTCGATATACTTTTTCCTTTTAATGATATGTTTGTTTATCGATTAAGATTTTTCATTAATTAAATGCTTGAAACCTTCATCAAACACTTAAATAAAAGGATAAAAAATTGTCCAAACCTTAATTAAAAGTTGAGTTCGAACTATTAAAAATATAAAAATGTTAAATATTTGTTAAAAAAGCTTAACTACTATTTAAATATTCTAATTATCTTAAATATAGATTAGTCGATTTAGTATTTGTTCGGATAAAAGATGATTAAAAAAATAAAATTTATTATTATAAAATAAAATACCATTAGAGTACTTGATGTAACTATAGTTTTCCATTAAAAATTTCCTTTTTTTAATGTAATTTATGATATTTAGAGTAAAATATTATCGGATATTATTTTAGAATATAATTTTACTTTATAATATTTTTACATTCCTAATATTTAAATCCAAAATATTTATAGATGACTTCAAACCTGAATCACTATTTGTTCCGCTTCCATCGGGAAAGAACGGTACCAATCATTAAACTAACCGAATGGTTTTGAGTGCTCGCTGTGAAGAAGAGGACACGTGTCCATCAGTGGAGCGTTTCAAGAAAATGAGGTTTCGTGAGGTGGCCTCTACCTTACGATGGCTCAACGTTTAATTTGCGGGCATGTCACCATCCACCATTTAGTGGTCGCCACCCAGCTCGTTTCCATTTGGACGGCCGGTTGTCTCGGGCCCACGCGTTTCTGGGGAGCCAGCCAACAAAAGCAACCTAAAATAATATTGGTGATTACTACTAAACCCGTATATCTATTTTTGTATTAATAAATTTGTACACCATGTATACATTTATTAAGGTTTGAATGTTGGACTTCTTTGAGTTTAACAATACTTTGTGTGTTTGGGCTAAATACTTTTTGACAAACTCGTATATCAATTAGTACGACTTGTTATAGTTTGATTAAAAAATCGATGTTGACCTCCATAAATAAAGGTTTTTTTCGGCTCGAACATTTAGATTAATTGATATAATAATCTTCCTTTTTTGATAAGTAAGAATTCTCATTAGTATAAAGGATGATTACAGATTATACAAAAGTCGCCCCAGGGCAATAGCGAACAAACTCGCTAACGGCAAATGTCATTACTAGTAAACCTTATTCTAGGTTACAAAAAGCAGGAGTGGAATGCCAAAAAAATATCCTAACAACCTTTTACCACATTCCATCCCAAAGAAAATAACCAGAGTAGGCCGCTAAAAAACTAATCTCATGTAACAGTCGACTCCAATAACAAGATAAAATTAAGGTTACAATTCCCTTTTAGCAAACCAGCCCAACAAATCCATTCGTGCATATGAAAAATTATAGAATTTCTTAGTGCCTAGCCATCGATCTTTAGCTTAATCAAAAATTATTTTGTTTCAATGATTTCAAATACCCCACATCAAAACTCCAAAGATTAAGAACCACAAATCCTGGAGCTGCTTCGAGTAAACTAGCCCCATCCATTGAGTGAGTTGATTCCCACCATTTGGTCCCCTACACCAACTTGCATCAATCTTTCTCACAAAGTAATTCCATATATTTATCGTGATTCTGCACTGAAAAAATAATTGAAAGCTTGTTTCATCCTCATCCCGCATAGCGGGCAAAGACAGTCCCATAATTTAAGTTGTCGCCTTCTGATAAGATTGGTTTTTGTGGCTAGCCTATCTTGCAAAGCAGACCACAAGAAACCTTGGATTTTGAAGGGAATCAAATTGAACCAAATTTGGTTTAAATCCGGTTGCAACTGTAGGTTGATGGAGTTATAGTACTGCAGTTTAATATTCCTTGTTGTGTATTCACTATCGCCACTCCCCCCTCCCCCTCCCAAAGAATTTTGTATTTTGTGTCCTCTAAGATCACTTTTTCGAGAAGAAGAAAAAGTTGCTTTTCTTCGTCCTCCTCCCAAGTCCTCAGACTTCTCCGCCAGAGGAGTTGCAACTGCACCGCCGATCTTCCCTGCTACAGCAGTGCTTAACCTTTGCTTTTTTTGAAGAGAGATCGAGAATAATCTAGGGAAGATATTTCCCAAAGGTTGTTCACCTAACCACATGTCAGTCAAGATAAACAGATACTTTCCATCCCCAAGCTTTAATCTAAAGCCTGCAGAGAAGAGAATGGTAGTAGGGTCCTTCGCCACTTCACAGATTCTAGCCCAAGTACTTCCTCTGGACCTTTCCTCTGGATAATCTAAAGAGCTTTTACTAGAAAACTCATATAAACATGATAAGGTGGTAGCCCATATAGAATTCTGATTTGTAACAAATCTCCATATCCACTTCAATAGAAAAAATCTGTTTTTGAATGGTATTTTTTCTAGACGCAAGCCTACTCATGTCCTTGACCATATTACTTTTTTCCACTTGACAAGTGAGGACTTCCGAACATCTATCTTACCCGACCAGAGAAACTGTCGAAACTTTTTCTCAATCTCCTTAATGACACCGGCAGGGATTTTATAAATTGATATGAAATAGGCGGGCAAGCCACAAAGGACAGACCTGATTAGGGTAACTCTGATACCCAGAAAAAATAAACTTTCTTTCTATTTTGCAAGTCTGGCATCGATTGAATCTAAAACTGGTCTCCAATGGCAGATTCTTTGCATGTTACACCCAACAAAAAGACCGAGATACTTCATAGGGAGCGTATCCACCCTAAAATTCCAAATGCCCTGAGCTAAAGACATCCTCTCTTCGGACGAATTGACATCGTACAAAGTTGTCTTTGACTTGTTTATCACCATGCCAGAAATAAGTCCAAACACAGTGACAATATTGTGTAAATTGTTCAAACTTTGCGGGCTATTGATAGCAAAAAGTAGCGTGTCATCTGCAAATTGCTGCAGATGGTGTTGGCTCCCATCTGGTAACAACAGATAATAATCTTCAATTATCATATAGTATTAAAAACGACAAAATGTGATTCAGAGTAGGTTAAGATTTTGGGTTTATAATATTAGTGAGATAATCTTGTGAGTTAACCTTTTAGATTGAAGGGACGGGATCCAGATGTCATGCATAATTGCCTTGGAATCTTTACTTCGTACCTTTTTTGGGGCAATAATATATGTGCACTTATTTTATGCTGATTGATATATTTGGATTTCGGTACATACTGATTATGGGTAAAATTATGTTTAATTCTTACATTAACGAAAAGAATTGATAGGAACCGATGTATTATTTTCTAAGGAGTGCCTTAAGTGAATAATTTAATATTTTTCCACTAATAGTATTGTTTTGATACATAAGCGTACCATATTGTGTTTAGTATTTATGATTTTTTTTGTTATCACATTTTAAAAGTTTCATTTAACTCGAACTTAGTTTCCCGGACAATATAAACAAAAATAAGTAGGGTTTTTCTTATGAGACGCCAACACTTCACTTCGTTTGATCCAGTTTTTTTTTTAAAAAAAGAAGGATCCACATATTTCTATCAGCTACTTTTTGTGTAGATTTCTCCAAAATAGAGATTTTATGTTTAACTTTATAGGAGATCTATGAGATTATGACCAGGACTCCGCTTTCAGTGCCAGTATTTTAATTCCCCGAACCCAATAATGAAACAATAAAATAAATTTTTTTGGTGTGGGACCATAAGATTTATAATGTGGAATATGAAATAGGAAAGTTCAAAGCATAGTCTCAATGTTTGTCCCTCCGTGTCTTTTACCTTTACAATATGTAGATACCGACTCTATAATTAAAACGTTTATTTAAGACTATGGGTTGAAAAATGGTAGTACTATGTCGGCCCGTTATGGAATTTGTTACAATCTTTTTACATTTTAAAAATCTCATCATGTTAGAATATAGATTATAAGAAATCATTTTACAATATTATTTTTTTATAGATGTAATTTTATTGAAATATTTACATGTTATATATAGGTGTAAAATTTTAGGACAAATTATCCTCAGGTCTATGGTTTATAGTTTTATCACTCGCAGGTCCCTGGCTTTCCAAAATAGTGTATGCCATCCCTACTTTTTAGAAAAATATTGGTCTCGAGTTTCTGACTGACGTCAGCATTTTTTTTTTCATTTTTTGTCATAGAAATCATTGTTTTCGAGATGGCAGTCGGACCGCCGGTCCGACCAGTCAGACCGTGAATCGGAGTCTTGGGCGGGTCAAAAAACTATGTACGTACGTTTACCTAACGAACCGGGTAATTTCTGGTCAGACTGGTAGTTGACTCGGATTTTTGAACCGGGTTCTTGTTCAAAGTTTGAGGAAGAAAAGTGATTTGGTGTTTGTGAAGAGGATGAGTCCCGAGGAGAGAGAAATAGGTGTGGTTTTTTTAGGGGAGAGAGAGGTGCGGTGGAAATTGGGTTTGATGTATTTCGAGGTATGACACTTTTTTGGGAATCATAAAGTCTATGACACGTTTTTTGCTGTCAAAGGAAAATGATAAATATTTTTTTGGAAGAGAGTATAGAGGGATGGGTACTTAAATACGTAGACTAAAAATATTTTTTGCTTACTTAAAATTATCGGTCTGACCAGTAGTCTGACCGGTCGGACCGATCTACCCGGAGGACGGGAGAAATCCCGGGTCAGCCTCCGGGTCATTTTTGAAAACAATGATAGAAATGACATTTATACCCTTAAAGAAAAATAATTTTTTTATCTTCTTCAACCTTTAGCCAAGAACATCAACAACAAAAAATTAACCCAAAAATAAGATCAAACTAACCAAAATTCAACAATACAAATAAGAACATTAATCCAATTAAACTTAAAAAATCCAACAAGTACAAAAAAAAAGCATAATCTAAAAACTCAAATTGAACCTGAGAAAGTTACGAAGGAACGACACTACACCCACCCAATGGCAGTATACCCAAAACCCAAATTGTTCATGGGAAACTAAAAATCAATCCTCCTGAAACGGCACTATACCAAAAAAATCATCCATACAGTAAATTCCCCCAAATCCTAATCCAATCCAGAAAAAGCCTAAGGAGGATCCTAGGAGTGGGTGACGTCGACGGTGCCCTTGAAGAAGGAATTGAGGAGGATGCCGACGACGCGCTTGCGGGTGTCCTGGGCGACGCAGTTGTTATGTCGAAGATGATCGGGAGAATCAGCGTGTGGACAGGAGGCCTTCTCCTTCTCCGGTTGAGCTCGAGGTTTTTTTGGTTTGATTTAATGGTGGTACAGAACCTTGGAGAACGCCTCTCGAACGCACAGATCTGGAACACCGCTCGAGCCTGTCGGCGACTATGAAGAGGGAGCTCGCCGGAGAGGGGGACGCCGGGGAGTCGGAGAGACCCAAGAGCGAGGGTGGCCCCGACGATGGGGGTGGCTCAGGGGTGGAGCGGGGTGTTCTGGGTTTGGGTTGGGTGTCATCGGATTGAAGAAGAAAATGGTGATTTAACTTGGGTGTTCTGGGTTTCTACTCCAATGTGCTACGCCAATGTTGTTCTGGCTTTAAAATTTTAATTTAGGTTGTTGCTCTAATGTTTGAAGAAGGAATCTGTTTTGTTTTTATGTTCCAATGTTTAATTTTTTTCGTTTTAGTGTTGCTGAGTTTTGGGTTGAAGGTTGATGGAGATGTCCAAAGGTTAAAGAAGATGACATATTTTATTTTTTTAAGGGTATATCGGTCATTTCTATGAAAAAAACAAAAAAAAGAATGTTGATGTCAGTGAGGGACCCGAGACCAACATTTTTCTAAAAAGTAGGGACGGCACACTATTTTGGAAAGCCAGGGACCTGCGAGTGATAAAACTATAACCAGGAATCTGAGGGTAGTTTGCCCAAAATTTTATCGTACAAGTACAAAATGTTGGAACATCTGGGTTGGAGGATGAAAGAACGAGTTGGTGTTACTCCGACTTCAAGGATCTTGTAAAGATTATTTTAAACAAATAGTTTGACTCTCCAGATAAATCCGCGAGTACAACAGATCTATGAACTCTTGTCGTCAGGATACAATGAAGCCTCCACACCGTTGTCGAGCTCAAGGATTGTACTACCTTGACACGACCAAAAATATTCTATGACAGAATTTTCTAATGATGCTTTGGGAAAGTGAGTAGGATAGCTTGGAAGTTGGATCACCCGATTGGAAGATAAAACTCGCTATTTATAAAGATTTTGCACTATCCCTAATGCCTCTTCATCATCAATAACGTCCGTGGAACAAGTGTCAATAGTGGCTTATGGATTGGGTCACTTCCCTTGAGTTTAAACTCAAGAGGCACGAAGCTTGAATCTGTCTGGCCCGACTTGCGGTCGCCAATCAACTAGCAGCCGCAAATCACTTGGTCCAGGAACTCTTGGACCGAAAATAATGGTAGTCGCCAATGAACTTGCGACCGCAAGTCATTTGCACCAGAAAACTCTCGGACCAAAATTATTAGCGGTCGACAGTTATTCCAAATTTAAACGACGTGTACCGTTGATCCTTGGTGGATCCCAGTTTTGGACGGGGGCTACCCCCACCGACCCCCTTGTCATAGTAGCTTATACTTCATATGTGAAAGTTATTTGAAAATATTCAACACAAAATGGAGCTATAGATTACGGTCAAATTTAATAAAAGAAATTTGCAACTAGAAAATAACATCCGTGATATCACTATCAGATCCCAAAAAAAAAAAGTAGTTGTCTTGGACCTCTTGGTCAATGCGGACGTCGATATATTGTTGCATCTAGATTCACTGGCTAGGAACTGGTACATGTACATTACGTAACTCATGTAATTAGACGGTTCTTTACCGTGGTGAATATCGTCTAAAATATAATTAATAATGAGTAGTATAAGTCTATTTACTTGTAAAAAACGAAATCAACCAAAATTTACCGAAAACAGATAGAACTTGCACGTGCTTGATGAAGTTGTTCGCCTTTCTTGAACCAAACAAAAATATAGAGAAAAATATATTTTAGATTTTAGTACCATGTGGTATTACAAAAAATTATTTTAGTACTTTGCGGTAAAAAATTTATCAATCGAATCAAACCGCAGTCAATTACCATTATTTAGATCTACGGGCAGTTGCCCGGATCCTTCCCATCCTGTCCAGACCTTGCCCGGCCATCTAGATAGACCACATCAATATTTGTCGATGACATAGTGCAATGTGGATATTCCCTCTCTCCTCTCTTTCTCTCCTCCTTCCCTTCTCCTTCTCTTCTTCTTCTCCTTCTTCCCAAAACCCAGCCATCTTTCAACCCATCACACCGAAAAACAAAATCTAAAAAATTAACAACCAAAACCCAATTCAACCCAAATACAAAAAAAGCAAGGGCCAGTCTCGTCTCCCGAAATTTGCGGCCCCCAATACGACATCCTCCTGAAACCCGACCTCGTCTGATGCACCTTCTCCGGCGCCATTTCGATTGACCTCGACGTCGTCTCCGCCACCAACTCTGTTGTGCTCAACGCCGTCGACCTCTCCGTCGATGCTGCATCCGTCTCCTTCTCCCCACGGGACTCCGCTAAGGTCTGCGGCTTCAGCTTTTTTTTTGCAACTGCTCATTTTGACTCTCTCGTTGGAATTGGCGGTTACTTAGTTAATTGTTTTTAAGGGAAAAAAAGCAGGCGGTGAAGTCGGTGAAGGTGGAGGCAGTTGAAGCCGATGAGATACTGGTGTTAGAGTTCGCGGAGCCGCTACCTGTCGGGATGGGAGTCTTGGCGATTAAGTTCGAAGGGGTTTTATTCCAATTTAGCTCGGACGACCCCTTCTGGAAGTGAAAGAGTCGTAAGCCGCTGCGTTATTACAACTTGATAATCTCAACTAACAGGAAGAGGGCCTTACACGTCAGATGTTTGGAGAAATTTCCTAACTTTACCCTTTAATTAAGAATTTGTTATCTGGGTTTGGCTTGAATTTTGATCTCCTTTTGGTTTGGTTAGAGTTGGAACTTATCTCGACTTTGCGTGTTAGCTCTAAGAAACTTGTTTCATGTCTTCAGATTGTTGTGTCCTCGAACAATCTGAAAAGGAGAATACTATAGAGAGGTCACGAGCAGCCCCTAGGAAGGATAGAGGGATTATCACCCCGATCAGGTCGTTGACTTCGTTATGGTTGGTGAGGTCCGTTTTGATAGTTTCCATGGAGGGTGTCATTTGGGTTGCTTGCTTTGGTGCCTATTTGTCCCAAACAACGTGGTATAGGGGACCTTCTTTGATTGATTTCTTTTGATAAGAGAAATAGTTTGTCTATCAAGTTCTACTTTGATAGATATTCATATTTTCTCTTCGTTGTAATTATCTGATGTAATATCTTTGGAGTTTTCTTTGAGGAGTAATACAAATTTACTTTTCAAAAAAAAGATTGTTGTGTCCTGGAAATTCTGATGGGTTACTTTTTTTTCATATTTGGGTTTAATTGAGTTAATTGAGTTTTGGTTGTTGAATTTTCTGGGTTTTGTTTTTGGGTGTGATGGGTTGAAGGATGGCTGAGATTTGGGAAGAAGAAGAAGAGAAGGGAAGGAGGAGAGAGAGAGAGGAGAGAGGGGGAAGGGGGAGAGAGAGAATATCCGGGCAAGGTCCGGGCAGGACGGTAAGGATCCGGGCAGCTGCCCGTAGACATAAGTGATGTTAATTAAATGCGGTTTGACTCGATTGATGAATTTTTTACTACATGGTACTAAAGTAATTTTTTACGATACTACAAGAACCTAAAATAGACTTTTCTAAAAAATACATAAGCATTTTTGTGCACATAATAGACTTTCTTTGACATGTTTTTTAAACCCACGCATCTCCAAATACTATAATTAATAAACTAATGATTCGAACGATTTTTACACTTGTAAATAAAATTTAACATAACTCACTATAATTACGAGACCAAAATGGCTACAATCTTTGTGATGTTTGGCTGGTTTTTGGCCTTTTTTATGGTGTTTGTCTGTTTGGTGTTCGATATCTTGTAGGGCAATTCGTGGGTCTTTGATTTGGCTCCAGGTAGGGAATTAGATAGTATTTATCTTGTAGATTTTACTTTGATAAATTTTATCTGATTCTATAAAATTTATAATTCTTGGTTGTAACCTTCTCTGAGATCCTTTCGTGGAGTAATATACATTTGCTTAAAAAAATCGCTACAATCTTAAAACAATATATAGACCAACAAACACTTTAAGTAGTGGTTCATCATAAGGTCTTCAATTAATTAGTTATCGCGACAGTTTCCTACTTCGTAATCTCCCTATTTATCAAAAAAATGTTAAAAGATTCGCCAACTTTTTTGGTATAGTCTATATAATATCGGACTCAAATTTAAAATTTATTGATTAAACCAAAATAAAAATCACAAATTTAGTTAAGTGGTTTTTGATAATGATTTGCCTACTTGGAGACATTCAACCATCGCCCGGGAATTGAAGAATGGTATTACACATGGTGGTCCTCTAACTCCTAAGTTCAAACTACTAACTCAATCCAATAATTTCAATAAAGAAAGGACCGATTTAATTAGAAAGAGAATCCGGACATGCTACGTACTGTCTTTGATTACTGGTATTTAATGTAACGCTGTGATCTTTTGCAATAGATATATTGCCAGCTAAACCAAATATTACATATGGATAGGGGTGAACATTTAGGATCAGGATTATTTTTAAATTTGTAATTTTTGGATAGGATGGTAAAAAAAACTTGAATTTCAAGCATTTGGAATCATATCGATCCGGAAATATTCATGTATTTTGTATGATATATGAATTTTATGTTTTTTGGACCACATCATTTATGAACGTTAACTAAATCGACTAATTCAAATTTGAGCTCGACAAAACTTTTTGAAAAATGACAGAACTCTCCCAACAAACTTAACACTACCGTATTTTCAAAATTTCAAACTCGAGCAACTCCCTCGCTACTAACTGACACCTGATTCAATTCGCAATAATTAGATGGGAAAAGACCTGATTCAATTCGCAATAATTAGATGGGAAAAGAGAGTGCTTATGTTGGGTAAGTTGGACCAAACAGAGCATATGCATGGCGTTTTCACTAACTTTTTTCATATTCCGAATGAGAGGGAAATAGACAAAACAGCATTAGGGTGTCCCGGACTTGTATCGTGGAAAGTTACCCCTGAGATATATCTTGTTCCAAAACACACTCAATTATGGATGTCCCCTTCCATTTCGTCCACAATCGAATTGTCTAATTCCGCTACGCGTGACATTTCCATCAATATCACACTAGCAAACAGATATTTTTTTTGTAAAGGTGCAAACAGATATACCAATTATGTGTTTGTTGGTGAAAGACTTTTATATTATAAACAAGTGAACTACTCTTACAACCAGTAATGTAATAATCTCAACATATCTCGACAAGTGAAATCTATTTGAATTACTAGGCTGAAGTTTGCATAATTTTAGTATACATGTCGGCATGGATTGAACACTCTACCTCACATATCGTAAAATAGGAGATCGTGGCCCGTTGATCAAACTTGATCTAATTCAATGTTAGAATTTTCATATTCATCTCAAATCCCCAAAACAACGAACATCTGAGTTTTTCAGACTTACAAATAATTCAACATTTTTTTTTAAAAAAAGTAGCCAACCATTTTCCTAACTAGCATTGTGGTAATGTCAATGGTCCATCACGAAACACTTCTATGGTATAATTATATTTGTGCCCAGTCGTAACAAGTGAGGAGTCTATTTTTATCAAACGAAAGTTTTGGAGTTCAATTATCTTGGTCAAGTTAGGTGCAATCCGTACAGATGCCTTTTTCTTCAAGAGTTTCTACTGGACTCTCCAAAGGCCATGGAAGTTGACAGGAGCTGGTGATATAAAAGATTGTGTATCATGTCAGTCACTTGGTTTTTTTTTTCGAAAGAGACCTGGTTCTTTTATTCAGCATCAACCTTTTGAAATTGGTACAGGATACAAAAATTGTATAATATTCTTTTAGTTTTATTCCTACTAGAGCTATCAAACTATTCTATTATCAATTGGATGAATTGACATATTGATTATTTTAGTTTATACATAATTTTTGAGTTCGAATTATGATATTCAACTTCAATCAATAGAATTTTATCTTTTTTTAGTCTTGTACTACTCGAACCCAAAACCCGAACATTAGTAAGTAACAATATTTGATAAATTCAACAAAAAAGATATTTTGTTTATTCTCCTTTTGTATATATCTAGGTAATAAAAAGAAAAAAAATCATCCCAAATAACTGTATGCCAAAGGATGAGAATGTGCTAAAACATGGACAACTTTCTCCAAATGGTTTGGCATATTTGGAATAGCCCACTCTTTGTCCTCTCCTTTTTTTTCTCGCTCAATGATGTCCTTCTATTCTATACATTATCCCTTCAAATTAAGCTTTTTTTTCTTCTCAATCCATGGATGGACCACAAAGGCACTTCAAGGCATTCTTGGCATATGGACCACTTACCTTCTACCGATACGTGACATCGATTGGATTTTCTTCAACTCCTATTGCTACAGTTTCCATATTTTTTCCTATCTAGTGCACCCCCTGATGTCACTTCACTGGTATAATTTCTAATTGGACAAATTACTCTCAAGTCTCCAACCTTTGGTCACCCTCCTTTTAGGGTTCCTGACTTTTGGAAAATGACTGTGCCGTCCCTAAGTTTTGATGATAATAGACTCTCGGGTCCCTAGAGCCGGAATATTTATTTTTTTCCGGTGAACCCCCATTTGAAATGACCAAAATATCCTCCCACAAAAAAATAAAAAAAACTATCTTTCCTCCCTCATCTTCTTCCTCCCACTTCATCTAATCTAAATATTTTTAATGAGAATCAAGACCAATTAAAAAGAATCAAAACTAATTAGAGAGAATCAAAATTTTAATAACCCTAATTCACAACCCAACACAATTCACAATCAACCTTCTGAAGTTGCTGGATCTTCTCTTTAGCTTCCTGCGATGCTGTCCTACTACACCAAGCACATGCTTTTAACACAAACCCAATGTCGATGACCAAGCCCCCATGAAAGTTCACCTCAAGCACATCCCTCAAAAACCAACGAACCCCAATCTTTCTCCTCACACTTTTTTTTAATTAATGGCCACCCTCCATCTCCCCGCCACGACGACCGCTCTCCCTCCTTGCCCACCCAAGCCCCCTCCACACGCCCTTCTCGTCCGGTCTCCAAGGGTCGAACCCTCTACAAGCTTCAGCTTCTCATTGTCGTTCTTCACCAACAGCCACTATAAGCGAACCAAGGACTACATAATTGAGATTCAATTAGTTTTTTTATTGAGAAAAGGTAAAATCGAAAGCCCAGAAATCCAAAGACGACGACGAACCGAACCAAGGGCTACATAATCGAGGCCGAGACGACGCTGCTCAGGGATGCCGCCACGATGCAGGAGCTTCTAGAAGCTTCCAAGGCGGTTAACCTCCGGCTGCAGTCCCCCAATCGGATTCGGCACAACAACAACAAAAACGGGGAGAGAGATTAATGTACCGTCGGAGAAGAGATCCAAGTTCTCGTCGGCCGGGGCCGGCCAGTTTAGGGAATGGGAATAAGAGTTGTAATAGGAATGGGATCTCCCATTACTGGAAACGATGTCGTTCCTGCTCATCGTGTCTCCGGCGGAAAATATATTGGATTTTCCGTTATAATATTTTCTCTCACTTGTATAATTCTCAGTTAAGTATAAGTATATACTAAGTACTTAGATCTGAAATTATTGTAATATCGTCGTCCCGTAGCAGTGACTTCTTTGAATTTTGGGGTATGTAAGGACGAGGTGGTATCCGGCCATCCTTTGTTTGAAATTTCAGGTAGGTAAGGACCGAAGTAGATTTTAGGTCAATATGTGTTTGGATTGGTGGAGAAGGAGAGGATGGTAGCGGCTAACTTGAATTGAAGATGAAGGGGTGTTCTTTTGTTCATTTTGGGTGTTGTCGTGATTTGATTTGAAGGTTAATTAATTATCTCTATTTTCGCGAAAATAGAGATATGAGAGATTTTTTGTTTTTGAATGAGAGGGACATTTTTGTCATTTCAAGTGGGGGTTCACCAGAGAAAAAGAAATATTTCAGCTCCAGGGACCCGAGAATCTATTATCATCAAAACTTAAGGACGGCACAATTATTTTTCAAAAGTAAAGGACCCTATGGAGAGGGTGACCAAAGGTCAGGGACTTGAGAGTAATTTTTCCTTTCTAATTTTAGCCTCTCCAGTTCTTCAAAAAAACTTCGGGATTAAACTCGTACCTCTTACTCTAATCAATGCAAATGTCTCGATTTTCTAAATATCATGTATCGTTTCGTATAGAGGAAAAGAGACGGGAGAAAAAAGAAAAGAAGTTCAGTTTTATCCAAAATTTTATACATATTTTTTGTCAAAGTAATCTAATATTTAGATACACATGGATAGATTGATTCGAGTCTGATCGGAGTTAGACCAATAAAAGCGTCAAAACTCTTCTTACTAAGCTTTAATGTAGTTGCATTTGAGATTTTTTCATCAACTATTACTGGATTTGGTTCATTGTGTGTGCCTAATGGCAAGGAAGTCCATTATTTTGTATATATCCTGGGATCGAGTATAAAATTGTGTATAAGTGGTGTTATCATGAGTACTCTTTTCTTGACTCGGTTTTTAACGTACTAGTGTTTTAATTAGTCCAATAGTTGCAAACTTGTATGAGAAAATTCTACCTCATTACATAGGTAAGTTTACCAAAAAAGGCAAGGAAGCCCATATATATTCAACTGCGATATATCATGAACAATGAAGAGCACTATATATTATGCACATTCAAAATCAGGTAAAGGGACATCAACTACCCCACCAGCTAATGTAGGTGACAAGATGTATGAGGAATAAAGGGCGCCAAAGGGACAATGTTTCTACTTCCTTGGGAAAGAAAATTTCAACTATGTTTCTATGTATAGATAGATTGATGGATCATGAACTGAACTGAACTGAACTGTACTGTACTGTACGTATAATTATATCGGTATCCTATTACACTATTCTAGCTCACTGTATTGGTAAGGCTCCGTATATGGCATGAGTGATATGTTTTTTTTTTGAAAAGTTGATTAATATTATGTATTTATTATAAAAATACATACATACATACTGGTCCCTTGTTGTTTACAAAACGCTCCCGTCAGAGCAACAAAGAACATCAACAAAGACCAGCCATTATTGAGTTCAACAATTTACCATGTGAAAATAGGACTCCAAGAACAAAATTAGATCTTGACACCCAAATTCGCTTGCAACATCTGCCCACAACAACCATTCTCTGGCGTGTAAAAGTAAAATATGCAGCGGAAGCTCCCGATTCGACAATTCTTGAAAAATTATCCGGTTTCTATGAAGCCAAATTGCCCAAGTAATCACACCAAATAGAATCCTCCAAACCTTACGAAGCAAGCCTCCCTTCACCAGATTTTCCATGTATGATATGAACAGAGTGGAAGAAAAGATGGGCAACAGTCTCATCTTTCATCAAGACACAAAGGACATAAGCTATATCCCTATTGGTCAAACTTCCCGTCCTTATCAGATTCACTCTTGTTGGAAGCTTAGACTGACTGTAATAAGATCCATAGAGGAAGGATTCTACCTTGGTTGTATGGCACGAAGCTCTTCCAGATATCAGCAAGTGCAGCTCCAGCTGGTTGCAAATCCATCTTCCTCGTGACACTATGCCTTAATGCCCCGAGCATTGAAGAGTTACTCTTCCCTGCATTTAAGTGCAAGACCGAAGAGAGTAACAATATTATTTGGATTCTTGAGTTGTCTCCCTGTTTTTTTAAGGAGAATTGCAGCCTTCTTGATCATTCCTCCAAGACCTTCTGCTGCAATTAGGAATAGGAATAGGAATAGGAATGGCGAGAGAGAGTCGCCCTGTCTCTCGAATTTGAACTGTTCTGTTGGAGCCACTGACCAACACAGAAGCTCTGGCACCGGTGATACATCCACGAATCCAATTCCTAAACTTGCAATGTATTTAATGTAAAAGAAAAATATATTAAGAAGAAGATATTAGTTATTTTACAATGAATCATGGAAAAAGCTGTCGTGTTTTGGGGAAGACATAATTCAACAGATAATGTGCACAAGTGGCCTAATCTATATCACATTGGGAAAGTTCCAATGTTACATGGAGAAACCACATGGATGATTAATTTGGGACATACCAAGATTTTTTGGGTTATAACATCATAAGATTAATTCGGGACATGTGTACCGGACAGATTACTCCTAACCCAATTGCTGTAATATCTCCAATACTTAACTTGCAATTTATGGACATGTGTCCTCTTGTCTTTCGCCCAATTTATCAAGGAATGTCCCCCCTCCTCCCAATCCTAGTTAGTGAGATAGCAGGAAAATGACCTTTCGATTATTTGTCATTCACGATATCTTGTTACCAAAATGAATTTGGTATCACCTTTATACCTAACTAATTTATTTCTTTGTAGGAAAAAAGGCACAAAATGTAGTACCAACATTTACATAGGCGTGAAGAGACCACCACTAAGCTACCAGAAAAGAAAGGAAGAAAAGTGAATCGCGGAGGCCGAGTCCGGCCCAATATTTGTATTCAGTGTGGGCCTAGCATATTGCTTATCATCTTCAGCAATTGGAAACTTAGGACGCAAGGTTTGGATCCTACTAAATTCACAAATATGAAGTTACCCGGCTGACATAATTCTTTCAGATTATAATGATTACAAATTTACAAGCAAATATTAGTGGAACTCCTCCAAACTCAATTTAATTGGCGCGACAGGATCAAGTCGGGGACGGATCCTGTGACGAATCAAGTCAACCATCATCGTATTCTTTCTGCTAGAACAGTGCAGCACCTACCCACCCCATGCTGTCCTGAATGTACGACTCAGGCAGCTCCGACAACACGGAGGTGGAATGGCGGACCACGACAACAAATTGGCTCCTCGGCTGAATTGGTCCGTGCACGGGTTCTGAGAACTTCATTAGCATCTTCTATTGCGGCAGCAGCTACAAGAGTATACTCACCAGGAACAAGGAAATATAAGGAGAAGGAATGCTTGGTTTCTTGGAGCGGGGGAGCCTCCACTATGATCCCACCGAGAACGCCTAGCACCAAATAGAAGCAACAAGTTATAGTTCATTGGAGTCGTCGAGCTATCGGCAACTATTGTCAGCGCACCATGCAAAACCGTACCCATCGTCCAGAACAGATGGGTAGTTTTGAATGGTACTACGTGCAAGAGCATGGGCATCAAGAGAACTTACCAGCCCATAAGACGGTTGACTTGGCTTCCTCGAGGCAATTCTCTCCGGCCACATCTCTGCATGTGATACTAAGGCTCATCTTAATGGTCTCCTTGGTGTTATTGTGAACTAAAACCTCCATTGGACTCATTTCATGTGCCAAGACAGAACCTTGGGAGGTGGTAGATTCGGCTGGTTCCAAGACAGAACCAACTCTAACAAGCTTGAAGTTAAATGTTAATGGATCTGGTAGCAACACATCCATAACGGATGCTTGGAGTGCTGCCTGAATAGCATCTTTGATGTTTAATTCTCCGGAGCTATTGCGTCCTGATTGCAACCGTACCTTGATTCTAGAAATTAGATTTTTTATCGAAGCTGCTAGTTCAGCCTCTGTATTCTTCTCGTTGAAGCTTGAATTTCTGCCACCAATGGCTGCACCATCGTGAAAATCCTTCGTGAAAAAAGACCTGTCCAGAATAGGTAGCTTAAAATGGTCCAGTGGGATTAACACCCTTGCCGAGTACTCCCTATCGATTCTTGTCCTCGGAAATCCATGTTCCACCACAGCATGGTCACTGGATAAGCCATCTCCATTGCTATTAAGATGGACTGATACACTAATTTCAAACACAACGTCGGTTGGGTTAGACAATTCTAGTTCCAGAAAGCGCAGTCCCCAACTCCCTCTTAAAGGATCAGTCTTAATTATGCCCTCCGTCTTGCTATCAGAATCAACAGCTTCTATGTAAGAGTCATCTTCCTCCTGCACCGGCTTTGGAAGATTTTCACCCACATGGGCCGGAATTTCCATTGCTAGCAAGCGGCCTTTCACTAAGG
Source organism: Hypericum androsaemum (assembly GCA_963995505.1). Lineage (NCBI taxonomy): Eukaryota > Viridiplantae > Streptophyta > Magnoliopsida > Malpighiales > Hypericaceae > Hypericum > Hypericum androsaemum. The sequence continues at coordinate 18,515,922 of OZ023190.1, forward strand.
ACAAACCTTGCAGAACATATGTGCAAGGGAACAACTAGGCGTCTCCCCGGGGGCAGGGTAGATCCTTTTGTTAGAGAATCTTCGGAATCTGTACATGGGCCTGATCAAACAAGGAACAAGCTAGCATGACAAAAATACATTACTGAAGCGCCCAACAGATCGATAAAAGTCAAAGTAGTGGTCCAAGTCTTGCACAAATAATACCATTAGAACAAACCTAAACTGAAGTTGATTCTGCCTAGTTCAGAGCTATCAAAATACTACTCGTTCTACGCTTATGAAGAGCAATTTTTCAAGGTGAAAATTAAGGGCATACCGGCGTAGTGAACCAACAAAGTGGGGCTGCTAGCATCCTTCATCTGCCTCCCCAAGCTTCCTGATACGTTCTTTGTTGCAGCAATGTCAGGATCCAATGGCCCAAGTTGCCAGGCTTTCAAGGTCACAGGCAAGATTACTTCTGCACCAGGCTTCAGAGGAAGAACAGATTTTAAGGTTTCATATGGCACAGAGACGATAGAATCTTGGTTTTTTCCCGAAATTGAGATATGAGCTTGGTTAACTGGAACTGTGCCAGCATTGGCCAGACTAATCCATACATCACGTATTTCACCTTCATACAAAACTATGGCACCATCGCCGCCAACAACATGCGAAACTAGCAAAGGTAGTGGGGGTACAATGGAAATATTAGGGACAGATACGTTTTTTAACTTTGCAGACCCACAACATCTGAAAGGATCAGAAAGTACGAGGCCTTGTGCTGCACCAAGCAGCAAATCGTCAACGTCTTTGAAATGGTGCTCAGTAATGACACCAAAACAATGAACAATACACCCTGGAATTGTGACTGGCCCCACTGATGTTGGAATTCCAGATAACGAAATAACATTTGATGAATTGGGTGGAAGATCTACTGTGATAGGAAAAGCATCAAAATTTCCTGAAGGCACAGAAAGGTAGATACTATCCACCCTTAGATGAAAACCACAAGGGTTTGCCAGCTCCACCAATACCTGGACTGGTTCTCCAACAATCCAAATTAACTCCTGCTTACTGTTATCATTTGGTTCCCCTTTACTGAATGGTGTATAAATGAAAGGTCCAGAAGGAGCAGATCCTGCCCACCAATCCTCTCTAGCCAAATTACGTTTTACAATATCCATTTGAGAAGGATGGACGGGAAAAGAATACAACCTGGAAGAAAGTAACCCATCGCATGACAATAAATAATTACAAAAAAAAAGGAGAGGATTGAGGATTATTAAAAAAAAAAGAAAAATATTTGTTTATTTCTGATAAAATAATCAAGATAATAAGCAACGAGGTCCATAGAATAGGACAGTGTGCTTGACATGTAATTTGGCGAAAAATAAAGCAGAGATGTACTGTAATACCCTTAAGTGGCAATCTGTAATAGATAAATGATAATGGCACACAAGCTTCATCCAGTACACAAGCTCAATATTCAGAACTCGATAACCAAATCATGTATTTGCCAACTAACAGCAATATGTCAACTCCTATCCACAAAAGGCCACATATGATATAAAATCGCCAAGTTTTGATACTTTATTTATAAGTATGAAACTCATGAAGACAATAATTAGATATTACAAATGAACCGATAAATTGCTAAGGTAGCAGCTATCATCCAGCATCAAACAAAAAGTTTTATGATTGCCGATAAAAGAACAGTGCATTCATAAAATTGCAAGAACTATTGAGCAGCATGCATTTCAGTTCAGGGATGAGATTCTCTTTACAAATGTGCAAGTACCTCACAAAAGGCAAGGCAGGATCGGCACAGTGAGCGCTTGGAGGCAACCTTTCACCCGCATTACCAAGTGCACTGGCAAGACCATTTTGTCCTGCAGGTGTGATTAGGGGATAATAGGATCTCAGTAAACGTGCAGCAGCACTCCATGCAGCAAGTGGATCACCTGCACGAACTGCAGATAGCAATATCTCCCTCAGTACAACCATCTGCAGCGTGCTCCACTGAGACTCAAATAAAGACACTATTGACTGGTGATGCATTTTCCCAATATCTGCAAGACTTGATCCAGTCTCCTGTTAATCCAAAAAAAGATAATCATACCAGTCCCATTCATGCCATACGAACATACGATAGGAATCAGTTCTGGCTTGTGTTCAAATGTCTTCTTTTTTTTAGAATGTGTTCAAATATTAAAGATCATCTCACAGAAAAAATCCTATGACAAGTCAATGATGTAAGATATATACCGGAACATCTTTTCAATTGTCCACGATTGTTAGTTGCAGGAACATGTTCCAAATCATAATTTTTCTTTCGAGGGCGAGGGCAGTTGTTCTATGTGAGCACTAAGAAAAGAGATGCAGAACAACAATTCAGAATCACTTTCGTTTTCTCTTTACTGAATTTTCCACAAGAAAATAGTGAATTGTAAACAAAGATAAAACTCACATTGGTATGAGAATGATTAGTAACAGCAGCTCTACTCTGAACACGGTAAGCCTTGGCGGTCAATGCAAAAACTTGCAAGGCACTAATTGCAGCCAGTCTATTGTCTTGTTGTAGATATAACTGGGCCACTTGCCTAGAAAAAAAAGCAGCTTTCCTCTGATAACCAAGTGTTCCAAATAAACGAGCCACTTCGACATATACTATCAATCTGTCACTTGCATCAATCAAAGATTTTGCTCCATCTGCAGCACTAGTCAACAACTCTACCACATCCTTGGCCATTTCTCTTCTGCAGGAAGAAGTAGGAACAAGAATACTTAAATTTAAACGACTGCAACAATTATTTGAAACATGAACAAGTGGAGTCGACAGAACAAGTTGAATTTTTTTTACCTACAAAGGAATCTTGCTAATTTCAGCATAGCTTCTAGCTCAAAACTTAAAGGGGAAACTCTGCAAGAAACAAACATCAAAGTCATTTGGAGGGGATAGTGACCATTACTTACCAGAATGAAATGTCCAAGAACCTTGGGGGATAAGTTCAAAAAGAAAACATAAAATTATAAGAGATGCTGAGATAGCCTTGATTGCACAGAAAACAATAACCAAAAGCAGCACTATGTCATTAGTAATAACTTAATAACTCTGAAAGGTATGAGCATGCTCTACACCACATGGTAGAGATTTATTATAATCAGAGCTACCGACAACGAAACTAACTATGGTTTAGCCTCAGGTGAAAATACGAATGAGGACCAGGGCCACGGTTAAGATGCTCAAAAAACCATGTTACTATGAAATTCTTTAAAAAGTAAGCACATACCAAACTGAGTCCACTTCTCAACCAAATTGGCAAGGCACATCCGAGAATGCGTGAAAGATAAAAGAAACACCAATTAGCCAACTTGAATGAAAAGTACCCACCTCTGAGCATTTTCTTGTATGAATGATTTTCGGTAATGCAATATCACACTGTTATACCTATACTTGACTTCATCTTCCAAACCGGGATCAGTTTGTCCTGTTCGGTCAATCTGGATGCATGAAGAAAAATGAACTCATCACAAGCAAAATGATTCACCAACAAAAAAAATGTCAACCAGGTCCACAATTAAGGGGCAGAAATATACGGAATCAAGTCAACAGGCTCATGAAGGAAGAGCAAAACATCAGTTTGATAGAAAAGAATTTTAAAGAATCCTGTAATCATTCCATCGAAAGGCCATTGGAAGGACCGATTCAACTCAACATAACAAATGGAGGCCCTAACCATCAGCTACTGATCAGGTCTATCAAACCAAGACGCAAAGACACCAAATAGATACTATTTTCAGTAGCTCCTGCAGGCAGGTCAAAATTAGGACAAGCTAAGCTAGCTTCCCAAGAGTTCTTTCCACATACCAGTAAAGCGCAGACACTACCCTCTAGTGCTCCGGCATACCAGAAGAAATCCCCAGTCAATCTGGCCATCTCCAATGCTGTAGAATAATGGGCATTAGCATCAACAGGTGACCCCGCCAACAAACAGTAATCCCCAATGGTTTTCTGGGCACGACCAACCCTTCTCTTCTTTGCCTGGATCACCTACATCCAGCTCTTGCTCTTACGTTCTTTTAACAACAATTCCAATTCCAGCAAAAATATTAAAAAGGCGCAGAGTAAAGCATTTCTCGTATCCCCTCAAGAAAACAAAAAAAATTACTCCACAATAGGACACCTAAAATTAAAACCTCCTCTGAGCTAAGACTGGCTTGAGAATCCAAGGGTGTCTTGAGAATTGTCCCCGTGGACTCCGCCTGAAGCACCCACTTCTCGAACTCCATCAGCAACGAGGCCGCAATGTCCTGCATCATTGTCTGCAAGTGTATCTCCTGCTTCTGTTTATCCCCAGGCGAGAACAGCCTCAGCTTATCTCCTTTCTTCCCCGCGTCCTCCAGCTGTCACCAAGCATTCGGATGCCATCATTAAACTGCTACTAAAACTAGATCGAACTGAACAAGATCGACAACAACAATATCTTCTGCTAGCAAACGAACAAACGGAGGTGATCCGGAGACAACAAGGTCATTAGCCGCTACCGAAAAAGAAATCCAACGTCCACAATAACGGTCAGTCATGCAGATCATACAAGACAGATGAGGAGAGAAAACCTGGGAATCGCAGGGGGAGAAGGCGAAGCAGCGGTGGACGAGGGCGGAGGGGAAGGACCTGGAGGCTGAGTCGAAGAGGCGGAGGGCGGAGTGGAGGTCGGGGGAGGAGGGGCAGTGGCAGAGGCCGATCAGGGCTAGGGTTTTGCGGTTGGACTGGTAGTCCTCCCACGGGGACGGCGGGGCCCCACCGAGAAGGAACTTAAACCGCAGCGATCCCCACTCCCACGGTTGCTGCGAGAATGGGGACTTCTGATGCTCCGTGTAGAACGAGGAGATCGCCGATAACGGTATCCTCTCGTGCGGGGCGAACATCCCGTAGTACTCCCGGAGCGTCCCCGCCGGGACCTCCCCCACCGGCACGATCGCTACTCTTATCATCGCCGACGTCTCGACGCTCACGTCCGGCTCCATCTCTATTACTTCTCCCTCCTCCGATTCGGTGACGTTGCTTTCTTTTGTTTCTCGTTCTCGGATCTAGTTGATTTCAGGCGGTTAGCGGAGAAGTGCTCTTAACAAGTTTGTGTTCCCCGCGCTGATTATTACCACTTACTACCAGAAGTTTGAACCTGGAAATAGCAATAAGAGGCGTGTTAAACTCCCCTGATTTCCTTTTTTTTCTCATAAATAATAAATTATATACAAATAAGTTTTTCTCTTTCTTTTTTATTTTGGAAAAATAGATTTTTCTTTGATGGATTGGAATGTACAAATAACAATTATATGACATATGCCATAAAAAATTCATTAATTCTTGTGTTTTGTGGATATTTTAAACAATGACTCGCCTTTTTTTTAGAAAAGGCCGACAATGAATTTAAAATTGTTCAATTTAATAAATATGCATACGATGAGTAAGTAGTTGTCTAACTTTTTTCTTATTTTATTACGCGTCATGAATAAAGTCCTAGTTTGCTATATTATTACATGAGTCATTTCTTATGAACAAATTACTTGTTAGAGATGTGCAGAAATTGAAGAGAAAATTTTGTGGGTTTGTTTCCTATTCTATTCTGATTAAGTTTTGGACTCCTAATTTGACCTAGATAGTTTACTTGATATACAAGGGTTTGCCTCTATATAAAAACATGTTACCCTGGCTTTGTGGCTCGAAAACTCATCAATAAAAGTTCTCCTTTCTCCCCGTGGATGTAGGCATTAGGCCGAACCACGTAAACTCTTGCGTCCGTGTTCTTTGCGCATTTTGTTCTCTAGTTGCTGAATTTCTAACAAGTGGTATCAAGAGCTAAGGTTGGAAGATATTGGATCACGGCGCAAAATTTGCTCTTGTGAAGTTTGATGGTTCATCGAATTTCGGGTTATGGCAAAGGCGTGTCAAGGATCTTCTCGTGCAACAAGGGATGGTCATCGCGTTCTCGGAGAAGAAGTCCGAGAAGATGGAGGAGCAAGAGTGGGAGGAGTTGGAGGCCAAGGCGGTAGCAAATATTCGCTTGTGTTTGGCGGATGATGAGGAGCCACCAGCTGGGTTGTGGAAGAGGATCCAGGTCGGAGTCAAAGAAGTTCAATGGAAGTGGTTTCAAGTGCGGAGAAGGGCACATGAAGGGGACTATCCATGACGAACTAGGGATCAAGACAACGAGGAGGGATCGACATCACAACCATGGCCACATATTCAGACGAGTCGAATGGTGATTGGCTTTCTGTCTCATCAAGTCCAATGCATCCTTGTAATCTCTTGTCGTTATGGACCTTAGATTATAACAGTGATAGTTATAAAGGTAGGCTAATAATGGAGAAAGATGCGATTGTAGGGATGAAGGGTGAAAGGGAATACCTACAGGTTAGTGGGGCATATTGTTGTAGGTGGAGTCACATCAATGGGTCTGAAGGAGTTGGCAAAAGCTCAGGTCATATGAGGTTGGTTCTTATGAGGGAGCAAAGGCTTGACATAGATGGTTTGAGTGCAGTTGGGATTCGTAGAGATATGGATAGCAAGCTATGGTTGTTTCGTGGAGGCATGATTGGCAAGGAGCCATGGTTGTCTCAGAAAAGTATTGTTAGCTGGGCCCCGCTATGGTTGTCTAAAGGGACGTGCACGTCAAAGGTGTTGGGTAGGTTTAGCATTGGGCATGCGAAGCCATTGGTGACACCACGGACGAATCAGGTATCTCATTCAAGGCCAAACGGTGGAGTTCGAGGCATGTCGAGGGTTTTACTTGGTGGAACAAAAGGTTGTCCTTTGTATGCTATGGCACATAGCATTGGTTTGAGGCAAGAAGGTCCAGCTGAGAAGTAGTTTGAGGTTGCAGAGCATGGGGCTGACCAAAAATAGAGGGCACGTCTATTGGTCGCAAGGTTGCTTCAGCAAGTGGACTTGCTAGTTGGGGTTCGATGGAGTTTGGAGGGAATACGCCAAGCAAGCTCGGGAGTTGCTCAAGCTTGGGGCTGGCTCCAAGTGATTGAACGAAAAAGGAAGAGAGAAAGTTGAGATGGTATTATTGATGGCGGTGTATCTATGGTCAAGGTGGAGCTGGTAGAGTCAGTTTGGTTTTTCAAGTTCTCATAGTTCTTCATAGGGCGGTCTTTCATCAAGGTGGAGTTCGTTGAAGTTTGGATGGAACTTCATGGTTCGTCCATGGGATGATTTCTCGTCAAGGTGGAGATTATTAGAGATGTCAAGAAATTGAAGAGGAAATTTTGTGGGCTTGTTTCCTATTCTATTCGGACTAGATTTTGGACTCCTAATTTGACTTAGATAGTTTACTTGATGTACAAGAGTTTGTCTCTATATAAAGACATGTTACCTTAAGGTTTTGTATGGCTTTGTGGCTTAGAAACTCATCAATAAGAGTTCTCCTTTCTCCCTGTGGATATATGCATTAGGCCGAACCACGTAAACTCTTGTGTCCGTGTTCTTTGCGCGTTTTGTTCTCTAGTTGCTGAATTCCTAACATTACTTTTCTTCCTTGATAACAGTATAGATACATCTTTGTGAAAATGTATTGAAGAATTAAAAAAGTCATTTTTTGGATAACCTAAATTGTATTTTTCTTATATAAAATATGTAATCAACGTTTTGCAGCATAAATAAGATTTATGAATAGTTTTGATTAAACCACATTTGTCTCTCTTTTTTTTCTTATTCCGTTTGTCACTAGGTAAACAGAAAAGGTCTTGGTTGAGGTGATCTTCAAACTTTCACGATAAACTGATAATTTACTAATTACGCTCTAGAACTTGCTACCGCCAAGTCAGAAACCACTATTGCCACGAACAGAAGAAACAGAGAAAACAAGTCTCTCCTCCTCCGGTCCCGTCTTCCCTCGCACCGGGAAACCGCTCTTCCTTTCCCAGCCATGTCAGAGAACACGCAGCAGCAGAAGCTTCGAGAAACCTCTTCTTCCCTCCTCAACCTCCAACGATCCCTCTCCTCTTGCTCCAGACTAGTACTCTCTTTCTTTTCATTTTATCCCTTTTTTTTTAATTTTATTTGTATACTTAATACTTTATATTTCCTCTCTAATAATCCGGAAACTCCCTCTTTTAGTCAATCGAATCCGGAGACCAGAGCTCAGTCTCCGAGCTGGTCGAATCCCTCGGCTCCCTCTCTGATGCCGCTCTCTCAGACGATCCTCCCGCCGCCGAGGACGCACGAAACGACGCGTTCCGAGCTCTGTCGGAGATCCTCAGCTTCTTGTCGTCTCCTTCGCTGGACGAGGTCCCTTCCTTGACTTGAAAACAGCGATAATTTTTTTCGTGTGTTCCGTTTTATAATCAAATAAAGTACTGAACGACTTCAGATGTAATAATCGCAGGCGGTGGCTGATGCTCTGTCGTTTGAGTTGCCAAAGGCGGCTGCGAAGTTTGCCGGGATTTCGGATGAATGCTTGGTGATTGTGCATGAGATAATCGATATTTTCGTGGCAAAATGTAGTCCCCGTGACATGCTTTCGGTTCTTTGCGAGGTGCTTTTCGTTTTCGTAACTTCACAAATTACACAGTGACGGTTATCAATCTGCGAATTTGATTTGATATGTGCAGTATTGTAAAGTTATGATGTGCTTTTGACCATAGCGCTGAGATGACGGTTTTTATTGACTGTCAAGGCACTCTGCCTTGCAAGCAACGCTAGTCCGGTTTCTTATATTCGTCTGTGCTCGATAATGAGCTGTGTAATAATACTCCTACTTCTCTCTTAATGGAATCAGGCTTTAGGTTTGGCGAGTGAGGCAAAGAATCCATCAAGCTATGCTGCTCCTCTTTTTACGGGACTTGCAAAAGGTCAGTGTCTCAGGGGAAGATGAGTGTCTTTGTTTGATACTATGATGAAAATTAGATGTTGTTAATGCAATGATCTGTCAACCTGTTGATGCATATATGCCCATATTTGGTGTCATCGAGCTGATTTTGTACAGGTTATTCTCATTTCGTCCAGTTATTCCTCGTATTCAGAGGCGCCACTTTGAACAAGTTAAAGTAGCCTTGCCCATTATACTACATGTTCTCAAGGTCCACAGTTCAGAGCTAAATGAGGATGATCCTGGGTGCGCAAAATTGTTTGAAAGAGCTCTAAGTATCGGTGATTCTATAAAAGCCACCTGCCAAAAGTTGGTATGCTCATTGGATGTTAAGTGATTCTGCTTTATTTACCTGTTCTTGTTATCCTTAAATGACTTGTGAGTGATTCTATCTGTGCATGCCCTCTCTTTTGAGTGACAGGATGGAAAAGTAGAAGAGAACCTTCGGTCGCTGCTTGGTTTGTATGTTTTACAAGTAACGGTTAGTGCCCTTCCGATCCACCTGAATTTCAATCTTGAGTGACCATTTAGTAATCTTTTAGCTCCATGTTGGCCAGTTCTCGTGCTGTTATACATATAAGTTGTTGGAATTTATTCAGAATAGTATGTCTCTGCCTGACTTGGAATACCTTCCTTGGGTGTAGGCTCTTCTTTCACTTTGCATAGGATCCCAGATCATGTTCTGTGTACCTCTGGTATCTACCCTTTCATCGTCGCTGCACTATTGTGGTTGTTCTTATGCTGGGTTGATCACTGAATCTGACATCGCTGAAATCAGTAAAGTCGTCGCAGAAGGTAAGTTCAAACACTAGATAGTTTTATTCATCCTTCTTGAAAGGCTCCTTATCACCGCTGAGAAAGTTCCTCCATTTCAACATCATCTTAAGTTTGACTCATCAGCCACATATGTGCAGAAGAAGAGGATTATTTGAAGAGCTGTTTTTCCGATATAAGACTTGGGGCTTCTCTTGTAGGTTTGTAAACAGAATACACCACGCTTGATTCATTCATGCAGATAGTTGCTTCTCTCTATGTTACATTATTCGGGTTATCCAACCTTTTCTCTTTGCAGTCATCTGGGGCCACATCTCTGAAGAAGTAGCTCAGGCTGCATCAGAAAATATGCCAGCTCTCAAGGACGAACTTAAAAGTAATCAGACCAAAAGGTGGCTAGTATTAAGCTTGCTGAAGCACATATTGTCATCCGTTTGTCTTACGTGGGAATTGAAGAAGCATGCCATTGATTTCTTGCTCTGCATTACTGATAACATCTCTCAGAAAATTAATGATGAGAAGTTTGAATATTCAATATATGTTCCTGGGTTTTGTGCTGCATTACAGGTATTTCTCTCCGTTTCCTTTTATCATAGTTCAATCTTCTGCAATCTGTTTTAAGAAATCTTAAATGTATGTTTCAGGGAATCGCAAACGTCATAATGTATGCACCAACCAAGGCATTGCGAAAGAAAGCATTTGAAGCTTTGAAGACGGTAAATTTTAATTTCCTATGCACGCAATGAAACTGGATGACCACTGGAGTAGCTTGCTTACTACAGACTGTATAGTGACAGTACTTTTAAAAACTTCAGCTCTTTGTACCTGAAGGGATCCCTTTTTATACAGATTTTATCCTCGTCAAGAGACGTCCTTTTACCTGTGATTCTCTGTAGCCTTTAAGTCTCCTAGCTCATCTTGATCATATACACTTTTTCATGGAATGTGCTTCTTACCTTGCTTTGCTGTGTGCATAGGTAGCTGCTGATACTCCAGCTGCATTGAGAGTCCATATTTTCCACGTTTTGATCAAAAATTATCAGTCTTCAACTATGGTAAATGCTTACTGCTGGCTCCTTCTATCTTTATCTGGGATTTTAATGCATATCATAATACTTGGTACAAATACACAGGCTGCCCTGCTTTTAGATCTTCTGAGAGGGGAGCTTCACAAGGAGACTACACAAAGCTTGGGAAAAAAAGAAGATGGAGTCTCACAGGAAATTGAAGCAAGTTCAGCTGCCAGTCTATGGACTACTGGTATTCTTGATCTTGTGGAGATTGTTTTGAGGCCTCCAGTCGGAGGACTCCCGTCATTTCCAGAGCATACTGATGCGGTATATCTTACAAGCACCTTTTCATAGTCAATTCTCTTTTGGATAACTGAGTACTCCTAAAACTTGGTAGTTACTTGGCTCATTTCTTGATAAAAAGGTTTGCCTTCAATCTTGCCTGTTGTTCTGCAGGTCCTAGCCGCCCTAAACTTTTACAGATACATATTGATGACCGAATCTGCAAGTAAGATGCTAACTATCAAATTTAGTAGTTCACTGTGTTGTGCAAGACCTTTATTTTGTCTTCGCCTCCTTCAGACTCCCACCAGATAAGAGACGTTACTTAAGTCCCTGTGTGCTGCTTTTTTATGCCGACAAGCTTTGGTAAATAAACAAACTTCTGTAATGGGATCAATCTAGACCAGAATTTAAAGTTTTAAAGTTCTGTATATCCACCTTGTATCGGGAATCTAAAATGAAGATGAGAATCTGGGAGGATCCAAGCCAATGTTAAGACTTGACTGCAATTCAGAGAAAAAGTAGCGGCGTGCAAATTCAGCTAGTTGTCTTCATCATAATAGGCATGAGCACAATAGTGCCTTAAACCTGAACAGTTTGCTACTGACCTGAAGCTAGATAGATCACTGTCGTCTTGAATCATAACTATATCTTCACATCCCACTATTTTAATCTGCTTTCTGTAGATTAGCAAGAGGTAGGATTGTTCGATTGCCTTGTGCCTTATGATTATGCATTCTCCATGGAACAGGGAACACCAATCACACTGGAGTGATATCCAAGAAAAACTTACAGAAGGCCCGCTCGGAGTGGCTTCTACCTCTTCGGACTGCTGTAACTGGTATTATAGCAGAGAGCAGGAATGAGCGAGATCCAGATTCGATAGAAACAGTTTGTTCTATTAATCCTGTTGAGTTAGTTCTGTATCGCTGTATTGAACTTGTGGAGGAAAAGCTAAAGCAATCAACGTAGCTAGTCTTGGTTCATGCTTCAGAAAAGAAAAGCTTCTTGAATCACCGACACACAAGTGCCCTCCAGATCACTATCATCACCTTGTATCCTACCAATTCTATCCAAGCTAATTAAAGTGAGAGAGATTAGATTCTAGTCTGGTGCATTTTGTTGCACCAGAACTTTTGTTTCAATTATGGAAGTTGATGGATCAATGATGTTAAACTGTTGGGCAGATAATCTTGGGAGTTTGTCCAAATCCGGTAGTGCTCAACTCGACTCTGAAGCTAAAAAAACTCTTCTGTTATCACGGCCCACGTTCATGAAGCTAACAAATGAATCGTCGTACATCCAGGCCCAAGACCCAGATTAAATTAGGGCCTTGAATAGTGTAGAATTTTGGCCCATTGCCTAAAGAAAGAAAATAATACCCAAGAGAGCAAATTCATAACGAAGCCTGGCTTCGTGTTAAGAGGAAATGCCACCTTAAATCAGTCGCATGTTTAAAAAAGACAGTAACATAGCTGTCTTGCCTAAAAAAAATAACATGATTGATTAAATGCTACTTGATTCCCAGCATCACGAGCAACAAAACATTACCCTCGAGATATTTCGGGGAACGTTAGGAATCTACAAACAAGAAGTTGACATTTATACATTGTTATCGCTGTGGTCTAGTACCTATCTCATGAAACAATATTTGCATTCGCAAAATAATCTGGCGAAGCTGCTGTTCTAAGGGAGAATCCCCAAAGTTGAAAGGTGTAAGAACAGACCTCTCTTCAGAATCATCCATGTGAGGTGGTGAAAAGGAGAGCTAACTAATGTCATCGAACTCCGCAGGAGGTCTCCTCCTCTGGTGGCGTCATATTGAGGTCGAACAAGAAAATAGGTCTGTCATGGTTTGAAACCACATTGACTAAGCAGCGTGCATCTCCAAAATTATCATCAATCTTGGAGTGTTTTGCTGGTTTTGAAGATATGCGGTTGGAAGAAGAGTCTTCTTCTTTCGGTTTGCATCGACCAACCATGGATTTCTCTTGTTTGTTGGAAGCTGTACGTGAGTGCATTTTTGCTTCCACGTTGAAACATAACTGCAAGAGTGTGAACCTTTCTAAGTTCCACATACTAAAAGCGGAATGAAGCATTGAAAGAAACTGCTGATAAAGGCCGAGCGAGAGTCGTACCTTCATCCTCTTCAAGCTCTGATTTTTGGCACTCTGTTCCTCGTAAGTAGCTTGGAACGTCGAAATCTCCTGAATTTAACAACCATGGGATATATCACAAAAAAGAACATTTTTATTTGGTGGGGTCATATGAAAGAACATGACGACGACGAACAGCGTAATTCAAACGACAGTAAAGGGAAGGAAATCTGAAGTTTATACCTTCCTCAGATGAATCCTTTCCTTCAACAGTAAAGTCTCCTCCTCTTTAAGTTCCGCATACTTCTGAGGAGATAGCAGCAGAATGTCACCAAATTGTTTACAAAACACTACAACATGCTGAGACTGGAAAAAGTAAGAACATTTTGATGCCAACCAATTCAATTTCTTTGCTAGATTACAACAAAATCACGGTAACGCAACCTACCCATGAAAAGATCAGTGAGTGAGCTTACCTTCTTTTTTCTCGATTTCTTTGTGGATGCGCTAGTCGTTTCCCCATAAACAACCTGGAATTTTCATACAGCAAAAGTCATGAGTCAATCCCACCAACCCAGGTCAAACACTTGAGCCTCCGCCAATCTTCAACAACAAATGCCAAAAGCGAAGAAAGCAAAGAAAAGGAAGAACCTTGAGCTCAGAAAGTGGAGACACGGGATAGGCCAAAAGCTTAAAAGGGTTGGGCTATTGGGGCCCGCCAAAAGAATTTTATAACACACTCCCTAAAATCCTATCTTAGTCGAGACAGAGTGGGCGCGGCCACCCTCATCAAAAATCTTTATTCCTCCTAATCATGAAAACAGTAAAACGAAGAAAAAGGAAAATACAAAAGCGAACCCAACACGTTACAAGTTACAGCGCTTCAAAATTTGTACTAAAAGACACCAACCCAACTGCCTCAATAATTTCCTTAAAAAAAACTGCCTCAATAATTTACTAGCCTCCGGAATTTATCTGCCCGGGCTAACTGTTCTCATTATGGATCACAAACAGCTGGCGACTCCTCGTAGGGCGGTACAAGCAACTACATACCAACAACTAATGAGATCCAAATTTGTTGAGAACTCAATAATGTTAACTACAAAGTTAACTACGTGATAAGAGAACTTTGAACAACACCTATCAAATGTTGCTCGAATTTAAATTAATCGGTTCAGTGGATTATAAACTAAAAAAAATTCCACCAACTCTCTCTCTCTCGTGCTAGTTCAACATAATAAACCCGCTGAATTAAACATAACAACCAATCAATGTGAGCCAACAGGAAGATGACACGTCATTTAAATGCGCTTGCGGGTTGCAGGAGCGTCTAGGATTATCCTATCACTACTTATATACTATATATATACACTTATATCTATTATTAAGTTAGGTCAGTTGTGTACTACTACTCCTTTCAGTTATGGAGTTCCGTCATCGTAAAGTGAGCCGGCGAAAACAAATAAGCTATTAAAGGTTCTGTTCCCCCGGTTTTCCTTTTCCTTTCAACCTCGTGAAGGCCCAACAGAGGAAAGGGCCCCCACCTACTGTACGACCGCCCACAGGACATAATTAAATCCCACCATGTGTTGACAAATCTATAAATAAGGATAATAAAGAGGGGAACAAAAATAAAAGGAGGGAGAGAGAGAGAACAAAAAATAGTTGCACCACACCAAATACGCAACCACTTCACCTCCTGTATCCCTCATCTCATCTGAAATCTCCTCTCTCCCACTAATAAGACACAACCCCGGAAACACACCAGAAAGAAGAAAGAAAGAAATAAGATTAGGAATCCACTAAACCCCACACGCGGGAAACTGGCCCCCACCTCGCCACCCTCCCTCCCAATCACCAAAATGATAAAAAAGAAAATGGAAAAGGCGGGGAGGAAAATTATATGGAAAGGAAAACACCGCAAGGGAGATTTGGCCAAATCAAGAAGAAGAAGTTTTTTTTTTTTGAGGAGGACGGACGGACGGACGGCCAGTTAAGGATTCCCGCACCTGACAAAACACTAGGATAGGATCTAACAACAGAGAGGCAGGGCAGGTGACGAGGGGCGAAATGGTCAATTCACATACCCCCAAGTACAAATTGAACGAGAGAGAGAGGACAGGTGACCAAAAAAAGAGGCGAGAAGAAAACGTGACGGCGAGCGGAGTCCTCAAATATGTTTATTTAATTGTTCTCTTTTCTTTTTTAACCCCAAACCCAACAACGCCCCCTTCCAAGGCTTTGCCGACCTCACGTGAATGGCCGTAAATGCTCCCACGCCTCGAGGGCATATCGGTCCTCCACCGCCGACGTCAAAATTGGAGTCCGGTTGAGCACCACCGGTTGGCGAAGGAGAGATCGAACAGGGAAATGACGGATTTGACACCAAAATAAAAAAAAATACTCCAGCTCCAGCCTCGCTCCGGACACCGGTGACCGAAAAAGAGAAGGAGAAGAGTCGGAGAGGTTTGGGAGACCTCCGGCTGGTAAGATAGAAGAATACGGGACGACACTGAAAAGCCGTGAAGCGAACGGTTATCCAGAAAGCGTGGGAATATTACCGGTTTGCCACTACTTACACCAACCGCGAACGGCGGAGTCCGGCGAGGGTTAATTTCGGGAGACCAGAAAAGAGATAGAGAAGGTCAACGACGTGAGAGCGGGAGGCTCGGCGTAGAGATGGAGCAGATCAGCTCGAGGCAAATCTAGAAGACGTAACCGCTGAAGCCACACAGAGTACAGAGAGGGACTGACCTTGGATCTGTGAGCTGAAGGCGAGAAGCTGGTGGACTCTTCGAAGCCGCCGTCTCCGGTGGAGGGAGAAGCCGCGCCGCCACCCCCGCTCCACGAGAGCGGCGTCGTAGGGCTGCATCTAGCCGACGACGACGACTCCACTTCCTTCCGCTTCGCCGCCGAGAACTCGCATCTCGGCATCCGAGACCTCGGCATCCGCCTCCCCCACCAAACTGGCAAAACCGCCTCCGTCCCCCTCGTAACCGCTCCCTTCTTGAACCCCAGGATCACCTCCGCCACCGCCGCAGCGTCCTCCATCGCCGCCCTCACCCACCCGTCGTCCTCCACCATTTCCGCCGCCACTTCAAGGCTCAGTACAGAGTGCTGACGTGTCCCTTAGGTCAAGGGCTTGAAGAAAGGGGCAAAGGGAGGCTGAGAAGATGAAGAGAGGAAAAGAAAGAAAGAAAGAAAATTGGATGGTTTTTTTAGAAGGTGGGTAGTGGTGGTGGCTGGGTGTGTGCTCGTTTAGGGTCGTCTTTATATATGGGAGCTCTCCTTTTTTGTTTTTCCGAACTTTTTGTCGGTTATTATATTTATATATTAAATCTTTATTAGTGATGGAGTAGGGAGGAGGAGGAGGAGGAGTGGGTTCCAGTTTTCTAGTTTTTTGCGATATTTTTCCCTTTTAGGTATGATAATTTTTTTGGGGTATTTTAGGTATGAAAATAATAATAAAAACAACCTTTTTAATATTCCTTTTATAAGTTATAAGGCTTTTATTTTATAAGTTATAAGGCTTTTATTGAAACTTCAAACTTCCCTTCTGTTACTTTTATTTCTCGTTTCGGTGTTGGCGTCAGTAGGGTTGACAACGAAAGGGGTATGTTTTTTAATAATACACGTATTAGTTG
This sequence comes from Hypericum androsaemum, assembly GCA_963995505.1. Classification (NCBI taxonomy): domain Eukaryota; kingdom Viridiplantae; phylum Streptophyta; class Magnoliopsida; order Malpighiales; family Hypericaceae; genus Hypericum; species Hypericum androsaemum. The sequence goes on from OZ023190.1 coordinate 18,532,580, forward strand.
GAAATATAAATAATCAATTAATTCAAATTTGATTGACCTAAATTTTTTGTAAATTACTATATTTTATTACTAAATATTTAATATTGGGTATGTTTCAAATTTCAAAGAATCCAAATCTACATCTCGTGCTCAAATTGTAATATTCATGTGTTTTTCTAGGGGAATAATTCATGCGTCTCGAATCTTAAATTTTGGATAGATTGTTACGTGTGGGTCCTATTGTCCCCTTTTGGAGCCTATCCTTGTGTTAAGTGGGCCCCGCAGTGGCATTGGCTATTTAATTGTTTTTCTAATACGGATAATAATTATTTTTTTGACGGTCAAATACGGATAATTAGATGCCTTCCTTTTGGGATCCGATTCCCCATTGGGTGATCGGTCGTCTGGTTCACCCATTGCTCTCTCGAAGTAAAGTTTCGTTCTCTATGCTTCCTTTAAAGTTTCGCGACTCTTTTATATAGCCTTTGAGAAATCTGCTACGTCATCGTGCATTATTGCAACAACGGCGTAATAGAACACTGTGATTTAACGATGTTGGAGAGAATTCTGATATAAGAAGTTCACAGTTTTTTTTTTAATAAATAAACCCCCGTGATTTAACGATGTTGGAGGGAATTTGGGTTTCCGAAATCTGATCCGTTTTCAATTGTTTAATATATCGAGTTGGATCCACTAATTGCAGTACTTGGGCTCCAATAGAAGTAATAGAACACTTCTATTCATGTTATTGTTTTCTAAGAATTGGGGCTAAACATAATAAGGGAGGTGAAGCCCAACAAAACATGAATGTTCAAGTGAGGTCCGGGAGGATCACTAGTAGACTGTTGGAGGGCTAATTAATGGATTTTCAAGCCTGAGGCTACTAGCCCTGCGGGTAAAATCAAAGACGTAACATGACACATTGGCATAAATAATTAAGAATTAGCGAGTGTTAATTGGTTGGTCCCAACTAAAATATGTTTTCCTACCATCTATACTGGTGGCTTCAATTATTGGTAATTTTGTAGTACTTGGCTCTCTTGAATGGGAAGGGCCCCAAAGATGGAATCCTTACTATACAAGTTTGAGAAGCCAACCTATACAAAACTGAATTTCCTTCTTCCATATAACAAAGTCTAGGGCCATTCCACCAAAAAAAAGATAGTCTAGTGCCATTCTTGTTCCGCCGCCGCCTGACCTTTACCTTTTTTTTAAGAATTACCTGACCTTTACCCCTGTCTAAGCATCTTTCAGAGTCAAATTTTGGATTCAAACCACCGAGTCAAAAATAATGATCCAGTCAATAAGAACCCAAATGTAAAATTCACAATATGGCATTTGCCGTCGATGTACTCTCGTGAGACAGCATCGAGACAAAGCAGACGCGGTGAGTTAGCCTTGGGCGTACCAAAGACATTCCGAGTCGGTACCGACCTCGGGCAAAAGCAGAATGCAGTGTTGCCTAGCCGAAACACCACAAGGATCAAATCAAGCGAACTGATCTTGGCTTGTAGATTAAGAGCCACAACAACGTGCCTCACTCTCTGATACCATTGGGATTAGGCGTTGACAAGTCAAGTAACAAGACGTCGAGAACCAATCCAATCCCAGATCAAGATCCCGCGAATGTGAAACAACACTAAACTGCGCAACTCATCTGAAACAAGTTCTCTTTATGCAAAATATTTGAAGCACGGGAGAGGCCCCAAAAAAGACCATTCCCTTTTCCAACTAGACCAATTCGAACCTGGAATGCAAATAAGCAACAATTAGAATTAACTTGGTAGGGTATTCGTTACCGTTGATACGCACTTGCGGCTTCACAAAGAAAGGAGCTAGCCCTTGAGCAAGATCAACAGCATCACCAGCAACCGAAATCCCCTTCCGCTAACAACAACCAAAGCATAATGAAGGATCAAGTCACAAGCAACTACTGCAACGGAGGCAGAGCACCCGAGTTCGGAGCTAAGGCGTTGACAAGAACAACTTCAGGCCTTCATTCTCCTGTGGACCAGAACTTTCCAACAAGGCTCAAACAGATATGAATTTAGTAATCGCTGCAGCTGCTGCAAACTACAATCCCCACTAGGGATAAGACGAAGGTTAAAAAAAACACGTCATGACCGACATTAAGAAGCTTTTATTAGAACAATCACAACACGAACATAACATCAAAAGAGACTTTGTGTACTACCGAATTCGTGAACTACATCGGTATACAAAATGAAATTCAGAAACATAGTAGATAGAACCCGGCGTAAGCTATACATACAGACGCTGGACTATTATACGACGCCTACTAACAAGTACCAACTATTAAGAAAACCAAATCAACCAAACCCTAGGATATCATGTACCGCCGCCTAAAACGGCGTAGTTTTGAGTTAACTACAAGCCCGTCCCTCTATATCCCGCTGAAAAAATAAGGGAGGACGGGCCGGACAAGGAAACGCAAACCCTAACCGACTTCTAAAGACAACGAACCATATCCCTAATTCTGCAATTTCCTTCCTCCTTAAGGAAAAAAAGGGATTCCTTAGAGATATCCCTAGGGAATATCAGAGTTGGAGGCCGAGGAGCCTCTGGAGGGCGCGCGTGGGGTCCACGACGGCATCGTCGACGACTTTCTTCGCGAAGAAGGCCGGAAGAGGGAGGGAGCTCGGAGGTGGGGAGGTTATGAAGGCCGATCCCGCGTAGAACGGTGCCGGCTTGGTCTGAGGCTTGGCCGGCACAGGGATGGAACTCTTCCGGCCCAGATCTGACGCCTTAACGGCTGGAGGAAGCGGCGCCATCTCCGGTAAGACCTCTCCCCTCGTTAGGATCCTGATCTGGCCATGTACGGGGCCGTTTCTGATGCCGTTGTTGTTGTTGTTGTTGTTGTGGCTCCTAGCGGCAGCGCGTGAGGGAGGGGAGGTGTTCGGGCTCCGCTTACGGCGGGGTGGCGGTTGGGGCCTGATGCGCGTGGGCCTCACGCGCGGGGGCTCCCGTAGGCAATCCTTCGGGTGGAGAATCGCCACAACTCCCATCGTCTTCGAGATAGAGGTTTACTTTTGAAGAAGAGAAACGCGGTTTTGTTTCTCTCCTCTAGAGAGAAAATGAAAGTAGATTTTTTTTTACAGGAGAGAGAGTGAGGAGGAAGAGGGAATTTTGGTGAACCTAATTGTGGTTTGTGAAACGAGGAAGGGGCTATATTTTTATAGGAGGGAGATGGGAGGCGGGTTCTGAGGATTTAAGTTTTGTTATTTAGGATTTTGGATTACTTAGGTAAGAAGGAATTACATTAACAAGGTGTTTCAGGATTTGTATCAATCTTTGTCCTCGTTGGTACATGAGATGCTTTTCTTTGCTTCATTATAAAGTCTATTTAGACAAATTAACTTGGGTTTGCTTCCTAATTTGAGCCCGATAAATGTGACAATATGGAAACGAATTCGGATTAGATAATTAAAAGGTTAAAGAAAATATGGGAGATAAAATAGGGAAGGTAATTAGACTCAGATTCTGGTCCGTTTGATTTTGATCGAGACTAAACTCAGATCTTGTCTGATATTTTAGAGTACATATTTTATGCAGATTTTCTTTTTTAAAAAGGTCAGAATAAAAATATGAGTCCACCTCTGTATTTTATTAGGATAAGAATCTGAATTCTATTAATCTTATACAAATTCAACCAGTTGTTATTTATAGGAGAAAACCATAAATCTAGTCGTAAGGAAAATTTGCATTTTTTACTACAAAAAATTATTTTATATGTAAGTAAATATAATTATTTCTTTGATTACATTCAAATATCCAAAAAATATATTAATAACAATTATAATTATTACCTCATAGAAAATAATAGTTAGTCACAAAATACCTAAAATCTTGTTTTATAGCGTTATTCAAATGTTACACTCGATTAAAATTTTTTTTATAGCAAGACGTTGATCAAAAGGATCATTTAAAGACAATTCAAAAGATGAATGATGATGTAAAAGTTATCAAACAAGCAAATCTGGCATAAACAAGTATCTTGAATTATTTTCAAATTCACAAAGTATGTAAAAATATATGTATTTATTCAAAATTTTCACTTTATGAAAAAATTGAGACTGAGATTTTTCACTAATATTTTCTGAAAAAGTATTAGTTATTACGATAAATTAGTTATTAAATTTTTACATCATCCTGACATGCAACCGAAATTTTTTATCAATTTAAAAAAATTATTATTTTGGAGGAGATCACTTTACAAAGATTTTATTGTAGAAACAATTACCTCATTCTTTTAATACAAAAGTTTATAAACAATCTGATGACGTGGTACGTCTAACCGTCGTTTGATTTACCGACCGTAGCCGACATAAATTTCAAACCGGGAAGCACGCGCGTGGGGTTGTTTCATACCGGTACGGAGACACGTGTGACACAGCCTGACTAGGTAATATTGTTCATCCGGTGGCATTATTATCCTCATCCTGATCTTTTAGCACCTATAGTTTAAATAATCACTCTATTGCCATCAGGCACGGAGATTTGCATTTTTGACCATCGTTGGATGTTTGAATTCGAAGAACAACATTTTAAACTGTATTTAATTTGTTTAAAGATAAATCTAATATGAATTATAAATTATTGAATTCAAATAAATTTTTTAAAATTTAAAATTTTAATAAAAATTAAAAATTAAAAATCTTCCAAATTTTTTGAAAAATTTCAAAAATCTTGTTTTCTCTTTTAAAATATTCAATTGGCATATCGCACTACCACCTGAGACCTCATGGCGCCAAGGAATCCCCTCGCTGACGGACGAGACATGTATGAGGACTCGTAGTTGTGACAATAAGTTCATCACCGTGAACATTTGTAATTCTAGTAGTTACAGCTATCAACTGACTATTTTCTTTGACCAGAAAAATTAATCGGAGAATGACTTAACCATTTAACTGGGAAAGGAAAAATAGGTAAACAAAGTATTTAGACAATTAATCGCAAGTTACCTCCTCCTCGGTATCAGCTATCTGTTGCCTCTGTACGAGCCACGAGAAACGGGGAGAGATTAAATTTCAATTTACGCCCCCTCTCTTACGTCAGTATATATTTAACTTTTTTACTAAATTTTTATATAATACTATTTCGAGGAATTATAAAATTTTGAAGCGTATTCAATTCGTCTTTGAAAGAAATCGAATCGAATTTTTACAAATCGAATTGAATAACAAATCAATTCTACCGATAGTGAGGTCTACATGCTTCTGCTAATTTGCTAGTTGGGGTTGGACGATGCCAGTAATAATACGTTACATAATTTTTATTTTTCGAGGAGGTCCTATAGTTAAATTGACTATAATATATGTCAATTTCATATTTAAGCTAACAACTTAATGTATTGTACTATTTATGAGATATAATTATTACTTAATCATGAGATAGTACCCAAAATGACATGTAAGATATTGATATTTGTCATTAGTGAGAACTCCCTAAAATTAATTTGTAGATGTGGAGACTTTAATGGAGCTTCCTCGCGGGACTTCACTTGACAAATTTCTTTCAAAACATTAGTTTGGGATTGATATTAGTGTAAATTATCCTCAGGTCCATGGTTTATAGTTTTATTACTTGTAGATTCCTGATTTTCAGAAAAAGTGTATGAGGTCCCTGCTTTTTAGAGAAATGTTGGTCTCGGGTCCCTGCCTAACGTCAGTGGTCTTTTTTTAATGACTAATACACCCCTTAATAAAATAAATAAAATACTAAATACTCTCTCCTTCCCTTTGCTCCGTCCATTTTCCTCCGACGAGACCAAAAGGACGACGGAGGACGGCGACGAAACCCAATCCCAAAGATGCCCGATGACAAAACCCAACCCCAAGCTTATCGGCGAGGATCTGCCGTCGATGTTAAGGACGAAACCCAACCCCAAGCTGCCCGACGACGAAACCCAATCCCAAATGTGCCCGGTGACGAAACCCAACCCTAACCCAACCCGAGGATAAAAAAAAAACCAAAGAGAAAGAGAGAGATTAAATTTCAATTTATCGCAAGTTACCTCCTTCTCGGTATCAGCTATATATTGCCTCTGTACGAGGCACGAGAAACAGGGAGAGATTAAATTTCGATTTACGCGCGCCCCCCCCCCCCCCCCGTCAGTATATATTTAACTTTTTTATTAAATTTTTATATAATACTATTTCAAGAAATTATAAAAATCTTGAAGCGTATTCAATTCGTCTTCGGAAGGAATCGAATCGAGTTTTTACTAATCGAATCGAATAACAAATCAATTCTACCGATAGTGAGGTCTACATACTTCTGCTAATTTGCTAGTTGGGGTTGGACGATGCCAATAATAATACGTTACATAATTTATATTTTTCGAGGAGGTCTTACAGTTAAATTGAATATAATATATGTTACAGTTTTATATTTAAGCTAAAAACTTAATGTATTGTACTATTTATGAGATATAATTTTTACTTAATCATGAGATAGTACTAACAATTACATGTAAAATATTGTTATTTGTCATTAGTGAGAACTCCCAGAAATTAATTTGTAGATGTGGAGACTTTAATGGAGCTTCCTCGTGGGACTTCACTTGACAAATTTCTTTCATAACATTAGTTTGGGATTGATATTAGGGTAAATTATCTTCAGGTCCCGTGTTTATAGTTTTATTACTCGCAGGTTCCTGATTTTCAGAAATAATGTATGAGGTCCCTACTTTTTATAAAAATATTGGTCTCGGGTCCCTGGCTGACGTCAGTGGTCATTTTTTTTATACTAAAAATGACTAATATACCCCTTAATAAAATAAATAAAATACTAAATACTATCTCCTTCCCTTTGCTCCGTCCATTTTCCTCCGGCGAGACCAAAAGGACGACGGAGGACGGCGACGAAACCCAATCCCAAAGCTGCCCGATGACGAAACCCAACCCCAAGCTGCCCGGTGACGAAACCCAATCCCAAATGTGCCCGGTGACGAAACCCAACCCCAACCCAACCCCAAGCTGCCTGGCGACGAAACCCAATGCCAAATGTGCCCGGCGACGAAATCTAACCCCAAGCTTCCCGGCGAGGATTTTTCGTCGATGTTAAGGATGAAACCCAACTCTAAGCTGCCCGGCGACCAAACCAATCCCTGACCAAGTCTGTTGTCAACACAAAAATCTGTCATCGCCGCTGACTGTGAGCTTAAGGACGAGAGATTGAGGTGTTGTCGAAGTTCTTGGAGATTGGCCTTAAGGAGAGATTCGTTGGAACAATCAAGTTTGAATTTGGCTGGATTGAGGTGTTGTCGATGTTCTTGGAGATTCGGCTTAAGGAGAGATTCGTTGGAACACTTGAGGGCTGAATTTTTTCGACGCAGACCGTCAAGAAGGCCATCGTTGTGGAGAACCCTTCCCCGCCATCGGGTTTAATTAATTTTTGAGTTTGATTCAATTTGGTTTGGTTGCTTATCATGATGGTCGTGAGGTTAAAGATGAATCTAAGGTTGAAGATTGCGTGATTAATTTTGGTTGCTCACAATTGATATCGTGATTAATTTTGGTTGCTCACCATTGATATTGTGATTAATTTTGGTTGCTCACCATTGATGTCATGATTAATTTTGATTTTTGAGAGGCGGTGGACGACGAAGTGGAGAGAGTGTGAGGTTGAAGATGAATACTAAGGGTATAATAGTCTTTTAATGATTACAAAATAATAAATTGAGTGCTTACGTCAGCAAGGGACCCGAGACCAATATTTTTCTAAAAAGCAGGGACCTCATTGTTGGGTTTTGTCGAGAATTAGAAAAAGGTGGCGGATGCCACTAATATGGCGATCGCAAGTTAAGGCATACAGGGAGTTCACGACTTGGTGATTGGCGGCCGCCAATTAACTGGCGACCGCCAGGTCCCGCAGACAGCTTTTCCTATTTTGATCAGACTCTTGTTTTGGACTTCTAATTTGACATAGATAGGTTTCTTGTACACCAAGAGTTCGTCTATTATATAAGGACGTGTTATCCTTAGGTTAGATATTTGTGACTCAGATCCATCAATAAAAGTTCTCATTTCTCACCGTGGACGTAGGCACTAGGCCGAACCACGTTATCTCTTGTGTCCATGTTCTTTGCGCATTTTGTTCTCTTGGTTGCTGAATTCATAACAATTGGTATCAGAGCTTGGGTTGGAGGATGACGAACGACGCAAAGTTTACTCTTGTGAAGTTCGATGGTTCTTCAAATTTCGGGTCATGGCAAAAGCGTGTCAAGGATCTCCTCGTGTAACAAGGGATGGTCATCGCACTCTCGGAGAAGAAGCTCGAGAAGATAGAGGAGCAAGAGTGGAAGGAGACGGGGGCCAAGGCGGTGGCGATAATTCGCTTATGCTTGGCGGATGATGTGATGTATCACGTCATGGATGAGGAGTCACCAGCTGAGGTATGTAAGAAATTGGAGGCAAGGTATATGTCTAAGTCTTTGTCGAACAAGCTTTATCTTAAGCAAAGATTATACGGGCTCACGATGAAAGAGGACTCGGATTTGAGCCAACACATTAATGGTTTCAATCAACTCATGAGCGACTTAAGAAAGGTTGATGTGAAGTTCGAGGAAGAAGACAAGGCATTATTGCTACTGAATTCCTTACTGGGTTCCTACGAAAATTTGGTTACAACTCTAACTTGGGGGAAGGAGTCCCTGGTGTTGGAAGATATCACAAGTGCTCCTGATAGGGTTTCATCAAAGGAGGAAAATTGACGATGAACAAGCAGAATGGCTGGTTGTGAGGGGTAGCCATGATGGTCGTAGCAAAGATGGAAGAGGATCCAAGTCGAGGTAAAAAAGGTTCAAAGAAAATTGCTTCGAGTGCGGAGAAAAAGGGTACGTGAAGAAGGATTGTCTGAGAAGAACTCAGGATCGCGAGGAAAAATGATCGGGTTCTGTGAATATGGTCTCATATTCGGACGAGTCGGATGGTGATGTTCTTTCTGTCTTATCAGGTCCAAAGCTTTCTGATTCCTTGATTTTGGATAGCGTTTGCTCTTTCCACATGACGCCCAAGAGAGGGTGGTTCGACACCTACAAGTTCGTTGATTCAGGTATGGTGACTATGGGTGATGGTTCTACTTGTAGAATTGCTGGCATAGGTCCGGATCAAGATGTGGATGGTGTTGAGAGAAAATTGTGTGGGGTTAGGCATGTTCCGAAGTTGGAGAGGAATTTGATCTCATTAGGAGCCTTGGATTGTAGCGGGTACATCTATAAGGTTGTAGGCGGGCTAATGGAGGTGGGGAAGGATGTTGTGGTGGTGATGAAGGGTGAAAGGAATGCTAGGAACACTTACAGGTTAGTGGAAAACACGGTTGTAGGTGGAGTCACCTCGTTGGGTTCTGATAGACGGGAGAAAAGCTCTTGTGTGATGGAGCGAAAGTTTGACATGAATGGTTTGAGTGGAGTTGGGATTTGCGAAGACAAAGTTAGCAAGTTCTTGATATGGTTGTCTAAAAGGACGTGCACGTCAAAGGTGTTAGGTAGCACCACAAGCGAATCAGGTATCTCACTCAAGGCCGAACGGTGGAGTTCGTGGCATGTCGAGGGTTCTACTTGGTGGAACAAAAGGTTGTCCTTTGTATGCTATGGCACGTAGTATTGGTTTAAGGCAAGAAGATTCAGCGAAAAAGTAGTTCGAGGTTACGAAGCATGGGGCTGACCAAAAAATAGAGGGTACGTCTATTAGTCATAAGGTTGCTTCAGCACGTGGACTTGCTAGTTGGGGTTCGATGAAGATTGGAGGAAATAGATCAAGCAGGTTCGGAAGGTCGAGCATGGGGGCTGGCTCCAAGTGATTGAACGAAAAAGGTTATGAGAAAGTTGAGATGGTCTTATTGATGGTAGTTATCTATGGTGAGAGGTGGAGTAGGTAGAGTCGGATTGGTTTCGCAAGATCTCATGGTTCTTCATGGGGCGGTGTCTCATCAAGGTGGAGTTTGTTGAAGTTTGAGTGAAGCTTCATGGTTCTTCTACGGGATGACTTCTCGCCAATGTGGAGATTGTTGAATTTTGTCGAGAATCAGAAAAAGGTGGCGGACGCCACTTATATGGCGATCGCAAGGCATACAAGGAGTTCACGACTTGGTGATTGGCGACCGCCAGGTCCCGCAGACAGCTTTTTCTGTTTTGATCGAACTCTTGTTTCAGACTTCTAATTTGACCTAGATAGGTTTCTTGTACACCAAAGGTTCGTCTATTATATAAGGACGTGTTATCCTTAGGTTAGATATAGCTTTGTGACTCGGATTCATCAATAAAAATTCTCCTTTCTCACAGTGGATGTAGGCACTAGGCCGAACCACGTTATCTCTTGTGTCCGTGTTCTTTGCGCGTTTTGTTCTCTTGATTGCTGAATTCATAACACTCATATACTATTTTCGAAAGCTAGGAACCTGCTAGTAATAAAACTATAAACTATTGATCTGCGGGTAATTTGCCTTTGATATTATATCTACTTTCTCTTTTTTATATAAGAAAATGCAAACAATCCAACTTTGAAGCCAAACTTGTAGGTTGCGCATCATACCCAAAAAAACCACTCCCAAGCAGTTAGAACAGTCATATACATTTGATTAAATGTCTCAAATTTAACGCTCATGTTTGAAATACCCAAATTATCTTTAAATACCCAATAACTTTGGTTCCAGGAAACTCATCGGAAGAATCCAACGAGACGGATTCGGGGTGAACATCTTTGACCGTTGACCTTGGCTGGTAAAACACGTATTGGTAATTTCCCGTCAACGTGCAACGACGGCTGGGAATGGGCCCAGGAAAACGACAGGCGTGCGCGAGTTTGGGTACGATAGTAATTTTGACACGAAGCCAGGGGCGATAAGAAAAAGTCGGGGGTACCGAAAAGACAGCTGGAGCGATGAAAGCTGCGTGTACACGTGTCTCCCCGTGAGTGGGATTACGTACGGGTCGGAAAGAGGCCAGTTTGAGTCGGCCAAACCGACTTTCCATGGGCGGTCCGCTCCAACGGCATACGAACCGGCCCAGAAACCTTTGTTAGGAAGTTAACGGTTCAAAGAATTATGGATTACGCTTGATGACCTCATCTTTATGTTTAAAGTTGTTTTTTTTACAGGATTTAAAGTTGTTAATCCCCAATGGATTCGTAATTCGTTAATTGTGATTCCATGCACCAAGATTCAAAGTTTTCTAAATTTTGAAACTAAATATTTTAGTAGACATCGATGGAATAAATACCTTTATTAAGGTTGCCGTATTACTAATTCAAGTATAATAAATTTGTTTACAAATAATAAAATTTTATTAACGCATTATTTTTAAATTTTGAACTAAATTTAATTTTAATATAACATCAGGTTGATAACGGGTCTGTTTTGGTCCATGACTCCGCATCTAACAAAGTCAATTCAACACCTATAACTCAAGTGATAACAAATCATATTTGAAATTGTCAACCACGCAACACTTCATAAAAGAAATGAGATACCAAAACAAAACGAGGAGTTTTTTAGTTTGTCTTTATTTAGATTACTTATTATATATATGTCAATTAATTCAGATTCGAGTTAATTAAGATTCGTGAAATACCAACAAGTATTTAGTGTGACGTTCCAATGAGTCTTCGCTAATTGATTAAGTGCTTTAGGAGGTAGAGGAGTGTTTTAGTCGATCCTCGTTTTCGACATGTAAAGATTTCTTCCAGTATCTACAGGAACCCAGTAATAAATTTATTTTGTTTTTTGCTAGTAAATAATTAAGTCAAAGTTTGGTCCTATTTAGTTTTGTAAGGCCTCTCAGGGTACAAGCGAAGGGCCACTAGCTACCTTTCGGTCCACGATAGTTGCTTTTAGGCCCCAGGCCACAACTCCGTTGGAGAAAATACGATGCAAGACAAGCCCATACGTGGACAAAATAAAAAATTAGAGAAAAGATTACAAGTTTCTTCAATAAATTTTCCAAGTCAATTTGGTTCATCTTATTCCAATTGACATGGTATCCCAACTGAAATTAAGCGTTATTAATCCAAAATTGAGTAGGATAAAATAAAACATGTGATACATGTTTCTTCGATATTTTTTTCTTCTAAAATTCGGAATATTTGAATAGTTAAGAACAAACTTTATAAGTTGACTAAGAAGTTCAGGGGTTAGCGGTGCATGTGTATTGTTATATGTGTATAGTTATAAACGTTAGAAAATTTATAGATTTATTTTCTTAAAATTATAGGTTGAATACAAAAAATTTAACTTTATCAAACCAAATACAAAATTTGAAAATATAACACTTTACTTATAAAAAAATTTTGATTTTTGATAAGAGACATGCAATAACTTTTTTTTTTGGTGAAAGTGGTGGGTGTCATGTACCCGTTTCATTTAAAGCAGAAGAATTACATAGAAAGAATACGTGAAATATCCTCCCGCAAAAAAAAAAATACATCTGTCTGGTGGTTCCTCGAACCAATAAAAATCACTCGATAGTGCGAGCGTAAAATTTGATAGCCAGTCCGCTACCCGGTTACACTCTCGCACACAATGGGTAATCTCCGCTCGCTCAAGAAGGCAAAGTAGGTGACGACAGTTAGTCACAAGCGAGTAGAGAGGGTGTTCTCGAGCTGCTCCCTTAGAGAGGAATTCAGCAGCTAGCGTGGAGTCCGTCTCGACAATTAGAGGCCACACTCCCCCGCTCGAAGTAATCTGGAGCCCATGGAAGAGGGCCCATAATTCAGATTTTACCGCATGGCATGTCCCTATGTGCCGTGCAAAGCCCATACATCATGTACCCTCCGAGTTTCGAACCACTCCCCCGCAATCCGCTGCACCGGGATTGTCTTTTGAGGAGCCATCGGTGTTGAGCTTGAACCAGCGTGCTGGTGGGGGAGACCAACTTGCGTTCTGTCGACAACATGGGTTCTTTGAGGTGCTTGAATGGTAAGTTGCTGACCATGCGAGACATGCAATAACTGATTGCGACATATCACCATTTTAGTCAGCGGTAGATGCCGCTATCTTGTAATAACTAATAGTCCGTCCATATCTCACTTCAACGATATACAGATTTAAATTCGTCGATCCATTTAAGGGTCCATGAAGTACAACGTGGTCCCTCGAATCAGAGATCCAGAGGATCCACAAAATTTATTTAAGGACCCACTTGCAAAATGATGATCCGGTAGATGTGACTTGTTTTTGACCCACCTTTGTGGATCCGGTAGATGCTTTGCCCGTTTCCTTTTTGGCCATTATCTTAATAAAATTACAGGCTTTTGCCCCTTCAATTTTACCAAAAAAATATACTCTACTGTCCGAAAAAAAAATTCTATTGATTATTTTTTTTGAAAAGTAAAATTTACAGACAATATAAAAATTTAAACTCTGAATTTTTTAAATATTTACAGTTTTTGTATTCACTTTTGTTATTCGTAGGAGCACCATACTGCCTATTGTTCCTAACACGTGGTGGAAGTTCGTTTTCAAAATAATATATCGCATGCAATCACATATCCCAATTATTGCTTAATAAGTACGACCAAGAAAAATAACTTCGACGTGAGAAAATCCATAGATCAGCGAAACAAAACTAATTAGTGTTTACATTAATTCAGGTTTAAATCGGATGTAATATCTAAAATGTAGCAAATTTTTTTTACAAATATTGTACACATTTATTTTTCCAATATTTTTTTTGAGCTAGAATGATTATATCAAAAGTTTGATCTAAATTTTTGTTGGTATAGAATTGGTTGATTCGGTAACTCCAAATATGACTATTATCTTTGTTTGGAAATGATCACACGTAAAACTGTAATAAAACAATAAAATTCATACAAAAGTTAAATTATACTGGTAAAATTATGTATAAACTCGTGTCACTATAAAACTTACTTTTTGTGAGCTTTTTTAGTGGTACTTTTTCACATTGGTAAAATTTAAATCCTAAGAATATAAATTTCTTATTTTTTTAGAAAAAAAAGATAAGAAATTTATATTCTTTCTCAACTAATCTTTTTATCCTTAAATACTAATATTTTCCCCACCTGATGGTCAAATAAGGCGATAATGATATGATGCAAACTGGTAGGAATTTGTAGCTTCTTGTTTTGACTTATCATGTCTTCCTTCCAAAGCATCAGGCACATGGTTTACCTTGAAATGAGCCAGTCAGAGTCATACGTATTTATTATTGAATTTTAAGTGAAAAATATATATGGCTACAACGAGGTGATATGAGATAAATTCTTTGGGTTCGTATTTATCTTGATTTTCTTTGGGTTCGTTTATTTAATTGAACTGTAACTCTTTACATGATTAGAATTGGTGTATGAATTGGGTCAGAATTGGAAATTAAAATGAATTTAATTTAGTCGTCACTTTAGAAGATTTTAAACCATGCACGTCAAATCAACTATTAATTGGAGTCGGTGCATATGACATTAAACTCGAATTATATGGGTATGGATTGGGTACGGAATGCCACTATTCTGAACCGTTTGGAATGAAGACAGGCAGAGACTTTTTTACAAATGCGCTAAAATACGGGGACCAAAATGAAAAAAACTACGCACAAACATAGGCCGGATACAGATGCCATTATCACATAACTGCGCATGTCAGTATCACATAACTGGACATGCCAAAATCACATAACTGTGCATGCCAGTATGACCTTTTTGCAAAAATGCTAAAACACGGGGGACCAAAATGAAAAAACTACGCGTGCCGTTTTCACAAAAATAAATGCCATTATCAGATAACTGCACTTGCCATTATCACATACTTGCGCTTGCCGCTGCGGTCCCCCTTCAGTCCAAACCGTCCGGAATCAATTTCTTCACTCCGTACCCAATCCAAACCCGAATTATATTATATAAACACCTAAACTTACAGATAGAATCGTTAGTAAATAGGAAAGATACCATGTATAATAATTGATAACAATAAATTTTGAATTTGCTTGTTACATATATTATACGTAAAAAACTAAATTCGTCTCAGTTTGTTCGAATTCCTCTATTTTTTTCTACTCTACCAAACAAATGCTCTTTCTTGTTCGCTTTTCTTGGGTAAGAAGATTATATATCGATTCACATAATTAGGAATGTACATGTTAGATTAGAATTGCAAAATAAAATAACTAAAAAGGCGAGATTACATCTAAAATCGTATTTAGACTTAATCCTATCTTCTATGACCTAAGTCCGCATTTACACCACACGAGACTTCTCTCAGGCGGCATAAATTTCTACTCACTTGGAAATTTCCGTCATCAGAGCAAGCGAGAAATATTGGTAATGGACCAATATAGACAATAATACAAGTGATGTAGGTGCTAACTGCCATAGATTCGCCCCAAAGGTCCTAGTAGCTAAATGGAGTCGGTGCATATTTATGCATACTAGTTATTTATCAGTCTGAATTATGAGGTCCTAACCTATAATTTAAATGCAGGTAGAATTCAGTGCTGTTGGGTCCAGTAGCACGAATCTGACAATAGGCCCTTCAACGACACAAATACCCCAACGACAAAAAATTCGGACTGCAAAAAAATTCTAATGGCACATTATCACAAAGACATCAAAATCTCAACGGCAAAAACATCCCAACGACACATTATCTCAACGGTACAAAAATTTCAACGGCAAAAATCGATGGCAAATCGATTTTCAAAAAACAAAGCTGTAATTCTTGTAGATCGTTAAATTTCTTTTCTGAAACTATATTATAATAGCAAAAACTCTAAACGAGTCAAGAATTATGGTCCGTCGAAGTTTTGATAGTATTTTTTTGAATAAGAAAAAATTATAACACTTGTGTCAGACCTGTAGTATGGTATTGCAGACTCCTTGTTGCTTGCACCAAATCAGACCTCATTTAAATAAATTATTCTAACTTAATTATAAATCAACTCAAAGAAAATAATAATACTGTTTTAAGCTCTTTGCAATCTTGACGAGTTGATACTTGGAATAGTCGAACGAAATAACGATTTTTGAACAGTTTGATTAAAAAGATTGATACTTTTTAGGGAAAAGTCTACTTTAGTACCCTGTAGTATCGACCGAAATCACTTTAGTACCCAGTGGTAAAAAACTGATCAATTGAGTCATACTTATTCCAATTAACATCAAAAAGGGCCTCGGGCAGCTGCCCAAAGCTGCCCGAACCTACCCAAACCCTGCCCGGGCTACGTGGCCAGCCACGTCACCAATTTTTGATGACGTGGTGCCACGTGGAGAGGAGGAGGAGGAGGCGGGGAGGAGGAGGAGGAGGAAGAGGACGCGGGGAGGAGGAGGAGGACGCGGAGGAGGAGGCGGAGGAGGAGGACGCGGAGAGGAGGAGGAGGAGGACGCGGAGAGGATGAGGAGGAGGAGGAGGACGCGGAGGACGCGAAGGAGGAGGAGGAGGAGGAGGGGAGGAGGGGAGGAGGAGGAGGACGCGGCGGAGGAGGAGGAGGAGGAGGAGGAGGAGGAGGGGGAAGGAGATGGATGTCCACGTGGCGCCACGTCATCAAAAATTGGTGACGTGGCTGGCCACGTAGCCCGGGCAGGGTTCGGGTAGGTTCGGGCAGCTCCGGGCAGCTGCCCGAGGCCCTTTTTGATGTTAATTGGAATAAGTATGACTCGATTGATCGATTTTTTACCACAGGGTACTAAAGTGATTTTGGTCGATACTACAGGGTACTAAAGTGGACTTTTTCTTACTTTTTATGTACGCCGACGCACTTGTGCATAACTTTCAAGATGACATTAAATCCAAAAGCGTCCTCTTTAAAAAGTAACACAATATATCGCATTTATAAATAATGCAGATTAGTGATGGCAACAAGCACTTAAAGTGGGGGCGCCCTAGCTTTTATTATTATTATTTTTTTCTATCTAGTTAGTTACACTTGGTACAATATTATTCGTATAAATATTTTTTTGGATATTATTTATGTGGTTAAAAAAAATTTAGAATTATCTGTGATAATAAATAATTATAATTTATATAAAAATTTGTATTTTCTAAATCTCTATAAATAGAGTCTAACACTAATATATTTTTACACACAATCTCAAGTTCTTTTTTCTTTTACTATATACTATCTTCTTAATTTGTCTTGTTATATTATTTCTATTATGGATCCAAATGATCCTAATTTTTCAAAATTTCAAGCATTTGGATCTTATAATCCTTCATCCTTTTCAACTTCTAAAGACAATTTGAACTCTCAATCTTTTTTTACTCCCAGTTGTCGCCAAATCTTTCCCAAATTCCAATATATGAACACCGTAGTTCACCAAATATTCCACAAAATTTGGCTTACGATGTGGCTGGCAACAAAAAACCTGGAAAATGGCCGTCAACTATTTGGAGTGTTAAGGAAGACACTGTCCTAATTTCATATTTCCTTTACGTTAGCGAAGATAGGAAGTTAGGAAAAAATCAGAAGGGTGTCTCACTCTGGGGACGAGTGAGTGCTTATGAAAGAAACATAGAATCTATGAAAGGTCGTTACAAACGACTTAATGCAAGTGCACAAAAGTGGATTGGTGCATACAGGGAAGCATATAATCAGAAAAGGAGCAGAATGAGCATGGCCGATGTTGAGACCGAAGCACAAACAATTTATGCAGGGAAGAGCAACAACAACAAGTTTAGTGACTTGGTTGTATTCAATAAAGTTATGTGTAAACATCCCAAGTAGCAACTACAACTAGATCATGATTCAACAAATTTCTCTCCAGAGAATGAAGAGGAACATGTAAAAAGTGGTGGAAGCTCAAAAAGATCAAGGACTACTGAAGATGGTGAATATTCAGTCTCATCCAACCCAGAAACTCCATTCAGCGGATCATCATCAATTTCTCGTCCTATGGGTAGAGAGGCTGCTAAAAAAAGAAAAGAAAAAGGTAAGGCAGGTGATGAGGTTGCTTCAGAAATTCGTGCTTTAAGAATCACCCGAGATAATAAAATTGAATTAATAAAGAAGAGAATAGAGCTCGAGCAACAGAAAGAGCAAAATAAAACAGAGCGAGCACAAAAAAGGCTCAAATGAAGACTATGCAGATGAATCAAGTGATGTTGAATACTTTGCTTGCGAAAGAGCACTTATCCCTAGAAGATGAAGCGATAAAGCGCTACCTAATGTTTATTTTGTTTGGAATGTGAATTTGTTCTTATGTAATGTAATTTATTCTTATTTTATGTAATGTGTTCTTATTTTATTAAAATGTCACTTCAACTTTGGCATCCAATGTCAGTCCCCCCCCCTGCTACTTGTCTCGTAGCTATTTTATGTCACTTCATGCTTTGGCATCCAATGTCAGTTCCCCCACATGCTACTTGTCCCGTAGCTATATATTTGGATCAATATCAAACTTAAACATACCCAAATATCCTTCCAATATCCTTACAAATGTCTCTCAATTCTGGATCAAGTTCTGGTGATTCATTCACCATCGAATTTGATGAATGGGAGGCACGAGTCTGTGAACACAATCAACAAATTAATCACATACTCGAGGATATGCTCATTGCCAATAAGCAAACGACTCCACCACCAAGGCGATTTGTCAATAGGGAATGCCAGGTTGGTGAGGAGCGCTTGATGAATGACTATTTTGTTGAGAGGCCAACGTATACACCTGAATCCTTCCGACATAGGTTTCGCATGTGCAGACCACTATTCCTTCGTATAGTGGAGGCGGTGAGTGCTTCAAATAAATATTTTTAACAAAGACGAGATGCTGCAGGTAGACAAAGTCTTTCAGCATTGCAGAAATGTACTGCAGCCACGAGGGTGTTAGCTTATGAGACATCAGCTGACATCGTTCACGAATATCTGAGAATGGGTGAATCTACAACAAGGAAAGCTCTTGTGAAGTTCGTTGACGGTGTCATAAGTTACTTCGGTCCCGAGAATCTGATAAAGCCCAACGAACAAGATTTGGCAAGACCACTCTATGTTGGAGAACAACGTGGATTCCCAGGTATGATAGACAGTGTTGACTGCATGCACTGGGAATGAAAAAATTATCCAACTGCATAGGCTGGACAATATGCAGGAAGGAGTGGGAAGGTAATAATCATTTTGGAGGCAGTTGCATCCTTTGACTTATGGATATGGCATGCTTTCTTTGGAACACTAGGTACGTACAATGATATTAATGTACTGGACCGATCTCCTGTTTTTACTGATGTCTTGGAAAGTCGAGCACCGAAAATGAGTTACATCGTCAACGGCCGCCAAAATGATATGGCTTATTATCTCACTGATGGGACATATCCTGCATTGGCTGCATTTGTCAAGTCAATTACATCTCCTGAGATATATCCTGCATGGGCTGCATTTGTCAAGTCAATTACATCTCTGTCGACCCTAAAGCACAAGTTGTTGGCTCAACATCAAGAGGCTGCTAGAAAGGATGTGGAGCAAGTATTTGGAGTTCTACAAGCTCGTTTTGCATTCATTCGACGTCCATGTCTTCTTTGGGACAAGGATTTCATAGGAAAAATTATGATGGTTTGTATCATATTGCACAATATGATAGTAGAGGATGAACGAGACACATATCTCCATTATTATGATCCAACAGAATTCCTGAATGAAGAACAAGAAGAACCTTTTCAGTTCTCTACTGAATGCATCGGAAGCCTATCCACCTATATAGGAAAAACCTTCGCAGTAGAGAAGCTCATAGCGCTCTCAAAAGTGACTTGATTGAGCATATTTGGCAAAAATTTGCCAATCGTAATTAATTATGTATTATGTAATTTGCATCTTCCGTATTTGTAATATATCATTTAAGACATCTCTATGTACATCTAATTATTTTTCTCTAATTTTGTATTCCCACTTCGAGAAAAATAAATTTTTTTTACTTTGGCCAAAAAAATTCTTGTTATCTTAATTACGAAATAAATATTTATGTATATTTAATATAATTTTTATATAAACAAAAATGAAAGTAGATAATATGTAGATGATAGAGAAATTAATTGTTTATTCTGTGACCTACGTTGGGGCAGGTTGCGGATGTGGGTAGAATAAGAGATAATTGGGTTGTGCTGATGTGGATGAGAGAGAAATTAATTATTTATTCTGTGACCTATATTGAGGGAAGACACCGATGCAGATGGTCTAAGGTGTGGTTACTGTGTACTAATTTTCAAATTTGAGTCTTTGAAAACGTATTAGTGTTAAATATTTTTTGAAAATTTTTTTTTACTTTTTAAAAATCTCACATGAATTAAATCTAAATTAGTCGGTCCAACCAAATCTGCTTGTACCTAAACCATTGATAATTGCCAAAGATAAATCCCAAAGATAAATGGAGTTGCAGACAATTCGTGGCAGTAGAAAGCATCACAAGAACCAAATTTAAAAACCCATCAAGTGTCCAAAATAAGAAGAAGAAGGATCACAAAACCTCAGACTTTGGAGGAACAAATTATACAAATACAAAATCTTGACACTCTTCGCTTCTTCTCCCCAACCTCCATCCCTTTGTTCTTGAAAACCCACAGGCCAGGTGACAACTAATGCTATTATCTCTATCTTTCGTGGAGTTTGTTTTTTCTCTTTCGAAATCTCTGTTTTCGGGAGTTGACGACAGTCGTCGTCGGACCCGACTCTCCCCATTCGTAAGACTTAAACTCAAAATTTCTAAACCAAATTAATATTTCTTACCGTTTGAACAAATCACTTTCGTATGTATTTCGTGGAGTTCTTGAACACCAGAAATGTGTGAAATAAATTGAAGGAGCCAATGGTTCTTCCTCTTCTTCTTGTTTTCCTTTTTTACTAACTTGCCCTCGTGGGACCGTCACTTCTTGGTACCAGTTCAAGCCCATAGAAAGCCCTGACGTGTCCTCTCCAGCTTCCTCACCCATTACTCTCATCTCTACTGCTTCCATGGCCGCCTTATCACCTGGTACCATACCCAGAGTTCCAAAGCTGCCCTTTGTTCTTACCTCTGTTTCTGTTTCTGGGTCGGTTCGATTTTGGAATTTTGATAGTAAAGTCTCTAACTTTGGAAAGTGAGATCTTGGCTTGGCTGATACATTTCCCTTGCTGTCTGCCTCAAGTGTCAATCTTTTTTACTTTTCTCAACAGCCCATTTGCCAAGATTGAAGCTTTTTCTTCTCCCGAGTTTGAGTTGTTGTCATTTGGACAGGGAAAGAATTGGAGAGTTGGAGTGGAGAAGGGCACAAGAAGATGAAGTTGGACAAGAGACTTGCCTTGTTTCTTTTTGTTGCTTGTGGTGTATTGACTGTAACAGTAGTTGTCTCCTTGTTATGTTGTTTCATCTATTATTGGAGGTTTTCTCGGAAAAAGACAAGGGATCAATGCCCAGGTAGGTATCTTCTATCTTGTTGGTTGCACTTTTGCTTCGTTGTTTTAGCTGTTTTACATATGACTGATTTTAGTACATTTATTTCCCTTTCCTGTAGAAAATATGAGGAAAGGAGTGTCATTGACTCCGTTTTTGGATAAGTTTGGTTCTGTGATGATGGTTGTTGGTAGGAGATCCGTTCCTTTGATTGATTACAAAGCACTCACGAAAGGTACCGACAATTTCGGAGATTGTAACTTGTTGGGGAAGGGGGGATTCGGACTTGTTTATAGAGCATCACTGGATGGTCACATGCCCGTCGCGGTGAAGAAACTAGATTGTGGAAATGAAGATGCACAGAAAGAATTTGAGGTATTAATTTCTAAATTTCTTGATCTCCTTTTTAGTTCTCTTTGTGCAATTTTAATTTTGTTTTATATTCTTTAACTGGTGATCTTGGACCTTGGGTTGCAGAATGAGGTGGATCTACTGAGCAGAATTCAGCATCCAAACATTATCTGTATGCTGGGCTACTGTGTTCATGAGGACATGAGCTTCATTGTTTATGAACTCATGCCAAATGGGTCACTTGAGGATCTTTTGCATGGTAAAGATCTTGTGTTGTTTTATCTCTTGATCGTGTAGCTATAACGTGGAAGATGAGTTGTAATTTCTCGTCGTTTTCGGTCAATGGCTTAGGTCCTTCCCATGGATCTTCATTAAATTGGTATATGCGGTTGAAGATTGCTCTTGATACAGCAAGGTGACTAACTACTTTGTGCTAGTGGAGTAAAGTTTATTAGTTGTATAAGTCCTCTTCTTTTTTTTTCTTTTTTTGGAGAAATATAAGTCCTCTTCTTGACTTTATTTAATTTGCACTTGCTGACCAGAGGATTAGAATATTTGCACGAATTCTGCAAGCCAGCAGTGATCCATAGAGATCTGAAAACATCTAATATCCTCTTGGATTCCAACTTCAATGCCAAGGTCGGTATGTAGAAACTGAGCTTGTTAATCAAGTGTAATTTCTCATCTCGGTTGACTAACTGAATCGTCCTGGTTTAGCTATCAGATTTCGGTCTCGCAATAGCCAATAGCTTGCAGAACCAGAACAAGCTCAAGCTTTCAGGCACTGTGGGTTATGTAGCCCCAGAGTACATGTTAAATGGTATGATTAGTAAAGTTGCCATCATTTAGTCTTTTATGTTTCTCCACTTGCTGTTGATATCTTGTCAATGGAATTTAGAAGCAGAATTATTCATGGTTTAGTGGGTAGCAGGGTAAGTCAACATTGGAGGGTGCATCAAGTTGCTGTTACCTAGGAAATTACGTATATTAAAATTGCACTTGTCCCATAGATAAACTACATAAGAAGGAAAGGTTACCCTTTGACCATAGGGGCTTCAGATATTATAGATTATTTTTTAAGGATTATCCTTTTTTTTGGGTTTAAATCACCTTGTATCCCGACGCCTGTTGAGCCGAGTAATCCAGGTTTATTATTCAAGGATTATCTTGTAACAGATGTGCATTGCTCATTGTATTAGGTGAACTAACAGACAAAAGTGATGTCTATGCCTATGGTGTTGTGCTTCTGGAGCTTCTATTAGGAAGAAGGCCTATAGAAAAACTGGCACCAGCTCATTGCCAATCTATTGTAACATGGGTAAGGGCCTCTGCTCCCCAACCTATTCATTATAATATGGAAATAATGGATCAGGTATTTAATGCTTTAGCTATCCAAATAATGCAGGCCATGCCTCAGCTAACTAACAGGAGCTTACTCCCAAACATTGTGGATCCTGTCATTAAAGACACAGTTGACGATAAATACTTATTCCAGGTCTGATATCTTTACATTCCTTTATTAAAATCTTGCATTTGGAGCTGGGAATAATACATGGCTTACCATGGTAACTCAAAGCGCGAACCTCAATCCCCGCGCACCAAGAAGACCCTTCTCATGAACTTTGTAACCCGTCGCGAATTCCTCGTGCAGGTAGCTGCAGTGGCAGTCCTCTGTGTGCAACCGGAACCGTCGTATCGCCCTCTGATAACAGATGTAGTTCACTCTCTCGTCCCACTGGTGCCCTTCGAAATGGGAGGTACCTTGAGAGTTTCACAGACACCAAGAGCTTCTGCAGCTTACCAACAAAGCTGAGCAGCAGGTAGACAAGGTCTTTTAAGTTGCAAGACATAATTGGACACTAGCTGCACGCTCTCTGCGATGCCGACATGTATATCTGGCTGATCATTTGAGAATACGCTTGCTAGTTGTCAGATGGAATGATCTCTGAAACTTTCACCCTTGTAAATTGAAAAGCTACTGTTCCGGGCAATTCATACAGTATTCGACTATTCGATACACAGATGTTAGAAGCCCAGTTAAAAAGCCGAAAGGCACGTGATGGACAAGAACAAGAAATCCAAGATAATTCCAGAATCAAACAGCCGCAGTAGATCCTTCCATTATTGTTATAATCACTTGAACTGAGGCCAGGGAACTACAGAACAGTTGGAGGTTTCATTGCCTTTCCAAGGAGGTATAAACTGAATTCATAATTCTCATTGGTAGTCTCTGTTATTACAAGATCCTCATGAACTATGAAGCTCAACCACATATATAGTTCACAAAATTTCTTCAATTCGTAGAGTATATTTGGTATTTTTCTCTAATGACCGACCCATGAATTCAACTCACATTGTGGTATGAATCAATGATTGCATCTGCAAGGTACTCGCATTTGGCGAGGGATAATCCAGCCAACGATATTCTTCCGTCCTTCGTCATGTAAACGTGCCACTTGTCAGTCATATTGTCGCTCTGTATAGCACAGGAAAATTCACAGCAAATATTAGCCAAAGCACTTGGTGATGTCGACAGCAACCACCATGATCAACAACTAGAAAGAAATATAAGCTTGAAAAGAAAGTAACTACAAAGGAATTAGAAATGGTGGTGATCTGCAGACTTACCTGTGATTTATTCAAGCCTGTGAATGAGAACATTCCTATCTGCTTAAGAATAAAAGACCAATCTTTTCCACTATTGTCCTTGGCACAAAGACTGTCATACAACTTCTGTCTCACATTCTTTATTCTTCCAGCCATCATTTCCATCTCAGATTTCCATTCGTTAAAAAGAGCCGGATCCCCAACTACGTTGGCTACAATCCTAGCTCCATGTACTGGTGGATTGGAATACATCGGCCTTGCGAGCCTTTTAAGTTGACTCTTGACCCTGGCCATTTAAAAGAATGAAGATGATTTAGAGCAGAAGCCATGATTTCAATGAACAAAAGTGTTTCTGTTGGCTCCTAGCTCGAACATTAAAGTCAGCAGAGTGACATGTCCTTTAAGTGGCAAAATTCATTGCAGAATGATGGAACTCGGACCGTTTAACCAGCATTTGTTCTGTGGTCATCCCAAGTGTAGAAGAGCAAGTGTGTCAAGGGCAACACGTCCCGAGTCATACCTTGCTGCAGCATCTGCGGATGAGCACACAACATTAATGGCTCCAATTCGTTCAGCATAAAGGCCCAAGTTTTTGCTATACGACTGAGCTACCAAAAGCTCCATTCCTCTAGAAGCAAACAATCTCACCGAAGCTGCATCTTCGTCAAGGCTTCCACTAGCAAAACCCTAAAGAACAAGACACAAATTACTGTTTGTGAACTCAACATTCGAGAACAGTTACCGATTTTAACAAGTAAAACTGATGGTTCTTTCAAAATCACACCATCAACAGTTGAGGAGAAGCCAAGAATATTAACAGACCTGAGAAAAATGCAGGAATTTTTAAAGCAAACCAATGGCTAGAGATAACGTGGATATTCCGGAACAAGATCCGAGTAACATTATGGGCCAAGTCTTGAGATGCAACAAATTACACGGCTAGAGATAATGTATGACAGACATAGATAATAACATGGACAGTTATAGTCAAAACTACTTATAGTTAGCTCAGAGATCCAACAAATTACACGGCACATGTATCACAAAATAGGGATGTTGTTCATCTCATTTGAAAAAACAAAAGGCCTGGGTAGACCACCCAAATAATGATCCATCTAAGAAGACAATTATCTGATTCTTAGACTCTGAAAGCATTGACTATAGCATCACTGCCTTTGTTAGCCAATTTTCCGTGAACACGAGAAGAGATGCAGGAATTAATTTAAGCAATGCACCTGATAAGCTACATCAAAAAATGGAATGTGGTTCTTCTCCTGAATGAGATCCGCAATTTTTTCCCACTGTTCAAGTGTTGGATCGATACCGGTTGGGTTGTGAGCACAGCCATGAAGCAATATAAATGAGCCCTCTGGGGCTGCCTGCAACAGACCATAAGAAAATATAAAGTGTCTCACTGACTCGTAAAACAAAATGTGTATCATAACATGCTACCATATCTCTCGCCATACGTAAAAGTTCTAAAAGATTGAGAATCAGGAGATTATCCAGTTGAATATCTTCACCTTTATATCTGCTATCATCCCCTCAAAATCCAAGCCAACTGTTTTAGGATCATAGTACCGGTACTCGGACCACGGGACTCCAGCATCATTGAAAATGTTCTTGTGGTTGCCTGCATATCATTTTGAGTGCAGAAGTTACGACACAGGTGGGGAAAATTGCAAATGAATGCACGGCCATACGTACCCCATGTGGGAGATGATATCAGAACTTTCGCCCGAGGAAAATAACGCTGGATAAGGGCTGCAGCCAATCGAAGAGAACCGGTGCCAGAAAGACCTTGTACTGTAGCAACCTAGAAGAGTCCGCCGATATCGTATATAAATAAGTCTCAACAGAAATCACATAACTTCAACGTTCATGCAATAGCTATACTTTGACGTACTCTTTGTTCCTGTAACAATGGGTTGTCTGCCCCCAACAACAATTCTGCAGTCGCCTTATTGAAGGCAAACAAACCTTCAATCGGAAGATACTACAAAGAATGCCATAATCATCAAGAAAACTATAAGATCCCCAAAAGCAATTGCAGCAATTTTCAACCGACTTACCTCCTTGTTGTCCCCTCTCTCAATCATAAGATTCTCCGCCTATAAGAAGAGTAAGGTTTCTCAAGGTTAGTTTAACCAAAACAATGTTGTCCAAACAAGAAAAACAAACTAAACGGACATGCCTGTTTGATATTCATTACTTCCAAACGGGGAACAAGAAGAGTTCATCTAGAAATATTACAAAACATTAACCAGGACAACAAAATCAGCTGAAAAGGAACCTGACCTTCTTGACAACATCAAGCACGTAGGGATGCAATTCTTCCGTCCGGTAAGCCCCGACTCCAAGGTTAAGCTTCCTCCCATCAGTATCAGCTCTGAAAGCTTCGGAGACTCCGAGGATGGGATCAGGAGGAGCCATGGTAATCGCCTCAAAACGAGACACTTCAACTGCTAAACACATAGAAACACGCTCCAACCTCTGAAAAGGAAAAGGAATCAAAACAAAAGGATGAGATCAAACACCAAACACTATAAAGCACAAATCCTACACAACCAGGCCACAAATTAAACCCGGTGGGACCCAATCAACTTATCGATTAGAAGAAAGCGGAAAAATTACCTTGGCCTTGATAAAGGGACTGCCTTTCTTGTTGTTAGATGGTGCAACCACTCCACCAGTCCCTACTCTCACCTTCCCCTTCCAAAAAGAAATCAATTCAAATATAAATATAAAAAAACAAAAACCAAGGAAAGAGCTCTTCTTCAATTCTCCAGAAATTTAAGAAAATAATTGAAAATGCAGACACCAAAGATGGGAGCTTTTAGTGTTACCAAAGCGGAGGAGAGCACCGTCGAGGCCGCCATCTCTCTTTCTCTCTCTTCCTACTTCAACTACCTACAGACGAAACTTGAGCTTATCCGTGATCCTACTATTAGAAAGACTCGACCTTTTTTTTTTCCTTTGAAGAGTGAAAAAAAGACTTGGGCTTGATGATCAAGGATTTAAGGACAAGGGAAGGAACCAAACCTGAACCGGGTTTTCGTTGCAAGAGTGGGACCAAAGGGGTAGCTAGTGTAGATGTGGGCGATGATCACAACGTTTTGCTTTCTTGCTGCTTATTTTATGTATATGATTAAGGGTATTATGGGGATTTCAGGTTTGGTTAGATCGATCGGCGGTTTGACACTTGGCAGGTAAATAGAGTTATCAGAATAGGCCTTCGAATAATGTTGGGCCTTTATATATCCGATAAAATAGAGCAGTTTTTTAATGCACTCTTTTTTGTGTGAATTACAAGTACATAGAGTATGGACTCTTTTTATTCAGAACATACGGGAATTACACGGAAATTAAAGTGCAACATTAGCAAAAGATAGTCCCAAGTGGGTGTGCTAATAAATAGAATTTTTAATTACATAGAATTATGATAAAACATATAAAAGCGAAATTAGATAGTCAACCACCCAATTCTAAAGTTGGACCTCAACTTAGTCAGCTAGCCATTGATTTAATGATTATGGATAAGGTCTGCACAATTAAACAAAAGGGTCGGATGTTTCTCTATTAGGGGCCGGCCACTCGTCTATGGAGGGCTTGGCACACCTTAAAACTGGCCAATTAGACAAAAACATAGTGTTTGGCAATTCAAAGAATACAAGCAGTCGCAAAAAGAACCGAGATCAAGCTTTGGTAAAATCGGAACCTCGAAATATTCTCGACGATACAGAAAACATCAAGTGTTAAGTCAACGACTCCTTGTGCAATCCAAGCACACATGACATGCACCAACTTTTATTTAAGGATATGCACCAACTAGCCTCTAGTAATATCGTGCTTTAAATATCAAGAAGGCCGAGCCAGAAAACACAGCAATCAAAGCCCTCTGACTGTTAGCACACTCGAATGAGTAAATAAACACTCTTGATTATGGGGGTCCGCTGTTAACCCCGGACTCCTCAGTAAACAACCACGGAAAGGTCAGTTGCAGACAAAGGCGATGCAAGAAATAGCACACCAGGACGACGATCCATAACCCAAAACACGCACTAGGGCAAAGCAGGTTAGCATAAGCCCAATGAATCTATTAGGTACCAACCAGATCATTGGGGAGCACCCGCTCCCATGAAGAATTCCTCATTCATGCAGTGCATATCTAAATGATAAATGAGGAAACATTAGACTCCTCAAGCAAAAGAAACACACAAAGAAATGTGGAATACGAATGATCCTGCCGTACTAAATGAGATGGATCTAGCCACCATTAGCAAAACATAGCCGTGAGCGAAATCAAAATTCCTCCTCAATATTCAAAGTTGAAACAAGGAAACGGTCGTGCATTAAAACAGCGAAAACATGATCCTTTGGAAGCAAAATCCGTAGTCCAATTCTAATTCACTACAATATCCAAAACACTAGCCTGATGCGATTTTCGAAAGGTGCAAATAGGAAAGAACAAACTAAAGAACCTCTCAGAACCCTAGCTTAGTGCGGCGCCAATGCCTCCTCTTCGCGTTGTACCTGAAAACCGTCAATTGAGAACCAAATGAGACCGCAACAAAAACTAAGAACCGACACGAAATAAAGAAGGGGAAAAAAAGAGAGAGGAGACAATAGTGACTGGTACCTGATCGTGTTGTCGGTGCGCATGCGGATCCAGTGAGGAATGGGCCTATTCTGCCTCATCTTCTTCGCGAGCTTCTTCTTTATCCTAAACGTCTTGTGCGACGGCTGCGTTTCACCCATAACCGTCCACAAATTATAATCGCAGCAAAATAAATCATAAATATAAGCAGCCAAATTCGATTAATTAAATAGTATCTCACCATCTTCGCTTCCGAGACCGGCGAGGGAGGAAAGAGAAACTAGAACTGCGGTGTTCCTTAACAGCGCCGGAGGAACAAACCCTAGGGATTTAGCGCATTTGGGAGATTTTATTCGCTGGTTCCTAATTTTCTTATTGGGCCGCGTTCGGCCCATTGCATATTGGACTTCCAAGTTGCCCATGGGCCTTTTACTGATTTTTCCTTTCCAAGTCGTGCCCGTAAGCTGTTTTCTGGATAATTATATCACAATTTTTATGCCGGTTGATATATTAAAATGAGAGAAAAAGAAATAAATATGCATTATTATCAAAAAATATATATATGTACTTTCAAATTGACGGAGAATTCGGAGGGCAATAATGACCCATAAAATGAAGAGCAAAATTCTAAACATATTAAATTGTCCCTGGTCACACACACAAAATACTGATGGTCACATCGATATTAATAACGACTTTGTTTTTTTAAAAGATATAATTTATATAATTCTAAAATAAAATATTACACGATGAATATCAGAAGTACATGTCACCGTATTGGCATATCCTAGAAAACATGCCTTGGACAAATACCTGAATATACAAAGAAAATAATGTCCAAATCACATGCCTAAAGATCAAGACATCTAAGAAGGGGAAGAAATGCTTCCACCCCATCGGTCAATCCAATAGCAGCAACCTTAACCTTGACAGCGTTAAGAAAGCTAGATATATTGCCCTTCCACCGAGCAATAAGAATGTGCAAAGACCAACTCATGTATGATCTGATGGATACGGTGTTACTTCTTAAATATGAGGTGGGAGGATCGAATTCTATGACTGTCTAAAATCCGAAATTGTGGAAACAATTTAAATCTCAAAAAAAAATGTGCAAAGGGAACACTAATAGGCCAGAATCATTTTTGAGTGCTATCGTAATCGGGGATGCACACATTTTCAATTTGGGGTAGTTGGTCAAAGCAGATTGTCGAGTCGATTTCTTTTTTCGGATCCGTTTCAATTAGTTTTACGGTAGATTAATTTTATTTTAGAACACTAATATGACAGAACCAATTTTGTTAATATGGTAACTATATAAATTATTATAACTATTTTCTATGATTACATGACATATTTTTATACAGTATATGTATTTTATTTTTAAAAAGTACAAACGTCATTAAAAAGAGTGATTACAAAAAAATAAAAATTCAAAGATAAAAGACTTTTTGATATTTTAAGAACGACAATCGGGAGATAGAAAATGGTAGAATTTTGGGCCTATAACAACAAAGAGTGAGATGGGACCCAAAATATAACATGGCTGATGATACCCATAGAGCTACAAATCCTCGCATTCGTGCAGAAGAGAGAAACCTCCCATATTGTCACGGCCTAATTAATCTCATGTCTTCTCTTACAAGATCACATGCAAATTCGATCCATTGAACTTGCGAGAAAAGCTCGAAATTTTTGTTAGGACATCGACGTCTAGATTTATCCATCAGGCATCAACAAGTTGTTGATCAAACATTTTTTTTTACCATCTGGTATCTAATCTGTGTCAATTAATTCGGTTCCGAGTCGAGTGAGAATTTTAAAATGTGACAATATTTTTTGCGTTTTCAAATGTTCGAACACAAGACCTATTAATTAAACTAGAATAATACTCTCACTAATTGATCTAAGTATCTGTCTTTCACTCTAACCTTTTATTCCGATAATAAGTTTTTGCTTTATGCACCCAAATTAAGGTAATCATCCTTGGGATTATATTTTTATATCTATCCAATTCGAACTAAAATTTAAAATTAGTCGGTCATACTTGTCCTCCAATTCCTAACCAAAATTTTCTCTCCGCAGTCTATGGGATGGAAACACAGGCTTGTGACTTAGAATTTTGTTGGCACAACATCGCTCATTATTAGCTTGACATGAAAAATGACGTGTCCAGCTCCATGTGCACTTCACTCTTTTGTCTCATGTGACATGGCAGTCACCCAAAACCACGAAACGTTTTATTTCTTTCAATTTTTTTTGAAATATAGATTTTTACACCGCGACAACACGAGAATTTAAACTCTAAATTTTTAAGATATTTAAAATATCTTGTACTATTGGCATACAAGTCATTTAGCAAAAATTGATTAGCACATAATAATCTTGTAATAAACGATTTGGAAAAAATACATTTGTCAAAGAATAGCAATACGCTCTCTTGAAGGTAAATAATTCATAATAAATATAATGTTAATTGTATAAGAATTTATACTGGTAATGTTTTATATTAGTAATTTAAACTGATAATGTATAACAGTTATAAAGAAAATACGGTCTCTCGTTTAATTTTTGATATTGTTTGGAAAATCACGTTCTCTCTCGCTTCACTATTATGGGTGACCAATCCCTCGGAACGTGGGACGGCTTTAAATATTTCATTTTCCACTAAAAACCCACAAAACCATGTTCCCAATTTGTCCTCTCTTCTTATATAGCATATGGTAGTGTTTCCAATTTTAGCAGACACGAACTTTATAATATAACAAGCTTACCAAAAACCCTATAAGGACATGACATGAACCCACCATGACTAAATTGATAACGTCGGGACAGGGAAAAACCACTGCAAATTAAAGTACATGGCAAGTATGCCCCGACCATGAAGATAGAATCATAAAATTATGTTATTTGCGATATTTTTTAAAGAAATTTTATGGTGGTTATACTTGTTATTTCCGGAGAATGGTGTATTTGATTATGATCTAAAGTTGAGGCAAGAGTTTAACTCTTTCTCTGTAAGACGAGATTGCCCTGTATTAAGTGCTTACGGGCTACGGCAATCGTCCCCAAGATACAACAACTTTCTTGCTTCGAGTTCGTAGCACAACGACCTTCAAAGCCTTGACAAACCATTAGATACTCGGAACTTTCTTGAGAGAGAGGGAGAGAAGAACAACTATTGCTAATGAAATGCTTATGCAATGAGTTGCTGAGATGGATTGGAAGTGAGGGGGCAGGCCTATTTATAGGCTACGGATGGTTGGGAGCAGGCACTTCCGAGGGGGCACGAGCGTGGCACATTTCTGGACAGGAGGACACCATTTTGTGTCCCTTCGGTGGGTTCTCTGGATATGCCATCCCTTTCGCACCTCTTCGCGTCTGAGTATTCTGGAGTCTTCCAGAATCAACAAAAAATTTAGGCTCCTCCAGTTCCTCGCGACGATGCGTACGTGCGAAGTGCACCACAAAGTACCCATTGCGTCCTGCGCGTGCCCGTGCTCGTACTTGAATGGTGCGAAGCACCATCCTCGCAACTAGCCTTGGACATCACTCCAGGTGGAACACTTAATATTACACTAGCTTGGAGCTCCTCCTTATATACTTGGAAATTTTTGTGTCATTTTTCAATGTGGGCTTGGTTTTCCTCTCACTTTGGGTCTTCCCACCTTGGGCTCCCTTTGCATTGATTGTCATTTAATTCCAACAATCTCCTACATGAATGATGATTAATGCATGCTGACACTTTTAAGAAAAATTTTGACGAGTTATCATTGCATCGAGATAGGTAGCTTACGAATTTGAATCTTCTCTAGTAAGATATTATCAGATTTACTTGCTGCTCAGTGAACGCGATGTCTTGAACTGGTTAGCTTTTAATGTAAACCAAGACAATAATATTTACACAATGACATCTCTAATATCCTTAGTTCGAGGCAAGAGTTTAACTCTTTCTCTGCAAGACGAGATTGCCCTGTATTAAGTGCGTCCCCAAAATATAATGACTTTCTTACTTCGAGTTCGTAGCACAACGACCCTCAAAGCCTCGGTGAACCGTTAGATCTCGGAACTTTCTTGAGAGAGAGGGAGATAAGAACAACTATTACTAATGAAATACTTATGCAATGAGTTGTTGGGATGGATTGGAAGTGAGGGAGCATGCCTATTTATAGGCTACAGATGGTTGGGAGCAGGCATTTCCGAGGGGGCACGAGCGTGGCATATTTCTGGACAAGGAGACACCATTTCGTCCAACAGGTATGCTATTCTTCGCGTCCCTTCGGCCAGTAGGTAGACTGCTAATCTGTCGCACTCTCTGGATAGGCCATCCCTTCCGCACCTCTTCGCGTCTGAGTATTCTGGAGTCTTCCAGAATCGTACGTGCCAAGTGCGCCACAAAATGCCCTGCACGTGCTTGTGCTATGATCTTCGCAACCAGCATTGGACAGCACTGCAAGTGGTACACTTAATGTTACACTAGCTTGGAACTCCTCCTTATATACTTGAAAAATTTTGTGCAATTTTCCAATGTGGGATTGGTTTCCCTCCTACTTTGGGCATTCCCACCTTGGGCTCCCTTTACATTGATTGTCATTTAATTCCAACAATACTTTTTGATGCAAATTAATCTGTTAAGGTCACCAAGATTCGATCAAATGATTTTGAGATAGTTAGGGAAGTTTTAGTACTATATTTGGGGTTTTTCAGTTAAATTTAAGAGTAATTATTTTTTTATGTGGTTTTGAGTGTAAAATTGTGTATAGTAATATTATCGAGAATATTCTTTCTCTAACACAGTTTTTTCTCAATAAATTTTACCAAGTTAATATTTTGATGAGGGAGTTGGCTGCAACTTCTCTGAAAAAAACTCTACAGTCGTTGGGTGGTTAGTAAATAATATACCAATCAATATAATTTCACTTATAAAAAAATTTGGAGATAGTTAGGGCAATGATTGTGGTCTAAGATTGTCTAAATATTGTGGGATATTGACCCAATGATGTTTGTACCTAATTCTTGATTGCTTGGACCTTTCCATGTGACCATTAACCAAAGAACTATGTGTCTCACCATATAACAGTATACCCCCACTTTTCCCCCAAACATTGAAAATCTCTTTTCAATGACAGAAGTTTCTTCTCGCAGTTGTTTATCTATAATTTGAAGCCGACCATTTGTATTAAATTCAATTTCTAATTCCCTTGATAAACCAGCTTAAATTACAATTAAGCTACGTTTGTACGCGGAAACCTGCAAGACTATAGGAAAAATTTCAGGGGAATAATAGATGCTGAACATATACAACCGATATGTTCAATTATTCTTCATGATTAAATTAGACCATACTGCAGTATTTCTAAACACTACTCGAAGTCGAGAATTCTTGTTTAAACTAAAAATAATATTATTTTTACCATGTAGGTGTTGTTATTTCTAAACAAATTAGAAAAGTAATTAAAAGGAAAACGGAACAGAAAGGCCCAAAACTTGGGTGGGCCCCATTTTAACTACCAAATTGGATGCCAGTTAAGGGCCGAGCAAAACAAAAATAGACCGAGGGATGTCTGTCTACAAAAGCCACAACTACATAAACCCGAACGACCCCTCGCCCATAGCAACCAAACCCACTCCAAAAGGCTCTCTCTCTCTCTCTCTCCTCCGAGGCATTTCATCAAACACTTTTCCACCAAACGTTTCTGCTTCAAGCCGGTCATGGCAAGGCCGCAGCAGCGGTACCGCGGTGTCCGGCAACGGCATTGGGGCTCCTGGGTATCCGAGATTCGGCATCCTATATTGTAAGCGCATCGTCAGTGTTAACCGACTAACTTAGATTCTAGTTAAATATGACTATAAAGACGGCAAAACTCTTTGTATTGCTAAAGTATTGGCTCGCTCATTCTTTGCAGGAAGACTAGAATCTGGTTAGGCACATTTGAGACAGCGGGGGACGCGGCGCGAGCGTACGACGAGGCAGCCAGGCTAATGTGTGGGCCGAGGGCGAGGACCAACTTCCCTTACAACCCGAACGTCTCGCGATCGGCCTCGTCGAAGCTCCTCTCGGCGACTCTAACGGCCAAGTTGCACAGGTGCTACATGGCATCCCTTCAAGTGACCAAACAGGCACCATCACTTCAGGACCACCACCAAAAGGGACCAAACCCGCCCTGTCTTAACCCGAACAGTAGAACCAACATCGGCATTGCCATTAAAACTGAGGAATTCGGTGCACATTTTCCGGACAAAGAAGAGGAAATACTACTTGAAGAGGCCAACTGGGTCTACGTCGAGAAGCCACGAGTTGTTGAAAATAGCGGACCCCAGCAATATATTAAGCCACTTGAGGAGCACCACATTGAGCAGATGATCGAGGAATTGCTTGATTATGGGTCCATCGAGATTTGCAACGCGCAAAATTCTTGACCAATTGTCACATTAAACAACTTTCAAGTCCCAAACCCAACCACTCATCAGCTAATTATTAAATATTAACCCCATTTTTCTCTACCTCTTATCACGCATGACCAATCTCCATGCCCAGTCCTGAAAAGTCAGTCCCCTGCCTTGAAGTGCCATTAATTCCCTTTCTGTTCTTTGTGGTTTACAAGTCTATGGTATCTGCTCTTGTATCACGGTTAACTACTAATCTAGGCCGAGTATGGTCGAGTTATATAAATAAAGCACATATTTTATGCTAGTGACTTTAATTAATTTTTTATCAGAACCAACTCTCTCTCTTCGTGTCGTGTTATCTTATTTTGGCTTAAACAAGAGGTATTGATTTGTTCGGAATACTTTGGAAAAATCTGCTCATCCTCAACGTGAATTAATTGGAGCATTGATGTTAGGGTATTAAGTGGTTTAAATCAAAAAAAAAAGCAGTAGTATATAGAGTGTATTAGTCCCGGAAATTATGGAAGGTAAAACGCTGGAATCTCCGCGTGTTTTTCTTGCAAGACTGCTGGTTCTTTACGTTAACGCGAGTGTCGCACAACTGGCAGGTTGGATTGACTTTGTGCGTCAAATTGTGGAAATTTATATTAGTTATTATGGCAGAAATTAGCGGCCTAGATTAGAGAGCCAGCTGTAGTTTTTTTTCTGTTTCGCCTCAAAAGCCTCAAATTTAACGGATGAACTTGACATGTTTGACCCCTATCATATTTCATGCGCGTTTACAAGTGCAAGTTATGTTTAACTTTTTTTTTGAGAAAAATTTATGTTTAGCAGATGCAAGTTCTTGTTTTATTTAATTATCAATTTAGAGTATATCAATATTAAATATGTGTCAAAAAATTTACCGAATTCGAATATGATGTTATAAAAAAAATGTATCACCCCGTGAACTTAGACGTAACAATAAGAACATGGTAGGATCCATCAATTTGCTTACAATGTATTTTTTATAAAGAACAATTTTCAACGGTGCTCCACTATATTATTTAAATAGATTAAGATAGTCCTTGGAATAGTAAAATCTCCATCATATAGACGTAGGTAACATGGAAATGGCTCGTATCCTTCTTTTTCTTTCTCACAGTTTTTTTTCATAATATTTTATCGTTGAAATTTTTTTTCGAGGTCGACAATTGCTAACCCAATGAAAAATTCTACCAGAATACTTTGTAAATGTTGTATTTTCATTAATATAATCTTACTTATACAAAAAAAGGATACAAGCCAAGAAAACATGCAACTTGACTCGAGTGCACCAATTTGCCCCA
This sequence comes from Hypericum androsaemum, assembly GCA_963995505.1. Lineage (NCBI taxonomy): Eukaryota > Viridiplantae > Streptophyta > Magnoliopsida > Malpighiales > Hypericaceae > Hypericum > Hypericum androsaemum. The sequence goes on from OZ023190.1 coordinate 18,569,146, forward strand.
AGATCATTGTCAAGAAAATCACAAATACTTATCAAGTTTGTCCAACTTGGATTTACCTATAAAAAAATATTGAGTTGAGTTTTACAAATGTAAAATATATTATTGAAAAAATTGCATCTTATATAAGTTCCAATTGACCCTAAAAAAATCAACAATATTTTTCAGTGACTTGGGACCATGTAATATTCACCTTCCAGCTTTTTTACTACCATGGATTTAAGTGTGAATGAATATTCCACGAAGGAGATGATTAAAATTCATTGATGGGTCATGGAATAATAAGTGAAAAAAGCTTGATGCCTGCCTCCAAACTTTCCGAATTCGTGGCCAATCCGTGTGAAGATGAAACAATATATTATCTGGCCGCTCCTAATTTGGAATTTAACCCAAGTTTGCATCCATGCGTGTAAGATTAGAAATTGAGAGAATTGTATTTCTTGATTACCATTGAGGACGTACATGGATATATATACAGCCTAGATATTAATTACAAAGATCTTAATTAGCTATGTAAAAGGCAACCGTGTAATCATGATTTGATCACCTATGTACAAGGCAATAGTATAATCGTGATTTGATCACCTAAGGGAGGTGACCGTTGGAGGAGGAGATAAAGGCGGGATCTCCTTGATGGCGTCATCATTGATTGTGATTGATCGTTGATCACGGACAATCACGATTACTATGTAATCTCAATACTCCCTCTCAAGTTGGGGAGTAGATGTCGCAAATCCCCAACTTGCAAAGATGGTAGTTGAATTGATGACTCCCAAGCATCTTAGTGAATATGTATGCGGTTTGCTCATAACTTGGGGTATATGGTGTAACGATGAGTCCTTCTTGCACCTTGTCGCGGATGAAATGGCAGTCGATTTCGATGTGTTTTATCCGCTCGTGAAATACCGGATTAGATGCGATATAGATGGCTGCTTTATTATCGCAATGGAGCTTCATGGGGTGTTGAACCTTGATCTTTAGCTCTGCAAGTAGACTCCGAACCCATACAAGTTCACACTCAGTGGATGCCATTGCACAGTACTCTGATTCAGCGCTGGATCGGGCAACCACCTTTTGTTTCTTTGACCTCCAAATGACGGGGTTGCCACCTATGAACAAGTAGTAGCCTGTGGTGGATTTTCGATCATCTATACATCCTGCCCAGTCCGCATCTGCAAAGGCAGAAATAGATAGGTGTTTATGATTTTGCAATAGTAAACCTCTACCTGGACAGCACTTAAGATATTGTAGTATTATGTTCATGAGTTCAAGATGAATCTCTTTAGGTGAGTGCATAACTTGACTGATCACACTAACAACACAGGTAATGTCTTATCTAGTGATAGTTAGATAGATAAGCTTACCACAGAGACGTTGAAATCGATGAATGTCAGTCACACTTTTGCCTTCAATATTGGAGACTTTAAGATTTGGTTCAATTGGGATTTTGAATGGGGCTGAACCAGTCTTCTTAGTATCTTTAAGTAAATCAAGCACATACTTCCTTTGGTTTATAAATAATCCTTTATATGAGTATGCAAATTCAACTCCAAGGAAGTACTTTAATTTTCCTAGATCTTTGATGTCGAACCTCTGTTTCAGATTTATCTTTAATCTATCAATGAGGTAATTACAATCACCTGTTATAAGGATATCATCTACATAAACAAGTACTATGACTTTCCCTAGCTATCTAGATGAGATGAAGAGACTAGTGTCCGAGTAGCACTTATAGAATTCAAGGTTAGTTAACTCACCACTTAATCTATTGTACCATGCATAAGGAGATTGTTTGAGACCATATATGACTTTATGTAATTTACATACCTTGTTTGGTGATGTAGAGGCAAGTCCAGGTGGCATGCGCAAGTAAACCTCCTCCTCTAGTTTTCCTTGTAGGAACGCATTCTTTACGTCCATGTGTTCCAATTTCCACCCTTGATTTACAGCTATGAAAATCAGGATGCGTATGGTGTTCATTTTGGCAACGGGTACAAATGTTTCACTATAATCAATCCTGGAGGTTTGAGTGAAACCTTTGGCAACCAATCTAGCCTTGTGTCTTTCTACAGAGCCATCGCTGTTATGTTTAACTTTAAAAACCCATTTGCAGTCTATAGCTATCTTTCCTTCGGGTAAATCAACAATTGACCATGTCTGATTTCTCTTCAAGGAATTTAATTCTTCTCTCATAGCAATTTTTCAAACAGGTTGTGTAATGGCCTCAGCAAAACTTCTTGGTTCCAAATTATTATCTAGACAACTTATGTAAGCCTTTTGCTTAGGTTTAATATGCTTATATGAAATGTGATTTTCAATCGGATAATATCCCATGTAAGTTTCAAAATCTTTTAGTTTGCAGCTAATCTGTCTAGGCCTGTTAGACTTTCGTGTTTGCAGGTCTGGTTTAGTGATAAATTTTGAGGGAGTATTAGACGTACCTTGAGCCTGTGAAATTGATTCATCAGGTTCTGCTTGAGGAATCAATGTTGGCATGTTGCAGATTGCAGGTGCAGGTGCGTTGTTGCACCTTTCCATGTTGATATGCTTACAATTTTTTGCAGGTTGGTTGTTGCAGGCGTCTGCAGGTGCAGACCTGCAATTTTCTGCAGGTGCACTTCTACGGGATTCTGTAGGTTGGTTGTTGCAGGCGTCTGCAGGTGCACTTCTGCAGATTTCTGCAGGTGCATGCCTGCTGTAATTTTCTGCAGATTCTTGTCTGCAGTCTTCTGCAGATCCTCCCTCGCTCCCGTATGTAATTTCCTCCCCCTGAATGGCATCCCTTACACTTTCTGAGAAGTAAGGTTGGTGTTCGAGAAATTGGACATCTCGGGATACGAATTTTTGGCGAAGAGAGGAGCTGTAATACTTGTACCCCTTCTGTGTGCTAGAATAGCCCAAAAAACACATTTAATTGCCCTCTTATCGAGTTTGTCTCTTTTACCTACAGGCACATGAACAAAACAGCAACAACCAAAGATACGAAGATAATCAAGATTTGGTTTTCTCTTCAAAAGAACCTCGAGAGGTGCTCTGCTCTTCAGGGTCTTGCTGGGCGATCTGTTGATGATGTGACAGGCTGTAAGGACTGTATCGCTCCAAAATTTCTTCTTTACCTGCATCTTAAACATCATAGCTCTAGCCACATCTAGCAAATGCCGATTCTTTCTTTCGGCCACTCCGTTTTGGTGCGGAGTGTACACACATGAAGTTTGGTGTATTATCCCAAGAATTTTAAGGTAATCTATGAAATTCTTTTTATATTCAGTCTCATTATCGTTTCAAAATATCTTTATGCGAGCATTAAACTGATTCATGATCAAATTATTGAACTCCTGGAAATCTTTAAACACTTCACTCTTTTGTTTAAGCAAATATATCCACGTACCTCTGCTTTAATAATCTATGAATGTGACAAAGTATGAAAAACCATCATAAGACAATGTAGGTGCACTCCGCACATCAGAATGTACTAATTGAAATAGTTCATTATAAATTGATTCAGAAATATCAAAAGGGATTCTGCAGTTCTTGGCATATTGGCAACTATCACATTGGAGCTCAGCTTTATTAAATTCAGGAAATAACTTTCCTAATATAATATTACTAGGATGGCCTAATCTAGAGTGCCATAGTATATGCAATGTGTCATCCTTGTGAGCTGTGAAAGCTGTAGGATTATGCTTAATTATATAAAGACTATTGATCAACTTTCCCTCACCAATCTTCTTCCGTGTTGAGGAGTCCTGAAATTCGACTGAGTCAGCAGAGAAGATGGCCAAACAATTAAGCTGTCCAGTTATCTTGCTAACAGAGAGCAGATTATTTGATAGGTTTGGGACATATAAGGAATCCAATTTATGTTCTTTTGAAAATATGGTAGTAAATCCATTTCCTTGAATGGAAATTTTCAAGCCATTTGCTATGCAAATAAACTGGTTGTGTGATTTTTTTAAGTCACAGATTAATGTAGGATTATTGGACATGTGCTCATTTGCACCTGAGTTCACGATCCATGTGTAATCAGATTGCGCAACATGACATACAAAAGTATTCAAGGCGCAACATGTGCAATCAATGGAGTTAGCTTCCCCACCGATCTTGAGATGTTGCAGGACTTGCTGTGCAATTTCTTCAATAGAGGAGTTGTCTTCACTGGTTGCGGCAAGTGCATTGGTGCGGTCATTGTTATTCTTCTCCTTTAGGAGCTGCGGCTTCAAGTGCGAATGTAGAAACCAACACTTCTCCTTTGGATGTCCTATTTTCCCACAATGGTCACACACGATGCTCGTTCTTCCAGGTCCAGACCTTCCTCCTCGTCCTCTAGCATTTGATCCACCTCTAGAGTTCAGAAATCTCTTTGCAGCATTTACAAATAGATCTTGCGTGCTGATAAATGCACTAGTTTCACTAGTGGCTTCATTTTTTTGGAAGGAGCTCATCAACCTTTTTCGAGTTTCCTCCTTTTGGATCCTTGCACAAACTAGATTGAGGGGTGGAAGGTCTGCGGCAGTTAGAATTTGCTCCTGAAGGGACTCAAATTCTGGACCAAGACCCATAAGGACTTTAAATATTTTATCTTCATCTTCTCGCTTTTTGAGGAGAATCGGATCAACAGTTGCTGGCCTCAATATGGCCAGTTCATCCCACATTACTTTAAGCTTACTGAGGTATTCAATGAAGGGCTTCTCACCTTTCTGCAGCTCAGCGATGCTCCTTTTTAGCTCAAACACTTTGTATAGGTTGTCTTGTTGAGAGTACAACTCTTTGATCGAATCCCAGAGGTCTTTTGCATTTTCAGCAAAATTGAAGAGGTCATGTAAGCTCCCTTCAATGGAATTAAGGATCCATGACATGACCAAATGGTCATTCATGCTCAATTCCATAAATGATGGATCTTTTGCTGGTGGGGCTGTGAAACTTCTGTCTATGAACCCTAATCTCCCCTTGCCACTGAGTGCGATGTGAACTGCTTTGGACCAGGAGAGATAGTTGCCGCCGTTGAAAGACACAGTTGTTATCTTCAAGCCTGTGTTGCCTTCAAACTCTGCAAGTTTTTTGAAGCTGGTCATCCCTGGATTGGAAGCAACGATCGCAGGGGAATCATTGAGGCTGGAACTAGATTGATCTGCCATTGAGCATTTTTTGATTTTGCTGGAAGCAGGGATTAAGATCAGATTGGCTCTGATACCATGTAAGATTAGAAATTGAGAGAATTGTATTTCTTGATTACCATTGAGGATGTACATGGATATATATACAGTCTAGACATTAATTACAAAGATCCTAATTAGCTATGTACAAGGCAACAGTATAATCGTGATTTGGTCACCTAAGGGAGGTGACCGTTGGAGGAGGAGATAAAGGCGGGATCTCCTTGATGGTATCATCATTGATTGTGATTGATCGTTGATCACGGACAATCACGATTACTATGTAATGTCAATAATGCGTCTTCAATGGATGTTAAAATCTCCAGAACCCAAAACTTTAAAATTATGGGTTAGTCGATTTTTCACACTTATAAATTTGTTCCTTACTGTTGCATTAAATGATGTGAGATTCTTAACACGTTCCCTCAAACGAGACCCATCAAGTCAAAAATTGCATTGACTTTGACTTTACCAACATGCGAGAAATGGGGATCGTGCGAGTACAACAATGGGCAGGGATCAATCCGTTCTGATACCATGTTAGAATCTTCATATCCAACTCAAAACCTTAAGACTATGATTTGGTAAATTTTTCACAATTATAAACTTACCCACTTAAAGGATATGGGATTCTCAATGATGGAACTTGAAATTATTATTTGGTTATGGTGATTGAGATAGCTTAGGATATCATTTTCAAATGTCGTTTTCAATTTTATCCGCAAAGGATTTTAAAGATTATTTCAAAATAGTAAAGATTTAAATTCTCTTAATCAAAGTACCAAATCCAATTTTGTGAATTAATTAGATAAATTTAGAGAATTGTTTTAAAAATGTCTCACTTTTGCGGTGGTTGAAGAGGTGGATTTATTTAACCGTTCAATGTTCAAAGCTGAGGATAATTTTCAGCCTTGCACTTTTTACTACAAGTAGCAGGAGATTTAGCTTCTTTTAAGTATATATATGGTACACGGTACACGCCTTTCCAACGAATAACATACTAATAAAAGTCATCCCTTAAATAGTTAAACATAACCAGACAATGGTCGATTCTCATTGCTAGATGTTAAAAAATAATAAAAAAGTTAATGATTGAAGTGCATGACATGTAACATTTGTTAGGAATTGACTGCAATTATGGAGGAAAAAAACAATAAAAGAACAAAAGATTTGTTAACCCAATTCGTCAAAACTATATCTGTGGCAGCTTTCAAGTTAGAGTCTTACATTATTCTCGAAATACATAATTATAATAATATCACCCAGTATTTATAGAAAAGAAATGACACAACCTTAGAACAGCCTAATGTAACTCATATACTGATGGTATCCAAAAAATTCTTTCGTTACGCTGCCCCCGAACCTTGGGCAGGGGGCCAACCCCCGCCAACTTTGCAATACTATAATTTAGTGTACGGTCTATCAGGTATCATAACCAAACAACATTGTCTTTGGAATTTCTTATACGATCACTTGATTTGTATGATTAAACTGTGTATTATTGAAATGTTTTATGTTCCAAAATTAACGTAACAATTATTAAATTAGGGGTGGAAATCTCTCAAGTCTCGCGTGCATTTCTTCTTCTTTTTTTGGGTGCAGGTGCCCCGTCTCTGTCATTGAACATTTCATGATTGTTCACCTGTTTAGGAAATTGATTTTGCTCCCCACAAACAATAACAGAAATTATAAAAAAGTGGTTTTCGCCTCATTATTTTGTTCTTACTTTTGATCCAGCAAAGGTGATCAAATAGTACCCTTGGTGTGTTAGTGAGTTCACCATCATTAAAAGTTTGAATCTTTGTGCACTTGGGCAGCCACTTCTCATACTTCAAGGAAATCATCTCCATTTTCAATCTCACTCTAGTGTAATTGATGAATATAATTTCTTATTTTAAAATTTTGTGGTAAGTTTTGAGATATATAATTATTTAATGGATATTAGAATTGAATATAATCTGACCCTGAAAATGTATACTAAAATTTGACATTAAAAACTTAGTAGATCTTTGTAGTTCGACATATGTAAATATAGATTAATTAATAAGTCTGCCGTCCAAATACCAGGTGATTTGGAGAAAAGGCACAAATTTACTCACTATGGTCTTGGGTTAAAAACGGTCCTCTCCACGGAAAACTAATTGTTAATAGTGCCTCAGCATGGCAAAAAAATAATCGTGCCTAAAACCTTAATATCTAGGTGTTAGTGGGAACAAGATCCGGATTAGTCTCTTAAATTTCAATTTCGAGTTGACATGTACATGATTAGAGCAATATCTATTAGATGCTAGTGGATTATACCATATTAGTGGTTGTCAAATGGAAATCAAGCAGCTGGTTAGTCGATGACATGCAACTTTCAAAGGGCTATTCTCAACTTCTACAAAACCAAAATGATTGAAAAAGACCATCAGAAATATAGGTTAAACGTTTTGTTGGAGAGTTACAGGCTGATTAGAGATTACAGACATCCTTAGCTAATTGGATTGGATTAGCTAAAGGATGAATGATTGAGAATGTGAAGAGCCATTTAGTCTAATAGCACAAGGTGTATGAGAATTTAACGAAGATCTAGGTTCAAACTTTGATAAAGTATAATTATTAGAGTAAAATATGGATCGCAGGAATCAGATAATTTTCGATGGAGTGAATAGTAATAACGAGCTTCTTACGTCTCATCCTCTATCTTGTGCATGAATAGTTAACGTGGTCCAGTTTTGTTTCGGAGTTTTATAAGATCTAGTTTTATTCTTAGAATCACATAGGTAAAGCTTTAATTGTTATATAACTTATATACCCTAGGAAAACTCATACATGCGGATTTTGAGTGAGATGTAATCTTTAAGGTGAAATGGAATTTTTTTTTAAAAACTTGTGCACCCAATAAAGTAGTAAATATAATTAAGAGTGACCCCAAAAGGCAAAAACTAATGAAGTAGTAAATAGTTATTATAGCAGTAAATTTTGAATTGAAGTGCACTATTTATGAGGCTTTTTTAGCTAGGTAAAATGTACGTTATACGAGTAGATCCAGGAGTTACCAAGTAAATAATCTCAGAGATCTAGATGTTACAACCAACATTTTGGATGATCAGGTCACTTCCCGAAGCTAACGTGCATTATTATGATTGTAAGCAATTAAGTCCAAATACTCCAAACCAATTTATTTGGCATTCAATCAGCGAGATCATACATCCAATCAGAAAAACAAACAAAAAATCAATATACTCGTCGGTAAAATGTAATGAATCAGCGAGCACAAACATTAGAAATTTGTATCTACGTGATTCTTTTGTTTACAACTTTTATAAATAATTTTTTTATTGATAAGTAGATGTAATTATATTCCCTTTGTAAAACTTAGAGTATGGAGACACCGTAGTAAGATAAATCATCAGATACAAAATACTAATTATACGAGGCGTTTAGCGATTCAAGAAATAACAAAAAGTCTTGCCTTCCGTAATTTTGGTCTAATTCGTCCAAGACAATCATTCTTTTATAAATAAAATGTATCTCGATTAATCAGCTGAATTAATCTATCTAGTAGATATTCGTGTACTAGACGGCTTCAGCCAAAAGTGGAGTCAATGGTGAGATATTCCTAAGATATAAAAAGTAGTCAAGGACCATTGTAACTTTTATCCAATCATGCCATAGGGAATCTCATGTGGGAATGTTGGGAATGGATGGACAATCATATGAACCATAAATTCATTTTTCTCCAAATACCATTCATTTCTCTAGAAAATTGTGCTTTTGTGTTCTTTGCAACGGGCAATAATTTTTTGATTTAGGTGCCTTGGATCAAGTGATCCAGGCTAAAATCCGAAAGGCTACGATATTTTTTTGAGAGGGAAAGATAAAAAAGGTTGGTGGCCTACTCAACAGAAAGTCGTCAATTTTTTTCAAGCCCATGCTATAAAAAGCTAGCATTCAAGACCCTCAACTCATTATGATATGTTTTTTATGATATAGAATTGGACTTGCAGAATTTATTTACGATTAACTAACTCAATTCATGACTATATGAGCAGGATCATACTATACTGCAGGATGCCCGACAGAAGTCTGGGGCGCCGCGACGTCAACGGGGCCGTAACCATACAATGGACGACTCAGGAGGGAAAGAAGAGAAAAAAAAATAAAAAAAAAAGTTACTGACGTTTTAGAAAAATTAAAATTTCAAAGTAACCTATAATGACAAAATAGTGGTAACTTAATGTAGATATGTGATTATAAATGAAAAAAATAATGATCGTGATCTAAATTTGTAAATTTTTGGTTATTATTACCAATCTACTTCGATTTATTAAATAATCGAAAATTAATGGGCCTGATGTCAGAACGGCCCAAATGTTTCTTACAGGGCTTGGTACCTTGGGCCGCTCACGACGCGGGAACTTTCGGACTTCCCATGGTCGCAAAATATAAAATCTTATTATTTTCCTTTTTTCACCTTTTTTACGATAAAACGAAAAGTTTTGCCCAACGAGGCTCTTTTTCCTCTAATTTTTGGATACATTAATAGCTTATATTGAACAGAACCATTCTTCCACACATAGAAGAAAATGGAACTAAAAGAGATACTTCATTAACATAACAGATTTTGCTATAAATCAGAGATTAAATACTGGAAGATGTTTATATACTGGTAGTTTAAAAGATTAAAACGATATTTTGAAATAAAAAATTACTTAGATTGCATTTTGATTGCTTATTATTACTACAAGTAATTTTATGTATCTCCCTCTTATTTCCTATGTTTTTGTTAAATCCAAACAATATTTTGACATTGTATTACAGTGTTATCAAGAAAGTTATTTTTTCTATCATCATTTTTTTCCTATGTGTTTTCCAATGATTGAACTTTTATTGAGGCCTCAACCGCAACCATGTACAATTGTATACGTGCATCAACACTCTTCGCTCATGGGGTTTTTCTCGGGTAGGGGGACCATTGTAAATACAACTAATACTATATATAATTAAAGCAAACTTACGAAAAAAACTTTATCTTACCCTCTAATTTTTCTTGTCGGAACATAGTGTAAGAGAATTTAATTTTTGTTTGCATTTTTAACCAATTCTCATTAGTTACTTGGAACATAAAATAAACAAATCAATTTGCTCGTGTATCCCAAGATTTCAAGATTCAATTGTAGTAAGCTAAAGAAAATTGTAGGAATGTAGTAGATTGCCGTACTTTTTGGGCGACCAGTCGTTCGTTGACGGACATAGGTCTAGAAACAATCGACTAAATCAATAGACTCGGTCGTCCAATTTCCGGTCGTAAAGGCACTTCTTCTCCAGCCCGGTCGTCCAACTCGATCGCTGGACTTGTCTATAGACTATACCAGATGCTGCTGCTAGAGATTGCACTTGTCTTTCATTTTTTGCTTCCAGAATATATGGTGTCTCGAAAAAACATACATTATGGTAGGAGTTATTTAGTCTTAATTAAAATTTTATTTTTTCAATTTGGCTTATAAATTTCGATTAATAAATCTCACATACCCATGTTCTAACTTGTATTTTTAGAATTCGAATTTGAAAATTTTAATCTAATTGAAACAACCAGACTTGCAAATAAGGATATTGGATTGGACCAAGCCTAGATGCGATGGGTATTGTTTAGCGCGGGCTGTTCTACTGCGAGACTAACTATTGGTTGGCCCAGTGCAGCCGACCGCGTAGATTTTGGTCTACCGTTTTTTCGACTTTGTACGCTCCCCAATTGACAGAAAAAGAAACTTCCCAATTCACAATATACTGAGTCATAAAATTCTAGTTTTATGAATAAAAATACTATTCAGTTGATCTTTGTGATTTCATCCATCTCAAAATTATATTGACCAATTTTGTGTATGTCCAAATATTATATAATTTTAGAATAGAAAATATTATATATTTTCACTTGGCTTTGCATTTGCGGTGCGTACCAGGTAAGAGTTACGAGGCAAACCTATGCTCTGGAGTAGAGAATCCAATGAAATCCCGGTGTAGTAATTAAATGCAAGACTTGAAATTGGAGACATATTCCATATATGGTTTATTTCTTGTGTGGAAACGTATTCCATATATGGTTTTTCCTTTTTGGTGGAAACATAACCCATATTTGGGATTCCTTTTTTGGGTGGAAACATATCCTAAATATGTTAACAGAGTTATGAGATACAATTCAAACATTTTGACTTCAAAATGGCTCCCACTCGCCCCCTTATTTTGCCCCGTAACAAATGGGGTGGTCAATTCTTTGGATTGCCTACGTCATCAAAATGATAACCGGGCTAAAAAAATGCCAAATTAATTCGACTAATGAATATCTAAATAGTAATCCTTCTCTTTCGTCTTCTCATTCCCTTTTATAACAAAGAGCTGTAGATTAATCTCTATCCTATGAAACATGTGAAGGTTCAACATGTGTATCGAGAAACGAATTTGAGTGCGGATTGGCTAGCTAATATTGGGTTTAACCTAGAACTAGGAACACATGTAATGGAAGTCCCCTCGAGTAGCCTTGGTGAGCTCATTCTCAGAGATATTAGCGATGTGGCCTTTCCAAGGTCTGTTGTAAGAGGTTTATGAATAAACTTTTATAAGGGGCGTTAGCCCCTCTTTCTGACAAAAAAAAAAATCTCTATCCTATGAAACAGAAGTAATACCTACCTCCTCATATATTCCCAATTACCAAACAGAGGGAGGAAATAATAAAAAAAAGGGAAGGAAACTAACTAACAAACCTAAACCAATGTCCTCCTCCCGTTTCCCGGCCGGCTTCCGCCCGTCCACCGACTACGGTCAGCCACCGCCATCGCCCCTCCATTCGCCGGCGCCGGAATCCACCTCCAACAACACCAACCTCACCACCTGCCTATACCAAACCGGCATAGGCCAATTCTCCCTCACCTGGTCCCGCTCCTTCATCGGCCACTCCCTCCACCTCCAACTCCTCCACCCAACCACCGACCACCACGTGTCCCCCTCCTCCGCCGCAACCGCCACCTTCCATCTCCACCTGAAGCCCTTCATCTTCTGGAGGAAGCACGGCTCCAAGAAAATACCCGTGGCCCACCCCACCACCCCAACCCAACTCCGCCTCTACTGGAACCTAATCAACGCTCGGTTCGACCAGACCGGCCACGAACCAGTCGCCAACTTCTACATAGCCGCGGTCGTCGACCGCGACCTTGTCCTCCTCATCGGCGACCGGACCAAACCAGCCCTCTCCAAGACCAAACCCGTCAAAAAATCCTACTTGCAAGACCAAATCCTCGTCCTTAGAAGGGAACACGTGTACGGAGATAGAACGTACAAGACAAGGGCCAGACTCGGAGGCAAGAACCGGGAGATCACGATAGATTGTTCCGTGAACAGAGACGCCAGGCTGTCGTTCGCCTTCGACGAAGAGAGGGTTTTGTTGGTGAAGAGGCTGAAGTGGAAGTTTCGAGGCAGCGCGAAGGTGGACGTCGATGGGGTCCCGGTTAATATCTCGTGGGACGTCTATAACTGGCTCTTCCGAGGTAATGGCGGCGACGAGCACGCGATTTTTACGTTCAAGTTCGAGACTTTAGGAGTGGAGGCTGGGGTGGAGGAGGAGGAGGAGAAAGGGGAGGAGTCCGGTCGTTTCGGGTTGAAGATGGCGGGGAGGAGGAGGACGACTGAGAGGAGCTCGTCGTCTTCGCCGATATCGATGTCGTCAAGTTCTTCGTTCGGCGGCGGGTCGTCGGTGATGGAGTGGTCCAGCGTGGAGGAGAATGAGCTTATTAGTCCTGTTGGCTTCTCCCTTCTGGTCTACGCTTGGAGGAAGTGAGAATATTTGATTATGGGAATCTAATTGTAACCCAATCTATTTGATGGATTCATTTAATTATTTAGGAGATTGAGAAAGATATTACAATACATATTCTCAAAATTTCTTGGGAGCTTCTTGCCTATTTCTGACATTTTGTTAAATTAACTTTATTTTAACTGAATTTGTTTCTCAAAGTTGAATATAAAAATTTGGCATAAAATTAGAACGGATTGATGAGGTTTAAGTTGCTTTGTCTTTGTATGCATCTTCTAACTGGAAGATTTTCCCTTTTTGTTATGATATAGTTTCTCTTTGATCTTTAGGTGGGTTTAGTTGACTTTCTTTTTGTATTGATTGAGAAATTTAGACTTCCACCGGTCGACGAACAGAGGCCCTTTTCTCTTATATTTATTTTGTCCTTTTTGTTCTCAAATCTCAATTGGGCAACCTATTGCGACAGATTCCAAGTTTATTAACTTGATAAATTTTAATTTCTTTTTCTAAGCGCAATCTATGACCATCGAAAAATCATTGACCATAAATTGGATTGGTCAAGTAATTAGGTTGGCTGCTTTTCAGTGGAGGGTTGGTTGGTTTAATTTTAATTTAGAAGTGGGAACCATGTTTTGGAAGGACACAACATTATCGTATTCGTACCGGAGGAAGAACGGCACGAAATCAGAAGGCAAGAAAACCAGTTTCAAAAAAAAAAAGAAGGCAAGAAAACCCAGCAGGCAAATATGTTGAATTTGTTTGAGAGGAAAAATTTTGAAACTTTATTTCTAATCAATAAAATTTAACTTTTAACATAATCGAATACTATTTAAAAATAATTCCTTAAAAGAAATTCAGACTTTCTTCTATCTGTTTTGTTGTATGTTTTTTCTGGTTCAGTTATGCTAAATTATGATATAATCATTAACCAGAACTAGTCAAAGTTTTGAGAAATTTGATGTTCTTAAGCAATTAAGTTTAAATTTGTTAAAAAAAAATTTCCCCTCAAAAAATTTTTTTAACAAATTTAAACTTAGTGGAAAATATTAAAAAAGTCGCATTCTTTACAATGTCTTACACACTAAATTTAGTGATTATGAAAGCAGATATTCGGGTGCAATGGACAAGTAAATTTAGAGATAAAAGGATTGCAGCTATGGAGGAACTTTTTTTATAAATATACATTTGTGTACCAAATTATACATATCAAAAATTAAATCTTCAATTTCTGTTAGTTTTTATATTATTTGTGCCTAGAAGAATCTTAGAGGGCATTTCTTTCGTCAGATTTTCTTGGTTGGAGAGATGTCACCCAATAAACAATTTATCAATTTGTGTCGGTAATGGCTGACATTCTTTATTTCTCATAAGCCAGCTGATGGAAATTAATATAAATTTTAAACACCGAAGAACAATATAAAATACTGGTATAATTTACCGTGCGAATGATCAATTTTATTTCCGATTATTTTCTTTTTAACATTTTTAATATTTTCCAATTATTTTCAGCGTTACATGTGCACATGCGAATTAACGCAAGATCTAAAAAAATGTCTCTAGTTTTAGCTGTCATCGAGTAGGAGTAATCAGCTCCATAAATTGGTGGAGGCAAATAATTGATGCCAGACAGGTCTTAAAAAAAGACGGGAAAATCAGAAATCAGACATCAAAAGAAAGAAGGGTCAGAAAGTCTTGCAATTAGCTATCCAAATGTCTCTTATTCGCGCTTTGAATATTCGTGCTTTGAATATTTGTAGATAGCAGGTGCAAATGTGATGGACCATATATCTGTTGTGGCAAGACCAATTTTATGGACTACTCCATCCGTAGGAGCTGTGAAGTATAATTGTGATGCGTCATGGTTGGACTCTTCCTCTCCAGCTCGAATTGTTGTAATTGCAAGGAATAATTTAGGCCTTATCATTGAAAGTCAAATTGATGCGAGAGTAGCTTCTTCTCCTCTGGAAGCCGAACTATTGGCTATTGAACTTGCATTACTTTCTATTGGACACAAGTTTCAAGCTATCCCGTCCCAGGTGGAGACTGGTTGTTACTTGGCGTACTCTTTCGTAAATGTTCCAACAGCTTATATCCATTGGCATGTCGAGGATCTCGTCATTCGAATTCGTGAGCTATTGGAGAATTTACCTAATTGTTCGCTTCTTTATATTCCCAGGCTTATTAATTGATTAGCTGATTGGTTAAGTAAGGTATGTAGACTGGGTTTGATTCTTGGGAACTAGCTTATAGTACATCCCGTTGATCTTAATGTTTTACTGTTTACTGACTTTCCTAGTTAAGGGGTTGAATATATTCGGTGTGTTTTTCCTATAAAAAAAGCTATCCGAATGTCTCGACTAAACTTTGTCAAAAGAAACTAACTTTTTATATATTTGTTATTCTTCATAGTTATATCTAATTCAGATATGTATGAATTGGTTAAATGACTACTCAATTTCTAAAAAAATTTATTCTTGTAACATGTGTTGAAACTTGAACCATAGTTTCTATAAGCTTGCATTATATAACATGGTTGGTAACCTAACCGCGACACGATAGGAATAGGATAATAAGAAAATTTAGTTACCAATGTAGCTCCTCATTTATTTATCTTTTCTGGTAAACAAATAATTAATAAGTATACAAAAGAAATCACACGACGGTGGCACCTCTTCGTGAACACACCGTTCCTGTTAAAGCGTAGGGGGCTAGGAGAAGCCTCACGGTAACAACTTCTGTCCATGGCTGTTCATAAAATCAATATTTTCGAGTTCGAACCTAAAGAATACAAATTTTATGTTACCGACCGGTTGCCGATAAGATAAATCAGAAAGGAAAAATCCATTTCTAAAGGATCGGTTGGTAAAAAAGATTTGTTTAAAAATGCAGTCAGACTAGACTCGGGTCGTTTTTATCATAGTTTTAAAACACAATCTGGCCGGCAGTTTAATCGGTCGGACCATGAATCGGGCATCAGAGCAGTCCATTTTTAGGGGTAAAAAAATCCTGTCAGATCGCCCAAAATTTGGTTGGACCGGACGATTCGTACTGGTTTTAAAATTGGACCATCCGATCTTACCAAATTTTAGTCAAATCAGCAATAAAATAAACAAAAAATTGTATTGTATGTTCGATTTTTCTTAATCAACAAAGAAAAATGGACTATTTATGTTATAAATTGGTTGACATTTCTAAAATATAGATTTTAAAATATAGATTTTGACTATTTAGTCTACATAATATTCGAAAAATATTAAAATTTTGGTCTGATCAATAGTCAGACCAGTTGGACCAGAAAATGGACAAAATCCGACCCGCACCAAAACCTGTATTTTAAAACAATGGTTTTTATAGAAACACTGAGAGTAGTTGTACGGGGAAAGTGTGGGTCACCTGTTAGCCCAATTTATCAAAACATTTGGTTTAAAGCCCAATTTAATTTACCTGTATTGGGTAATGCCAATGGGTTTTGTGGATAGAGAACGTCCTCGTGGAGGTCTAGCTCGTTTCGATAATGGGTTCCGTTCATCTGTTGGTAGGCCAGTACTCAGTATTTTTTCTGGGCCTGGTCATTGTAAAAGTACTTGCCCTTGCGAGGAAAAACCATTGTATAGGCCACACCAGGAAGTCAATTTAGACGAAATACACCTGCCTTGGTTCATTATGAAACGGCAAAGACAAACTGCAACTCCAACTTCGGGGAGAAAGTGGTTCAAACTTAACCAGGTCTCGAGTTCGAATCATAAAGAATGCAACAATAGAGGTTTATACAGTAGGGAAATCGTGAGACTTGCAATTCTTTAAAGAAGCATCTTTACAAGCATTGGAGTGCAGAAACGCTGCAACTTTTTGCCAAGCAGCTGTCTCCACCATCGCTCGAAAAATTACATGAAAACCATACAGCAGAGCAAAGGCAGAGATTACAATTCCCAGATTTCCCGATCTTACCACTTTTGCTTCTTCTGTAACACTAGGCGCTAATTCTATTTTGATAGCCAACCTCACGACTTACACCTTCAAGCTTAACATTGAGGGTGTGGTACCATGAAGTAAAGATGCGGGCCGAGAAAGATTCTGCCTCTGCCGGGAACTTCTACTTCCAGACGTCGAAGGACATGACTTTAATGAGCTGGGAGGTGGAGGATTACATGATGACGAAAACCTACTGGAGTTGGTTCTTAACTTCTTTTTCTCTCCATCACGAGTGCTACCTTCTTCTGCTGGAAGTTGGCGAATCTTTGTGTCATTCAATTCGGCAGGAAGAACACAATTGCAAAGAAAACCTGCCAAGTGACAAAAGAACAAGCATGAGAAACTAGTGTCAAGAACCATAAAGATATAAACCCACTTCAAAGTTGACACACTAGTTCCAGAAACCATGTTTCGAGAAACTTAAAAGCTTGCATCCACAGTCAGCATATTGCAAAGGAACTCTATATTACAAGTTTGAACCTCCAGGAGCATTGACAAGCATATTTGTCCATTCACATTCCCGTAACTGGTATTAAAGTTCCATTGTTGGTTCTTACATAAATCCTATTAGTGACTTTGGGCCAGCTAGAGCGAGTCTTTGCGAGACATACGAAAACCAAGATACATGGAAGAGAGGGCTCAATCCAGCTCTTATAACTCGGAATTGTAGCCTTTTCTGTTAACTCAGTGAAGCGGGAAAAAATGAGCATAAAGAATAAGTAACTCATCAAAAATAAAAAGAGAAGAATGGCTTCTTTTCTTTCTGAAAATCGGTAAGAAATGAGATTCTATACCAAGAGGGTGCAACAAATTAAGAGTTAAGGCTCCAGGAAAGTTGCATACCAACAAAAAAATCCCAAAACAGACCCCGTCTCATAAAACAAAATGGTCTAATAAAAATGCTCCAGAAAAGCCACAGAACAAAGCTCTTCTATTTTTATTCCTTTTCTGTACAAATCTTCTATTATCTTACTCCTTTACATTTCTCTGGACTTTGTGGTCTATTATTTCCAGTCAAAACAAAAAGAGCAAGCGAAATTGAAAACAATAAAAACCAGAAGGGGCACTATCCTTGACAAGAACAAATCAAGTATGGCCTCTTGCCATACAACGACAGAAACGCTTAAACATTGGAAATGGACACAACTGAAAGCTGTGAAACCAAAAATTCCAGTGCTGTTGTGTATCGTTTAGGAAGATCACAAGAGTACATAGTTAAAAGCAGGTTGATGTTTTATGTTCTATCAGCTTTTAACAAACAAAAGGAGGGTCCGGAGCGTCATATTTGTACTTCAAAGTTCAATGTGATGACATAAAAATACGCAATCATCTCATTATCACCGTTAATAACCGGCAATCTTACAGCCCACAAACCTGAACTAGCATAATCTCCATGCTTTCCAGTTTCCTTACCTAAGCGAGCAAGACGGTTGACCCACCGAGGGATCGTCTTCCCCGTGAGCCTGACGCACACATCCGCGCAAAAGTGGTTGCAGTTCTTGGTAATGAGGTGGTACGTAATCCCGCTATACTCCTGCGCGAGCTTCTCCATCAACGCCCGAACTTCTTTAGGACCCAAATCAGTTCTCCCGATCAGTATCGACTTGCGGAAGATGAAACCAGGGCATTGCCTCGGCTCCACCTCGAAAATCCCCGTGGACGAGTGGTCGTGCGCCCCAAATCCATATTCTATCCCATGAACTACACACCACAAGCAACATGAGTCAACAAGGACTACGTCACACACACAAAAAAAACATTTATATAATAAAATAACATATAATTAAAAAAGGAAAAAAAGAGGATATTCCTAGCGATTTTAAAAAGAAATTGATCTTCTCATAACCTAAATAGGAGGGCCGACACAGATCCGAGGCTACCACAGCGACACGAGATTCTTCTAATAAATTAGAAATTAAGAATACGCATTAAAAAAGAAAAAACAGAAGATTATTAATAATAACCGAACCTTGAACGCCGGAGTGGTAAATCCCGAGGCCGAGCCAATAGGCGTAACCGTTAATGGGAGTCAAGTCGTACACGTTCAGGTATACCGGCACCGTTCCGGATTTGCACTTGCGGCTCGACGAAGATGCAAACCTACAAAGCATTATTCTCCTCCTCCCTTCCTCTCTCCCTCTCTTTCTCTCCACCGAATTAATATTATGATTATTATTATTCTCTCCCCTTCCTCCTCCTCCTTTAACTTTACGCTTCCAGGAACAGGGAACCAAATTCGTTTTTTATTATTATTTACGTTTAAAAAGAATTCGAAAAGGAGAGAATAAGGAGGAGGAGGATAAAAAGCAAGGAATTTTCATTGGGTGGGGGGGGGGAGCAACTTTGGTGAACCGACAGGGATTTCGAAAGGGGGGGCGGGTTGTTGGTGGTGGTGAAGGAATTATTAATATTCCAAGGTGGGTTATTTATTTCGAGATATTGGAAGCCTTCTTTTTTATTTGAGCAAATTATTCTCAGGTCTTTGGAATTTGCTTAAATTACTATTTTACTTTCTCTTATTTCGAAATCGAAACTTGGATTCCGTAATTTACTTTTATAGTACTCTCAAGTCCGTCGCTAATGTCAACATTTTTAATATTTCTAAAAAGACAATTTTACTCTTCAAAAAGGGACTCATCTTCAACCTTCGCTCAACTCTTCCCTATCACTCCACGGCGTCGTCGCAACTCCAGCCTGGTACCGTCCGAGGCCTCTTGACGACCCACTGGCGTTTCTCGTGTACCACACGGCGAGGACCGTTTCTTGCGTGGCCTCAGCGGTTGCTTCTGCCGCGTCCCGAGCCGAGCAGGCCAAGCTGCCGGTTCTGAAGTCTCGCCTTAAGAGGCTCTTCGACTGGCAGTTCCCCAGCGTGCTGAAGATCTCCTCCGTGGACAAGCCAGCCGCCGGCAAGCAGCCGTCATTCCCAGCGGCGAAGGACGCCGAGTCCAGCCTGAGAGGTTTCCCAATTTCAATTTTAATTCCAATGTCCACTGCCCGAGGACCGTACCACCTTCGTCTAGGCATTTCTCGCGTCCAGGAAATCAAGTTTGTCTCGAGGAGCCGCACTTGCAGTGTCCCGCCTTCAGGGCTTTGTCGGTCCTTGAACAACGGTGGCGGTGACGGTGACCTAAGCTTGGGCCGGAGAAGAGGCGGACGAAGGTTGAAGATGGGTCCAAGGGCATAATTGTCATTTTAAAATTATTACAAATGATGACATCAGCGAGGGACCTAAGAGTACAATAAAAGTAAACTAGAGGGACTAAATTTTTAATTTTGAAATAGCAGGGAGTAAAATAGTGATTTAAGCAAACCTAAGGAACTTGAAGACAATTTGCTCTTTTTATTTTGTACTGATTTTTTCGAATTAAAGTAATTTATATTTCCCGGCGGTTTTGGATATGGAAATTGGAACGGAGGGGGATGGGCCAAACGCTCTATTTCTTTTATGCTTATTTAGGAAATGGTTTGACTTGATATTTTTTTGGTAAATAGATTAATTTTATATATATCCCAAATATTTACATCAAGTACTGCAAAATTTTACGTTATTTGTTAATTACATGTCTAATCTCTTCTATCACTTAGAGATTCCATCTACAAAATCAAGTCCTGGGGTCCAAACCCCGTGGAAGAATTTGACCATCTAAGCCAATCTTGCACATGATGGATAATAGCATGAGTGAGAAGCTGTCGGTTGGGCCGTTCACCTTGAAAAATAGATTGATTCCTTGTTAACCATAGTCCCCAAAGAGTAGCTTCATAAAGTGCATACCATACCTTCTTAATTATCCTACCATCAACCAAACCCATCCACTCCTCGAGGGAAATCGTAATTATCGAAAGACCACTCCTCGAGGGAAATCGTAATTGTCGAAAGACTACTCCAAAGCACACACATGTGCTTCACAAAATAATCCCACACACTTCTTGCAAAAGAACACTCGAGGAAAAGGTGGCCGCTACATTCGTTCATGTCACCACAGATTGGACAAAGACAATCCCAAGGATCTAATCTACGTCTTCTAATAAGAACGTCCCTGGTAAGCAGTTTCTTTTTCAAATCTATCCACATGAAACATTCAGCCTTGAGAGGAATCTTACCCATCCAAATGAGTGGAGCAATAAGGCATTGCTGGTTCCCATCCATACATGCATAATATTTCCTCCGGAGAGCAGAAATAGAGAAGCCAGTATCACCTAGATAATGCCATTGCAACATATCTTACCCAGAAACATCATGGTGAAATTTTAAGAGCAATTGGTGCAGGCCAATCTCTTCATCTTCCTCCCAAGCTAACATGGATCTGTGCCAAAATAAAGTCCATTTCCACACCATCTAATCTCTTAAACCACACTCACCAATTTTGGCTGACTTTTGGGTTGAGAGTAAAAATAGCCTTGAAAATCTGTCCTTTAAAGTTCCTGCAACCAGCCACTTATCTGTCCAGAAAAAGATTTGAGTCCCCGGAACCCACCTGTAACTTAAGACTTGAAAGAAAATCAGTATAGAGGGTCATATTGGCAGTAGTAATTTTGCATATGTCTGCCCATATGTCACTTCCAACAGCCACCAGAAAGGAATATGAGGAGAATGGAGTGAAATTGAACAATCCAACAAGGATTTTTTCCCAGAGAGACTGCAGATTTTTCAAGAATCTCCAAAACTATTTTAGCAGCATAGAGTTATTTTTTAAAGTCAGGTTTTCAACTCCCATGCCTCCAAATTTCCTCGGACTGTAGACCAAGCTCCACTTGACCAAAGCGGACTTTTTAATCTCAAGGTTACCTGACCAAAGAAACCTCATGATCTGATTTGCAACTCCTACCGGCATCTTAAAAATCGACAAGTAATAGGTAGGAAGAGCAGTAAGCACGGATTTTACCAAAGTCAATCTACCTCCGAGGGAGAGGAGATTTCCCTTCCAATTGGCCAGCCGGTTGTCCACTACTCTGAGAATAGAGTTCCAGTTTGCAATCCTGCTCATATTACAGCCGATTGGAAGTCCAAAATACCTGAAAGGCAGTTGATTAACCTTGCAGCTCCACACCTTAGCAGCATCATGTATCCAGATTTTCATCTCCAAAACTATTTTAGCAGCATAGAGTTATTTTTTAAAGTCAGGTTTTCAACTCCCATGCCTCCAAATTTCCTCGAACTGTAGACCAAGCTCCACTTGACCAAAGCGGACTTTTTAATCTCAAGGTTACCCGACCAAAGAAACCTCATGATCTGATTTGTAACTCCTACCGGCATCTTAAAAATCGACAAGTAATAGGTAGGAAGAGCAGTAAGCACGGATTTTACCAAAGTCAATCTACCTCCGAGGGAGAGGAGATTTCCCTTCCAATTGGCCAGCCGGTTGTCCACTACTCTGAGAATAGAGTTCCAGTTTGCAATCCTGCTCATATTACAGCCGATTGGAAGTCCAAAATACCTGAAAGGCAGTTGATTAACCTTGCAGCTCCACACCTTAGCAGCATCATGTATCCAGATTTTCATCTCCAAAACTATTTTAGCAGCATAGAGTTATTTTTTAAAGTCAGGTTTTCAACTCCCATGCCTCCAAATTTCCTCGAACTGTAGACCAAGCTCCACTTGACCAAAGCGGACTTTTTAATCTCAAGGTTACCCGACCAAAGAAACCTCATGATCTGATTTGTAACTCCTACCGGCATCTTAAAAATCGACAAGTAATAGGTAGGAAGAGCAGTAAGCACGGATTTTACCAAAGTCAATCTACCTCCGAGGGAGAGGAGATTTCCCTTCCAATTGGCCAGCCGGTTGTCCACTACTCTGAAAATAGAGTTCCAGTTTGCAATCCTGCTCATATTACAGCCGATTGGAAGTCCAAGATACCTGAAAGGCAGTTGATTAACCTTGCAGCTCCACACCTTAGCAGCATCATGTATCCAGACCTCATCAATATTTATTCCCACCATGGAAGTCTCTGAAGAGTTGATTTTTAGACTAGAGATAGAGCAAAAAAATTAAACAATGATGTTCAAATTCTCTATACTCTCCTCACATTTCTCTGAGAAAAGCAATGTGTCGTCAGCGAATTGTACCAAATTGAGCCGATTACATAAATCTGGAAGACAAGGTTTAAATCTTGAGCGCGCTTGATCAAAATGTTTAATCCATCGTTGCACAAAAATACCCAGGAAACCCACTGCGAGAGCACTATCTTATTCTCTTCAAAGGAAAGTCACCATGTCAGAAAAAGTTTTATTAAAAGGCCTCCTCGCTTCAATTTCTTCCCTTCCCAAAGAATTTGATCAAGAAAAAATAATGGAAGAAAGGAGCAAAGCAGTTTGGAATATGGTTTCAAGCCTGGGCATTGAGTGCAATTAAAAAATTAGTACCATTCTCGATGCGATTAAGTAGGCAGCGATGGGGCGACGATGCTGGGGGAAACCCTCAATGACAATGACCATTTGCTCTTGGAATATGTGGGGAGGAAACTCGCCCCGCAAGAGAAGAGAGACGAAGAATTTGGTCAGGATGGAAAATGTTGCTTTTCTTTTGTTGTAGGAGACTAAGATGTGTTCATAGCATGTGGCGCAGGAAACCTATTGGCTGGGACTTCATTCCTTCAAATAGTAACTCGGGCGGCCTAATTTCAATTTGGAGTGATAACTTCTTCTTCGCGAATTCCACCTTCAAGAAAGATAGATGGTTGGCAGTCAATGGTAATTTAGTTGTTAATGACCTCTCTTGCAGTATTATTTCTGTTTACGATCCTCATAATGCGCGGGATCAAGAAGAAGTGTGGAATGAGATTAAGTCCTTTTTAGAAGTTTCAGACTCAGAGGTCGTTATCATTGGGGGAGATTTCAACTCAGTGAGTAAGGCGAATGAGAGGAAAAATCACAGTCAGGAGCATTCTCAATCAACTAATCTTTTCAAGAACTTCATTGATCAATATTCTCTGGTCGATTTGCCTCTACATGGGAGAAAATACACTTGGTGAAGAGGCAACTCGGCTAGTAGATTAGACCGGTTCATGGTCTCAGGAAGCCGGTGTTCGTCTTTCCTGAACTTCACTCAATGGGCCCTTCCTAAAGGGAAATCAGATCATAACCCGATAATTTTTAAGAACTCGACAGTGAATTGGGGCCCCAAGATATTTTGTTTTCTAAACTGCTGGCTTGAGGACCCGACTTTCATCAATCACTGCAAGTAGTGGTGGGGTGAAATAAATTCTACCACCTTCGGGCTACACAGATTCATCTACAAACTAAAGGGGCTAAAATTGAAAATCCAATAATGGAATAGGGTCTGTTATGGTAAGTTAAAAACTCGCTTGAGGTAGGTTCAAGATGAGATTGATGGTAAGTTAAAAACTCGCTTGAGGTAGGTTCAAGATGAGATTGATGAGTTGGACATCGAAGGAGAAGGAAAACAATTGTCGGAGGAGGATAAAAAGGATCAGAGCCAAATTGGATGTGAAATTATCTTCTCTACAAAAGAATCTAGAATTGATGTGGAGACAGAAGGCAAGGCTAAATTGGGGGCATGGTGGGGACAAAAATTCAAAATTATTTCACGCCACCACTTGTATTAATCGTGCTAGGAATTTTATTGGATCAGTTAAAGAGGGAGGAAGACTGATCACTGAAGTTGAAGAGGTAAAAGCTCACATTTGATCATTTCAAACATATTTACAATCATTTAAAGAAGTCAAGACCTTCAATTGGCGCTCACTTGTTCAAAAAGATTGATACAAGCTCTAGTGTTCAGTTGGAATCTCTTCCCTCTGAAGCTGAAATAAATAGCACGGTTTGGAGTTGTGCAAGCGACAAAGCACCAGGCCCTGATGGTTTTAACTTCAAGTTCATTAAAGCTTTATGGGTTTTCATCAAAAAAGATTTGATTGCTTGCGTCAGTCACTTCTTCAAGACCGGAAAGCTCCACTTGCTCGTTACTTCCTCTTTTATTGCGCTTGTCCCTAAGACTACCCACATTAACAACCCATCTAATCCAGGTCACAGAATAAATTATTAATTTCTCTCTCTTCTATACCCAATTCCTATCCAATCCAATCCACTTACATATTTTCTACCCACATCAGCAACCCAGTTCACAGAATAAATAATTAATTTCTCTCTCATCCATATATTATCTACTCTGATTTGTTTAGATTAAAATTATATATTACGAAAATAATTATATTTTCAATAACACGATTAAATATTGTGATTAAGTCATAAAATTACAAAAACAAAAATTGGAATACTAAATTAGATAAAAATAATTTATAAATTGTGATTATGTAGTGAAAGAAGAGAGAATTTTAGATGGTATATGAAAATATGTTAACATTTGACTCTATTTATAGAGATACAAAATTAAATTATTTTAAATTATTTTTTTAATTTATTGCTAAAGATAAGCTAACCACAAAAATCTTATCCGAATAAATCTATTTTTACGAATAATATTATGCCAAGTGAAAATAACTAGATAGTTAGATAATTAAAAAAAAAACCAACCAATCCGCTCGGCCGAGCGGAAATCAATAGCCACCTTTTTTAAAAAAAAATTGATTAAATATTAGGCCTAGCGCTCGGCTCGGCTCGGCCCCTGATCAATGTACATGGTCTAAGAAGCCAGCTGTGCCGAGCATGGCCAACTTCAGACCGATTAGCTTGATTGGCTGCACTTATAAGATCATCTCCAAGGTCCTCTCCCTTCGTCTGAGGCCTGTTCTCAGTCAAGTGATTGGGATTGAGCAATCGGCCTTCATCTCTGACATGGTTTGACTTGATATTCAGATCCGATTCATTCGTGTTAAAATTTATTTAGGAAAAAAAATTTTGTTGTAAAATTTTAATATGATTATCATTTTAATGAATTTGAGATTTTCAATTGAGTTTAAAAAACTCCTTAACCTATGCATCCGGTGATTTAAATTTTTTGATCCAGGTTTGTATTTGCTTTGGGATTATTCTCTTGTTTAACCGGCAGCCATGTTTCTAGTTGATTTTTTTTCTTTCTTAAATTTAACCTTTAAGGTAATTTTTTAAAAATCATGGTCCGACCAATCAGACCGTTATCCGAAACCAAATATGGGTCGAGTTTTGCCCAAAATCCAGCCAGCAGTTCGACCGGCCAAAATTCGGTCGGACTGCCTGGTCAGGTACTTTCGGGTGACCCGGTTCGCCCGGATCAGAAAAATTAATTTTTATTTTTTCTATTTTATCAGATTTAATTTAGAAATAAAACAACTTATTTCCAAGCTCAGAGCTTGTACATCACTTTTTGATCATAACAAACTTATTTTTTTAACAATTCTCGATAATAGATTAACTATGTCAAACGAATTGGACTAATATGTCAAACAAAAATATGTATAATCATCTTCTTTTACTTTTATACTTGTTAAATAGATGTTCGAAGACTTTGTTTGGATAAATTGTATAACAAAGTTGCTAAATATTTGAATTTATTTAATATTTTATTATTTTTTATGCTAAATTAACTTTATTAAACCATATTTTATAATATTAATGTAAAAATATAAGTATCGATCTGACCGGTGGCTTGACCGATCGGATCGGATGAACTGAAAATTTTAAAAATTCTGGATCTTTTTTCGGGTCGATTTTAAAAACATTGCTTTAAAGTAGTCCTTCTTTGGTCGGGATTACGATTATTCTATGCCTCATCTTCTTTAATTTTTTTGTGGACGTGGATTTCTTTTAAATTTTTTCATTGCTGCCTTTTACGTAGTTTGCTTTATTTTTTTTGTAAGTGGATATGTGTGTATATATTAATACATGGCTTGCTTTACATGACCATGAATTATCTATTTGTTTTTTTGGCGGAAATGAATTATCTATTTGTTGATTGGACGAATAAGCGAGCGTACCAAACCAGGTCACTGCATTATGTGTTTGGTTGTCCAAACAACTATTTTTGGAGTTTTTTTTGTGTACCTTCATTTCCTACCTGTCTTAATGGACTTCGATGGTAGTGATTTTTTTATACTTCTTCGTATTCAAATATTATTACGTCAACTAATTTAGGTTCGAGTCGTGTGAAGTTTTTTAATGTGCATAACTCTCCCAACAAGAATTTAATATTGTTGTCTTTCTAATGACTCAAACTCGATTACTGATTAAATTAGAAGAACTCATTCATAAATTGATTTAAGTATTTGTTTTCTGATGATTGTGAAATTTTTATGCAGATTAAACACTACGGGTCTTTAAAGTATGGGACAATTAGTGGAATTTCCCAAGTAAAGATGATTTTCTCATCTTTTACTAAAACTCAACTCAATTATAACTTGATTTAGTTATCTTGATAAATATCACGAATATCAAATATTTTTTTACAAAAATATGTTTACAACTTAACTGGCAATTTGTTTTTTTGATAAGTGTTAACTGGCCATTTCTAAAACTAGATAACCATGTCTTTTAACGACAAAGAAGAAAATCCAAAAAGGGTTGTTTTCATCTTCAAACGAGGGTAGATAAGGTGGGGAAAATCCGAAGACGGATATTTCAAATTATTCCCGGAACTTCCAATGAGTATTTTAATATGGGAAAGGAGATTTTTTTTTGAAAAGTGTATATATATTAATGGCTATAATATATACAATCTATTCAGTATATTATTCTCTTTGTCATACTTAATGAGGTTGCGACTATGGAAAAGAAGATCAATCAAACGAAGCAAGAATAATCGCTAGGACATGACGTCGTACATGGGTCCAAGGTCCACATTGGACAGTCAAAGCACGCAGCCGCAAGGTCGGCGTCTCCGGGATCCAATTGTCTGGACTCGTCTTGTCTGCCATTGTTTTCGAGAC